>CM067564.1:33366950-33987637 GCA_034336665.1 Luscinia megarhynchos
AAAGATTTACTGTTTCGTCCTTTGCTTAACTTTGGAAATTGAAGACAAAAATTGGGTGAAATTGTATTAGTTGCTAGTGTTCTGTGCTGTTCCCAGGAAACTACTTATTTAAACTTACAAAACCATGATTTTACTGTTGTAGAAATCTTTAGTCTGTGTGAAAGCTTGCTGCATATTTTAGGTTTTTGTGGGTCTTGCCACTAGCACTACTTCAGGTTTAATTTTTGACAAAAATCTGACTTGTAGGCAGTAGCAAAGCTGGCAATATATGCAGGCAAACCACCAAACAGTTCTGCTAACATGTTCCCAAGGGTCCTACATAAACTGGAAGGAATATTATGCAGCCTCCTTAATCTATGTTCCTGGTAGATGTACTAAAACTTTGCTTTTAAAGAGAACAGGCTTTTGTGGTTGTGCCCTAAGGCTGCAAAAAACCCCCAACTAATGCAGTGAAAGATGCAAAATCATGAACAATCTTTCCCAATATCCCAAGATCACATAAAATTTTTTGGTGCAAAGTGCTTTTTGGATGACCATTTAGAGCTGTGATTTGCTAAAAATTATGTAAAAGAGGGAAAAAACACCCAAAACACAACCAGAAAACTTCTACTGGTCCTTGAAGACAAAAATCTGGTGTTGCACTGGTTTTACAACCTTTCTGATTTAGCTCTCAAGTGGTAGACACTATGAGCATGGTACTGCTTTCTCTTATGAGGTGGGCTGTATTCAAAGTACATAAAGTACCTTTAGATGCTGACTGTTGAGTGTCTAGTGGAAGGCGATACTACTTCTGCCACTGAGGTATCTGGAGGATATTTGCCTTTAGCCTTTGCTTACTTTTAGCTGAAATAAAAATGAGGGAGTTTTCTTCTACTTTAAAGGTGGTTTTTTTGTTGTTGTTGTTGTTGTTTTTCGGGTTTTTTGTTTCTTTTTTTAATCTTAGGTGTGAGGCTTTTGATTTTTAGGGTCTAAGAAATTCTGTCTTCCTCAAATCTTTGGCCATGGAAACCAAGTACATTACTAGAGATGGGGTAAGATGCTTACTGTAGTTATCTACCAAACCATCTTCTGTTTCTTGTTTCATTCTGGTGCCTCTTTTTTTTCTTCCCAAGATTATGAGAAGGAATAAAATTTTTTTTTGCTTTACACGTCTTTTTCCTATGTGTATTTAGCCAGCTGTTTTAGGATGCTATTTCATATTATATTGACCTTCATAGTGTGTAGCATGGTCTTTCCTGTTTTAGTCAGTTCGAGCAAGGAGTTTTTCTCCAGTCTAAATGCAAGCATACAGGCTTCAACAGTCTCTGCTCAATCTATTCCTGGATCTCAGAGCTTACTTTTTTTGGCAGGTAGGTAGGCATGTGTTGTAATCTTTTCACCTATTGCTAAGTTAGTCTGGACAGAAGTGTGGTCTTAATTCCTGGAAAGCATGACATAGGAAGCAGAAAAAAGAGTGCAAAGGAGAAATTGTAGCATACCAAGCAGAAAAGGTTTGTTACAAAAAAAGAGTAACAAGTTTTGTTATAGCAAAGCATTCTTTGTTCCACAAAGCAGAAATGTAAAATTCAGTTGTTAACTTTAGTGCTGTGTAAGTAAGGAAATGTTTATTTAATACATGGCTTATCTTGCATTACTCTCCAAGAGTTTGCAGCAATCTTGCCTTACATTGTCTTTTGACTTCTTTTTTTGAAATTGCCTGTGACTGAGAGGTGCCAGGGGGCACTGGCTTGATGAGAAATGAGTTGCAACAGAAGGTATTTTCGGGTGTGGCTTTTTTTAAAATGAAAGTATGGTTTAGGTTTTCTGCTTTGAATAATGATTCTTTGAATTGGATGCAGAAACATAGATGCATGATATAGTTCTTCAGGGGTATTGTTTGGGGGAGATCAGGACTTCTGCTTGTGTGCTAACTAATGCTTGTCTCTCTGGTTTTGTTGTTTTATTTTTAGTTGGTTTTTTTTTTTTTCCTTTGTGGAGACACTGCTGTGGGGTTTTTTCCTATACTTTGGTAGCTTTTTTGGCTACTGAAGCAAAAATCTCTTCCAGAAAACCTGAATTGCTTCACAGATGTAGATATAGATCTTTCTGGAGATCCTAGTCTGGTGTTTAGAGCTCTTCATTTTACAGTAATATGGGAACTCGTGGTAACTGCTGTATTCAATGGCTTTTCTCTCATGATGGCCCTGACATACAGACACAGCAGAAATCCCTAATGAAAAGTGGCTTCATTTGTGCCAGGCTTTGGCTGGACCTCTGAAGATGTCGTTCCTGCTCTACAGTGCATCATAGTGGAAGATGTGTGTGAAGTTTGGGAGGAAGAACACCATCAAATACATGAAATATGTTGGCTTGCATTTTAATGTTTGATTCTTTTTGAAGAAAATTTTTTTTTTTACTTATTATGCCATTTTGTCATACACAGATTGTATGTTCATTTAGGGGCACTATAGTACTTCTGGGTGGATGGGGGTGGGGGGTGAATTGTCCACAGTTCCTGGACTGTTTGGTGTTTACTTTGTGGTGTTTTGTTTGTTTCTTAACTTACCTGATTGAGTAGTTAGGTAGACATAATTATTCAGCTTCTTTAGGGTAACTTTATTCCAACCTGTAAACATTTAGGCATTTTCTTGGAAACAAGAATGCTGTCATGTAAAATCATCTGATCTTGCAAAATGTACATTTCTTTTTGGTAATAGTTTCTTCATACATTTAATGTAATAACTATTAAAGAAAAGAAATGCTATCTTGCTGTTCAAAGATTTTATTTCTAATGTGACAGAGGATCTTTCAACAGTCTCTAACTTTATTAAGTTTTTATTTATATAAAGCCAAATAATAAATTAAAACTACACAGTTGGTTACCTTCTTGCATATGAGACAGTGTAAGTTAAGGTCCCTAGTGGTAAAAAGATCTAAAAGTTGAGTCTCTAAAATCCATCCAAGAGGTGATAAAACTGTTGCTATGTGTTACTTGAGGGCAAAGAAGAATGGATTAAATTATGTATATTGATATTAAAGTATTCTGAAGATTTTAAGTAGCTGTAACTCTTGCTTCAAGTTCATTTTAATTGTTAATTTCAGAAACTTTTATCTTGCTTTAACTATAGTTCTGTAGTTGTGATGTTCTGAACATGCTTAGACTTAAAGCATCCAATAAAAACAAAGTAGCTTGCTTTCAGTAATGGAAAAAATGACTCAGACCAAGTTCAGAACAGAAATTAGCTAAAAGGCAAACAGTAATTCTTAAAACAGAAGCTAAGTTTAAGCACTTTATAAGTGAGGTTGAAGATCATTCTGTACTTCTGGTTTTCCAGTTACACGAGTGTTTCAGTCATAGTGTTCATGTGTCATTTTTAGTAAACTCTCCTTGTTTTGACAAATAGATTTCTTACTTTGGTGTGCTGGGATTGGTCTACTACCACCATAAAGACAGCACAGTACAGTCATCTGAGATAAAGGTACAGTTTAACTGAGGAAACTCATGCTGCATGCTTATAAATGACACCTGAAGAATAAGGGTGGTGCCAGTTGGCTTGTCTTCTGCCAAGAGTCACAGGGAGGTTGCTGGTGACCCAAGGACCATCATCTGTTCAGCTTCTCTGGTACTTGTCTGCATGCCAGAGTTCTGAGATGTAGATCAATTCTCAAATGAAAGAAATAAGCCATTTCCTTATAAGCACGACAAATCATATATTGCAGTTCCACATTTAACCTTCACTTAGACCTTATATCTTCAGTTCAAGACCTTAAGTACAGGGTAATTTTGAATATTAAGCATTAATAGGGAAGATTGCTGTAATTAGGGAGTCATTACTTCATAGTTGAATGAGTCTAGCTCATAGATGTCTCATATAAAGAATGATATTAATCAAATCAACAATAAGGTGCTTCTTTCCTTGGTTTCTTGTTTAATTCAAGCTGTTCTAACTATACCTTGCCCAAGCTAAAACTAGTAAATAGAATGTTCTTTCTAAACTATGTAGTCATATTCTGCAGTCTTATATTCTTGCTAGGCCTGTAGTTAGACATGTAGCAGGTACCTACCAAAACAGTACTTGGAACTTGTGTTGTAAGGCACATTGCAATTAGGTAGACATTTATTTTGTAGATACTTTTGTTACCTCAGTGCCCTCTAAATATGCTCATAAATAACATGGCAGGAATGAACTCCTGATTTTATGACATCCAAACGAGTTCCAAATTACAGAAAACTGGCTTGGCATCAGGTTTCTCAAGAGGAAGTAAAAATTAAACACAGAGTCACTTTTTTCCAAGGCGCTGATTCTCAGTTTTACACTTTCTACCTTCCCACATCCAATCTTTGGTGTTGGCTCCTGCATGAATGCTCTCTCCATTATGCAGATGGCTTAAGGCACAAGCATGCACAGACTTCTTCCCTAGACAGCATTAGCTTCCCAAATAAGAATGGGAAAGTTTTGGAGTAGGGCTTTGGTGTACCTTTATAGGCACTGGCCACATTTCAGTCCTGCATTGTTAGACTCCACAGACACCTGAACACAGCCCTTTAAAGCAAGGGGAAAAATTAAGATAGTAAGCCCTTTTTTGTTTGTGATAGCATCCTATTTGTGATAACATCAATTCACATTCTTCTTGATAACTTCTTCACCAGCTATTATTGATCACTTCTAAGAATGTTATTAATCCATGCCTGACACTTTCATCTGAAAACCTCAATTTTCAATGCTTGTATAAGAAACAAAAATTAATTTCTTTATAAGCCCTTTTAGGGCTCTACCATAGACAGTAGTGAGCAACAGACTCAAGAACTGGATCTTGTTTCTACTTCTGGAAATACTTAAATTTTTGTGAATACCATAACTTCAAGCTGTAAGGCTTGCAGATTTGCAACCGAATTCTACAGCCCTTGGTACACTTAGAGCATCCTTTTCCAGTGCTCAAGTTTAAAATTATATATCTAGTTTCTCCAGAACTTGTAGCTGTAACTTTAACGTATTTCTAGGTTTTCCTTCTCTGTAACAATAAAAATCTCATATCCAAGCACAGGGTTTGCATCTGTTTTACGTAAATGAGTTGCTTAGTAAAAGGAACTATCTATGGTAATATCTAAACCTGTTTTACAGCAGTACTTATCAAAGTACTTTTTCTTGTCTGTAAGATAATTATATGTTCTGCTTTTGGAATAGTGTGGTTAAATGCAAACCCTAGAGCAGCAAGATGGTGTAAGTGCATTCTGTGTCACCATTGTTTTTGCTTGCCGTCTTCATGTGGGACAGCTCAGCTCAGTTTTATTCAGCTTGGTTAATAACCTTACCCATTCGTAAATGTGTGGGTGTCCTGTTGCTTTTCATTAAGGCTACGGGAATTGGTTCTCATAACCATCTTGAGCCTTTTTCTTCAGAAACTCAGCATGTACACTGATTTTAGTGCAAATATATATGTATTTTATTGATGAGTATATCAATAAAATGATGTTGTATGAAGATACAAAACACAGCTGCAAAGTTACTGGAAGTTTCTTGACCAGAAAGAGACTTGGTGGCATAGATCCAGGTAGTCTGGATCTGAGCTTCTTCACTTTGAGCTCAGAAAGTGAGTGTTGCATTCTGCCACATATCTTCTTTCACGACTGTTTTCTGCAGTTGAGATGCAGTTTTGTGACTGAAATGAGGATAAACACTGCCCTAACATGTTCAAGGTCAGCTGTTTATAGGCTTTCAAAGAATACTTTACCTTTGTGATCTTACTAGGCTTAAAACTTCAAAATTACATATTAAAACTTTTGTTTTCCCTGGCCTGAATTTCCATTCTTTTCCTAAATGATCATAAAAACTGGTGGGCTGAATTTTTTTGATAATCAGTTACCATCTCTTCTCACTATTCCTAGGCAGCAGGACTAGAATGAGGAAAGGGAAAGAGATGAACTGATTATAAGATTTTTAGCTAATGACTACTAGTGACTGGATAAGAAGGCCCAGAGTGACTGCGCAGCATCAACTCCTGTTAGTGTAGGGTCCCATATCTTGTGCATTGCAGCTTAAGATGTTTGATTGTGAAGTATGTGACTGATTTAGCAGCCTGTTCTGTCTCAGACATTAGTGATTTCCATGGGAAGAAGGTAAACTATAGCCCAGACTAACTTGGAAAGGCAAAACTCACCTGTCATCTCACTTCTTTCTCCTTCTTGCTCACTAGCATGTTACAGAGGAGTGCTTGTGTTATTCATATGTCTGCAGCATGCTCCAGTTGTGTCATCTTTTGCCCAACCTAATTCAGTCTAATGAGTAAGTCCTCAGCAGAGCAGTAGTAGGTATTTTATGTGCCATTTCTAAAGCCAGGAGTGTTAATGCTATATTTATTGCTTCAGTTTTATTCAGTGCTTTATATTAGTGGAGGACTGATAGGGAAGAATCCAGAAGTTTGTCAGTACTATCCTTTCAAACAGAAGCTCTGCATCCTAGATGAGACATCCTACAGAGGCAATCTCTGCCCTTAAAGATTTCTTCTAAGGAGAGCTTATATATGTGGCTTTTCGCATCTAAGACCTTGTAAAATGTGCTTTTTTAGCAAGTTGATACCCTGCAAAGCAAAAATACAGTTGTAGCTAATCTAAAGTTATCTGAAGTAGCTTGGTATAATGGTACATTTTTCTGAACTAAATGCATTTACTTTAGATAGGGACATAGATACTGTGAACTATGGTGCTGTTGTTATTATAGACTAAATGCCTACTTAAGCACAAGTAGGCAGCTCCTGTACATTCCCATTCACTCTCATAAAATAGGGAAGTTTAATTTGTTCTCTTGGCAAGTCATGTGGTAGATGAGCTTGCAGTTGGAGTGCAGTAACTTATAAAATACTGGTTTAAGAACTGATTGAGCAGTCCATTAAATTGCTGCTTAGGTCCACCCAGTAACTCAGTCTTGAGAATTAGTCTTAGCTCTTCTCTATGGATACAATTACATAAATCTACAGTTTCTTAAGGAATGTTTTTAATTTGAGGGAATGTTAGCCCTCAAATGCAATGAAATAAATTCCAAACTTGAGTAGAGATGGCTCCTGATTCACAGTCTGCCATATAGGTTTCAAATGTGTTTAACCTCAGGGTCAAATTTAAGAACAGACTAAAGTTTCATCTTTTACGCAAAGGTAGTTACAAATTTTTTGTATTTTTTCAAAAATATGTAAAAAAAATATGCATAAATATTTTTACATATGGTCACATATGTACTCGGTTTCTACAATAAAACTGGTTCTGGCTGCTGTTTGGCTACACACTGCTTTGTTTTTCTACTTTGTTTTTTTATTAGTGTCTGTTAGATGGAGTATATTTGCTGAGGTGCAAAAAGGCAGCTAGGTCTGGCAGCTGATATTTACTGGAAGAAATAGTTCTGTTCAGATTGTGTTAATCTACAAACACATTTTTTGTTCTTAGGAGTCAATAGACTGTGTGTTGATTGAGGAATTACATTCTAGTCCTACCTAAAGTAGATGCAAAATGGCCTACTTAATTCAACAGATCTGGTAGTCTAGTATACAGAATACTGTGAGGCTTGGATATCTGTTTGAAGAGGAAACCCAGTATTGACTAAACTATGCATTGTATTGGCAAAATTAACCTTTCATAAAGGTCAATTGTGAAATTCTTATCTAAAAAGATTAATGCAAAAATTAAGAGGAGGTAATACATAAAAAGTATGGTAGAGTTCTCTAGAAATTTTGATACTGTGTTAGAAATGTTGCTTCCCGATGTCCTTCTGAAACACAAACCCTAGAGCTAAGAAGATACTGTTGCCATGCTGGCACATACCTCTAACTGCAGATTTTTGTATTCCTGTATTTATCTGTCTAATCCTGAAGTTTATACTTACTTCTTTCTTGCCCCTGAGACCACTGTTTCCTTCCATTGTCTTGAAATCTCCCTTGCCCTTCCCGAGTAGAAGCCCTGCAGTCTTCTCTATTTTACTCCCCCATCTGTTGAAGAATGTTGCTTTCTTCAGTTCTCCCTGTCCTTTCTCTGTAGACTGTGTATTACCATCTCCTTATAAGCACTTGCTTGTTAGAGTTATTCTTGTTGGAATCTAGGCTACAAATAATCTTTCCATGCAGCAAGTTGCTGCCTCTGATAAATGCAGGCTTCAGCCAGTGGCTGGCAGGGAGATTCATTTGCTGTCAGACTCCTGAATTAGGCTTTTCTGGTACTTTTCATTTGCACTAAAATCAAGGATACTGTGTTTATGAATGCTGCCTGCAGTTTTGAAATTGATCTGGCCTTAGTATTATGTAAAGAAATGCATTCAGATGAATGTGAAGCTGTAGATTCTTCTGACCTCAGTTAGGCAAAAATAATGCTAAATGTGTAAGATTTAAATCTAAAGTGTCTTAAAAATGTACTGCAAATGTTCATCTTTACTGTGATATATAAACTAAGTAGACTGCATGGATAGATTTGTGTAAGCATTTTCCATGGGAATCCCAGTGCCTTATATGGTCAACTTGCTTTGTAGTGTTCCAGTGAAATGAAGGCAGCCATCCAACAACAGGGGAAAAAAAAAATAACAGTCCAGCTGTCTTGAGCTTTGTCTGTAATACCCTCTTTCTTGGCCTCCTTCAGTAGCACAGTAGCTAATTATTAAAACTGAAAATGTGGCAAGAGCCTCTGTAGCTAGTAGAAGACATTTCTTTTGTGGCAATGACTTTATACTAAAGATTTAATTAATTTAATGAAGTGTAGTAGCATATTGATAATACTGCTTTGTTGCATAATGCACTTTTGCTATCATTCAAGCTGTTGTGCCTCTACCGAAGCTTGTTGTAAACTGTTCACAATTCCAGTAGCTGTTGCAGCCAGAGCAGAGTAGAAGGGGAGAATCCCCTCCCTTGGCCTCCTGGCCATGCTCCTTTTGGTGCAGCACAGGGTTGGCTTTCTGGGCTGTGAACGCACACAGATGGATCATGTTTAGTTTTCATCAACCTTTAGCCCAAGTCCTTCTTCACAGGGCTGTTCTCAATCACTTTTTTGCCCACCCCTGTGGGTGTGCCTGAGATTGCCGTGTCTCAGGTGTAAGAGTAGCACTTTGCTTTGGTGAACTTCAGGAGGTTTGCATTGGCCCATCTCTCGAGCGTGCCCGGGTCCCCTTGATGGCATCGCTTCACACAGCGTGGTGGCGTCAGTGAACGTGCTGAGGGTGCACTTGGTCCCACTGTCAGTGTTGCTGACTAAAGATGTTGTGCACTATCTCTCCCAACTCCTGAGGGACTCCACTTGTCGCTGGTCTCCATGTGGGCAATGAGACATTGACCACAACTCTTACATGCAGCCATTCAGTCATTTCTTTATCCACCAAGAGATCCATTCATCAAATCCATGTTTCCAGTTTATAGAAAAGGATATCATGTGGGGCAGGGTGAAATGATTTGAGTAAGTCTAGGTAGATGGTGTCAGTTGCTCTGCCCCATCTACCAATCCTGTAGCCCCATCATATGCTAAGAGTTTAAGTAAGTGCCTTTTGAGGCTTGCATATTAAGGGATTGCTTCAGAGGATTCAGATTCCTTTGGAAAGAACATCTGGGTATAGCAGTACCAGTGGGGTAATCTACCCTGTACTTACTCTCAAGCAGAAGGATGCACAGAAGCTTTACTGTAATTCTCTGTGTGGTAATTTATATACCTATACTTCTGAAAACCCTTCAGAATGAGAGGCTGTATTGTTAAACTTGGTCATATCTCTTTATTCAGATGCACAGAATCCTGTCAAATGCAAGAACGCCATTATCTTTACTTGTAGTTCTAATTTAAAAAGCACAACATATCTTCTATTGCAGAAAAGAAAAAAAAATAAAGCACTTCATGGCTTACCTACTGTGATGAGAGAAGTAAAAATGCTATTGTATTACTTTGAATTGTAGTTAAGAAGGCTTTTTCCTCTATATGGCTGAGGCCTTTAGCATTCTTTCAGTTAATCATACAGCTCCGGTGCCTGATTTCTGTGAAAAGGAGAGACCAGTCTACTGACACCAGTGATAAGTCATCTTTGCTTTTGCTGATACAGAGCATTCCAATCAGTTCTCAAAAAAGCTACTTTTGTTTCTTCATGTCTTTTGGTTGCAGCTTCAACTAGCTTCATAAATGACTTGAACTCGTTATAGCACAAATGGTGAAGAGATTTCTCTTATTAGTGATTTTTAGTCTTGTGTTGCAGGGTTGTCAGTGTCATTTTTGTCACTGTCAGTTCTAGGCTGAAGAGTTCTGCCTGTTGAGTTCTTTTTCTGGGAGATAGTCCATCCCCTTGACTAAGGCTCTGGATCTCTACAAAGTTTGTTCTCTTACTGTTTTCAGCTATGAAGCTGTAAAAGGGGATGTAATTTTTTTAATAGTGAGTCAGATTGGCAGAAGCAAAATCTCCTTGGATAAATCTATGTTTTAATATTCTAGCATTTTGCAGTGAGATAGGATTTTTCAGAGTAAAACCTTTTTTCAAATATTTTCAGATTTACCAGAAGAGTGCTTCAGGGAAAAGCTGGTATCTAAGAGAATGTACCAAGACCTAAAAAAACCTACAGTGATATACCATAAAGTGATATACCTATGTTAATTTTGAGTGTGATAAGTCAGAACACAGAAGCTGTACAGATGTCAGGGTTGCTGTGGACTTGTAAAATACATTTAGACTTAGGCTGGTACTATCTGTGCTGTGACCTCTTTGCCTCCACTAGCACAGAGGAGGAAGCTGTAAGATGCAAAAATAGAGTAGGGACGTAGGAGTGAGTCAGAAGAGTGGAGGCAAAGGCAAGCTGTCAGATGTGGGCTGGCTGTCAGGATGAAACTGAGAGTTAGTTATAGCAATATGTGGAAAAGAAAGACTGATATTGGGAATACGGAAATAATGGAACTCAGTTGTTGGTATATTAGATATGCAGTAATTACGTGAAATCTGTACTTGGACTTAACATGCATTAACCTTTTAATACTCTATTATGTCATCATACCTAGATTATAGGGCCTCATAGGGGATTTGCTCTTGGGATGGTTCAGACATCTGATAAAAAATGCTTCTGCTCATTGAACTTCTGATTTACCAGTGGTGGGAAAAAAAGAGAATGGTGTATGGGATAGGAGACTGCAGAGGAATCTGTATGTACTTGTGACTGTAAGTGTAATAAAAGGAAGCTTTCCTTTAGCCATATGAAGTACTGGATATCCTAAAACCTCAATTCCATGACATTTCAAATTATATGGTTAAATCAGGATATGGCTTATGATGACCTTTTTGTTTGTTTTGTTTGTTTTACAATCTGTAAAACAATAACTTGGGGTGGAGGTTTTATGAATCCTGCTTATGTACCTAAATGGTTGTCAAGTGGCAAGTAAGAGCACGTGAAAGAGTGAGTTCTATTTGGAACAAGATGTAAGTAATACAGACTGTACACTGAACTGTAGAGAAAAATCCATAATTTTGAATAGTCACACATTATGGAAGTACTGATCGTTTCACAGATCGAGCAAAACAAGTTCCTTTAACCACAGGGAAGCAGAGATCATGTACACAGGTCATAGGTTTGTGGGGCCAATCACTTTGGCTTAGGCAGTGTTAATTAAATCACTTCCTAGGCCTGGAATATTTGACTGGTCAGCCTTACTCTTGCTTATATATAGGTGCACTAATGAATATTTAATGTCGAAGTAGAGTCCTTAGAGAAACATAAAGCTCTAGCACATTTTGCCAAATCTAATAGTGAAAATTAGGCTGGCAGAGCAGCTTATCCCCTCCAGAAGTTTTCTTTGTAGAGGTGTGCTCTGTAAAGGAGGAAAAGCAAGCTCAAGGCATCAAAGGTCGTCTTTAGAATGTCTGGGAGTGGGTTTCTCTCTTCTGTGCAACATGGAGTGAGTTTCTCACCATGTACTCTGAAGTATTTGGAGTATATCCCCTGGCCTGATGGGTAGAGCTTTTGTGAAAATAAATTGAGAACCAGTTTTCAAAACAGTTTGCATTGCAGGAGCTTTCTGTTTGCAGCATGAACAGTGGATGATTGAATAGTAGAGAAAGTCACGTGGGCCTTTGTCCATTTGTCTTAAATGTGAAAACTTGGAAGTTTTCCCTGTCAAACCCTACCCCTGTCCTTGCTCCTCCCCTTCCAGGGACACTGAGTGGTTACCTACCAAAACTCTGCAGCGCTTAGACTTTCCCATGCTCAGGCAGTGTGTGTGCTTTCTCCATAAAGTCAAAGCAATTCCATTTTTTGTGATATTTTTTTTCACTTGTTTAGCACTTACTTGTAGGTATTGGTGGGGGAAATGCAGTCAGTAAAGCCAACGTGCATTCATATGACTGACGTCAAAGCCAGTGTGCTTCTCAGCCAGGTTTTCATTTTTGTGCTCTTGAGTAATAATCATCTTTAACTACAAGTCTGACATACAGGAAGCAAACTTTAGCACATTTGTGATTGATTTTGTGATGACATGCATACTGCTAAGGTCAGGTAAACAACAGACTTTTGGGCTTTTGTTATTTCTTTCAAGCTGACACAGTCCTTGGTCTGTGGACCAAGGTAAAGAGGTCAGTGTGTTTTCTGTCCTGATACAATTCAAGTATGTCAGCAGCCTCTCAGAAGTTAGAAGTCAACACAAATGAGTTACTGCATAATTCTAAATTTCAGCTTTGTCCTTCTTTCTAGAATCCTTTCTAGACTGAAACTCTGAAGTGGCTGCACCTCCAGGTGCAACTGAGGCATTACTCTAACTTTGCTGCCTTGAAAGGATGTGCTCTTCCTCCCACCACACTGTTTTCTTTCCCTCGTCCTTTTTTTGTTTGTTTCAGTGGGTGGGGAGGAAGAAAAGGTTGTTTCTGCCTTGCTGATTAGTGAATTGGCTAATGGTGAGTCTGACAAATGCTTTTGGGAGTGTGCAGTTGAGAATGAGGAGGGAGACTGGGACCTCCCTGTTTGTCAACAGTGAACTCGTGTAGAATCATGCCCTGAGTGATTATGATTAGTGTATGTTAGCTCAAAGGAGTTAGGGTTTTCTGGTTTTATAACACTACCTCCTGCATGGAACAGATTATTGCTAACTCAACTTGAAACATAGGCAAATTATCAGATAGGGATGGTATTTGAAAGTACTTTGAAACATTGTCATCATCTGAATGTCATAGATTCTAAAGCAAAATATTCATATGAGGGTCTAATTGCTATCAACTGGGATATGGTTTTTGTGCAACCGCCTAAAATCAAGTGTAGCAGGGAAAGAAGATCATAAAAGTTCACTTTAAATGCTTTTCTAAAGTGTCTTTTTTATCAGCATTCGACTATGAGAACTTTTACTAAAGGTATATTCTCAATCTCTTTAAAGTGATATTGTGTGCAGCTAAAGACAGTGAAAAAATACATCAGTGGCAAGTTTCTTTAGTGCCTTTTCTTCTTGGAACTCATTTCTGAGCTTCCAAAATTCGGCATGCAGGGCTGAGAAGCTAGAGGTGAACTGCTGCAGCATTTGTATGAATGTCTGAATTCCTTATTCTCTGGCAAAAGTGCAGAAGACACTGATTTTGCCATGTATGCTGTCAGAGATAATTGCTCATCTAGTTACAGTATACAGTAAGGAAGTTATTACTCTTGCTTGCTTGGGTAAAATTGCTCTTAACATGGTTAGCAAGAACTAGAAAATTCAGAGTTTAGTAGCTTGCAGATTTAGCTTTACACACAGAGATGATTTGTGAGGATCAAAGGCTCTATAGAGGATGGGGAAAACACAGCTGTATACTTGTCCTGTCTGTAAGCTCTTCCATAGAACTTGAAAAAGACTAAGGAGGTAGCAGGCCTGACCTCTTGAAGCAGTGGAAGTTGTGCCCCATAGAATAGGTGCAACCAGAGTTGTAAAGTCTTGCCATGTGAAATGCTACAGATCTGCTGTTTCACGTGTTTGGTGGCCGTGGTGAGGGTGGTACAGCATCAATCAAAGCATACAAATAAATCTGCCAGGATGAGGCTTGAGATGGTCTTGGTACAGGAGTACACACAGCAGTTTGAAGAAAAAGAAGCTGCTTTTGTAATATACTGGTGGAAATATGACGTTTTTAGTATACCAGTGCTTCTAATGTAGTGATGAAAAGTCAGCATATGTCATTCCTGACCTCTGTATCAGAGTCTGGTTTGCTTTGTCATGCCATGAGGAGAACTGGTTGCAGATGCAGTCTAGAGAACTGCTTCTCAAAAATACTCAGTTTTTGCTGGGTTTTCATGCATTGTGTGCCAAAATAGCAGTGTTAATCTGGTACTTGATGTGGTGAGGGTATACTATGACCAAAAAAAGAGAAATCTGTTTTGACTCAGGTTTGGAGAGACATACTTGACATGTCCTCTCCTGAGGAAGCCTGTTTAGGTTCTGCACTGAAGGTGTATCTGCTAATAAGCTTTCATGAACATCTATGAACAGTTGTTCTGAGTGGGGTAAGCTTTCATCTGGCAAGGTTGCAAGCTTAAAAAGCCTTGTTGGATCCATGTTTCAAAGCTGTTTACTAGTGCCCCAGATCATAGGAGTGAGTCTCAACTGCATTCTGTGTTGATCAGGTCTGGCTCCATGGTGCAAAAAAAAGCAATGGTGGTGTTGGTGAAGCTAAGCAAAGCTTTTGGGACAGTATAACTGTGTTGACATAGTATTGCTTTCCTCCTGATAAGCCTAATGAACCTCAGTTATCTTAAAGTCCTTCTCATGGATTATTTTTTGTTTGTTTGTTCGTTAATTTTTTATTTATTTTATCCAGTATGGGTGACAAGCTAACACTCTCAGGCATTTCTGTTGCTGCTTTGCAGCACTAGTACAGTGTTATCAGTCCTTTGCTGTTTTCCAGGTATTTCACAGTCTGTTTAGGAGACAAACATTGTCAAACTTGGAGCTGCATTAGTTCTTGAATAGTGGCTAGGGAGCTGCCCAAGCACACTTGTGATTTGTATTACCAACATCTACTAAGGTTAAAATAGTGATCCATGGGGTTTTAATGTTCTTCCTTTTTACTGGTAGACTAGAAGGTATATCAGCCTCATTATGCAAGACAAAACTTTCTGATTCTTTCAAAACACAAAATTGTTAACCAATTCCCTTCCCTTCCCTTCCCTTCCCTTCCCTTCCCTTCCCTTCCCTTCCCTTCCCTTCCCTTCCCTTCCCTTCCCTTCCCTTCCCTTCCCTTCCCTTCCCTTCCCTTCCCTTCCCTTCCCTTCCCTTCCCTTCCCTTCCCTTCCCTTCCCTTCCCTTCCCTTCCCTTCCCTTCCCTTCCCTTCCCTTCCCTTCCCCATATCTAAAAAAATGCTTTAGTGTTCTGTGTTTTTTCATTGATGTTTGTGACTATTTTTCCAGATTTCTACTCTTGTTACTTTAAGTTTATACTATTTATACCCATTTTTACTTCAGATTTTATCTTGATCGTCTCAGTTTTATTTGTTAAAAAATTATTTTTAATTGCTGCCATACTTTTGCTTTATTTCTTTGCTACTATAACTTCCTAATAAAATTGGTTTTTAGAATAATGGCTTCCGTTCCATATGATACCCATTCAGAGAATTTTTTAAAAGACTAGAAATTTGGCTCTTTTAAGTGCCATGTATTGTGTATATGTGCTGTTGTGGATGCGTCTAAATAAATTTAGATTATTTTACTTTTGGCTGTTGTCTTCCTGACCATTTTTCAATGTAATTGGGATGTAAGTGGTTTCTTAAGAACTTGTGATTACTTGCAGTTTCTTTGTTAATCTGTCATAATGAGTTTCTAATGGGACAACTGCACCAAAGAATTTCCTGTTTATGTAGACCAGAGGGAATCCGATGTCAGAGCTGGTACTTCTGTCGTGCTCTTTTGGGAGAGAGAGGGTTCCAAAGTGGATATTGTTAATTTTGTGGCTCGAGAGAAATCCTGGATATCTGTCCCTGTTAGGAAGTACTCCCGGCTGTTTTCTTGCGCTAGTGAAAACTTTGGATACAGTCAAAAGATACTTGCTGGAGGTGGGACTGGGGTTGCTGCAGGGGTAGGGGAAGCACCCACACGGGAGCGCAGGTTTCGTCGTCTCTTCAGCCAATTAGGGTTTGCTGGGCAAGTTCACAATGTAGCGAGCCTATTGAAGATGGTGTTAAGTTACACTGTGGCAAAAACGCCTTTTTTAGAAGTTGCAAACTACGTCTGTGCAGATGAACAGCTGCGTAGCCGGCCTTTGAGAGAGGGGGAGTTTGGTCTTGAATACTTCTTTTTATTCTTTATACTTGACAGAGGCTTATGATGTGTTTGATTATTATCTCTCTATTTGTTTGAAGAAACAATTTTGTTAACTATTCTGAAGATGCATGTAAATTATTTTAGAAGATTGTTTATCAGAGGGACACCATGAATACACTTTTTTTAAGTTCCAAAGGTTTCTTTAAGGGACTTTGCTGACTTGAATTTTGGCTTTAGGTATATCCTGATGTCATCTTACATTTGCAGAGAATTTGAGTCTTGGTGACCTTTGTCTGTTGCAAGTACCTTACCTTTTGGAGATCACAGGGACCTTTTTTTTGAGCAGATTAAAAGAGAAAATAAGCTTTTTAGAGTTTGTTCCAAATGATGCTCTCTGTGTTCCTAAAATGTGGAATAGGAAAATGTACATGGAAATTACCTGTCACTGAATTTTTTAGCATTGTCTGTACCTTATGCACTCCCCTGAGTAATTCTGTCAAACTTAGAACAGAAAGCAAAACAGGTCCCAGTTTCTTCTGGTTTTGTTCTCTGAATATATTTCTGAAAGCAGAAATTAATTGAGTGATTGTAAAATGAAGTTATGTATGAATGTGTGTTCCACAGCCATTGGAGTGGAGAGCTGCTTCCTGGGATTTTTTTGTTGTAAAATTAAGTTAAAAGGCATAGACATCACTGTTATGTGTAAAACACACTGTGCTACAAGGATTATTCTGGAGGTTTCTCAACACTTCTATGTTTCCCTGTCTCAGAGCAAGGCCTGTCCTGAGGATTGTTCAGGTGTTACTGCTGATACACCTAGCAAAGGTGATACCTGACTCCTGCGTAGGAAGCTGCAGGTTTCTCACCTTATTACCATCTGAATGGACAAAATCTGTATTAAAAGTACAGTTTTGAGACAAACCAGCTGTTTGATATTTACTGTAACAAGTTTGGCTGATTTGCTTTTGGATAATTTCACTTAAACTCTCTTAAATTTGATTTTTTAGAAAAACCTTGGCTTTGTGCTGAAATTTTGGTGAGCCTGTCAGAATACTTTACTTTCATCCTGAACCTGCTGATTTGCAACCTGGGTCAGCTTCAAGACTCAGTAGTATTTTTGAAAAGCTGAAAATTATTCCCAGTTTTTCTAGTCAATTCAATGAATCATAAATTTGATCACAAAGCAAAGATTTTTCTGGGATCTACATTAGAGAAGAATAGCTTTTCTTTTCCGGGTCTGGGAACAGAAAGTAGAAGGGGCAAGATATTCTTTCCTTAAAAATGGAAAATTGGGAAACAGTTTCCTTGTTTATATGTAGTCCTACCTTTGTTTAAGTGTCTTTGTGCACAGAACACACTTTTAATCAGCAAATATATTTATCATATATAAGATTATTTTATTAATTTTTAAGCAATTTGAAATGCCAGTGTTACTTCTCATTTTATTCTTGGTTCCAACATGTGTGATTTCTTTCATTCAATTCAATTATATTCACTTTTTACATGTAAGATGCGTATAAATCTAACTGCTAGATTATTCATACTTCACATGTACTTTTTTTAATCTATGTTAAATTGAATTATACAAATTAGTCTTTTATTTGCATAGATTCCTCTGCTTAGGGAGTAAAAGAGCCCTGACTGTTACCAGCCTTATCAGTTTACTATATCTGCTTTTACTGCTAATATACTGTATAATGCTAAGGATAAATCCACACATGGCAAGTGCTAATTGAATGAGTGTCTTACTGCATTTTTGTACCTGTAATCTTGATTTTTTTTTCTCTTAAAGTTTCTTTTTATTATCAGCAGTAATGTGTAGTAGGAAAGTGAGCACACATAGAGTCTGTCTTGATTACTCTAGGATGCTCTATCAGCATGTGAATTATTTCCCCTTGATGGATTGAAGGCCACTTCACTTAGCTAAAATTAGAAAGCAGTGAAAACTTCCCCTAGATCCTGCAAATGCAGAAGCTTAAACATCAGCTGATGACTACAGAATACGAGCATAGCTGGTGAGCTCACAGAGGAGGGCTGATAGATATGGTCAGGTTTGCTTTCTTCCAAGACAGTGCGGTCTGCCACTCTGAAGACCTCGGAACTGTATAGAGGTGGTAGTCAGAAGCAGAGGAAAAAAAGAAAACTTGGCACATGTGGTTTAAATTTATTAGAAAGAACATAGAAATTAACAAGCCTATTTGTTTATGTAAACAGGTTCCCCTCATTTTCTTGATGCCTTTTTCTTTTGCTAGGTTATTTTGGTTTAAAAAGTGCATTAGAGGATATCAGGAGGTTAAGTATTTTGAATTGAAAAGCTGCTTTGGCTCAAGAACTTGATTAGTCACCCACATGCTAGAGGCAGGTTATGTTTACTCATGGAAAAAAAACCCTATTTAAAATACAATTGGCTACTGTTTAATTTGACTGGGACAAAAATACATGTCCTATATGACATTCTTCTCAAATGTAGTATCTACACTTTGTGTGACCATGAAAACTAATCACTATCTGCCAAAGCTGTAGCAATAAATGCTTAATGAAAGCATAATTGTATAATGGCATTATATTTTTACAGAATACCAATTTTGTTTACTCCTGAACCTTGTTTATTTTCCGTACTTGTCAGGAGGTAGATGTGGAGGTTGTACGTCCCACTGAGCAAGTTCCATTGGAGTATGAGGAAGAACTCCTTTACTGTGCCCTAGAGCAGATTGTCCAGAGAAACTGTGGAGTCTCCCTCACTGGAGATACTCAGGAACTGTCTGGACACAATCCTGTGCCATGTGCTCTTAGGATGACCCTAATTGAGTGGGGGGCTTAGGCTGTGGTCTTTTCCCTCTTGACCCATTCTGTTATTCTCTGACCTGTTGAAATTGCCTCAGAAAGCAAGCTGTGAAGGCAGAGGCCAGAAAAAGGAGAAAGCCATTTGTGAAACAAATGAGTCTGAAATTCAGTTCTGGATGCGACTCCCAAATTCACTGGTTTTTGATATGTTTCAACAGCATGTAGCTAAAATGAGAATACGTAATTTATACATACTTACCTGCCTAAGCCTTCAGGGTTCAAGACAGCTTGTGAATTTTCACATCATGCTAGCTACAATGCCAGGGTGTCCGTCAGATCTTCATTTCTCCATTTTGCCTGGATAAACTCACGTTCTTTCACTTGGCATGTGGTTAAAAAGCTGCCTAAGAAACCTGAAAATATGGTTATAAGCAAATTTCTCAGAAAATGCTGGTGTTCTTTTTAAATTGAAATCAGAAGGAAAAGCAGAAGATGTTTCTCAGGCACTTAATACCACAAGTATAAGAAAAAGTCCTATTTGTCTGAACTTTAGACAGAGATTGCTTTGCAGAGTCCATTCTCTTCATCAGCTTTTTTAATATGTTGAGCCAGGAGAAAAAAGGCCGTTTAGGCAAATAGGTCTGCACCAGCATCAGGAACTTAGTCTTTCAGTGCTATTTGGTTTGATCTCTTCCAAAATAATTTTTTCAATAATTATTTGAGGGATTTAGAAAGATGTTTTTGGCAGGTTGTCTTGAAATTTTTTCTTTGAGTTGCAATAGATGAATATCATTAGAGCTTAATACTACACATTTAGTACAGTGTTTTTGATTAGGAGATAACTTCTGATGTGGGAATTTCAGGTGTTCCTGAAAATAGATTTTCACAGAGCTAAAAATGAAAAAAAATACTTATTTGAAAGCACAATTGCATATAGTACTAGGTAGCCTGAAATAGCTGGGAATATTTTAGCAAGAACAGGAAAACAGGCATTAGACTGGGTTGTTTTGTTCATATAATGGGTGCCAGAATGAGTCTTGGTCCCTTACTGGGATTGATAACACTAAGGGGTAGCATCTCTGGTTAGAGCAAATAAGGTTGCAGCAGCCAACTCTTGTCTTCTTATTTATTTTGGTAGGAGATTAGAGGGCAAGAATAATTCTACCTCTGCTTGAAACACTTAAATATATGTATCCTATTGCTGTCCTGATTAAGATCTATGATTAAGCATTCATTAGGATTTAACAAGTGGGAAATCCCTATAAGATCGATTTTTTAATGTGTAGATTATATCAGCCTCAACAGCAATAGACTTTAGTATTTTTCATGAATTGTGTCCATAATTAAACTTGAAGATTTAAGTGTAAGTTACACATTAGCAAAGCTTAAGGGCATGTAATTAAATTAGTAATTCAGGGTAGCAGAGAAAACAAGACAGAATTGTAAGATGGAAATTATATTATGCTCTTACTGCATATTTGTGCTAAACATTTACTGATTTCATATAGCTCCTGGTTTTATCTTTGAGCTGAAAGAAAATCTTAAGTGAACTTTTGTTGGAATATATGTATCTCAGAAAACTTAGCCAAGTTGTTTACATGAAGTGGAAATAATAGCTAGAGAAGTTTGAGTTGTGAGATGATTTGTCTGTTTTTGTCAATGTCTGACGGTTCTGCAGGATTTGAATTAAGTAATGATGGTTAATAGGTGCTCAGTTTCAATAGCCTCTGCATGCCTTCCCCATGAGACTTGAATGGACATGAAACGTTGCATCATCCTCAAGTAGTGTTTTTTCCTTAGGAGAAAGTGTCTTTCTCACCTGCTTTTGCAGGTGTCTAAATTGATTCTCATTTTCTGCACTTAAACGTGAAGTGTTTCCAAGAAATATCTCTGGAGAAGAGTTTGCTGTAACTTACAGAAGCCATGAGATACTCTTGAAGTGCTTTGGTAGTTTGAATTATTGGATATGGTAATAATAATTTTAACTATTTTTAATGGGCCAGTTCTCCAGGGTTTTAAGTAATAGGCCATTCTTACCAAAAAAATAATACACAAGTGTGTCATACACGTAATATTTACAGGCAAGTTAAACAAAATAACGCCAGTCTAGCAAAAGGGTAATATTACTAGGTTAGCAAGGATATTTGCATCATTAACCATGCTATTTTTACTAGAATGCATGCTTTAATAAAGTAAAATATTAAATCCTAAGATTTTGTCAGTAGGCAAGGTATCTGGTATTACCCCAGTTCAGTGAAAAATCGAAGCTGTGACTTGTGGGTTGGCTAAATGAACACTTAATTTCATAATTGAGTAACATTTGTCATCTGTAATACTAGATTAATGCCTGAAGTTCTGTTACAACACCAAAAGTCTTCTGTTTCTTAATGTAAACATGAACATCAACAGCAGCCTCTCCAACCTATATATACTGTATTAAACAGAATACTTGGCAAATGTAAAATACCTACTTTTATAGTGATTGCTTGAATAGTAAATAAGTGTAGTAATCACTAATATTTTGTAACCTCATTTGTTGGTCATTCTTATTACCCTTCATCCCAAAAGTGTTCCATTCCAGAATATTCAAGTGAGCCTTAGGACACAGTCATGACAAATATTAGAACCTTAAGACGTTATACTTCATATGAAAACGTTGAATTAACAGCCGAGTAACAAAATTCAGTGCAAAAAAAAAATTCCTTCTTTGTTCTAGTGGATGTAACTCCAAGATTACTTTGACTCTAGCTTGAAAGTTAGATAAGGCTTACGTTTCATTTCATACACCTTACTGCCTCTTCACTTGTAAGTGTTTCATTGTTAATTAATATGCAGCATAAATATGTAAGTTATTGAAAGTGGAAAGTGTTCTCAAACTTTGTTTAGTTCTTTCGACCAAAGTTCTTTTTAGATCTTCTCAGTTAGCGGTTTATTTGCAGAAAAAAAACCCTCTAAGAATTGCAATGTATAAACTTACTCTTTTTTTCCCAGTGTCAGTGAAGATGAACAGTAGATGTGATTAGTGGACTGTAATGTCCTCTCTCCTAAGAAAAGAAACTTTTCCTCATGAAGGCAGAAGTCATTGCAGTGAGACCAGTGCTCAAACTATGGGGACTAT
The DNA here is from genome assembly GCA_034336665.1 of Luscinia megarhynchos. Lineage (NCBI taxonomy): Eukaryota > Metazoa > Chordata > Aves > Passeriformes > Muscicapidae > Luscinia > Luscinia megarhynchos. Next base: position 33,389,030 of record CM067564.1, read on the forward strand.
CTCATGGTGCCATGCTCACTGGGAGGTCAGCACGAGAACGTGAGTAGGAGCAGCAAATGTGGAGTTCATACTATGAACTGCCCATGGTGCCATTATTTCAGAGGACTCATGGTTAACCATCTTTTCATGACAACTGATGAATTTAATTCTCTTCAGCCTCTGTTCTGTCTCAGTTTCAGTTGAAACTGCTCTGCAAGGGAGGAAGGGAGGACAGAGTGAGTAAAGCGATTTCTGTGGAGAAGTTTGGACAAGACCAGATTGCTTGGGGCTCTCAGCAACCTGATGTTCCTGCCCATGACAGGCATTTGGAACTAGATGAGTCCCTTCCAACTCAAAATATTTTATGATTCTATTAAATACTTATAAACCAGGAACTAGGCTTAAATATGTTGTAAATTTAAAAGTACGAGTGGTAGAAGTGGTTGCTGATTTAAAAATATGTCTTTCAAAAAGTGTCAGTTTGAAACAAGAAGCTTTATTGCTGGCTTTATAATGGGTGAAAATTCAGAGTGAAACTAAATTTTGTTTCTCTGATAGTGGCATTAGGGCATGAAAATGAATTTCAGAACAATGCTGCTTCTCTAAATACAAAACCCATTTTAATATAATCAAAGCAAGTAATTCTGCTTTAATCAGATAAAGATAAGAGTAATTTTCTTTATTTTTCTTATTTTATTTCCTTTTAAATTCTAATTGCCTTTTTCTGATCCAGTTTAGATTCAGTTTAGTGCAATGTGTTGGCGTAGCTATAAGGCAGTGTGGTATGTGATGGCAGAGGGAAGAAACAACCCAAGGCGAAGAGAACAGGAACCACTTTTAACCAGCTCTGCTGCTTTTATTTGATCCTTGGGTACATTAGCAAAGATGTTCATGTCCTGCTAAGCCCTGTTGGACCCACTGGAATTACTTCACTTGAAAAATCAAAAGAGGCGATAAACTATTCTCCAGACCCACCGTGTGAGGTCTTCTTCCTGTTTCTGGTATTCACATGGCAATTCAGAATGTCTCTTTGACTTCTTTTATCCCTTTAATATATTCTTCTGTGTTCATATTTTTTACTCTTTTCTGTACCAAGAGTAAAGAAGGGAAAAATAAAATGCGATAGCAGAGGTGAAATACATATTTGTTTTCCCTAATAGATGCAAAATAATTTGTGGACTAGATCAGAATACTAGTCTAATCAGTAAAAGGGTAGGTTTTAATCTCTCTATGAAGAATTGAGATGAATTTTACCAAAAATTACTAAAAAATGTAGCATCTAAACACCTAAATTAGATGGCGTTACCTCATTAGATGTTAACGTTAATGAAAATCAGTAAAAATTGTAGCCACATGTAAGCTGCATTGTGTACATCTCTGCTTCATGTGTATGGGACAGTGGTCTAACAGACTGATTGCTTCTTACCCTACAAGATTTTTTAAAATAATTCTTTCAAATAATCTTTCTAAATAATTGCAGGCTTGTTTTTCATGTTTTTTGGGGAAGAGTGCTGTCTGCTGAATTCTTTGGGTGGTTACTTACTGAGGAACCAAGCACTTCTGATGTTTCATTTTAAATTATCTCTTTTTAAGGCTACTGACTTAAGTTATATTTCCTTGTCACTTATGTTCTTCACACATGGTAGTATCAAGAGCCAGCTCTATGACCTGCCACTTGCACTGGAATTCCAAGTCACGGCAAATACAACCTACCTAGGACTGGTCTGTGTGGGAGCCAGGTGCTGTTGATCTTTGGTGGTCTTTGCAGTCCAAGTTTCAGGTTGTACAAATGGAAAGTGATTTTCTTTTCTGGATTTCAATATACTTCCTTTTTCGTATCAGAAAAGGTAACCAGATTTTGTATTCTCAACTTTTTATGACTAATTAGCCTATTTTCTAAATTAGTTCTCAAAGGAAAAGTTTTATGTGATTGCACTGACAGGTGTCATTCTGTTTGATGCTCATTGAAAATTAGGTCAAATTTGGCAGGATAATGAGTGCTTCATGCTGAGATGGCTTTCTACCAGTTTGTGAGGCTGGGGTTGAGAGAAAGAAACCAGTTCATGGAATGAAGGGTATCTCGTGTGTGAGCTCCCCTGTTCTGCTTGCCCTAGGAGCTGGCTGGTATGTGTTTTGCTAGCACTTGGAAAATGAGCTTTAGGATGACCTGTGGTTCCACTAAGTGTTAACTGATGCTCTAGGTGGGAACTGTGGGCCACGAAGGGAGAGACTGAGGATACGGGCAGAGGAGTGCAGAGAGCTAAGATGAATCTTGGAAAGGCTGTAAGAGATGTGAAAAAAAAAGACCCGGAGCTGTCTGTGTCCTCTGTTCAGATTCTGGGACAGACCTAATAATGAGAATTTATTTTTCTGAATTACTGCAGCATCAGTGGAACTCTGGTTATTTACATCTTGCATATACATTGCTTTTTCCTTTGTGATAACTTGCAGGTTGAGGTCTAGAAGGGCTGTTCAGAGGCTATTGCTTTAAGTTTATCATGCTGCTCTGACAAGCTTTCCTTTTGTGGTTGAGATGTCAGTCTTTAACAACAGAGCCACTTCTGACACTTGATAAATATTGCTTTTAGAAACGAGCGGTGCAGTAGAAATGGAAAAACAATTAGATAAAATTTATTTTATAACATTTGTTTCTTGGCTTTCTGTCTTAAGGTACCTGATGATAGTGAGAAATGCCTTTCCTATGGAAAGTGTTGAGAGTGATAGGATCTATCCAACACCTGCCTGTAGTTATGTTAAGAAGAAAAAGGAACATGGAGACATAGGATGCAGTAGATTCGTGCTTTTCTGCGATAGAATCAATTGCAGTTTGTTCTGGTAGACTTAAGATAGGTATTACCTTTTTGGAGACCACAGTGAGTTTTTAATAAAATGTTTTTGGTTGTTGTGAATGTGCAGTCTGATAATACCTGATAAGTGTATTTGAGCTCTCCTGATTCTTGCCATGTATGGCACAATAAACTGCCCAAATTTGGTCAAATATTTTTAGCCACTTAGTCATATGTCTTTTAATGTGCTGCATATGTAAGCTTTTGATTCACTTAGCAACAGCATTTTTATGAGTGTGTCTTGCCAGGTTTTCTCATGTGCACTTGAAAAATAGGCAAGGATTGTTCTGTGTTGGGCTGTGTCGCAAACAGATGGTTGAGTTTTTTGGGAGTTTTTTTGTTAATAATGCTAATCAGTTTTAAGATAGCTTTTTTTTCCACAGATGATGAATTTTAAGATAAACAAGCATGCAGCATATTAAAATTTAATATTAAAATACCTATATTTGAAAAATGTTTCTGATATATTCTTATTTTTCCTTACAATTAACTGGTGAATATTACTATAGACATAGAGTATCAGTGGTTGGTTAAATTGAATATCCAGAAAAACTGGATATATGACTATATATAGTTGATGTTTCTGTTAAGGATAACATCTGAGCTTCTTGAATTTGTTTTCCTCCTAAACTGATTAGCCATGTCTTGCATTTGATTATTTTTCTTTAAGTAACAAAATGTCTTACCAAAAGAGGTGATTCTCTTCTTTCAGAGCTTGTTATAAGTGTATAATCATTGTGCACTGTTGATAAGTGGGAGAAATTGAAGACAAATATGCTTGACAAACTTTTAGTCTTAATTGTTGAGTATGTTAAGGAATTATTTTATTTAAAAAACTGCTGATTTTAGGGATGAATATGACTAAAAAGTTTTCAAATCAGTTTTCAAGAATACCTAAAATGATAGGGAGGATTTCATTTGAGAGTGGGGTTTTGTTTTTAACTGAAAAACAAATAATGTAAGCAGTGTATTGCAGTCTACTTGCAGTCTAGCTGTACCTAATTAAAGCAAATGGAGTTAAAGAAGGGCAATTTCTGGCTGGTTTTGTTTTGCTGGTTACACTGAGCAGAAACATTCTCCTCATGGTATAGCTGTTGCCTCAGCATCACAGAATGGAAGAAAGCTTCAGGACTCATCTTGGAACGTGCAATTGCTTAAATAGGGGTATCCGAGTTGTTTTCTTTCCATAGTAAAACATTATGTAATTTTGGGGTTTTTTCAGAAGTATTCAAAAAAGTAAAATTTATACCTTAATTGCATTTCATTAGAGGCATAATTCCCTAGTAGGATTTAGGAGCCCAAGAGTAGAGATTCTCATTTCAGCCTTGTGGCTATGTAGTATTGTTGATTTATTAAGCTAAAAAATTAATACCAGTCTTGTGGGGTCTAGCTGCTTGGAGTTCTTGCAGCCCTGAAATGCAGAGGGACTTTTCTCTCAGTTGCTCTGCCCTTTTAAGGACAGCAGGATAGAAGTTGGCAAGAAAACTTAGCGAGCACCCTGTGAGAAAAATACTCGAACACAGAGAAGAAAGGCAAAATAGGAGTCAGTCAAGATGGAGGTCTGGAGAATGGCGGTAGTTCTGCATCTGAGCAATGCTGTTTGCTTGGTAATTAAGAGATGTGGGCAGATGATAATATTTTTACAATTGCCAAAATGATACTCAAGTTTATAAACAGGAGTGGTTAATAGACTGTTAAAAGATTTATGGTGGTATAGAATATACTGCAGTAGAAAACAGTAGGGGGATGTTGAAATACTGTGTAGCATCCCCTTCATACTCCATAGTCTCGTCTACATTACAGGTAAAATTGCATTATGGTATTGTTTTCAAAGTGCTTCCTTAACTCTTAGTCACAATTCTACTTCATGGTGTAGCTATTTATTCAATTTTAATATCCACTTAAGTGGCTGAGCTGGGCCTGGGACAAAGTGAGAATGTGAGGAACCACTTCATACTGGAGAATAAAGTTTCAGTGGAAACTGTAAAGGGCTTCTCACAAAACCAGACTGAATTTACCTTAGAATTTTTTTTGTTTGTTTTTTTAAGCTGTTTAAACTCATTTATTTAAAAACTTGTATAAATCTGAACACCTTCTGTTTATCTCTCAAATTTTTCCTGTCTTGCTGTCAGACCCCAGCAAAGACACCCTACTTCCTCATCAGAAGTGAAAATACTTACCTTTTCTCCTGAAGATTTTGCTTAAAGATGCATAGGAATGTAGAACAGCTTTGATATGAACTTACTTCTTAACTCTGTCTTTCTTTGTAGGCATGTATAGATGATAACGTAGATATGGTGAAGTTTCTGGTGGAAAATGGAGCAAATATTAATCAACCAGATAATGAAGGCTGGATACCTCTACATGCAGCTGCTTCCTGTGGATATCTTGATATAGCAGAGTAAGACTTTTTCCTCTATTTTTAAAAACCATGTATTTTGCTAATACATTGCTAGTGGGACAATAGAAGCAGATGGTATTCATAAATTGTGTTTTTAGTTGCTTCGGGGATGTGTAGTGAGGAAGAATGCTTTTGGACTGGGTGTTGATTGTGAAGTGTGAAGTGTGCTGCATCTATAACTTTGTGTGTTGCATTTTCTCTTTCTAGTTTTTTTACATTGCATATTAGGTAGATACAAATGTAAGACTGCCTTTGACTGTCAGACTATTTCCTTATATTATTTTTTTTCTATAGAAAGGTTTTTTTGGGGGAAGGCACAAGGACAGTGTTCCGAATCACATATATTACTAGTCTGAAGCATTATCCTGGAATAAGCCTATATGTAGGAGATAAGTTTTACAGTTGTATTTGCAGTCTTGAAATGTCTGTTTTTCATCTATGGTATAGAACAGTTGACTAGTTTTTTTGGCTGTAGAGCAAAAGCCTGCAGAAGAAGCTAGATGGCTGTTTCAGTATTACTTAAAGCTTACTCACTATTGAATTCCAGGAGTGGTTTTGTTATTTTTGAAGTCTGTTGAGGGCCACTGAAGGTGTGCTAAAACCACATTTTTTGAGAGGTTGTCTGTTTGATTCTGAAATTATGATTCTTTTGAGAAAATGTGTGGCATATGTTGTTCAGCACACTGTTGTTGCAGTTAAGCAGGTAATAAAGTCCTTTTTAAAACCCTTTGGGTAAACACAAAATTCATTAATTTTTCCAAACTCATTGTGGCATCTGATCCAGTGTAAGATCAGATAAAATAGAAAGTAGTATTTTATCACGTAATTACGTACTAATTGCTACGGTGAATATTGAAAATTGTGAGTTTGTTTTGAGTGTTGCTTGCTGCAGTCTAAAGAGAAGTGAAAAATTCTGGGGACTCTAGTATTTTTTTCCCCTGGATTTTTTTGGGGGTTTTTTTATTATTTTTTTTATTTTAGGTTTTTTTTTTATGTGTTCACAGCGTGATGTGCTTTGTATATCCTTGGTTTACCTGGGTCACTATGTGACCATTAACTTTTAATATGCCTTTCTATGCTATGCAGATGTTTGATGTAGTAATCCCCCTTGCATGAGTTCTGGAAGTGTTTATTTCTTGGCTATACTATGACAAGAATTTCCCTGCAGAATGAGATAGTATAAGCTTTTCTTCAGTTGAGTAGAGGTACACCTGCCTTTATTCCACAATAGGAAAAAGTTTAGTTAAGTGATCTTGATTTGGCACTGAAGCCAAACACAGGCACTTGTTCAGGAAAGAGAGAGAGCAATGTCCCTTGTCCACTGAACAGTTTTTCACTACTGACTTGGATATCTGAGATCTGTCTGGTTCTTATTCTCTCAGAACATCTCTGCATATTTTCTATAGATAGCCTTTAGAGAAATGGGGTTATTGTTATAATATAGTCCTTTGAGATGTGAGACATCTAAGATGTTGGAAGAGCAGTGTTTCTAAGGTGCATGGACTTTTACAGACAAACTGTTGAAACAAATTTCCATATAAAGCTGAAAAGGGTAACCTGACATGAGTAGAGCAATATTTATATCTGATTAGGCCCTTAGAGTTTAGATCTTCTTCAAACTGCTTCTCCAGGATCTGAGCTTCAGATAATTTAGAAAAATGAATTCTCCAAACCACAGTTCGGGGCTGGAGAGAATGTGACCTGTGCTTCCCTTTCTCATCCTCCTATGGAACGGCCTGTTGCACAGCTTTGTAGTGCTTCTCAAGCTGAAGGCTTGTCAATCTTGTTTCTGCTTCTTCTGCTGCCATCTTAATTAATTAGCTTATATATAATTAATTAAATTAGTTAATATATAGGATTTGTTTAAAATTTGTAATTTGACACACTATATTTTTTAATTCATAAGAAAAATAATGCATTATAGCATGCTTTGATTATTTCATTTTATTTCATTTGATTATTTCAGGTTTGCATGTCTTAAAATCTAAAATTATTTAAGAACGTAACTGAACTAGGAGATTCTAATTCTAATCTTAGAATTATAGAGGATTTGAGATGACCTATTTCATAGGTCATCTAGTCCAACCCATCTGCAATGAGCAAGCACTTCTACAACTAGATCAGGTTATTCAGAGCCATGTTCAACTTGGCCTTGAACAATTCCAGAAATGGGGCATATGCGACTTCACTGGGCAACGTGGTGCTGGTGTGGCCAACCCCCATCTGGCTACAGCCTCCTTTCAGGGAGCTGGAGAGAGGTGTCTCCTGAGCCTCCTTTCTCCAGGCTAAACAACCCCAGCTCCCTCAGCCACTCCTCATAGGACTTGTGCTCCAGACCCTTCCCCAGCCTTTTACCCTTCTCTGGGCATTCTCCAGCACCTCAATGTCCTTCTTGCAGTCATGGCCCAGAACCAGACACAGCACTCGAGGTGTGGCCTCACCAGCCAAGTACAGGGGGACAATTCCACACTATTGCTGATCCAGGCCAGGATGCCTTTGGCCTTCTTGGCCACCTGGGCACACACTGGCTCATGTTCAGCCACTGTCACCAGCATCCCAGCTACTTTATCCCTTGGGCAGTTTCCAGCCACTCTGTCCCCAGCCTGTAGCCCTGTTGGGGTTGTTGTGACCCAAGTGTAGGATCCAGCATCTGGCCTTATTGAACCTCATCCAGCTGGCCTTGGCCCATTGATCCAGCCTGTCGAGATCCCTCTGCAGAGCCTTCCTGACCTCCAGCAGATCAACACTGCTGCTGAACTTGGTGTTATCTGCAAACTGACTGAGGGTGCCCTAGATCGCCTTGTCCAGATCATCCATAAAGATAATAAATAGGACTGGCCCCAGTGCAGAGCCCTGGGGAATACCAGCCACCAGCTGGATGTAACTCTGTTCATCACCACTCTCTGGGTGCATCTGTGCAGTTTTTTATCCAGCGAAGAATGGCCTGACTAGGCTGTTAGGAGCCAGTTTCTCCAGGGGAATGCTGCAAGAGGGAGTGTCAAAAGCTTTTCTGAAGTCCCAGTAGACAAGTTTCACAGCTTTTCTCATACAGTTGATGGATCAAATGGTGATAGAAGAGAGATCAGGTTGGTCTAGCAGGACCTGCCTTTCCTAAACCCATGCTGGGTGGGCCTGATTCCTTGGTTGCCCTGTAGATGACACAGTGAAGAATTTCTTCCTAATATATAATCAAAACTTTCCCTCTTTCAGTTTGAAGCTGTTCTCCTTTTTCCTATTGCTACATGCCTTGTTAAAAGTTCCTCTCCAGCTCTCCTGTAGGCCCCTTTAGGTACAAGAAGGCTGCAGTAAGTTATATATGTGTGCTGTAATGTACACATTACTCTTACATAATCTCTGCTGCTACTCAGATGTTCCTGAGTGAGTGCACCCATGTGGTGGAGATCTGTGAGAAGTACAAAATATGGAGGAGGTGGGGTGCTTCTCTGAAAAAAATGTGGGTATTTCAGAGAGTCACCACTTCAGCGATGTTTTTGCTTTGGTCCCATGCTAATTGCTAGTGGGCTGAGTGAATTTGTGGCATGGCCTCCCACTTGTTGGGATTTTATTTTGCTCTGTACTGTCTGGTCAGAGGGCTTGTCATTGCAGGTGTATTCCCTGTCTCTGTTATCCTCCACTGTGTTCACCACTCCTGTGACAGCTTCTCCCCAGCAGTATCTCCTGTGCCATTTCAGTTTTCTGTCCTTCAGAATAGCCATCTTCTCTTGAATATGCTTCCTGTCTCTTCTAAAAGAATTCATCTTCCACTTTAAGAAATGTTTGTCTTATAGAAAGCCACTTCAAGTGAAATACAGGGAAGAACATAGTTTAGTGTGTCACAAAGTGTCAGCTGCTTGCAAAGGGGGAGTTGTGCTGTAAAAGTAAAATTTTTGGCATGCAAGGCAACTGCTCCTGTTTCTGACATCTGTAAATGCTGGGAGTGTTTTAGCTTACTGGAAATTCTTTGAATACTTTAATTTTAGAATTGCCTATTTGGATTGCTGTTCATCTAGTTTATGATTATGTAAATCACCTTACAAGTCATTGTGATACGAACATGTTTTAAATCAAAATTCTTCAACTATTGCTATTGCTACAACATCTGGATTTTGTATAGTATGTTCTCTTTTCTGTTCTCCATTTTTTTCATATACAGAAATCTTTATCCAAATAAGCTTTTTTTTCACTAATGCGTTAGTATGAATTAAGAAATCAACATGAAATGCTTTGTAAAATTATAGTTATGTGAAAAGAAACTTGAATGCAGGAGGACTTGAATAGAAATTATATGTGTATTTTTTAAGATGGTATAGGACCCTTACATTTACTTTTGTACAACTGTTTTCTCGTGTATAATAAATAATTTTATCTGATAGATCTCTTCTACAGTTGAAAAGTTTGTCTATTATTTCAGTATCAGGGAATAAACAAATAACATTTTTGAATGCATAAACAAGTTATGAGGAGGGGAAAACAGTACGAAGTGGCATTTAAGAAACAATTTTAAAGTGCTTACTTTTTTATTTTTCTGTGCTATGTGTTGCACCAGATTAAAATAAATCTGAAGTAGTAGAAATTTCTCTTTTGTTCAATAATTAAAGTTTACGTTACAAATAATTTTCTTGTGGGCTTTGTAGGTTACCTAGTTGTGAGTGTGTAGTTACTGTATTTTAAACCTTGTTTGCAACTGTTCACAGGCTACTATACAGCTATACTACTTAAATAAGAATGCTTTTTCATTTTTACCCAGAATGAAAGAAGCATCTTCCAAGAAGTGTAAGAAAAGTCTCTTTCAAAACTACCATAAATTCAGTGACAGTTACAGTTTTGTTGCAAAAAAAAATATCCCAAAAACTGAAAGGAGAGATGTCTGCTGAAGGAAGAGTAGCATTTTCATACCTTCCTGTAGCAGGTATTACAACAGTTTGACAAATGTTGCTAAATACTAACATTCCTCATGGGTTCAAGGGATGAGAAATCCATGGAGGGTGGACACATTAAAAAAATACTAATGTGGAATACATACATACAAATGGAATCTAATTAAGAAAGTCCATGAAAGTAGTTGAAAAGCTATTATATGAAAAAGTAGCATGTATTTGCTCTCCTTTTATTTTGTTTGGAGATTTTATGTCTGGAGATGGGCTAGATGTTAACTGGATACTTGGACTAACTCTGTATATAGTAGCTTTTGTGTTTGAGAAGCATAGTCGTTTGATACCCATACAAAACCTAGGACTTAGCACTTTCAAAATACATTCTTTATTTAAGAGGCTGAAGCATATGATCACAGTGAGAAACAGAAAAGCATCTCAAGTTCAAAATCTCCTCAACCAGTTTATTTAGGAAGAGAATAATAGTTTGACCAACTCTGCTGCTGTAAAACACAGCTCACCCACTTCTGCCCAAAGTTTCCTATGTTGTATATCCTCTCCTTCCCCTAATATTTAAAGCAGACTTTAAAAAGGCTTGTGTGTAACCACAGGCTTGCTGCTGACGCCCATCTGTTCTTCCAGACTCCAGATACCTGAAAGTGAACCCAACCAAACTTGTTTGCTGAAGTCTTTGCAAACCATTGTCCCAGCATCTCCCTATTTTAGTAACAGTCCATTAAGATTAAATGAGTGATCGTAGTCTGATAGATAGAGGACTCGGAAGCAATCCTGCAAACCTGTAGTTGGATATCTAGATGTTCAGTGATAGGTGGTTGTCTTACAGCTCTAATTGCCTTGGGGGGACTGCTGTGGGTGCTTCTTGGTAATGATTCCTGCCTGTGGTACAGGACCAGTGCTCATCTGGCAACAGCTAGTCAAGAGAATTCAGTGGAGTTTGACAACATGATTAGAGTGATCTAATTTGAGACTATCGCAGAAACAAGCAGATACTCACTTCCGCCCTTAGTTTTGCCTCCTCCCTCCCTCTTGAGTTATCTAATGGTCACACAACAATGTGGGAACTATAGGCATAAGAATAGCCTTCAAGAGCTTTGGAGGCTTTGTTCCCCTTTGGATCACTGAGCTGACCTGGCTTGCCAGCAGCACTTGGCATAGATATGCAGGTAAAAAAAAAAAGTCTAAGCTGCTTTTCAGACATATCTTGTATTCTGAGCCAGAAGCCTGGCTGAGTAGAGCTGCCTGTTCAGTGGTGGAGTCCCATGCTTCATCTCCCACCTCATGAGTCTGAACCACTTGGTACTGTTCATTGTTCTTTTGTGATATCCAAGGGTGTTGGTGTCAGAAAGTGTGTTACTAAGCAGTTGTTTTCAATCTATTTTCTCTCCAAGTTTTAATAACTTGATCATCTGAAGCTGTTTCTTACTTACTAGTGAGTTTTTAATCTGAACTCTTTTGCCTGTAACCGATTTCAATCCTAAAGAGGGAAACATTATTTAGGCAAAGCACACTAATAAAAATGTCATGGATGGCTCCTATCTCCTTCAGCTTGTTTCCGAGTTAGAGTTTTAATTGAGTAGGAAGTGATAATGTTAGTGATACATTCGGAAATGGATCTTTGATGAATAATCAGAAATTTGGATTTTTGAATGACAAGGTAAAGCTTGTGGTCTGAGGTAAGCCCCATGTAAACTGATGATGCAGACTGGTATGGCGTTTGGTTTTACAGGGATACTACAAGGTGAAGGGGTATTTTTGTCAGGATCCAATATGTTTATTTAAATACTAGAAAATGTTAACTGGAGATGTAGAATTAAAAGGAAAAGCAAGTGAAGATGAAACATCATACAGCCCACTCAGGAAAATGAGATGAGGACTTCAGAAGGATAAAACCATGTGACAAAACAAAAACAGGGAAACAAAATATATTCCCAACCAAGGAAAAACAGCTCTTTTCTAGAAGAGTGAATGACTCTTACAAGTTGATGCTGGTTAAGCTGCAGTGTACAGAGACCTGTGAAAAGGTCACCACAGGCTTTAGATGATTGTTTGAGTTAATTTCCATTTGCTGCCTTCTTTCTGGAAAAACAGATTGGGGAAAAAACACATGTTCCCTAGTGTCCTCTCCCCCCAGTCAAAAGTGTGATGCTCAATGCAACATAGAAGTTCCTCCTTCTCCAAAACTGTATTAGTTATCTGCAAGGATAAAGCTAAATTCTGTTAGATAAAATAGTGAATAGTCTGGGAGAAGATCAGTGAGGTAGTATCAGTTGGCATTTTCTTTTATGAGGATGTACTGTGGCAGTGTCTTGTTTCCAGCATGTTTTTGCTGCGTATATATATGTTCTAAGAATAATGAAATGCTAATCAAGTTGTTAAGGTTGATGGTCAAGTTCCCTTTTTGAAATCATGTCATCATGTCATAGAGTTTAATCTACTGTGTAGCTGTGTTCCTATGTGGAGATAAAACCCAGCTGGCAGAAACGCACAATAAAATATGGTTTGATGGGTTAGAGGAAGCTAAGACACAAACGATTTTCATATGTGTTTGTTCAGGTGAGAGAGTCAAGGAGAGTTGGTCACTGTAGAATGCACAAAGTGTGTGCTCTATAGCTGCCTTTTTTCAAATTGGAAAGTGTGCATCTCTACTTGTGACCCTAAATATTTTAGTGTAGTATATTAGTGTTTAGTAAGTATTCTTCTAAGAGTAACATAAGAGAAATTAAGTTCAGAAATACCTTCCTCAGGAGCACGATTTAATGGAATTTTTTTTTCTTTTAATACAGTTTAGCAGTTCATTCAATCTAATGAAAGGTCAAGGGACAGATGCCCATTGTAATACCCAGAGCATTCTTAATTTTTTGGCTGAAAAAGAATTTGAAAATGGGGCTGATGTCTAAAGAAACCATCCTGCTTTGAGAAGTGAAATAGGAGAGATCTTAGTTGTTTCTTACAAAACAGTGGTTTTATTGGTATCCTGAGAACAATTTAGAGTAGATGCCTTACATCTGAATTCTGAATAGAATAGTGATAGCTATGGAAACCAGAGAGCTTGGATAGATTCACAGCAGAAAATACCCTTTTCCTTCCTGCCTGATAACTTGTACCTGCCCATTGCCACCAGTAAGTTCCTATTTTCTAGATAGTACTAGAACATGGGGGAACAATTTTGGATAGATAGAGCAGCCAAGTTCTGAATTACCAAAGGCATAGTGAATACTGTCACATGTGAGGGCCTCATCAACCAGTTCCAGACTGCTATATGACAGAGGTGGTGATAGATTCTCTGTGGAATCTATGGAATTATTAGTGCTGTTGACCACTGAATGTAGTATTTGTTGAGTATTTATAGTTTTTATATAGTATTTATTGAGTTATCTGATATGAAAATAATTTAATTTTCAGCAAACATGGTTTTGAGGATTGTTTTCTAGGAGAAAACAAGGTTGTGATATAGATTGTCACTTCTGTGCTTCTCGGTTTTTACTTTCTTTCAACTTTTAATTGAGTGATTTTCTCTGTTGTGAGTTTGACCCTATTCTGGCACATGCAGTAGACTTTCTAGCGACACTAAAGCAATTTATGACCTACTTATCCTGTCTTAAAGCCATGTCTTTTGTTGGCTATCCTAAACTGCGTCATTTCAGTGAAATGATCCTAATTTGTGTGTGTTTTTCTAGTCTTATCCCTGACTGAGTCAGGGTAAAAAGATGTTTGATTTCTTCTAAAATGCATGTAGATGTAGCCATAGTATCTCTAGAACATAAGGGCTTCTGTACATTGATGAAAGTGAGTTATTTGGGTACAATCCAGATACTAAGACACAGAAATGTGAGGGTTTTCTATGAAGAGTGGATCTCACAGCAAAAAAGTATAAAAAAAGGAATTATTTGAAACATCTTTATTGCAGAGAAAATACTGCATATCAAATTTGAATGAAAGGTAGGACTATCTTTTGGAAGAAGAGTGATTTCAAGGAAACTCAAAGCGGACTGAACATGTAAACAATTGCTATGAAGTGTAGATTGCTGGTATCTAAGTGGGGGTCAGACTAAGTTCAGTATTACTGAGTGATGCTAGAAACTGCACTGTAATAGTAATGTTGCTTTACAGAGAGGTCTGCTTACTGTATTGTTATGTAATGAAATTACAAATAAGTTGTGTGATGTAGTAGTTATGTATATGCTTAGAACTGTGTAAGACAGGAAAAGAATTGATCTTGGTTTAAATTTTTCTGATACAAATGCAAACATGTGGCTGTTGGAAAAAACAAGCCTCTAAGTCCATACTCTTAACTTCTGCTGAAATAGAAATCAACAGGTAAAATAAATTATTTTTGATGCTATTATACCCAAATATAGGAATGCTGCTTTTGGCATAAGGCAGGGGGGTTGGTGAGCTGCTGGTGGGATCACCTCTTGTTAGCTGAGGAAAGTGGGAAGCAGCACGATCTTCCTTCTCCCTCCTCCTCCTCTGCCTCCATGCTGCTGCTTCTTCTTCTCAACCACGGTAACTCAATCCAAATTGTTCACCTTGATGACAGTTCTGTAGATCACCACAAATACTTGGAGACTTGCTATGGGAAAGCATTCCAAGCAATGTTGTCAGCAGAAGTTACTGTATGACCTCTGCAGCTGCAACGAGATAATTTTCATACTCAGCCTTCATTGTCGCACAATATTCTGCAAGCTTCAAAATGAACACTTGATCGTGAAGTGCATCATGAAAATAACATTTGATATGCACTTTAAAAATACTTGTTGTTTTGATTCATTTAATTCCTGCTGAAATTTTTGCCCTGTATTACTCCTGGCAGTGCCGGGCTCCACTTCTAGTTTTTCTTGGGTGCTGGTTTGTTTTGGGGTTTTTTTTTATTGTGGCTGCTTGGTTTTTGGTTTGTTCTTTTTTTTAATAGGACATATGTTTCCCTATATGGCATTCTTTGTGTTTTCTACTTTACTTTCTTCAATCACTGTTTATTTTCACCTAAACATTGCTCTGCCACCTCTCAGATGTCTTTCCCTCTATATGGATAAGGCAAAATATGAAGGCTTAGTTGCTTTTAAGATACTGCAAGTAGGATTTTTCCTATTCCATCTTTGCAGTATTAAGTTTAGCTGGCCACCTACATACAAATATTTCTGGGGCTGGTTTCTTTCAGCGGTTTCTTGGAACATAGGAGGACTATAACCAGATACTGTTATCTACACTGTTTCTTTTATGCTCCTGCATACCAAGAAGAAAGACAGATGGGATTCTACTTAGTGTGCTTCCTCGGGTATGCAAGTTGCAGTGGAGGCTGAGAACAGCCAGCTATGTGCAAAACTCAGTGGTGTGTTGGTATGCTATAGAATGTTGGATTCATAGCCATAAATATGTGTTTTATATAGGTACAATATTTAGAACCGATAGGAAGTGCTGTTTACATAGGAAGATTTTTTTTGTTGTTGTTTCACTGCTTTGATAGCTTTGGAGTATTTGACAGTTTGAAGCAAAGATATGTGTCAGTCCAAGATACCTTTCATATGAGCTTCACAAGAGAGAATCAGAAGCTGGATTTGATGCTGTCTGCAAGAGCTATTGCATATTGAAGGACATTAAAAAGTCTTTGCAAATTGATTATTTATTTAGGAAAAAAAAAAGCTTTAGTCTGGGTCATCCTGATGAAAATTGAAAATAAATATCTCCTATTTGCTTAAAATGTTTTGGCCATTTGTTTCTCAGCTATTTTTGATACTCTCTTTTTAAGCATCTCTAGCTATCATAAATTCTTGGATTTTGTGGTCTGCAAGAGGAAATCATAAATTTACCTCAGGTCTCTTGTTGATATTAGCTGTCTTAAAATCCTCACTCATGTATTTCAGGATAAATACTTGTCTATTTAGGACAAATAACTCTAATTGGTCTGATTTAACTTGGTGTTTTGCACAGCTACTAGCTGATGATACTGCTCTTAGTGGGAGCATTCCTTTTTGGAAAGTGCTGCAGCATTCTTTTTTCAAAAGAGGAAAATGTGAGTGAAAGTCTTTTGGATTTTGCAAAGCAGCATAACCTTAAAAGTGCCTAAGTATTTTCATGATTTGATTTAAATTTAAATGCCATCACAGAAGCCTGTCTTTCTTGTGCCGGTCTCTGTTCAGTTTGAAATGTTCAGAGGCAGAATGTTGAGGCACAGCAGTGACTGATAGTGTGGGATGGCATTTTGCGGAGTGCCTGAGTAAGACATCTCTGTGAGTTTAACTTTGTTTTTCAAGTCATTTGATTTGTTCTCCTTTGGCCTTAAAATCATGCAGGAGAAAGGATTCTAGGCCCACTTGAATTTCTGCAGTTTTGGTTCCAATGCTGAACTTGGAACCTTCATTTTCTCTTATAAATCATAGATTCAGAAGAGAGAACTGCAGTAGTACCTCAGCTGTGGAGAAAGGAGTTTGAGGAAAGTCACCTGTTGGTTTCCTCTCCAGGGGTGAGGAGAGTCCCCTGTGGTGCAGAGCAGGTGCTGTGTGAGGGGTCCCCACCCCGGCAGGCAGGGCTTCTCCACGCCTGGCGAGACCTGCCATTGCCTGCCCCATACTGCACACATTTTAGCATTCTCCTCCAAATGCTTCTAGGGATTATAATACAGGTTTCTGAAACTCTGAAATTGCAGCTTTTTATCTTTACATTTATCTGGGGTTTGAGTTACATGTTCAGAAGTGAGTGTAACGTGGTGAGGGTGCATGAGGGAGTGATTGAGGAATGGCTGCACACTGGCTGTTCATACCTGTTCAGCCAATTGTATGTTTTCCATGGGGCTTGCCCACTGACACAGTATATTTATACTGTGTCCCACGACCGAATTTAGCATAGTATTACTCTCATGCTACTGGATTTGCTTCAGGTTTGTATTCTTTTAAGACATTTAAGAAAAATAAAAAGACCAGGCCTTTCTTCAATATCTTAATTTTGAGAAGTGTATCCTTATAATTCAAGAATCACATGGAAGCTATAATCCCATCTCTCAATATGTTGTCCATGCAGGTATATATACCTTTGCTTACCTGTAAGTGTTATTTTTGCTGAAAGTTAAATACCAAAAATAACCCCAAACTGATAAAACCAGACCAAAACAAAGCTACATACATTTGGAAAAAACAAGTAATCTTGAGGTAGCATTTCTATCTTGTCTGAGTTAATAACAACATTGTTAGGAAATCAGAGTGGGACTGTTTTACAGTAAATATTCCCAGATATTTAAAGCAATAGAAGGTCTGAGAAGGATCAGATTTTACAGTTTCAGTGTACTTAAAAAATTGGAGATAGCAATGTTAAAATTTTATAATTTTTTATTTGTTAAATGTCGCTTGAAGGTCTAATTGTTTGGCCAGAGTTATTATAAATGTATTTTTATCAGTAATATGAATGTTTTACAAAGATGTGCTTTTAAAAGTGCGTTGATGCTTTATATTTAAAAAAAAATAGTGAAACAATTCTGAAAGGCTTTTTATTTTAAAGAAGGCAGTTAAAATACATATTCCAAAAAGTTTTTAATTATTTTTCATTGTTTTTTCAAATGAGGGTTTACACGGCTGCATTAATACAGTGATACTTTTTAGTCTCTGGCTCCCTATTATCATTCAGTTAAGATACTCATGGAATTAATTTGAATTCCACCATGTATGGATTTTTAAAACCATCTGGGGTTAGCTGAAATCTTAAATGTTAGCTAATTAGTTGAAAGTTCTTGGCAGACCAGTTGTGCTGTTAGTTGGGGCCCCACTAGCAATTAGGCCATGTTTCCCAGGAAGGGCACACTGAGCATGTTTATTTAAAATGTATATGTAACATTTTTTAGGCAGGTTCCTCTCAGTTCCACAGGGAACTGCTGTCTGATGGGACCACTTGTTTGCAGTAGTGAGTCTCCAATGAGCTCAGTAAGCAGTTTGTAATGAACTAATTGAATTCAGTGGCCACTTCGCTGCCCTTCCCTGTGCTTGCCACCCTTCTGGTGACCTTCAGGTTCAGCCAGTACTTCAAGTTAATTATATCTGTAATGACTTTGCAAACTTGTTTCCAGATACTGTGAACTGGGCCAAGGTTCGAATGTAAACTTATGCCCCTCTTTCTGGTGTTGAGATAAATAATATGAAAATGCTGTTTGCAGTGTACGCTATTATCCAAGTTGGAGTATCTTCCAGATTCTTAAGTTCTAAATTCAGAGATATGACTCATCTTTATATACAAAGTGTCTTTGGAGAGAGGTGTTTTCCTCTGTTTTTGTCTATATATGCATTTTGTTAACAGATGTACACACACACAAAATTCAGTTGTTACGGTTTTTTATTGGTTTGGGATTTTTTTTTAAATTCAGAATGTAGGCCACGTTGCTAGTAAAAATTTTTTATTTCCTGTTCCTGGGATTCGTTTTGGTGTTGAGTGTTTGGCTTTTGTACTACTGTGCTACATCTAATCTCACAGGGTTGGTTTTTATTGTCTCAAATATACTGAAATTCCAACTTTTTATTTGTGGTATAAGAATGTATTTTTCATGAAAGGATGAGAAAGTATATGGGTTTCATCATAATTCTAGAAAAATAAATGTTTGCTTTTATTTTTTCAATGTAGTTAATTTCAGTTTTTGGTAGCTACTGAGGAATATACAGCAGTGACTCCTAAAACAAAAAATTCAATTAGAAGTATATTTGCCCTCATAAAATAATGGTATTGAGAAAAGTGAACTTATTCTTCCTGTCTTAAGAAGACTGCATAATCCTTGTCAAGGAAATATCAGGACAAGAGTATCAGGAATTATTTTCTCTTCTTTTGCTACTTTTGTCTCTCTTTTTTGTATTCCTGGGATACTTGCAGTTCTCTGTATTTAGACCACAAGAGTCTAAAAGCAATACCTTTAGCTTCAGTGTTAACACTTGAAAGCTTTAACTTGATAAAAGATCATGGTGTGAATCAAACTACTGTTTCCTTGTCATGTATTTAGATTTAGAATTAATACCTTCCAATACATTATATTGATTATCACCAGATTTTCTGAATTATTCTTCTATTCTTTCTGTATTCTTCTGTCTGTTGAGCATGACCATTTTTGAACAAGTGACTTTCAAAAAGATACAAATTCAAGTGCTATACCAAAAGGTTTAGTAGGTGATGGTGGAAATTTTGTTTTTCTTTTTTGCTGCTCCTAAGTTTACATAAAGCACCTTTTTCTAGATATGGTGTCAAAATATATGGTCCTGGACTTTTTGTAATGCAGCTTCAATTTGCTTTTCATTGTATACATGTAGCTATATAAATTAAATATTGGTCAAGGAAATGAAGTTATATTATGTTTGCTTGCTTATAAAATGATGAAATTTCAAGATGAAGGCAACATTTAGTTCAAAAAGGTGAAATACAAGCAGTTGTTTGCTGTTTGGGGTTTTCTTCCCAAAACATAGAAGTCTTAATATATACATACATATGCACAATAATACACTGTTACATGTGAAGATTTTAGTATATTGTACGAGGATAACTGAAATGTCAAATACACCCTTATTTGAAGTCATACTATAAGTTTTAATTAACATTTAGTTTGTTCATTCAAGAAATAATTTTCTCATGTAAACAGCAAAATCTACTCCTTTTCTGGTACTGTTTTCTGCTCAGTTATGCCCTACAAACTCAGGGCATCATTCACTTGATCTTGTTTACCAAATCTGTTTTCTTTGTGTATGCGATGCAGAGTCAACATGGAAAACTATTCCTTTCCCTTGGTAGCACTAAGTTCTAAGAAAACCATTGATTCTGTAGGTAGCAGGTTGTCTTCATGTACCATATGAACCTGCCATTGCTTTTCTGAAAGTTGCTGTACTGTAAATAAACAAATGCATACACGCACTTTTACAGGACAGGGTAATCTGAATGATATGCAAAACAGAGCAAATGTAGATTTCACTATCAGGTTTAAAAGGTATTTTTAAAATAGTTGGAATTTGAATTACTTTTTAGTAATTCAAATTTATAGTTAAATTATATAGTTAACTCAGGTTTATAGTAAATAATGTTCTTTCACTAAATTTACCTGAGGGGATCACTGTTAATTTTTTGAGAGGGATAGGGGCGAGAGTCCTGGTTGGAGTGGCTGAAGGAAGGCTGGGAAAAGAGTGTTCTCACTTCTTTGGCAAGGAGTGTTCTGCCTTTAATTTTTAGGTTGTATTGCTTCCATCCCTTTAAATCCCGTGAACTCAGAGCAAGTTCACATATCCTTACTTTGCTGACCCAGGAAGACCAAAGCCCTGTAAGCACCTGCAAAAGGAAAATCAGATAACTCTACTTCTCCAACCCTGCTAATCCCCTAGCATTGCTGATCTGATTTTGATCTGTAAGCAGCTTCATTTTGAAGTCTGCTTTACAGGATCAGTTGATCGTGAAGTTGTCCATCTATAGCAATAATAACTCTTTGAAATGCTGTGCGAGCCTTTTTATTCATTCCCTACACTTTTTATATGTTCCTTCTTTTATCATAACTATTAATTGTTGACCAAATACGACTGCTTCAATGAGATATGTATTTTCCTTGCAGAAGTGGTTTCATTTTCTGCTAGAGGTATTATGTGGATGGATGTAAAAATTATTTTTTTCCTGTCTATATTAGAACATAAACATTGAAAGAACATGAGTATTCACTTGGATTTTTAAATAAAGATATTTTTATAAGTGGTTGACTTTATTTTGACTTTGTAAAAAAGTTGATTTCCCCACTATTGTTTTTGCCTGTTTAGCAAACACCTGCATAACAATTACCTGATCTGTGACCTGGGGGGGCTGTTTCACTGTTAATACAGCTAGTATTGTTGAGAAATATTGTTCCTCTGTATTAATTTTTTCATTCCTGCAGAAGTTCAATCTTTTAAAAGGAGAGAGGTCAGAATTAGAGCACAGCACTCTTTCAAGAAGAACACTATAAAACAAACATAGTATACCAGCATTGGAATTGTTGGTGGCAACTGATGATGCATATGCCAGGAGATAATAGTTGCATTTCTGAGAATTAGTTTTCATTTTGTGATCTACTAGTTCTTAGCATTTCTTGATGTAATTACAGAGATTTAGTAACAAGTACTATTTAGATCATGCATTAAAAAATGCGTATATGTGAGAATATTCAGTTCTGAGTTATTGATTAAAGACAACAGATTCTAGGATGATAATTAATTGGCAGAAGTTAAGCAGCAAGTACTTAAAAGCATTTGTATTAATGTTGGATTAATTTTGTGATTGTCTCCTGCATAATTTGGCATTCTGTAGTAGTGAAGGTAGGAAAGCACTTCTTATTTCATATACCTGTTATGATGGATGATTGATTCTTCAGTATATCCTGATTTTTTTTTCCCCAAATACATGGCAAAAATGTATTAAGCTGTGTAAGGCAGCGGTGTTTGCAGCTTTTTACTTGACTCCTGTCATATTCAAAGTATTGAATTTTTTAGGTAAATGGAAATAATATGTCAGAAGCTGCAAGACTGTTGATCAATTTTAATTGTTCATTAACTGTAGCTTGTCAATAACTTCGCAGACATAATTTAATAATAGAATACTTCTGTGTTCTATTGTTGGAATTGATCCTTTGATGTAATTGGAAATTGAGAACTTTGGGTTCTTGACTCCTGAGATGGTAACACATTAAATAAGAACATATAGTGGGCTTGAAATGTGTAATGTACTGTTTTCTTTCTCCTCCTTCCCCACCAAAAGCTGACCTTATGAATACTTAGGAGATGTAGTTTTGTTTTTATTAACTTTAAGAAGCTGCCAAAGAGATCAGGACTCATCATTTTGGCAAATTGTACAAACATTATGTGCACTGAATTTGTGAGTTATAGGAAAAGTGGCTTAATAAGATGAGGTCACAGGAATTATTGGTTCCATCTCTGTTCACCTTGTCATCACTTTTGGTCATTATCTAGCCATTTTCTTCTTTCAGTTCTGCCAGGTAGGTATTAAACATGTCAAAAGTCTTTGTGGAGAGCTAAAGACCAGAAGGCTATTTCTATTCATGGGTATAAGGAGAAAAGACATAGCAGTGTTCATATGTTGCAGACAGTCAAAAGGGTTTTTACTTACACCCAATCTAAATGTTTCTATTAATTGTATGTGTGCATATGATATCCTAGTGGCTCCTATTTTTTTTTCATCAGCTTTGAGGTGTTATTTACAGACTTTTTTTCTTTGTCTATTGGCAGGTATTTAATTAGTCAAGGAGCGCATGTAGGAGCTGTAAATAGTGAAGGAGACACTCCATTAGATATTGCTGAAGAAGAGGCAATGGAAGAGCTGCTTCAGAATGAAGTAAATAGACAAGGTAATTTTGAATACAGAAGGGTGGTTGTATTTATGGACACTAAATGTATTTTTGAAAACTTGGGCTAAATTGTGACTGTTAAAGTCAATTTATTTTCTAAAGAGAGTTGATCAATATAGAATGTACAGTGTTAAAGTGTCTATCTCTTAAAACAGATTTACGTAATTTAACAGTAAATTGTAATTGTTTCAAGCTTTACCCAGTTTTAATTTATACTCTTAAACCCATTTAATGCCCAAAGCAAATGCTAAGAAGAAATGGGAAGACATGATCTGCAGGGAAATAAGAGAACCTACTGATAATACAGAAGCAGACAGTGGATTTGCAAAGGCTTTGATTTAGTGAATTGGTAGTGTTAACAGAAATTTGATTAGCAGTTTTTACAATTAACGCACAGTGAACATCACTGTTGTATTTTTTGTCTGTATTACCATTTTTCTTTTAATTAGTTGTTCTCTTTTCTAACAGTACTGTCAGCTTTGCTTTGTTTCTGGAATGCACTTCAATCTAGATTTTTTAAGGTTGTTCTTGAAATGCTTAGCTTTACTGACCTGTTATACTGAAATGACTGCAGTAGCTCTTTGTGAAATTGGAATTGCTTGGGGAATGAACTCTTCCAAGATCTCTCTTTGATATGTTACTGCTTTTTAAAAAATAAATACTTTGTTATATGGGATTTTACATACATTTTTATAATGCGGATATTCAACATTACACACTAATTTTTATGCTTTTGCAATGTTAATTAAATTATTTTGAACAGCCCGATTGTAAAATTAGCATATTGACACAGCACTGAAAATTTCAATGAGGTTTATATATTTCACAGTTGAAGCTTACTGTAAATTGTGTATGGTACTGTCTTTATAAATCCGAGAAGAAGGTACATGTTCCCACTTTTCTAAAGGAATAATTTAAGTTGTTTTAAAATACTAAAATACTAAATTTCACTTGGTATGGACAACTATTTTCCTTCCTCTTGCATTTTTATGGCAGTTGGTTTGCTTGCTTGTTTCATGAAAGCAGGGAGGAAGGCATGCATTATCCCTCCTTCTTAATTTGTGTCTGAAGACATAAGAACCAAGGACTTTTATATGCAGAGATAAAATCAAGGAAATATTTAATTATTGTAGATGAAAATGGAATAGAAAGGGTATGAATCTGGTTGTGAATTTACAGTTGCATATCTTACTAAATCATGGGACAGTTGTCTCAGCGATAATTACGCACCTTTGGTGGTGTAATTTGATGATCCTTAGGTTGAATATAGATATTACATAAATGTGTGTGTTAATGTTACATAAAAAAGGATTATTTACTCATTATCAGAATCACTTAGAAAGTGCATAAATGTGTGTGTTGTAGTTGGACAAGTTAGTAGCCCTAAAATAGGAACCTAATTGTTTCTCTTAATGTGCAGTCGACAGTGAGGCATTGTGACAGTTTCATCTTTGGCTATGCATGTAGTTGAACATAATTATCCCTCCAGCAGTGAGATAATTCGTATTGCTTCCATATGATACACTTCTTCATATCAAATAAAGCAGTGCTACAGTTTAGATAATGCAAGTTAACAATGGGGTCTGTGGAATGATCAGCCCTGGCTCAGTGTTAAGGGTGATGGAAGACCAGCCTATTTATTTTGAAAATAAGCAAGCCAGGGTAACAAAGTGTCCTATCTCTGCAGGTAAAATATGCAGTGTGAAAATTAAGTAGGCATTTTCCATAACATTTTTGCCTTGCAACCCTTTCATGTGTTTATTCATACATTCATTTTAGTTTCATTTTTGTGTAGCAGTGTTAATGCTGTAAATTTGGCTTCCTACATATTGGCAGTCAGAGTTGTTTGGTGGCAAAAGATTGCTTGGAAAGATCAGTCAGGTTCATTGTGATTTTTAAGTGATGATATTTGAAGTTTGTTTTCTTTAGAAATATGAGAAGAAACACTTGTTATATCTCCTTTTTTACTGCTTTTGCAGCCCTTATGTCTTTATAGGAAATGTCAAAACAGACTACTCAGCTACTCAGCATTCTATTAATCATCAATTCGTACTTACGCCCAATTTTTGGCAGGTGTCAAACTGTATTTTAAGGACATGTCTTATTACAGAACAAAATGTGGGAGCCTCTAGAGACACTAAATGCACAAAAATAAATCATGGAATACAATACAGTTCAGTTCTGTGTGACATTACAGGCTTAATAAGAGGAAGGATCTGCAATGTTTCCTCATCCTATTTTAGCATTCAGGCTCCAATGTCTGATATGACTAGTGAAGAGATGGTCAGTGATCCAAAGTAATCTTGTTATACAAGTTCTATTGTAAGGCGTGTTAGCCATTAAAGAAGAAAGATTTTCTAGTATTATTGTCCAGTGTCTTGTTTTTCTTCCGTCATTCTCATCCCCATATGCTCTACACCTCTAAATTGCACCAAGGGTCAGGTGCCTTTTCATGTGTTCTCTTGTGTCCTGCTGAGCAAATAGCATGACTTGATATAATGGACTGTGCAGGAATTGTGAACTAAGGGAATAGCTATCCTGTAACTGAAGCTGTACAGCTCTTATAGTTAGGAAAAATTTTTCTACCCTAATCTTCAATGGGGAATTACTGGCTTAAATATTTTTTAAGTTTAAAATCTAGCTTAGTTTTGTAATTTGTGAGAAGGTAAATTAAATGCTCAATGACCCATTTACAAAGATTTCACAGGTAACAAAATCAGGTGTTTTACAGAAATTATTCTGAAGTAGTGCAAGAACAACTGTTCTGTTTGCACTCCATGTGATTTCATTAGTTTGTGTGTTATACAAAAACCTTTCTTCTAGGACTTGTTTTGTTGCTCCTCCATATGACTAATATCTTTCGCATTGCTCAATCCCATGTATATATAGGAGCCACTGCAATCCTCAAAATCATTTAGCTTCATCAAAAACATTATTTTGTTTCTCAGTGTGACCTGTCATAGTTCTATTCTGCAGTGTTTCAACACAGAGTTGTGGAAGTTGTCTTTCACCAGTAAAGTTTTCATTTGCTCTGGTAAAAATCAGCAGACTTGAAAGAAATGTAGCTTGAGCCCTTGCCAACCCTGGCCAGTTTTAAATGTTGTTTCTCCTCAGGGCTCGAGTGGGGTTAAGTATAATGGTTTGAAGTGATTTTTTTAGCTGTTGATCATCAGATGTCCTCTTTAAATTATTTTTAACTGCTTAAGCAGTTATATTGAATTATAGGAAACATTCTCAGGAGGTGAGTTAGTGGGGAGAGATTATGTGAGGTGAATCAGGGGCTCAGCGTGGTAGCTATTTATTCAGTAACTATCAGAGTGGTCACTCCTGTTCCAAGGAGAAACACATGTTCCTCATTCTTAATTATAGGTAATGTAACAAGACTCTCACAGATGTATTGCTTAACTCAGATTTGTTTATGTGGATAAAATGCGAACTATTACATTTGTATATAAACACTCACTTCGTGAAGTAAAAAGTGGGTTGATCTTCCTTGCAGTATCTATAAAACATGCCTTTATATGGCTGAGTAGTCCTGAAACAATGATTCAGCAGTTAAATTTATGCTGAATTTTCATTAAATGCTCACTGAACAGCACACTGTTTTCAAACCTGTTTGGGGCTGTTAAATAACACTTGTTGATCAGAAAAAAAAAGTGAAAGCATTTGGCAATAAATTATTAATGATTTAAGTTGTTAGGCTGCCAGAGAGGTTAAGTGCACTGGTGGTGTGAGCAGCTGCTGTGGCTGAGGCTGAGCTGGGAGGCAGCACATTGCCATCTATGGGCCGTCGGGAGAAAGGGTTGGAAACAGATGATGAGCATTTTCTTTTCTCCTGGTATCTTAGTTGAGTCTGGAAAACAAAAGGAAGGAGAAAGGCTCATACAAGGTATAATAAAGGCTGTTTACATTCCATTTTCTGTAGTTAATAATGGGAATTGCATTTATCTCAGAGCACAGCTTTTTTTTGTCACACACAGTTTGATTCCCATTTTCACACCAGTTATTAATGTGGAATGTTTTATTTAGATTGGCAAGATTCTGGTACTTTCTTATATTGAATATGACCAGAAATTTATTGTCTTGTAAAATAATATATTGATACAGCCGTTACTCCTCTGCAACCATTATATTTTGTTTGGGCTTCAGAAATCCAATAGTTCATGTTTTTAATGGAAGTCTGTATTGAGTATTAGTTACTTTTTCTGCAAAAGCATTGCTATTTTGACATAATAACCTGGGTTGTTAGGCCTGTCTGGAAAGTAAGCTTAGATGTGACCCATTAGAATCTCACAAGATCATGGTCTGGAATGAGGTATTTCTCTGTTCTTCCTTTATACAAAAGTGCATCCAAACAAACAGCTGTGTACATGAACAGTTTTACACTGATAGGACTTCTTTCGGATTCTTCAGGTGGAGAAGGTTACTCATGCTGGTAAGGATTCACAGTTGGACTTTGAGCATACAAAAAGGGAATGAACATAAATGTAACTAAGAGATGATCAAATATACACTATATATTTGCATAGTAGTGTTTTGCAGGCAACACTGATGCGTAAATGACTGTACTCTAGAATATTGTCCCAGGATCTGCTGATCACTGCTGTGTCATTCTGAACAGCGAGGAGATCCTCAGGCCTGTGAAGTTGCAGTTTGCAGTAATTCACATGTCAACATGTAGGAGCTTCCTGAGGAATGAGAATATGTGACTGTCAATGTGGTATTGATTCAGAGTCCTGGTCTTCACTCTTCATATTTGTCATACTTGGAAAGTTTTTCAGCTTTTTCCTCTGTTGAGTCCTTCAACAGCCTTGTATCTCTTCCTGCATCTTGGAGGCTCAACATCCAGATTATAGTTTTTCATCAGTTTCTGATAAAATGTCATTCTATTCATTTTTTACCTAAATTGTCAAGATTAAAACAGTTTTGCTGGTCAATTAATTTAATGAGTCTAGGTGTTCAGTGAAGTCCTCAGAACACTGTTTAACTTGCTTCAATTGCATTATGGTATTTGAAGCTTTATTTTTTTATTGTCTTTAGCATAAAGTTTTAGAGTATATATCTCCCAAGTCCCTGCATACCAGTCTGTAAGATTAGAGAAATCATACACATAAAAACATTTTGTTGAAGCTTGGGCTTCAGATTTTCTGATAGAGGTCAACCCAGATACAATTTGTGCTCTTGATGATCACAGTTTCTGAATTGTTTTTCCTTATGAGTTGTCACCATTCAGCCATCATAGATAGAATTATGCTCATGCATAGTTCTTTTCAAGATCTCTTTTCTGCTATGTTCTTAAGTAGTAATTGCAAAAATGCTAGCAAATAATATGTTTGCATTACCCATTCAGAGTCTGGAATTTATTTCCATTTGTTTAACCTGATATACTTGTAGATGTTATGATGGTAGACTGTGTTTCTCCCTTTCCATCAGTGTATGATCTTTTTTGTGAGACATACTGTAAAAAGTTTTCAGTGGTTTTGGTGATGTTCTACTAAAGATATGAAGAACAATATCCAAAGCGTTGTCTATTTGTGCATAAGGCTTCTGATTCACAGTGATAGGAGAAAAACCAGAAATGCTTCAGAAAGTATAAAAGATATAGTTCCATCTTGTCATCAGTGTTAAGAAGCAAGATTGTTTCTCTTTCCATAGAGATCTATTTATAAAACAACTTCAGCTGTTTTCTGCTGTATACAGATACATCAACACAGACTTATTTTTTGGTGCTTAGAAAATTTAAATAGAATTTTCCTCTTTTTTTTAAAACAGATCACTTCAGTAGTTATTAATGTGATGGTAGACATTCTTAAAAGAATGAATTTGAAGAATTTTAGTAAATTGATTCTTCTTATTATTTATTTGTAATCCTTTTTCCACCCAGCCCCTCCTTCTGTTAAAAAAGGCATCATACAAGCTGTCTTACAATATTGGATGTTTCCATAACCTTGGAATTCATATTTCAAAAAATATTCAGATTGTTTAGTTTTTGTTTACCTATAGCATATAAATGTGGCATAAAATTTGTTATATGATTGAATTGAAGTATTTGAATTAAAATATTTTGTGTCTTTTCTTCCCCTCTCCCCTCCTTGCCTAATTTAGGGGTTGATATAGAATCAGCTCGAAAAGAAGAAGAGCGAATAATGCTAAGAGATGCAAGACAGTGGCTCAACAGCGGCCATATAAATGATGTCAGGCATGCAAAATCTGGTGGCACAGCACTTCATGTAGCTGCTGCTAAGGGCTATACAGAAGTCTTAAAGTAAGTGTGGTTTAACTTTTTTATTGTCTGGATGTAATGTTGCTTGGAATTGGGCAATTCTAACTTTTAGGGAGTGTATCTTGAATATTGGAACATATTTAATTTCTTTTTATTAAAGCTCTACTTTTATTGTAGTAAAGCATAATTAGTAATACATTACTTTAACATGACTGTAAATTTATTTGACTGCTTTAGCAGTGCTAGGAACACTTACAAACTGAAATGAAAAAAAGTGAAAATGAGCACACATCCTGACTGTGAGTATTGGTGCCTTTGAAGGTCTGCAGAGCAATTTATTGAATGGGAGTTCTGTTTCAAAAAACTTTGATGCTTCAACATGATGAGGACAAATTATTCTGTTGGAAAGAGTAATTTTTTTTTAGAGTCGCAGGTGTCTAACGGAGTTGTATCTATAACTGCTTGGGTGTTTTTTAGCTCCCTCAGTTACTGTCTTTTTTGTAGTCTAGTCTGTATACTTCTTGTAGGAGAGGAAAAACATGCATGCAGGCAATTTTTGTGATTGCTTCAAATTATCAGAAATGTGTGCTCTGTATTGGATGCAATACTGCAAGATTTGCAGCTAAGCATATGTCAAAGTTGACTCATTGGAGGATATTGCTATAAGTATGTTGGCACTTGAGAAACTGAGAGAATTTTTTGAAAATAATATTTTGTTTCTATGTAATTTTTAACAATTATAGATAGTGATTCAGAAAGCTCTTAGCTTTTACATAAAAATACTTTTTAGGTTAAGTGTTCTTTGTCACTGATATTTGACTGAGAGCCATGATGAATGTGAGTGCTGAATGCAGGCAGAACAGCAGGTCCTCTCTTTGAGAAACTCTTCGCCCTCTCAGAGAACAGTTGAAGCATGTAAACACTAGATTTTTGCAAAAAGTAAATGACAGTAATGAAAGTTTCAAGCAACTGATTTTAGAATGGAAGGAGGTTTTAATAGTTTACTAATAAGAACACTGTATCTAACAATTTTTTACATTCTACAGCTCTTCTCCTTAAAAAGCTTTTTGCCTATTACTGCATGTACAGAGAAGAATATCTAACTGTAGAAACAACGGTCTTTGGAGAGGAAGTGAATAGAGAAGAAAATGGAAAAGGCTGTTTTTCTTGAATTTTCCTTAATATATATGTATACACACCTGCTAAACAATGAAAAGGCAGATGTTTCTATGACAAGTAAAATTAATCGTCAGTAGCCCAACTAAAATATCTGTGAGAAAAAAAGAGAAAGATGCTACCATAGAGCAGTTTCACAATTTTTATGAAAATTTATTTATCCCTGTCGGCAGTGTCAAGATCTATTTCTTTTAATTTCTTCAGGCTTTTAATACAGGCTCACTATGATGTAAATATTAAAGATTATGATGGCTGGACACCACTTCATGCTGCTGCTCACTGGGGTAAAGAAGAAGCATGTCGCATTTTAGTGGAAAACCTATGTGATATGGAGGCTGTCAACAAAGTGGTAGGATTTTTATGTAATCCTTGTCAAGATACAAAGTTCTGGTCTCTAAAGTGACTTTAGAAGCCAGGGTAAGAAAAGTGATGATAAACTGCTGTTTACTGTACGTGGAGCTTTATATAATGCATGTGTTGTCAAAACAGCATGGTTGTGTTCAGAACTAAATTATCTGATTGTCTAAATTAATTTTTAGGCAAACTTTATGATTAGTTCTGTATTAAAAATCCATTCAATCTTTAACATGGAAATTCACAATTGAAAGAGTTTGTTGACATTTCAGAGGTACAAAATTAGTGACTTGGTGGATTGCATTCAGGCTTTCATTTGATCTCTGAAGATGATGATGATGCCTTTGGGGGTAGTGTTTTAACTCTTAAAATCAGCTTGTGTTAGTATATTAAAGAGTTGTCACTATATTATGCTGATTTGGGTGTGATGGAAAAAAACTTACAGGCAACTCAGGACACCCTGGATATAACCTGAATGCTTCCTAAGCTCTGTTTCTTTTACTTTTATGCAATGTAGCTTGTGTGACTTGCTGATCTTGCTCCCAAGAGACACAAATATGTTCATGAGTTCACATAACCATCAAAAGGATCCAAACCTTTTCATTCAGCCATATAAGTGCTTGAGCTCTCATTCTTCTCTCATGGTGTGTTTTAAAGATAGATTCTGTTCTGCTTCCAATTCATGTGTTAGATTTTTTACTGGGGTTGTGAAAATGTGGATGTTATACACTAGAGAGCACTCTTATGAAAGTATGTTCGAATCCACTGGACAAGAATAAGAAAAAAGGAGGCATAGAGAGATGCCAGCTGGGTTTTTTGGTATATGGACTTGTCTCTGCAAGCTAGGAAAGTTTTGCCTGTTTCTAAGTAAGCTTTTAAGTAAGCTTTTTTTTGCTTTTGGAGATATGAGGATTGGAAACTCTGGATTTGATTTCAGTTGTATGTGCTTAGCATATCAGAGAACTCAGCCAGTATTGTTTAGGCATCTGATTTCAGGTATCAGCTGTTGCAGACTTGCGTTTAAGATGTAACCTTCCAACTTTTTAAAAATCATGACTCTTGAAATCTTCCCTGGAACAGGGAACTTGCAACATTTTTCTGCAAAGTGACTTTTTGTGGTCATAGTAAGTCTAGCTACCACATAAGACCTACCTAAAAATAGAAGGCCACATTAAAAACTATAGTATAATGCACATATAAACCTGTGATAATAGTCATGGCAGAAGAGCTTAACTGTTTTGCCTAATGCTTGTTGGAAGGTGCACATGCTTCTGCTGTATGATCAATCAGAATTAGTGGTTTAGAGGTTCATCTTTTCTAACCAGTTAAGATAGTCTTCACAGTATAATTAGGAATAAGTTTGCCTTTAGTTAACATTTTGAGAAACTGAAATAAGCACAAACAGGAACATTTCATTGTTGTTACAAGCTACTGTGGCCACTTTTAAATGACAGCTCTGTTTTTATTACTGGTTATTGTGCTTCCTAGTTTGATCTTGTTGTGATCCCCCCAACATCTCAGTAAGTCCACCCAGCATGTTGATTTATGCCCAGCAGCTGCATTTATGCCAGTGAATATAGGACTTTGTCTAGATTCCAACCTTCAAGTATATGTCCCATGGAAATCATACCCTGAGGAGAAATAACGAATAATCATAGCAGGTTGTTTACAAAGTAGAATGTAAATACAGCTTTGCTGTAAAGTGTGAATGCATAACTGCTTAAATTCAGTTTAACTCCCTTAAATCATTAAAACTTCAAAAATCAGGCTATATGTGATAGTCTTAAGGTGGGCAGGATACTGAGCTGCTCAGGATCCATCCGTTTAGCTGCCATTGTGAGCAGTAGTTTGGCACTAATACTGTGAAATTATATTATATTCATCAATCTACTTTTCATTCACAGTGTTCCTTTTTTCCTTCAAAGGACAGTAAAACTTTATTGTCATGTCTTTACTCATCAGGTATAATAAATGCTTTTGTTTGAATTCCACCCTACCCTCCCCCAAAAAAAAATTAAAAAATTGCAAAATGGTTTTTAAGTACTGACGGACTAACAGTTTGCAGTAGAGCTTGATTCATATTTTCCAATTTCTCTCTTTAAATGTTCTCCTTAACATGCATCATCATGTGATGAGAAGACATCGTAGTCTGATACATTTAAATTCTGTTGTACAATTCTGTTGTTTTACTTCTTCCCCTTCTCCAGGGTCAGACAGCGTTTGATGTGGCAGATGAAGATATTCTAGGATATTTAGAAGAGTTACAAAAGAAGCAGAATCTGGTAGGCCTTGTGCATACGTATGTTATATTTTATTATACATATGATTATGGTATCCTACTCAGGGAAGCATATAGTTAAAGTCAAAGTTTTAAATTCAGAACTTCGATTCAGATGATGCTAGAGTCATCTCAAAAGGTCTTTTATGCCCTTAGTTAGTCACCTGTGATGACCTTGGAAGAAAAAAGGCAATGTACAACTTGCCTTGTCTGGTGGACATTTTATGATCTGAAGTATCAACAGTGAGCATCTTACTTGGAGTAACAGTTTCTAAAATTTTTAGAGCTTTGAACATTCGTTCTTTGAAAGTTCATACACAAAACATTCAAGTGTTTGTAGTATTAGAGATTCCCCTCCATTTGTAATTTTGTCACACTGATGCCATTCTAACAATTTAACTGCATCATTCTATGTTTTGAAGCTTCATAGTGAAAAACGTGAAAAGAAATCTCCCCTAATTGAATCTACAGCCAACCTGGATAATAATCAGACGCAGAAAACATTCAAAAAGTAAGTAAAAAATAGGAAAAATTATGAAGTCTTTAAAAAGATGACTTTACAAGCTGTTGCAAAGTCCTACTTAACAAGCTTTAGTAAATTTTTCAGTACTTAATAAATACTTCTTTTTTCAAACTCAGTAAGGAGACATTGATTATAGAGCAAGAAAAGAATGCATCTAGTATAGAGTCTCTGGAGCAAGAGAAAGGAGATGAAGAGGAAGAAGGAAAGAAGGATGAATCCAGTTGTTCTAGTGAAGAGGAAGAAGATGATGACTCAGAATCTGAAGCAGAGACAGGTATGTTATTTGAAGCATTGCCTTTCATTAAATATTTACTTTATAAATTTATTTATTTAATATTACATGATACACAGTTGTTACATTTCACTTATTCTTCTGTATTTCACTAAAATTACAGTTATTTTAAAGTATGTTTTTATCTAAATTCGAGTCATAACAGATGTATCAAATGGATATCTTTACTGATGACTACCTAGGTTAAAGCTATTAATCAGCTTACTTGGTTGGCTGCTTAATAAGTTGATGCTTTTAATTAGGTAGATAAATAGATAGAATAATATATGCCTGAAGTAGCATGTCAGAAACATTGAAAAGGTTAGGAGATCAAATTAGAGAGGAAGACTTAGAAATATGTGCTTGTGGAACTTGTATAGGGATTGTATCAGAAGAAGTGCAAACATTCTCATTTGTTCTTATCGTCTTGAAGTAATTACCAATTAATCTGGCTCAGGTATTCATCAAGTAGTAGTATATTTTCAGTGTGTACTGAGATAAAGTTGTTATTTTAATGTTAACTGTTACTTCATATATAGCTTCAGTTCAAGAGGAATATTCTTTGAAAAGTTTTGCATTGTATGCAAAGTTGTATGCGCATTACTCTCTATTTCTGTCTTGAGAGATGGAATTGGTGGGTTGTTGAACAACTGGTGGGTTCTTGAACAATTATCAGAGTAGCAAGTACTGATCAAGAACAGCATAGTATCTTTTCCTTTCAAACTAGAAAACAAGTGTCTGGCAATAAGTGTTTAAAGATGTATGTTCAATCCTGATAAAGAATCCTGATGAAGTAACCTTTTTTGATGAGCTGTCAGTTTTCATTTTAATACATTCTAATTTCTTCACCTGAAAAGAAAATATTTTAGAGCTAGCCAATCTAGCATAAGTATTTCATGTAGGTAGAAGTAAAAATAACATGCGAAACCAAACTTTCTATTATGGTTTAATTTTTTTTGTTTGTTTGAAATAGTCCAGCATTTCAGTATTAGGCTAAAAAAAGTGTCTGGCAAGCTTTGTAATTACTCTTTTACCTTAGTGTACTTGCATCCGTTATTTACTGAGCTTTGCTAAACTACTTATAATATATAGCATGTAGTAATTTCTCTGTCACTGGGCTGACTGTAATGTCTGCTGAACTTTATGACTCTGGTAACTGTGTTCTCTTCATTGCCAGTAGTTTGTGCCAGGAAAATCTGACTGTGACACAAGAATTAATTTATGTAAACTTTGGGGGTTTTAATATCAACAAGGCTTTATCATACTTTATTTGGCAAGATACACTTTAAGCTTTTCTCTGTAGAGTTGCATCTCTTGAGTTCCAAGATTTTACTTTCCCTTTTTTTCCATTATTCAGCTTAAGAGAGTCAAAGATTTTTCTAGTGAAAAATCTTACTATTATAAGGAGCATTCTGGTTTTGAAATATTTTAACAGTGTTCAGTATTCTGAAGTACTGGAAATGGTGATCTTTAATATTTTTGTATAGTTAAAATGTTTTTCTATATTTTTGTTTCATTGGTTACGTGAGAATATAGTTTAAAAATAAATACACATTAGTCTGTAAGATCAATAAGGGAGATATGAATATGAAAGGAGCTTATTGTAAAGGACAGGGAAACAAGATAAAAAATTAAATGTTCTTCCGTTCAAGTTTTGTAACTTACTTTTTTTTGCATACTTTTTTTTATTTTTCTTTAATTAGTCCGTATTAGCTCAGTCATGCACAGCTGTGTTCTTGCTGTTTTGGAAATAATTTCAGAATACGGTTTTAAAAAATCCATTTTTCTCCTACCATGCTTTCATTCCTGATAACTTTTTCTGTATATTTAAAAAATGTATTACTTACAAATTTCTATCAGATTGCATCATTTCAAATCATACTGTCAGTCCACATTGCCTTGTTCAGCTTTTTATCACCTAGAATTTTACCACCATTCTTTTTCACTTCTGTTTAAAAAGAACTTTCCATTGGTCATGTAAGCTGTTTATATTTGTATTTGTTTACTGTGTAACTAACATTCAAAAGATCTATTCAACTATGTCCATAACTAAAACAACTGTGTAACAGCAATACCATGGATTGCACAATTTCTAATTGTAGACTGGTACTTTTTTGAATTTAAATGTTAATTGTGAGAACACTACATCAAAACCTTTCTAAATTAATTCCTCCTAGGCTGTATGGTTCACATAGATGGAAAGATGTGTTTATAGTCGGGCCAAAACTGTGGGGATTGAACCCCATGTTGCTTCATACTGCACTAATAAGTAGGAGGCAGCATTCGAGCCCCAAGAACGTGCAGTTTGAATACGTGAAACAGAAGCGAGGTGTAACGTTATGAAGCTCAACAAAAGCAGTGACAGCAGTTGTTGTATCACAATCATGACATTTTCTGTGTGTGTAAGAAGGGTTAAGATTCATAAACCATGGACAGAGGAAGGAATTTGGACAAAGCAGAAGAGGAGTAGGTAGGTAGACAATGAAATGTAGGTAAGAAAAAAAAGGGGCAAAAAAGAAATGAAGCCAATGAAAATTTGGTGTTCTGGAAGGCAAGTCCCTGCCTCAGCTCATTCTGGTGACCAGAATTCCTGATGGGGTTCTCTGTGCCATTAAATATTTCATTGAATTCAAACATGCCTAGTCATCAGAGAATAAATCTTTTGCATTGAATTGGCACCTGCCTTCTGTGATTTGAGTTAACTTTTAAGGAATCACAGAATCAAAGGATAGTCAGGATAAGAAGGGAGCTCTAGAAATCATCAAGTCCAACTTCCCCTGCCAAGGCAGGGTGATCTAGAGCAGGTTACACACAAAAGCATCCAGGTGGGTTTTGAATGTCT
The DNA here is from genome assembly GCA_034336665.1 of Luscinia megarhynchos. Lineage (NCBI taxonomy): Eukaryota > Metazoa > Chordata > Aves > Passeriformes > Muscicapidae > Luscinia > Luscinia megarhynchos. The sequence goes on from CM067564.1 coordinate 33,425,146, forward strand.
GCAGAGAGGGAGGTTCCACAACCTCTCTGGGCAGCCTCTTTCCGGTGCTCTGCCACCCTAAGTGTTCTTCCTCGTGTTGAGGTGGAACTTCTTGTATTTTAGTTTATGACTATTGCTCCTTGTTCTGTTGCTGGACACCACCAAAAAGAGTCTGGCACCATCCTCGACACCTGCCTTTGAGATATTTATATGCATTAATGAGATCAGATAAGATGCTAATTTATCTCCTACTTTTACAATTTTTATGGTCATTAGCCAGCTACTAAAATGCAGACTGTGTGGAGAGACTGAAATCTCTGTCTCCAGATGTTTCCAAGATGTGACTCTTGAAAGCCTTGAGCAACCTGATTCATAGGCAGTATTGACCCTCCTTTGAGCAGAAGGTTGATTTGAGTGATCTCCTGAGTCACTTTGAACCTGAATGATTCTGTAGTTCTGTCTCTGCATCTCTAAATGATTACACTTGAATGAATACAATAAAATTGTTACATGAACAACCTTTTAGGAAAAAAGGTGACCTAACTAAGATAAAAATTGAGAGTGAGGGAGGAAACACTGAAGAACAAATAATAAAACACTGATCATAAAGTTGACTGTTAAATTTGTTGGATAGAAATTCAGCTTGGTGTTGTAAAGGTGATGAAATTTTGAATGAAAAGATGAAGATTAAAATCTTGTAAATATTTTGCAGATAAGACTAAAACCTTGGCAGCTAATAATGCAAATACCACAAGTACACAATCAGCATCAGTAGCTGTGATGGCGCCTTCAGCTGGTGGCCAAGGGGCACCTACATCACCTGTTAAGAAGGTAAAAAAAAATACTTTTTAATTTTCTATTATATTGTAATCTTATGATTTTTTTTTTCTGTGTAAGTATATGTTTTTTGATTCTAGTGTATGTTTGGTTAACTGGTGAATTGATAGAAACATGCATAGATTCTTAAAATACTTTCTGTTCTTCCCCAGAAACTGTTAATTTTTAAAAAATTTTGAATGGCTTTAATTCTGAACAAGGATCTAAAATACAGAACTATGAAATAGCTTGAATGTAAAATCCTTCTAAAAAAGAAAAATTCTGTTGCACAGTGAATGGAGTTCTTGTTTTTCCTGAAGATAACTTCATGTTTTGAAAGTCTTTTCTATGTCAGACTCCTCCAGAATTTCTAGAAGCTACAGTTCTTGTGTCTTTCTGTGCCTGTATTTCTGATGCACTTAATTAAAGGGAGGCAGGCATGACTTTATGACTTCTAGGAGTCCCTTGAAGTATTCAGCTAGCACTTTGGCACAGAAGTTGAAAATTATGCCTGAAATAAGAAGTAGAAAGTGATGTGGGTCTCATCTCATCCTCCTCCCATGAGGTTAGGACCTCATGGAAGACCTAGATAGTAGGGATACATTTTCTTCAATGCACAGCTTAAAGCCACACCTGGCAAAGCCATATTGCATGCTGGAAGCTTTTACAACCTGTAACTTTACAGGAAAACTTAAGTTGGATGAAGTTTAGTTTTACTTGGCAAGGGGAAAAAAGTTACAGTAGATAATAATGCATAGTCAGAGGCAACATATAAGTTACACTTTTAGAATATCGGAGCAAACTGAATAGTAAGCCAGTAAATTTTCATTTGTCATTCATTACAACTTTTCTATACGCATCATCATCCAAGTGTAGCCTTCTACTGATGCATCTGAAAAGTGTGTTCAGGAGAAATGGTAACCATTATATACTGCTGCCACAATAGAGAGAAAAGACATACTGCCAGGAGAGTAGTATAAACTGTAATTTGCTCCTGGGAGCTTACTGGGGTTAAACTTCCATATTCAAATTAGCATCTAATAGTGATTCATCTTACAAGTATACTTTAATGTAACAGGTGCAGGTATGAGATTTAATGTATTTAATATTTGCATGAGACAGAAAATAACCTAGATTTTAAGCTAAATTATAACCTTTTACAAATCATCAATACACTTCTAATTCTGTTATGCAAAACTTAATGGTTTATATTTTGGTTTTGTAGTGCAGGCTAAAAAAGTGCAGGCTAAAAGTAAACTATAGTTATCTTCCTATTACTAAGTGAAAAGCTCTGGACCTTCTGTAGATATAAAACAAATGCACATTATATAAAAATTATTGTCTTGCACCATAGCAGGTACGTATGATCCAAAGGAGCAGTTACAGCTCCTACCAGTAAACAAAAATGCTTTAAACTGTTTTTTGCCAATTAAGGTAAAGCAGCGCTCTGTGTGTGATCTTGCACGTAAACCCTTGCACCTGCCTTTTTGGATCTGCGCCGTCTGATCTGCTGTAGCTACATTTCTGCTTTTACATCATAGATGGCCAAACCAAGGGGTGCAGATGCAGTAAACTAAGCTAGGTTTCCTTCAGTCTGCATTGCTTTCAGTAATGCTGCTCTCTGACTGCAGGTACTGAAGGTAAGGCACGTTTGGGAGGATAGCTATGTTAGTGTGGGATGTGATTCAGGGATATGAATGATATATGTAAGAAGAAAGGGGCATGTTAGTGTAAAATCTTCCAGTATTCTCAACAGTGTAGAGACTTAGGCCACAGACCTTGTAAGGTCACAGGCTTTGTTGTTCTTTTCTGTGCAAGCTGTAATTCTGTCTCTGAATGAGCTAAACATGCTGTGTTGCATTTAGTTGTAATCTTGTTACTAAGGTTTTTTAAGTGTCTTAGTGGTTTTTTGGTATTTTGTGTTGTAATGATGAGTTACTTAATATAACACAAAACCTAGGAACAAAGCATATGGTGTTAAAACAACCTTTTGTTTCTATTTTCCTTTCTTTCAATCTTCATCTTTGTCTTGTCTTAATTGGCTTTAGTATGATTTCATTCCTCCTATCATGCCTGTCGTGGAGTCAGTAGATCCTGCATCATGGAGGCAGGGCTTGCGCAAAACTGGCATTGTTCTTGTGCCCAATAAGGGTGAAAAATCTATGGTGAGGTTCTTGTGTGCACAGGTTTATGTACAGGTTGCAAAATAACATATTTAATCAAAACGTTAATACCAGATTTGCATGTTTTATCTCAAGTTCACAGTGTGTATTACAAAGCGTGGGTTTTTGTAAGCTAACTTTTATAGGAGTGGTATTCCTTGACCAGTCTTACATTTCTGATCTCATTGACTAATTCAAGAGAAAAGTGCCTAGGCTGCCTCTTGTTACAACTTCCCTACGAATTCAGTACTTACGATTATTAAAAGCAGTTGTGTTCTCAAGTGTTTACAAGGAGCATGAATTACCGCAGATAATGTAAATTAATAATGTAAATTCATTTTCGTGTTTTTTATAGTTTCCAACATCAACAACCAAGGTTTCTCCCAAAGATGAAGAGAGGAAAGATGAATCTCCTGCTTCATGGAGGTTGGGTCTTAGAAAAACTGGTAGTTATGGTGCACTTGCAGAGATAACTGCTTCCAAAGAAGCTCAGAAAGAAAAGGACTCTGCAGGTGTTATGCGTTCTGCATCAAGTCCTAGACTTTCCTCTTCGCTGGACAACAAAGAAAAGGTGATAATTTTCAGGATAAAACAACATTTTGAGGAATTCATATACTTTTCTTAGTATAAATGTTAATGATTTATTATAGACGTAAAATTGTAGTACACATCTGTTCTTTACTAAAATTCCAAAAATTTAAATTACAGAGCTTCTTTGTATTCTCTCTCAAAGTGTAATATGCTCCTTCAGTGTCTGGTGACCTGGTGCATAGGTCTGGCATTTAATCCCTTTTTAGGACTTGCAAAGCTAGTAATCATTTTTACAATTTGGAGGCATCAGAGATTTGATAGCTTTTGCATCACTTGGAGAATGATGCTAAAAGAGTCTTATAAATGAAAGAAGTCTCTTTTGTATTCATTTTCATTTTGTAGTAATGTTTTATTTTCAAAAATTGATTCTGTAACTAAATATGGACACACTAAACCAAGTGTTGTTCAGGTAGATGAACAGAATAGAACTTGTGATTCTGTTTCAAATAAAAATGTTTGTATGATTTAAAGATTAAGAATGAATAATGTACTGTACTATATAAAAATACTGAACCAGTTGCTTTCAGGAATCACTGTAGGAATTGTATTTCAGTGAAGCAGAAGAAAGAGAAATAAATCATTAACATCACTAGAATGGAAGCATTAGCAGTTTCCTTTTCCTGTTGTAGTCTTTTATGATGTTTAACTAAAGCTTAAAACTCATTTGTATAATTGGCTCACAGTAAATGTGGCTGGAGTTGGCATAATGATGATTTTCCAAACAAGGTAATCAATAATAGTAACAATTAACAAAAAAGTTAATGTCTTTCAGGAGAAAGATGGAAAAGGAACTCGACTTGCATATGTTGCACCTACAATACCAAGACGGCTGGCCAGTACTTCTGACATTGATGAAAAAGAAAACAGGTGACTCTGAAGTTATATCATTTTTTCATATAAAATTTAAATAATATGTTATAAATAGTTATATATGTTTTAAATAGTGCTAATTTATACCATTATCTGGCTGTATAGATTATGTTAATTCATATGGCAGTCCAATTCCTGAAGGTTTTTGTTCCTGTAAATTATAATTCTTTTTCTACAGTCCAAATTATTCTATGACAAGAGTAGAACTCAGTGAAAAGTGTTGTCTTCTTGGGAAAGAAAATAAATAAAATCGAAAATATGAAGTCCTAAACTTTTAAGCTGTTGAAGAGTGATAAAAGTATTTTACTGCTTTGTCTTGAGTAACAAAGTGCTTCTACTGGGTTACACTATTACATTTTATTATGATAAAATGATGTGTTTCTTATGGACTTCACTTAAAACCATATGGTGCAGCAACAATACAGGAATCATGGGTTAGGTAAGCAGTTCTTCTACTTTTCTTGTTTACATGTTGACCTTTCATTATCTTTTGGAGATTTTTACTTTCTTTGCTGCTATTGCTTCTGTAGCTTTCAGAATAAAAGAAACAAATAGTTAGGTGAATAGTCTTGCTACCTGTTAGTATTTGGGGTACTTTCATGGCTTATTTAAACAGTCAGAATCTTCCTGTTCTTCACTTCTCCTTAGGTGAGTTTCTGTGGGGATGTTTTCTGCAGTTACTGTAGAATGCATTGTATAAAACTTAGAGGTTTCCATAATGCCTTGGTTTTGGTTGGATCATATCTAGACAGATGAATGGTGGATGACCTGAACTGAAAATCCTTCGATTGCTCAAAATGTGCTGTAGTAATCCTTGTCTGTAAGACTGATAATCTCTTTATATCTGAAGAGGAATGTCTTTTTGCAGTTCTTGAGAATTGTTTGTTTCAATGCAAAGACAAGATAAATACTGTCTTTTCCTATGCTTGCAGGGAGTTGCTAAAGTTTAGTCTCTGGGTGACAAATTCTGTTTCAAAACAGAATTTCAGATATTCCGGGAATGTTTCAGATCTCACACTTCCCTGAAGTTTAGGATAATTTGCTAGCATTTCTCATTTTACTTGGCCAGATGTTTTTTAATCTGTGTCTCTATAAGGGGAAAACTTTGGAGTTTCTGTTGGTGCTGTAATTCTCACAGCTACTATATTCTTTGAGACTGAACTTGTTGGTTTTGGTTTGTTTGCTTTAGATTAACAAGTCTCAGACACCCAGCCTCAGTTGAGTAGTCAGTGCTACAGCAAAAGTGCTATAGTGTCTTGGCAAAGTGGAACCTTGAGTAATTATGAAAAATTTGTCATGCAGCAGGACCTTTCTGTGGTAGATGATATCTCAGAATTTGTGTTTTTCTTTGCTGGTAAAAAACAGCACTACATTGGTCTATGTTCCATAATTTTCTAACATTGTTTCCAGCTGCAGAAGTGCTAACATACATTTTCAGCCAAAAAGAGGTACATTATGATGGCCAAAGATACCTGAACATAAAATACATATTTCAAAGTTTTGTTTATTTTGCCTTGTACACCTGTATTGCCCTATATATAATTTTTAAAAGACATATTTTATTCTTCCTACTGTCTGAATTTCAAATCATGGGCTGATATTTTTATTAAAAATTCAGGTTTTGCATGTCAGTTTTCAGGATAGTTTTTCTAGGTAGATTTTTGCAAGGTTATTCCTTGCTGCTATAAACTGCAACAACAGTCTGGAAATTCCTTATGACTGAAGTCACGTCACTTAGTGATACATGTCAGACCCCTCAGGAATGGTTACTGCAAGCCTAGTTTCACTGGTCTTACAGTATCATGAGTTCTAAAGGCTTGTCAGCTTTTAAACTTCCTATAACATCAAAGAATGAAAAATTCCATCAAATCAGCTATTAAAAAACCCAATTAAAAATCAAAGTAGATTTCCCTTACTGCATTGGATAATCTCAGGAGCAAACAGAAAAACGTCTTGTTCTTCTTTTGAGAAAAACAAAGCCAGCAATGACCACAGATAAAAGCCAACAATTGATTTCATGTTGATTAAATCCACTTTAGCAGTTTTCTTTTGATGCTGCTTTCTTCTTGTGTTTCTGATTATGTTAGTGTGAATGTAGTATCTTTCCACAGAGGCTTGAAAATGATTGTCCATAAAAGCAATTTTATTCCTTATTCAGTTATGTTTATTTTAAGTATGTTTTCCAGGATTTTTATTTGAAGCTCCTGTTCAGCTCACATCAAGAACAGCCTTCTTCAAAGGGAATTTGCTAAACTAAAACCTGTTTTACAGGGATTCGTCTGCTAGTTCAATACGTGGTGGCAGTTCCTACACCAGGAGAAAATGGGAGGAAGATGTCAAGAAGAACAGTTTGAATGAAGGTCCTACATCATTAAACACAAGTTATCAAAGAAGGTGTGGGATTTTCTCTTTTTCTTTAAATCAAAATAGGCTTGAAAGTTAGCAAGTACTGAATCATTTTGTAAGAACAGTTTAAAACTGAATGGTGACATATTGCCATGTTCATAATAATTGCAAAGTACGTATTGCAATGGTTGTGCTGGTTTTAAATGTGCAGTTGTATGCTGATGCAGTGGTTGTGCTGATTTTAAACTATATAATTAAAGTTAGATGCTTTCTTTTTTTCCTATTTATTCCAGTTTGGTGTTCATTTGACTCTTTCCAGATGAGTTCAGTAGTCAAATATAATAATTTTAAATGTTGCAATAGAGGTAATTCTGCTTAGTATATGAAAAGGGGGAAAACACCATCTCTGTTGAATTCTGGTTATTGTGTGACAGTCTTGAAGGTGTGGAACTGATGTCATTAGTTGTAATTTATAGCCCTACCTATGCTGAGTATCAGTATCATAGAATACATAAAATTCACTTGAATGCAAAGTAAATTATGAAAATGTTAGGAGAATAGTTCTCAGGTGTGCTGGTTCCTAATTTGCAGAATTTTCTCAGGAGGAATCGTATGCTGCACATCCATACATGATTAACTTTGCTGCATTGTGTAGTTTCAATGTAGTTATTTGAGTCAAATTCTTCATTGTAATTAGTGGGGCAATAAATAGCTAAAATGAATAGATCAAACGAGTCAAATAACTAAGCTGCATGTTGGTACGTGCTGCTGATGTACGCGATACATACTTGGCATTTTTTGAGACTTGACATTGATATTATCTGTAACCAGGCTGTCTCATACAGCAAAATGCATATTTATTTCTTGTAGACCACTGGGTCTGCTTTATAGCTTGAAGAGCAAGGGGAAAACCTGAGCAGGCGGTTATTCTTCCTGGGAATGACTAAAGATTTTTTTAAATGGGGCAGTGTATTTAATTGCTTTCAATTTATAAGAGGAGTGATATTGATGACATTTTCTTTCCTTGACAAGCTGTGCAATAAGGTTCTGCATTTTCTGAGGTATTCAGTGTGGGTGAAACAACAGTTTAAAAATGGGACACTGGGGGCCCTATATGAATACTTTAGTAGATGTGATCGAGACATTCTTTCATAAATGAGTGAGGTTCCATTCTTTATCCTCTTTGGTGAATAAAGGGTCGGGATTAAAGGACACGTCTGCTGCCCTCCAAAGTCATAAAGCAAAAGTCCTAGCCAAGGAAACGAGAAAAAATGCTGCTTTTGCACCAGAAGTTTCCGAGACTCAACTGAGGCACAGAATACATGGGCAGATATTTATTAGATCATTCACAGCTTGGTGATAGTTTAATGAGTAAATATAAGGAATAAATGCAGCCATTGTACATGTTTCTCCTTCAGTGGCTCCTTTGGTAGAAGACAAGATGATTTGATAAGTTCTAATGTTCCAAGTACTGCATCAACAGTTACCTCTTCTACTGGTCTTCAGAAAACGCTGCCTGCCAGCACAAACACTACTACGAAGAGTTCAACAGGTTCTACTTCAGCAGGCGTACAAAGCAGGTAATGGCACCAGGACATTTTCTTCCCTTTCTTTTTTTTTTTTTTTTTTTTGTCAGGTCTACTGTGTGCTTATGTATGTGCATGCGTTCTTGTTTAGTAGATCCTGGGGCTCTGGATTTTTTCACTTTCCTGTTAAATTTATTTTGATTTTATACAATTTGGCTCAAAAATTGTGAATGGCTTTCTTCTATAACATGAAAGCCATGTTGGTATAAAAGAATAAATCAAATGTTAGAAGGGTCTGAAGAATAAAAGTTCAATTGTTTTGAACTGCTAATTCTTAATTTATTCAATTTAATAGCTCAAGCTGAGCTTTCATAGTAGAGATATTTCTCAGTTTGCTTCTTAAAAAAAATCCATCCCTCAATGTACATGTTATTAGTTGTTTAGTAAAGTGCTTTCATTGTTTAGCTGTTTCCTTTTCTCTTTTTTTGTGTTGCTGCTTGTTATGCTGTAGTACTTCAAATCGTTTGTGGGCTGAGGATAGTACTGAGAAAGAAAAGGACAGTGTTCCTACAGCAGTGACCGTTCCTGTTGCACCATCTGTTGTAAATGCTGCAGCCACTACCACAGCCATGACTACAGCTACTTCTGGCACTGTGTCCTCAACATCAGAGGTCAGGGAGAGACGGAGGTGTGTAAAGGTCCTAAGAGTAATGTTGCTCTTACACAATAGTTATACTTTTTTTTATTATTTAAAGGAATGTGTTGGTTACCACAGATTTGAACAGTACAGTTTGTAAAAGCAGTGTTGTTTTCTTGCTGTGTATTGAAACAACTGGTACCTCAGTTTATCCAAGAACTTAGCACTAGTAGACGCCATTCATGAAATTTAAACTTCGATATTTTATGGTTTTTGACTGGCCTTGGGTTCTCATATGAGATATGGTATTTTCAGATTTATATTTCTCTTAACAGATTAAATAAGTCCTCTTAAAAATGCCAGTAATGGAACCCTCTAAAAACACTGAATTAAAAATAATAAAATGAGTAAATCATTAATTAATTACTACATTAATTCCATTCCTGCTGATTGAGGTAGTGTGCTTTTGGCAGTATGCTAATAAGTCACAACATAGCATTTTTTCAATCATTTTGTGTGCCTGACATTATTGAGAAGAGAGTATCGAATCCAACACATTCTGTTTATTTCATTGCATGATTTAGGATCTCTTCTACTTGAAACATGGTCATACAATTTTAAATGCAATGCTTTAAGAGATACTCAGTATGAAGAATGAGTAAGAAGCTGATATAAATCTTATTTTAAGAATATGGTGGGGTTTTTTTCTGTTTACAGTTCTGTAAGGATGAGTTAAGATTGGTGCATATTTGTTTCCATAAAGAGTTGTTTTCTTCTATTTATGGAAGCAAAAATAATATTTCGAAAGATTGTTAATTTCTGTTAGCTTTCCTTGTTCTTCTTCTTCTGGATATTTATAAATGTTTATCCTTTAACACTCCTGCTGAAATGCAAGTTCAGATTTCTGTGTTGCTCCTGTAGTAATTTTGAAGTGTACCTTTTGTATCAGTGCCAGATATGTGTATCTCTGTATGTTCATGGAGGTAATGAAGCTGTTCCTTATTACAGAAGAAAATTGCATTCTTGGTTCACTTAAGGCAGTACCATTTAATGATTCCTTATAGAGGCCTAATTAGGGTAGTCTGTTTTCTGTAGTCTTTCTTGCTACCCAAAAGTGAGATGAAAAAGCTTCTATAATATGCGGATTATGTTTTTATTTAATATCCACCATGATTCAGAAAGGATCCTCGTGTGCTAACAATCTATTTCAATAACTACTGTATTCAGAACCTGCATTTTCCATAATGAAATTTGAACCAAACCGAATAAATGAAAAGCATAACCAACAAAATGCGCCTTTTTTCAGAAGTAATTCAAAACAGTTCAAATTCTAAAATTCAAATGCTATTTCAGACTTATATCAGCTAGAAAGGCAAGGAAAATTAGAATTAGGCTTTTGCTGTCTCGTTTGCTCTCACTAATGTGCGTATACTAATGTGCATATACTATGTACGTTTTAGATACCTGCAGTTGGCCTGAAATTCTGTGGTTTTCTCTGGCTGATTACATATTATACTGTTGTAGATGCATTCTTGATGGCATATTAGTATATCCATGAATCTTAGTAATCAAAATTGAAGTAATTGCTGCATGCATTTGAGAATGTAGTGCTCTGAATATGAGCACAAGCATATATCTGTATATATACAGATATATATGTGTGTGTGTATCTACCTATGTTTCTATGCACATGAAAAAATAAATGTGAGATATTACATGCTATATATTTTCTTAAGTAATGAAGTTGGTTAATCTGTGTTTATAGACTGAATTTGTATATTTAGAAGTTATGTGTAGAAGAATATTTCAAAGATAGTTGAAAAGCAAAGATATTACAAAGTACTTTATTGATGAAGCATGTAATAGTGCATTCTTTTGGAATAACTGAAGAGGCTATATTCTTTATTTGATTTTTGGGATTGGTTTAGAGAAACGGGGAAGGAAATTGCTTGAGTCTCTAACTCTTTGTATCATGAATAATACAGCATAGGTAGCTGTGGGTGTCACAGGCAAGGGATGCTAGGGAAGAGCACTTTCTACTCTTGGCTGTAGCTATTGTGTGCACCTGAGAAGTTGAGACTATTCATTTTCTCCCCATGCAATTTATTTCAGATTTTTTGGAAGGTAGGTGTAGGTACAGCAGTTACTAAAAACAAGTTAAGGGAAACAGTTTGTAGCAATTTTAAGCCCTAAAGATGACACCTGCTCTGCAGTCAAGCCCTCCTAGGTAGGTGGTAGTTCAGGTCAAGTTAACTAAAGCAGCCTAACAAGCCCCGCTTTTCCTTATGTCAATACAGCCTAGAGTTTATTGGGAAATGGAAAGTCAAGTCTGTTTGCAAGAGACCTGGATAAGGAAATCAAATTTACATAGTGTGGGTTTTTTAAGATGTGCCATAAGATGGGAGTTGTTTCAACATTTTTAAGTATAGCAGTTAGTTTTAAGTATTTTAATGGAGTAGAGCATAGTTTGTAATCCATAGGTCTGTGTAAATGAAGTTTTATAACTCTTATGATTGTTTCAGAACTCTTTTTAGTATGTGCTAAGGCTACCAAATATATTATTAGATGAGCAAACTGCTCTTTCTATACATAAATTACTTAGGTGTTAATAGCTGATAGCATAATCACTAGCTAATTATTGAATCCTCATCTGATGATTCTTAGCTATGCTTAACTAATGATATACAAAGAAACAATCAGAAAATATTATAGCATTTGACGTGAAGAAGCTCAGAGAGGTTTTAAGCAGCCTTTTAGCAACCTTTTGATTTCACTTTTTCTAAATCTTTTTTTTTTCAGTTTTTTTTGTAATTTTCACCAATCCAAGGATTTTAAAACTATTTGTAATTATAGCAGCTTCCAAGAATATTCTGCCATAGAAAATCAACAAATGCATTAAAAACTTCTAAGTTCTTTAATTATGGGTGTACATACATACAAATACATGCATTTGTGCATGTATGCATGTCTGTATCTCCTGTTGGTTTTTTTACCCCTTATCTGAATTAGAGAATTTCTTTAAAAGAGTCCAGGCCTTGTATGTCTACTCTAGTAGCCTTTTATCTTCGAATTACAATTACCTGCTTATTCTCAGGACTTCTGTGGGTTTCATGAAGATTTATTTTTAAGCTCATTTTTTTCAAAGGGATTTGGATTACTCAAAGTGTGAATGATTCATGGGAAAATATGGTAACCACCTCCTCACGGATTCTTAATTTCTGGTGAAACAGATGATATAATTAGGTTTTCTGCATTAGCAGTAAATTTGGCTTTTTCTAAAAGCTTGCAAGTTATGTTAAAAGTTGATACACACATATTTGATATATAAATGTCTAACTGGCTGAATCTCTGAGGTCTTCTACCCTCTGTTAGTAGACTAGTGAAATACCAAAAGAGCTGAAGTTACATTTATAGAAAATGGTAAAAAGAAATTTAAATTAAGTAGGAAAACTCCATGTATTTTAATTGAGTTCTAAGGCTGCTGTCTTGATGAATAAGTAGATCAGTGTGATACGGATGAAATGTCTAAAATGTAATCTGTCCTGTATAGGTATATATTTTCTTCTGACTGCCTTGGTTTTCAGTCTGTTGTGTTGGGGGGATTTGACCATTTAATAAATTTGTGCAAAAATTATCATGTGCCAATTTTGTTTGTAATTGACTCTTTAGATCATACCTCACTCCAGTACGGGATGAAGAGTCTGAGTCCCAAAGAAAAGCTAGATCTAGGCAAGCAAGACAGTCTAGAAGATCTACACAGGTATAGTATTATTAAAACTTCTACATTTTTGTAAACATACCCATAACATCATTCTTGAGAAACAGGCGTAGCATACTTCATTTGCATCCATTTCTAATTATTTTTTTCTGTGCATGAACTGTTGATAGCTAGTACGATTCATTACATAGAAAAAAAAAGTACTTTTAATCTAGTTTCTCTGGAGAAGGAAAAATACTAAAAGAGTTTTTTATTACATGCTAATAATCTAGTATCTAACTGCATTACTCCTTGCAGCATTTCTCTCTCTTAGTTTACATACTGGTGTATTTGGAAGTTCTTTCCACTTTTTATTCATATCTTTCAGCAACTGGCACAATCCTATCACAGGAACCAATGTGGCAGTAGCAAAATAGAGTATCTCTAACAGTACCTGAACAGTCTTTGAGCAGTGGAGAAACTGCCAACCACTGTCTGCTGGCAAACTGAGAATAATCAGCAAATAGTCCCTATATAAAACAGCACAAATAAATACTCCAGCCATTGTCCTTACCTGTTTTTAGGCTGAGTCCATAGCTATATTGCCCTACTGATGTTGCTTTTAAATCTTTGCAGCTTTAAACCCCTCAAATACTTCTTGTTAGCTTTCCTAATGTGCTGCTCGCTACAGCTTCATTATATGGGAGTTATTTTCACTTCGTGATACTAATTCAGAGCTCTGAATGATGGTCGGACTACTGGCTAACTATTGCTGAATCTTTACAGTGAATAAGATACCAGGAATTACTGGATTAAACTTTATCAACACTAAAAGCAATTAAGTAATAAGATGCAAAGTTGGCTTTGAAGAGTAGATTACAAAGTGTTTTGAGTGATGTCTCACTAAGATACCTCAGCTGAAAAGCATAGTAAGAGAAATCTCTCTTCATAAAATTGTTTGCTTTCTGAGCTTATTTCAAAACTAGTTTTTAACCTAAAAATAACAACAAACGTTTTAGTGCTGATCTAAAAATCCAGTTGCAAGGAATTAATTTGTAAAGCATCAATATTTGTGAAAATATGAGTATTATATTTTTAGGGTTCTTTCAGAAATGTTTCATATGCTTGCAATCATATTAAAAGCATCTGTTGGATTCTTAAATTATTTCTATAGGATCTTCTCTGCAATCTGTATCTACTAGTTCAGCTAAAAATTGGCTTGTTGGAAAGTCTGTGGTAGATTTCATTACAACAAATACTTGCCACATATCAGAGGGATGTTTGGTTCCAAGATTCAAGAGAAAAGCTAATAGGTAGAATACATACGTAAAATTTATTTCTTAATAGATAGATTTGGTTTTCTTTAAAATATTTATGTAATGTGATTATCTATATTAATGTTAATGTTGTATTTAAATGGTGTTTGCTGACTGCTGTTTTCACAGGGTGTAACACTGACAGATCTTCAAGAAGCTGAAAAAACTATAGGAAGAAGTCGTCCCACACGAACCAGAGAACAGGAAAATGAAGAAAAAGAAAAGGAGGAGAAAGAAAAGCAAGACAAAGAGAAACAAGAAGAAAAGAAAGAATCTGAAACTAAAGATGATGATTATAGACAAAGATATTCCCGAACTGTTGAAGAGGTATTTTCATGATGAGTCTCTTTAGGTAGAGAAATTATATGAATCTTTACTCCAACAATATTATTTTAATTTCAGTACTACAATAAGAATCATTTCTATACTTAAATGTTTTCATATCCCATGGTTTGTATTTATTAGTCTTGGTAAATTAATTCTGACGTTTTTCTGTTGAATAGCCGTATCATCGCTATAGACCAACTTCAACTTCATCTTCTTCATCATCCACCTCTTCGCTCTCCACCTCCACTAGCTCTCTATCAAGTTCAAGTCAGCTAAACAGACCAAACAGCCTTATAGGTATAACTTCTGCCTATTCTCGGAGCGGAACAAAGGAAAGTGAGAGAGGTAGGAGTACTGTTTATGAAGGGGTTTTTTGTTGTTTCAGTTGACAAAGGGCAGCTTAGATTTCTAGAGGTATTTCAAAATGGGGTGAGATACGTAAGGTCGCTGGGGATGTACCTTTCTCAAATCTACTGTAAGAAATTTCAAAACTTTCGTATAGAGAGGAAAAAAGATTTTCTGTATTTGGTGGTGGTTTGCAGCCATTTGGTTTTTTTTCCCATTGTTGGGTCACAGAAATTTCAAATGTACTCCCATAAATATCCACGTAATGCTTTAATTTCTGCTTTAACACAACTATAATAAAATACCATATTTCAGGATCTAAATACTTCAGGTACTAAGAAGAAATTTTACTTGATTAAATAATTGCTGAATAACTAGGGGTTTGTTTCAGTCCTTCCACATTGAAGGACTTGAAGGTGCTTTATTTCTTTAAGGACCTCTCAGGGTTGTATGAGCAGCTGGAATAGGGGATGTTACCCATTGTAGTTTAGATGTAACCATACATCTACATATTTTAATTGGTTTATGTCATCTTAAACTGAGGATTAGATGCATGATTCAGAGATCACAAAGAAGCTCTTCTTTGATGTCACAGATATTTTGCCCTCATTTCAAATGTGAATCACCTGGTATAATTCTGAGAAATGTGCCTGACTCTTTGCCTTTCAAAGGAGGAGCCTGTTAACGTGCAGTTGATCTCCTGTTCTCGGACTTGCCACAGTTGACTTGAGAGAAATACTTTAATTCAGCTTATTGATCAGTAACTTCAGTAGGGTTACCGATTTAAATCAGTAATTTTGCTCTAGAGAGGGTCAGATAAAATGATCCACTGATGAATTCTCCATGAACTGTATAGCAGTATTGCCATGTTCCCTAAAGTGGTGTTTTCTGAGGAAGTTACTGGGACTAGGCTTCATGGATATGCTTTCTGATTTTTTCCCCTTTGTCCTAAAATGAACTGAAATTTGGATTATGATTCTTTCATAATGCTTGCTTACTCCAGGAAACTCACTCTAGATCATTCTATGGAGAAGATTTTCATTGGTAAATATTTAGTTACTACAGGTTCTAATTTTTTTCAAGTTATGACTTTTGGAGGAGAAATAAGCTACCATCTGAAATCCTAGTTTATTAAATTAGGAAAGGTGGATGTTCACCACAAATGTATTTCCCTTCTTTCCTATTTAATTCTTGCTTCGCTCTAAAGTGTTTATTTACCTCTGAAGACTAGTGATGGTACTTATAAATGATTAGTGATTCTTCTGTCTGAACTCAACTCTGTGGTTTCTTTATTTAATAAAAGAACATCAGGCTGAGCAGGTTACCTGGTAATAAGTGAAGAACTTTGATTTGGGCAGGCTTAATTTTTTTTTTCACAAGTTACTTGTAAACAAATACAGAAGCAAACACAATCCTGAGTTGTTGCATCTATGTTGAATTGCAGTTGTGTTTCTTTTAATGAAAAAGGACGTGTATTACAACAGTGATCTAATCTAGGAGGTCCCAATTTGTTCTTCCTTAGAGCAAAAATGGAGAGGACTGTGATGAAAAGGAGTATTCTTAAGGAGGACTTTTAAAATTGGGGGTTTTTTAATACTGCATCCTTGATATATGAAAAAAAAATTTATTTGATGAAGAATGGTAAAGAATTATCTTCTCTTTTTTTGTGATTTTATACATCAGCTGACACAGGTGTTTCAATTATTACATGACAGTTTTGAAAACTGAATTGTAAGTCCATGTTGTATTGTTTTACTGTTACATTAAGACATTTTGTTTCGGTGACTGAGGTGAAAGTATTATTTACAGTATTTTAGAGCTTTGTGTTCTGGGGAGTGCATATTACAGTAAATCCTGTATGGGTTAAGGAGCTCTTCAGGGAATTTATTTCAGATGAAAAGAATTTATTATGAGCATTTTAAAGACTGAGAAGAAGTATTTCAGAAAATTAGATTGTGTCATAATTGAGTGAATGAGAAAGTTGTTATTAACAGAAGGAGGCAAAAAAGAAGAAGAGAAGGAAGAAGATAAGTCACAGCCTAAGTCTATAAGGGAAAGACGGAGACCAAGAGAAAAACGACGATCTACAGGAGTTTCTTTTTGGACTCAGGACGTGAGTAAACTTCACTTGTAGTGAAATGAAATGTGCATAGTGTACTCTTAAAATAGAGAATTGTTTAGAGTAATGCAATATGTAACTGATTGTTCTAGAAAAAATTCTATTTTTCAATTTGAATATTCGTTGTTTTATTTTTGATGCTCTCAGGAGAAAATTCAAAATTAAGTTTTTTCAGTTGATACTGCTAACAAGAATTCTAGAACAATGTAGTAACCACAACATAGTAGGAATTAATCATAATCTAAGGAAAATAAATAAATTATTGAACAAATGTTTTCTATTGAATGCATACCAAAGCTGTAAAAATGAGACTCTTTATCTGGCACATTGCAGGTAGCTATGTACTTAGCAACTTAAAGATCTACTGTCAGATTAGAAAGGTTATAGTTGATGTTTCAGACTGTTCCTTTTCCCTTTTCTGTATCATGGGATCCATATGTGATGTAAAAGCCAGATTTTCATGTGTCAAATGCAAAATTGTTTCATCTCCTTCTGGTGCTGAAAACGTGAACCTGATTGAGACTTTTCTTCACATATCCTGTGTATTCTCTGTGGAGTATTCTTCTGCTCTTATATTTTCGTATTCAAATTGCAGAATGCATTAAAATCATGCTAAGCTTTCAACACTTTAATTTTTTTTCCTCTCCCACCTCTTTCACCAGAGTGATGAAAATGAACAGGATCAGCAATCTGATTCAGAAGAAGGAACAAATAAGAAAGAAACTCAGGTAATTTAAGAAAGATAATATGTTCATTAAATTTTAAGAGATACATTTTAATTATAGAATTTTTGTTACAGTTGAATTTACATATCAACAGTGGCCATAACTGACCGTTTTGTCTTCCATTCTGATTATGTAGAATTGGCATCCAGAAAATGTAGCTTGGATTTTTGACACACAGGTCAGGGATATGATGCAGTAGATTAATGGTGCAAGCATTCAGTTTCTACCCAGCAAAATCTTTATTTCACCTACATTGTTATTTTCGGATAAATTATGTCCAATTATTTACACACACTAATTAAAACCTTTGGAAATTAAACCCAGTGTTGTCATTATTATAATTAAATTATATGAGAAGTTAATTTAAGGAAACTCAGAAAATTGAAGGGTGCAATGTATGTAATTTCTTCAGTGAACAAAATGGTTTTCTGAATATCCTAAATGGAAATTATTGGTCTTGATAAAAAGTCAGTGGAAAACAGTATAGTAAGCTTGATTTGATGGGAAAAGTCCTTAAAAAGAGAATGGTATTTGACAGTGGGATGAAGAGGTGTTAAAAAGGAATTAGTTACATAAACTGGGCTGTAAGAATGTTTGTCCTTTGACCTATACCCTGGAGTAGCACACTACAGAATCAGGTTCATTACTTAGAAATAAAACTCAACTGATATTTCTTTCTTTTCTTTTTCTTCTTATAAGCTTCCATTATGCATCTGTTAAATATTTTAGTTAAGAGACTCATTCTGTGCCATTTTGATTTGCTGTATCTTTTATTTCTGTAACATTAACATTACTGCATAGTCTTGTTTCCTTTCCTCCCAATAGTATATATATAATTATCCTTAGATCTGTAATTACTTCATACTCTGTTCTGTAGAGACGAATTTTGGTAGAATATGCTATGTAGTGCTTTTAGTAGAATTAATAACATTACAGTGATATAGGGCTAAATCAGTCCCAAAATTATGAATATTATTGAAAGGGTCAGTGTGTTGTGCTGGAATGATGGAGAAGTGTAGAATGAACAGAGAGTTCTTGGACCAGGTGCACTTTTTGCTATGTGCCCGGGCCCAGAGAGTGGTGGTGAATGAAATTCCATCCAGCTGGCAGCTGCTTTTGAGTGGAATTCTCCAGGGTTCAGTGTTGCGGCCAGTCTTGTTTAATACTTACATCCAGGACCTGGCTGAGGAGATCTAGGGCACCCTCAGTCAGTTTGCAGATAACACCAAGTTCAGCAGCAGTGTTGATCTGCTGGAGGTCAGGAAGGCTCTGCAGAGGGATCTCGACAGGCTGGATCAATGGGCCAAGGCCAGCTGGATGAGGTTCAATAAGGCCAGGTGCTGGATCCTACACTTGGGTCACAACAACCCCATGCAGGGCTACAGGCTGGGGACAGAGTGGCTGGAAACTGCCCAAGGGATAAAGTAGCTGGGGATGCTGGTGACAGTGGCTGAACATGAGCCAGTGTGTGCCCAGGTGGCCAAGAAGGCCAAAGGCATCCTGGCCTGGATCAGCAATAGTGTGGAATTGTCCCCCTGTACTTGACTGGTGAGGCCACACCTCGAGTGCTGTGTCTGGTTCTGGGCCATGACTGCAAGAAGGACATTGAGGGTGCTGGAGAATGCCCAGAGAAGGGCAACAAGGCTGGGGAAAGGGTCTGGAGCACAAGTCCTATGAGGAGTGGCTGAGGGAGCTGGGGTTGTTTAGCCTGGAGAAAGGAGGCTCAGGAGAGACCTCTCTACAGCTCCCTGAAAGGAGGCTGTAGCCAGATGGGGTTGGCCTCTTCTCCCAGGCAGCAGGGACAGGATTAAAGGAAGTAGCCTCAAGCTGAGCCAGGGAGGTTCAGGTCGGACATTAAGAAGAATTTGCCTACTGAAAAGGGTAATTAAGCATTGGAACAGACTGCCCAGAGAGGCTGTGGAGTCACTGGAAGCATTCAAGAAACAACTGGACATGACGTTTGGTGCTATGGTTTAGTTGTCATGGTGGTGGTTCAGTCCAAGGTTGGGCTTGGTGATCTTGGAAGTGTTTTCCAGAACAAATGATTTTATGGTGAAACACCAGAACAGGTTGCCCAGAGAAGTTATGGATGTGATTTGGGTGCGTGCTACAGATAAAATTAAGAGGAGAATGACAAGAATGATTTCTAGCCTGACAACGTTAAGGAATCAGAAAAATTGTTGTCTTATTCATGTCAGAGGTTTTTGAAAAATCTGTCTTGTAAGATTTCAGTTTGTCCTTTCTTGTTCTTCAGAGCTCTTCTGACTCCTTAGGTGATCATTTGTCCTTAAAGCAAAGCTACTGAAGAGAAGTCAGACTTTGCTAAGCACTTTTGACAGTTTGAGGTTGTTCTCTAATTTTGTTTAGGATTTTTAGTATTAAGAGCAGAGAATTTCTCGAATGCCGTGTTGTTAAAGGAAAGCAGTGTTCGTGCCAGAAAAATAACCTTAGACCTAAGCTGTAGGGATAGCCCCTTAAGGTAATTGGAATATCTCTTTGGTAGATTGAGTGTTTCTGTGAAGCCAATTTTTGCATTGAAAAAAAAAATCCTAGCAATTTGAGTAGATACTACAGCTGTGGTTAGCTTATAATTTATGGACTAATTTTGGCATATTCTACAAAATCTATTAATTTGCAGCTTTATTCATCCTCTGGACAGAAAATAGTGATCTTTTATTAGGAGTGGTTAGGCTATAGCATGTACCTTTGATATCCTCTGTGCAGTAAGTGCACTTGAAGGTGCCAAAGGATAAATTGAATGTATTGTGGAGAATATGGCTGTTTACCTATGTACATTGAAAAAATTGTTTCCTTCTATAAAAGGAAACCAAGCAAGCAACATCAGGCCCCCCCCCCCCGCCAGAAAACCACCTATGGGGAAGGCTTCAGCCACTGCTAGGTGAATGACATTGGAGGTCGTCCAGGTGATGATACATCA
The DNA here is from genome assembly GCA_034336665.1 of Luscinia megarhynchos. Classification (NCBI taxonomy): domain Eukaryota; kingdom Metazoa; phylum Chordata; class Aves; order Passeriformes; family Muscicapidae; genus Luscinia; species Luscinia megarhynchos. The sequence continues at coordinate 33,445,540 of CM067564.1, forward strand.
GTAGAGTTTCTTGACTGAAATGTCTTCACTCAAGACTAGAATAATAATTGGAAGAAATTATGAATCTGTATTGATCACCCAGAGAGGAAAAATGACTGATGTAATGCTTAGAGGATTCTCCCTCACTCTTAAATCATCAATGTTAAGTGCCACTTGTCAGCTAATGAGAGTTTGATTTTTATATATTACTTTCATTCATTCATTCATTCCAGGTGAATCCACAGGGACAAAATTTACTGTCATCTAAATTTAGTCTAATAAGTACTTCCTTATGTTGTTAGTGTAGTAACTTGTTTCCAGTCACGCTGTGTTGAAACAGTGATCCTGTATCTTAATTTATTGTTTTGAGCTGTAGTTCAGAACATCATAGCTAATGTTAAACAAGAGAAAGAAGGAACAGTGAGTTTGAGGAACGCTGTTCTGATGCCTTTGGTAACAGGGAAGCAAACACAGAATGCACCAACTGCTGAAATAACTCCACTGTTTAGGGCACTCCAGACTTTAAAAGTGTTATGTTAATGTCCTTGTAAATCATATTTTGTCAAGTGCATTCTAGCACATGTTTCTTTTCTAGACATAACAAAATTGAAGTTTTACACAGTTCAGATAATACATACCGGTGGGTAGCATGTGCATTTGACATAACTGTTTAGTTGTATTTGTTTATAGATTGTTACATATTTTAATTAAATTATTGACCCGTCCATTCTTTTTCTCTCTTTTTACCTCTCCCCACCTCAGAGTGAGAGCCTTTCAAGGTATGTGTAATTTAAACAAATTAATTGTTATACTTTCTGTCCACATGTTGTAATTTTTAAGTTCTTTACATACAAATTCAGCGTAAGTCCAGTAGTTGGACTGAGCTTTAAAAGGTTGTGATGATGATACTTATGTTTTGCATGAAGTATGATTGTAAAGCTACAGTGCTGCCGTGTATGGACGGAATATTTCATGCTGGGGAATATGTTGAACTCCATACTTGCAGTGCACTGAAGGCAGGCTGGGCATTTCATAGAACATAGTGGGCACAGTACTATGCCCTACAGGTTTTTCAGCATGGACCCAGCTTTTACAAAGATGAGGTTCTTGTTGCCTCTCTTTTAGAATATCCTACTGAAAATTTTCTACATAATCTCAAGAAAAATACAGCCTCTGAAAAACATATTTCCTTAAGATTTGTTAAAAAGTTAATGCTGAAAGATCAATTTTTTGTTTGTTTGTTTTTAAATTTTATTTCTTTTTGGACCATTAGCTTTGACAGTCGAATTTTACTATTTTCTGATTGGTGAAAATCTGTTTAATAAAACTGCTCTAACACATGATTAGTGAAGAGTGAACAGTGTGAAATTACTCTTAACTTTATCAATACTGGTTGATATTGAGTTATTAGGATAAAGACTACTAAAGATTTGTTTCATCAACTGCTTGTTGAAATACTACAATACACAGCAAATAGTTTCGAAATCCTGGTTTTTGTAATAAAACATAAAATTCATCTAGTCCATTCATCTAGTGTTCTTTAAAACACTTCAATGAAAAAACATATGTTCTTGGTAAATAAAGAAGAATTAAGCTATCTAATCCAGTTTAAAGTATTTTAAGACATGTAAATATTTGCTTGCATTAAATAGTTTAATTACATTTAAAATATTTCCCTGCATGCATTACTCTGCAGAGTGACCAGTTTGAAAACATTTTCACCCAGAATCTTGAAGTACTGGAGAATGTAAAAATTAAATTTGCATTAAATTAGAAGTAGTCTAACTAAAATACATAATTGCATTTGGTTGTTTTCAGCTGGGTAGCAGACACTCAAAATGTTTGAGACAGTCAGGGGTCTCAGTTTGGCTGCAGAGAAAAATCAGAACTTTTCTTTTACAGATATGATACGGGATCGCTCAGCATGTCTGCAGGTGATCGTTACGATTCAGCGCAGGGGCGATCGGGATCACAGAGTTATCTGGAAGATCGAAAACCATACTGCAGTAGACTAGAAAAAGATGATAGCCCTGATTTTAAGAAGGTATCTGGTCCAATAAGTTTGTTGCAAAAACAGAACTTCACTACTGCTTTTCTTAAATTGTGTGAAAGTAGTCTCACATTGCATCAGAAATGCTGCTTAAAGTAACTTAGCTGAATGGGGAAGCAGAGCAACCACTACAGTGTGGAAAAATACACATTATGAAACATCTTCTGACTTGTACTTTTCAAGGCATGGAAGAAATCCAGAGGAGCCAAGATACAGTCAAATAAAAAAATTATATGATAGTATTTATCATAAGAAAAGTATAATTAAAACTGATGTATGCATATATGAAGCCTTTTATTATATGTTTGCCATCTTACATGCATATAAGGTAAATATATATTTAGATCTTGTTTTAAAATAGAGTGGGAGTTTGTTGGGAAGTTTACTGTAGTGGGGTAATCTGTGAAGTGTGAAGAAAAAGAGATGGCTTAATTATGTCTAAGGTAAGTTGTGTGCTCCCTGTGCAAAGATGCTTGTTTCTAGAAATATTTAGTAGCAGTTCCTTACTGTGCTTGTTAATTTAAACATCTTTATTTTACTTCTTAGACTGCTAATGTATTTGTTCACTTTACATGTGGTTCAGTCATACTTTTGAAGTTTTTTTGCTTATCTCACTATTATCTGATATTTTAACAAATATTTTCTCTTAGCTTTATGAACAGATTCTAGCTGAAAATGAAAAACTGAAAGCACAGTTACATGACACCAACATGGAACTTACAGAACTTAAGCTACAGTTGGAGAAGACCACTCAGGTTTGTATTAAAAAAACACATGTACTTAACCAACAATGTAGATAGTAAACTAGAAGCACCTCTCTTTACTAGGCATCAGCTTTGTTTTTTATCCAAAGATGGGAATGGAGAAGAGTATTTATCTCTTTCAAAGAGAAAAGAGTGCAGGATTCTGCTCTTCAGCTGTGAACAAAATGTGTGAGACTGCTTCCTTCCTACTTAAGTAGTAGTGGTTCTTGCCAGCATGTATCTGCATGCAACTTTTTTGCAGGGTGGGAGTAAACACTTTCTACACTGTTAAGCTTATATTCAAACTGACAATCAGGATTGATTGATCAATTCATAAACCAGTTCTTCTGGCAGGTTATGCCAATTTGGTTGGTTAGATAGCTGGTTAGATACCTTTATCCTGGAAATGAAGAGCAAATAGTGCATTCTCTTACAAGTAACTGCTGTCACATAACAGTGCTGCATACAGTTATACAAGACACATACACAGGAATTAGATTTGTCTAAATTTGTCTACTCTTGCTGTAGAATGTTTCATATTGTCAGGTCATATTTACCACAATTTACCTGTACTTAATTGTCTTTTATGTGTACCCTGCAAATGTTGATGCTTATTTTTTAATGCTTTTAGATAGAAATACTATGTTACTCCTATTAGCCAAAGGCTGTGTAGTGATTAAACAGCAGGGGTGGGCACCAAGAAGTGCATGATAAATCCAGCTTATTCTTTATTTCAGTGTTACTTCCCTGAATACACCTTAAAATGTTTTTGGTGACATACTTCAGACAGAATGCTAAAATGTCTAATTGTTTTTTCCCTCAATTCTGTGTTGTTTCAAAGCACATGTCAATGTCTTCATCAATTTTGTGTTTCAGAGACAAGAAAGATTTGCTGACAGATCACTCTTGGAAATGGAGAAAAGGGTGAGTTTATGCCAAAGAGCTTTTAAATACTCCAATTCAAGCTTTGTTTTAGTTTGTTTTGTAAGTCCTGGTTTGGATATATTTAGTAGGAACAGAAGCCTTTCTTATAACTTGCATTTTTTAGAGGATTTGGGGATTTTAGATTTCAAAGTGGCAATGAATGTGAAATGGGAATTTAGTTTGCCTGTTTGTTCCTGTTAACCACTTTCTAAACTCTGCTGCCCTCCAGGGATCTGCCACTTGTTCCATCTCATCCAAAACAATGTTGGCATTCCAGAGGGTTAAGCAGATTAATTGTGTCTCATCTTTTAACACATTTCCGAGATTCAGAGAATTTCCTCAGTTTTCCAGAGGCACCAATTATTGTTGGTAATGAGATAGCTGTTTCTGCCGAACAGACATGAGACCTTAAACCTACTAATGATATAAATTATCTTTGTCTGCTTCTTTCCTTACACTGTAACTTTTTCCAGAGGAATATGATAATGGAGTAGAGGGAGAATGAGTAAGAAGTGCAAGAAGAGGGGCATCAGAGTCAGAGACAACCCTAAATTTAATGAGAAAGAAATCCTGCAGTAAATTCATGTGTAAGATAGACTACAGGAATTATTTCAGAAGTTGGACATATGTTAATTTTAGGCTGTAATTTCATGCTAATTTAAAATGCAGCTGTGTAAAAGTTTAGTTTCACAGCAATGTAAAGCAGATTACATTGATTTTGTGGTGGTCTTGGCTTCCTTCATGACTCTAAACACCGCATGTTTTTTTCCCTTGATCCTGGAGTGACACGTTGGAGACATACTGGAAAAAATAATTAGAGTTGGACAGTAGGAAGTGATGTGGTAAACATTTATTTATCCCCATAAATTACATTTTCATTAGCCTTTTGTATTGATTTTCCAGTATTTTAGTTTTCCAAAACAAGTTTTAGTTATACAAAACTGTCTGGTATATAAACAAGCAGATTTTACAGGAGCACATAGAGATGTAGAAATCCTCTCAGGCACTTCCTGAAGTTTCATTATCTTTATCCTAAAAGTCTCTGCAGTTAATTGCTGCCATTTAGCACCTATTTCACTCTTCAACTTTTTGGCATCCTAGTGTGATTTCATCAGTAGAAAGGTTTTAGCAGCAGATAATTGTTTTCCTGCTTGCTAGCATGGCCACACAAGTGGACATTTAATTATTTAATAGATGTAGCTGCATCCATTCCTGTGTGGGTTCATAGGTAATGCACGGAGTACATAGATAGACGTTATTTCAGTTCTAAATTACTGCTTGGCATTCTCCTAAAACAGGCCATTGCATTAAAACAACTGGTTTTTTTAGAAATTCTTGCACTTTTTTTTAAGACACTCAGTTCAACAGAAAAATGTCTTTCAGAAATATTCTTTTCCCTGATGCTAGTATTAAAGTTACAGGATAAAACAATTACCTTAGGTGCTGTATGGGTCAAAAAGGATTCATACAAAATTTGTGTATCTGAATCTTGTTTATAATTACACACTTCTCTTCACACAGGAATTTAAATGAGGAATATATTTATGATGGTATTTTCTATGTTGTTTAAATCTGAAGTTTCACTTTGAATGTGACTGAAGCAGGATTCTCAGCTGCTAGTCATCAATAGCTGTTCTCTAGAAATAAGCTTATCGAATTCAGCATTTTAAAATAATTTTGAAGACAGCTTTTTAATGTGTAATGTAACAATAAAAATGAAAAAAATTAAAAGAAATTGTAGAGTTTTCTAAGTATACTTCTCCAAGTACATAGCTTCACTGAAATAAAATATAAAACTAAAGATTTTTATATAAATTATGTAGAGAAGAGGGCAGAAGTAAAGTAGTGAGTAAAAATTGTAAGAAGTAAAAGGCTGATGGAGAAAGAGCTGACGGCATCTTCGGACTATGACATTTTCAAGCTGAAACCTATATTTTCAGTGAATTTCAGTGAACAAAATGAGAATATGTATTTATAAGCCTAGATTTGCATGATAGTAAAATGCAGGAAAAACAGGCTCTTAATTTTATTTAAATTTGACCTTCAGAAATGACTTGGTGATGCATTGTGAATATTGTTCATTTTGAAACTCTTTACCAGAAAGGGGCTATTTCCGTGGGGATGGGGTACAGATCAGAGCTCATGTGCAAGGGCAAAAATAAGGGTTTCTTTGACAACCTATCACTCTGCCAAATATGCTAACAGCCCTTGGCAGAATTTTGTGTGATGTGGTAATAAAACCAAAATTTAAACTTACAGGTTTCAATCTCAATTAGAATTCAGAAAACTGTAGGTGCCTTTAAACAATTATTTTCTCAAATTTAGAATTCTTCAGCTGGGAATTTGAATTGTGGAGAGGTATATTGATTTGTATAATTGAATATACTAGTATATGTAGGCATATATATCTGGTTTTACTTCTTAAAAATTGTATAGCTCTGCAGGGGTCAGTTTTTCTTGTGTGTGTATCTATGTACCTCAGTCTCACTTCACAATCCTGGGGCTCCTAGTTGCTTTGATAAATACAAATGAGCTATTGTATTTTATAAGATGAGAGATTAGCATGTATTTTTTCTTTTTTTGTGACTTACAAATGTTCTTTGGCATACCTTACAGAGTTGAGGAAGTATATAATAAAATTTTAGACCTCACAGATTTTCAATATAATAATTTTCTCTGAGACAAGGAAATATTCTAATAATACTGGCAACTCTTCTCAGTGAAACTGAGTGCATTATTTCACTGGCAATCCCTCAAGCCAGTTCCTACAAGAGTAAGCAGTTCAAAAAGAGGAGCATAGCTTCATCTAATAGGAACAAAACAGTTTTACAAAGACAATTATATCTAGACCAGTCTATTTGTTTCTTTTGTATAATGTCAAGTATATAAAGTCAGTTAAAATTTTACTGAACTGGTTTCTATTGCTCATAGACAAGCTCAACATACTAGTTAAGCAAATGCTTCAAAAGGATTAAGAATTTCTAGACATCTGAAATTTTGAGGTTTATTTGATCATTCATCTCTTGGTAATTGAAAAAAATGTTGAATATTGCATAATATATGAACACATAATATATGTTATTCTGTAAAACTAGTAGGTAACAGATGAAAGTGTAAATATTGTAAGACCATGTGGAATTTTTGTTAGTTATTTACATCCACTAATTCGCTGGTACTTATGCTCATTACAGTAATTATAAAATAAGTCTTAATTTGAGGGTGTTAAGTACATTTGGTAGTAACAACTGCAGTAATATATTTATTGCTATGATAAAAATTAAAGTTGTTTGCTATAATGGGGAAATGTTGGGGTATAACTGCATTGTGATTAAACTAAATTCAAATGATTTATATCTGAAAGGTGTCCGGCAAGAGTCAGTATCTACTGGGCGGTATGATCTAACCAAAGTTTTACACACCTCAGTCAATGCTGCTTGCTGTTTGCATAACACTGTTGTATGCAGATGCATATGTCCACTTGCCAATAATCTGTTGCTTTTGCCTCTCACCCTCTGGAAAAAAATCTGAATGTAGAGTACTGATAACTGCAGCTGCTTTTAAATGAGATCCACTGCATCGTCTGACACAGGAAAGCAAGCAATCAAGCTATAAACTCCAAAGTCTATTGCATTAGCTGCTCATCTGTCAGATGTGTTGAAAAATAGGTTTAAACAAAATAAAAACTTATCTGCACTGCAGACTGCAGTGTAGTATAGAAAACCCTAAGCTAACTTTCCATAAGCTGGCTTGGTTGTATAATCAAGTTCATATACAAAGGATAATTTCTCCTGCTTCTCAGGTAAAAAGGGAAATAAAAGGAAAATTAAACTATATGAGAAATGCAGAAAATATTCAGGAAACATTTTCTCAAGAAGCAGCTGTGATCACACATAACTAGATTCTTTGGTACTGAGCTGAGTCCCGTAATGTCAGTTGTATCAACACTAGGTTGGAGTTCGGAGTGTGGACAGATCCCACTGAGCTGGGACAGATGTTTCAGCTACTTTTGTCTGTGAAAGCTTATGCTTTTGTGCATCTATCTTTTAATATTCTTGTTTGCTTCTGATCATTTTCTGCATTTCTTGGATATAAAGGTCTTACAAAAGCCTAGCTCATGAAAAATAAATCCAAGCAAGTTGTACTTAAAACCTTTCTAAATAAGTGAAAAGGAAGGGGTATGTTTTGTAGGACTTGATATGAATTTCTGTATCTCTTCCTCTTTGGATATTAAAATTCTGTGTTGACCAAATTTCTGTATATCACCGCCATCACAAGTTTTCTGTCCACACTGTGCTTTTGGTTGTATGATCTTTGAAACTTGAAGTATTTCACTGTTACCACAGTATTTGCAAGCTGTAATTTTTAAAACATTATATTGTTCAGCATTAACACACATCTTCTGATTTAGGAAAGAAGAGCGCTAGAAAGAAGGATATCTGAAATGGAAGAGGAACTGAAAGTAAGTAAATTAGTACACTATTAATGACAGAGTGTTTTATTATGTCAGTGAGACATAGTCTGGCAGTATTACTGGTCTGTATAATTTCACTAGAAAATAACTAAGTTACAGCTGCATGTCCGAGTCACTCCTGTCATAGCAAAGCTGTGGTGCTGGCATAAGCAGCTGTATGCATACGATTATGAAGAAGGTGTGCTGAGTTCTAGGACTCTGTATGTGGCTAACAAGAAACATTCAGAGGTGAAGCATCTTGAGCTAATCAAGATGGATTACAGTCTGCAATTTTGATGTGATACTCATAAGTTTTATTTACTAATTATTATTATTAAAATCCATTATTGTTAAATATAATATAAATAATATAATTGTATAGCTATTTAAGCATTAAATGTTTTAATCTTTATCTCATATTCTTTATTAATTAGATGACATGTTGCAATATGAAAAGAAAAACTTCTGTTTAGTTAATGAAATGCAGTAGGTAGGTTTGAGCTGTTGACAAATGAGTTACACTTACCATATTGATTTCTGATTTTTTTAACTATGTATAGAGTGAATCTCAGAAGAAATATTATTTTTAAAATAAGTTTCATTTCTGTTTTGCTTGGGGTTTTTTTTAGCCAGTATTTATCATTGTCAAACCCTCTATGATTAGGAACGGTGAGAATTTGGGTGGGTTTATTTTCTACTATGCCCTTTCATATAAACGTTGGACATGGCCAACCAAATTTAAGAATTTAGTGGAATTTAAGTGGAATGTGAAAGTACCGTTATTTTGACATTTGATATTTTTCCCTGATTAATAAGAAGTTTCCTTTTAAGCTCATTTTTGAGCTCCCTCTGGTGCTTGGAAATGGCATTAACTTCCAAATACTTTTCATTAAAATGCGTGCATCAAGTTCTGTTGAAGTAATTGAAGCTGACAGGCAGAAGAGCAACTGTGACACCTCTGTCTCCCTTGGACAAGATAATTTGCTGTAAGAGAGGGCACAAGGTCTGTGATTCCTTGAGGTGTTTTCAGAAGTGAAATACGGAAGAAACAAACTGTGGTAGAGGAAAATAATTGTCTGCCTAAGAATAGAAGACCAGATGTAAGCTTCTAGGGAAAGCTGGGCTTCTGATAAAAATAGAGAATACAAATATGTTGCTTTTTCCAAAAGTTTGCTTTCAGTAAGCAATAAGTGAAAGTTTTGAATTAAAAATTAAATATTCTTCCCGTAGTTTGTTGTACAGTTATTAAAAAGTATATCTTAAATGTGTCATTATGTACAGGGTTTTGAATAGGAGATTCAGTTTGTGCAATTAGGATGTTAAGTGAAGAATTCCAGGAATAGCTCTCATTGTTAATGCATCCTGAACTGTTTTGGAAAGCTGTGACTAATCACTACTGGTACTTAGATTGCTTTTCAAGAATGTGCCACTTGCTTGATACTTTCCTTTCACAGCAACTTATTTACTTTAAACAGGACTGTCTCCTCTCAGTTTTCTTTCAGTTCTGCTCATCTAGGATACATGTGGTTTTTTCCTGATTTTCACTCTTGTTTCTTTAATTCCTGCAGAACCTGCAACAAATAAAGCAGATTCAATCTTTGAAACACATAAATGAGCGACTGGTGACTGAGAATAGGGCCTTGACCCGAGTGCTTGCCAAGTTGTCAGGGTCCTATAGGCAACTGCGCTCTGTGGACTTGTAATTTCTTCCTTCTCCTTTGTTTAGCCAGGCAGGTGTTGACATTCAGTTTGTGCTTGGGCAGAATTTTGCTGTTAACACTTGTGTGTCAGAAACTGGCTCAGTGCTGCTCGGTTCTAGAGGTGCGACTAAAGCTAAAGCATGGTGCCCAGTGTACAAGCTAGGGGTGTTGCAGATGTGCTGATATGGTGTGGTATTGTTCCTGCTAGTCCTTGAAGATAAATTGACAATGATCCAGGAGACCTTTGACATGTTAAAATCTTGGCAACAACGGAAAAGATTTGGGTTTGCATGAGGATACACTAAAGTCAGTCTCTTGTTTTGATGTTTGTGTAAATGCTCAAATAGTTTTCTAACTAAATGCCTTTAGTTTTCTAACAAATTAAGATTTGAGCTTTCTTACTGCAGCTTGGTTTAAATGTTTAAAAGTTTAGTCTTAGCAAAAGAGTGTTCGAGAACTGGTTTCAGTACTGTGCATTCCTGAACAATTGCAATATCAACCATTTTTCTTCTATTTGTGCGTTTCAGTGTTTCAGAGGGGACCAAAGTATTGTTTTTTTCAAAAATATATTGGACTTTCAAGTTGATTACTGTTTTCATGTGTTCCCATTGGGGTCTTGCTAATCCTTATTTTTATCTAGACAACTTAAAACATCCAGTTCTAGCACAGAGTTAAGATTATTGATTTGTATTGCGATATATATGGATATCCCAGTGTGGATGAGAGTCCTGCAATGCATGGACTGTAAAATCACAGACACAAAATAAACTCTGCCTAGTGTGTCAGATTGGTTCAGACCCCTTCTGACAAAAGTGTGAACTGCTTTGAGTTTGATCTTGGAAAACAATGCTAGTCTGTTATTCCTAGTGTTACTGCAGGGCTGTTTCAGAAACCCATGAAAGGGTCAAAACTTACATGTGGATCAAAATGCAGTTTCATCCTACACTAAATCAATGTGCCTTTCATCCTCTTAAAAATAAGTGTCTAGGCTGGAGGTTACAGTGAGCTTTTAAGATGTGTAGTTGAAAAAAATAAACCAGCCTTCTGCACAGTGACTCTTGCTAAACTGCTTCCTTTCATCTACCCCCCTTCCCACTTAGAAACATGAATGTGATTTCTGCTCAAAATCTGATTTTGGGTTTTCCCCACTAAGAAGCCTGAAGTGAAGAGGTTTATCCTTTTGCTTGGTGTCTTTCTGGAATTGGGCTAACATTAGGATGTGGTGTTCCTGATCCAGACCCTGCATTCCTCAATGCTCCCTTATGTTAACCTTTACTGAGCAAGTGAGGTTAGCTTACTTACCTGGGTGAAAACAAATCCTTTTATTCATAACAACACTTGATCCATCTCACCCCAGTATTGTTGGATCACTAAATTTACTGTGCAGAAAGCAGCAGGAGCATATTGCTGCATGAGGAGGGAGAGCTGTCCCTTTAGGGCAGTCCATCTTACATCAGCCTCAGCAAACAATGTGGTTTTTCAACACAGCTGAGCTAATCTAATGACTGCTGTCCACAGCTACACATCCATACTGTCTTTTTTTGCTAGCACTGGCATTCCTTTAATCACGGTAAGCCATTTGGGGTGTTAACCACAGCAAACTGTACAGTATTCCTCTCCATAGCAGGAGTTTTCAATGGCAGGTCGTTATGGAGCTTGAGTGGCCTGACCAGCAAAAGGGAAGCAATGGAAGCACAGCAGGGAGCCTTGACATGATATATTAACAATAGCACTGTGCCTGAGTAACTTCAGCAGTTCATGAGCTTTTTGTAATCTTTATTAATCAAGTTGTTTTGTATGTACAAACTGGTAAATCCTCCAGCAAACACAGACATGATTATTTCTGTACAGGTCTGAGATGACTCCACATATGTCAGATGATTATTGAATCATTATTTGCTGAATGATAACACTGCAAAGTTACTAGCCTAGTCATGATACAGATAGACAAAACAGTGCATTTTTAATCTTATGCTAGAATCTCATCACAGGAAGATACTTCACTATTTTAGTGAGAAACAAATTGGAATTCAAAGTGCAGTATGTTACTGTAATTTTACTGAATGTACTGCAAAGGTGTTTTTTCCTTCCTCTTGGCATTAAAATTGTATGGTGTCACCTCACAAGAAGTTTGAATACCCACAGAAATGCACTGCTCCAAGAGAATTATTTAAAGTATGTGGGGATTAGTATAGATGAGAAGTGTAAGTATTTTAGGTTACTTGTGCTTATCTTTCCTGATGAATCTCCTGTTATTCACAGAATTGTACAATTATTTATATTGGAAAAGACCTCCAAGATCATAGTCAAACCGGTAGTCCAGCACAACCACCCCTATACCATGTCCCTGCATGCCACATCTACACATCTTTTAAACACTTTCAAGGATAGTGACTCCACCACTTCCCTGAGCAGACTTGCTTGATAACCATCTTGGTGAAGAAATTTTTCCTACTGTGCAATATAAACCTCTCCTAGTGCAACTCGATGTCATTTTATCTTGTCACACAACTCTTTTGTCTCCTACCAGTCTTCCCCTATTCTCTTGCAGACTCACAACAAAAGAGAAGATATTTCCTTAAGACTTATTCTACCTATTAATTGAATCAGGATTAAAATTCGCCTACAGAGATTTGCAGATATGTAATGGTACTGGATTATGTTAAAGTTCTAATTTTGAACAGTGGATTTTGTTAAAGTAGTTCACCAGAAAATCTACCTCTCTGTGGGTCTTTCTCTATGTAATTAACCATTATGGGCTGCAGCTCCCTCCTTGCTCAGTAAGCTGAAAGAGGACTGTGACATTCCTGGATTTACTTTGAGGTTTCATTGGAATGCACACACAACACTACTTCTAAAGGTGCCTATTTGACCAGTACAAAAGCAGACTCCCTTGATTCCCTGTGCATAGCTAGATGAGGGCTGTTGTGGTTTCACCCACTACCTTTGGTATGAAATCTGCAGCAGAACGGAAAGGAGGAAACAAAAGGTTTTGGTTTGTTTGGCTGAACAAATGGCCGTTCCATTGCTTGCAGACACATGCATATTATCTGGATATGACCTCTGTCTTGGAAAACGGTAGTTATTGTTTACAGCTTAGATTTAAACAATAATGCTTGAAAATTTCAAAAAGATGGCTCATGTTGCTCAATTTCGAACATATTGACATGTTTTTTTTAAAGTAACCAGCATTTTACAGCTCTTTTTGTTCAGAGCACAGCTTTCACTTGACTATAATGGAAGTTTCCCTGTGACTCTGAAGAGCTCAACTTAGGTGGCTTCCCCTAGGCTCCACCACAAAACAGAATTGGAACCAAGGATAGCAGAATGATTTTTGCCTACTCTAATTGTAGAGACCACCTTTTTTCTTCTTATGATCTTCTGTCAACTTCCTTTCATATACTTTGGTATTTGCAGGGAAATAAACTAGAGATCTGCAACCTCAGTAATTTTCAGTTCACCACTGTGTTTCACTGTGAAAGGTTCTGCAGTTCAGTGAAGTGAGTGTGGACAGGAGATGTAGAAATGAAGCCTCTAGTGTGAAGTTAATTAACCCTGCATTTTTAAACTTCTCAGTTCTTTCTATTCCATTATAATATTCTGAATATAATAGAATTGAAAGTAAAATTTTGCTTGAATAAAATGAAAATAAACTAGTGCCAAGAAAATAATGGAGAATAGAGTAACAGGTATTACATAGGTTCATAGCTGAACTTAGACTTCCTGTATACACTTGCTCTTGAGGTTACTGAGTAACTGCTGTGCAGGAATAGGGTGTTACCTCCTGTGTAAAACCCCTGATAGAATCCATAGGTGTAATTTAGCCGGGAGTGTGATAGGTGGTTTGTTATCAGTGTGTGAATGTAGATACAGAGAACTGCTGAGATACTTTCTGGTTTCTCTGGCAAGCTGAATTCTCCCAGTACCAACCTCTGTGCCCTGACTTGTCCTCCTTTCCTATTTGATCCAGTCCAACTCTCACCTCATTTGGCTTCTGCCTTGCAGCTTTTGTGCTTGTGTGTCACCCATCTCCTTTGGCAGCCATAACTTGCCATTCCCTAACCTGTCTGCCTGAGTGTGTAGCCTGGTGTTGCTGTGATCCCTTTCAGTGATCTGATCTTGTGTGCACTATGCTATTCAGGGACATGATCTCAGATTACAGGATGTGTGCTTCAACATGACTTTGGAAGTGGTTGGACGATTAATGCTATGAGCTAACAAGCTGAATCATACTGTATCTGATCAGGATGAAATCATCCAAGGGCACAGTGGTAGAGATGCTTAGCCACAGCATGTTTTTTTGAAACTCTGCAAGTGCAGTATAGACAAGCCTCTTTAAATTATTGTTGGTAGTTAATTTCCCCCTGCCCCCCCCTTCCTCCCCCCTGGAATTTGAAGTATTTCATTACTTTCCTCATGCTACCATAAATGCTTTTGTCAGAGGCTGGTCATCTGCACCACTGAGTTTTAGTGCATCCAGTCCAAGCAAATGAAAACTTCTAATCTCTAACCCTTAAATGTATTGTGCTAAAAGGGGAGATTTTTATGAACTGCTGATATGAAGTGTGAGAACTGCCAAGATACTTAAGCTGAATAAAGATTTTTACTCACAGTCCTTGTCTAGTCTTGCTGCTATTGCTTGGGGTGTTAACAGCAAATAACCACCATGTTTCATTTTTCATAGATGCTACCAGACCTGAAGGCAGACAACCAGAGGCTAAAAGGATGAAAATGGGGCCTTGATCAGAGTTATAAGCAAACTTTCCAAATAAAGGGTTTACTACAGCAGCAAGTAACGGTATTGCACATCACTAGTAACTCCAGTGGACCATGGTATGGCAGTCACTGGAAATGTGGGAAGATCCTTCGGAGACTGTCATTTTCAGATATCCTGCCAAACACCCTCTTACCTGTGTGTTTTTTTGTATCAAGATCATTGTTTCTGTTAAAATGCAGCTGCTGAGAAGATAAAATGACTGAAAAATCTTGTTTACAGCCACAGCATAATAAGGAAAGTATTCAAGGCCAGATACGCCTCAGATATTTAACCAGTAAGCCTTAGTTGTACATAAACACTTCTACATCAACAAAAGCTTTCAGCTCTCACAGACGACAGTTACTCAATAATGTTTTTTGTTGTGCCACAATTCCCATTTTTTTTTCCTATACTCAGTTTTTCTTTAAGATTTAAGTTTGGATTTTTTTTCCCTTCTAATTTTTCATGTACCAGATTTTCTTGTACAGTGTTTTCACAGCTTTACCATTTGCAGAGACCACACACCCTTTTAAATTACATAATTTGTGTAGCTAACTAGAGTTGTATTGTCCAACCACCTGGAACAGAGATGTTTGGTGGAACATTTGCTTTCACTGTTTGTGCAATATGCATTTATTTCCTATACAAAATGCTTTAAAAGTCAGTTGAAACTAGAAATATTTTAAGAATCCTGTTTTCTGCCTTTATTGGTCACTTTAAAAAAAAAAGAAAAAAAAAGAAGTTTGTAGTGAAAGACATTAGATCCTGTAATTGTCACATTCATTTGAGCAGGTACTGAGTGATGCTGTATATATAAATGTGTACTGGTTTGATTTTTCAGACCACCACGTGGCATGCTTGAATATATTTCCCTATTGCAAATGTCTGTTAATGCAAATTAGGCTATCCAGAATAGTGTGTTTAACAAAGTTCGTTAATTTTTATGGTATAAAGAATTTAGACATTGTACATTGTATGGAGCCCTATCTTTGCAAAAGGTCTAAACTATATAAAAACTTTATTATCTTTTTGTCCCTTTTTTTTCATTTGATAGTGTTCACCATAATAAAAAAATGCATAAATATAACTGCTTCACTACATTTCACATACCTGTATTTATCTGAGTGCTGTCCAAAACTGTTGTGCTAGCCAAAGTAATGTACTAAATCATTTGAAAAGCATAACCCATTACACTCACAATAATGTTTATATGCACTGTTGTTGCCATGTGAGAAGGCATCCAATTTGATAACACCGTGTCAGACCATTTTATACATTTCAGTGGCCTTTAAAAACAAAAAAACTACTTAAGTGAAGATCATTTTTGTTAGGAACAGCTTTTATATTTTCACTAAACCATTCAAAATGTGACATCCTATTGGCACATAGTTTATTGCCTAAAACCACTGAACAGATCAGCCATTAAAACAAATTGTACATTGTAAAGCTTGTAGTAGCTATTGTATTATTGATTATATTGTATACTATATTAAATGTGAATTTGTACCCCTTCAATTAAAAAGGTCATGTTCTACTGCCTACTTGCAGGGGAGGGAGGGTTAGCTTTACTGGGGTGGGATATGTTTTGGTAAGGAAGACATGATGTCCTCTCTCTGTTGATTGGTTTTTTGAAGATGTAAGGTTATGCTCTTACTACCAAGCTCAGGATTTTTGATTTTAAAGGTACACGGATAGTTTGAGATATCTTATTGTAATTGATCTGTATGAGAGGTGGGTCTGAAACATAGAGACTTCCATTGTCTTAGGCTAACATAAAATAAAGAATTGAATGGCTGCAACATATTGAGTTCTGTTACAAGACAGTTAGGCATATTCTGGATTATATTTGGTAAAGTTTGGGTGCCTGTGAATGATTAAATACGTGTTTCTAATATTTTAGTGTTTTATATTTAGGTTATTTATTCTTTATATCTAAAAAATGAATGGCTACTGTGCTATATTGATTTTATTGGTAGTACTGAGCAGACCTTGTATCTGCATGAAACTAGTTGCAAAACCCACTATTTTGGAAAAAAAATGTATTTTGACATATACAAATAAAATGAATACAAAATATTTTAAATGTGTGAAAGTTTTACTGATAAGACATTGAAATTTGTTAGAAATTTAAACCATGTTATAAGTTTGCTGTTTAAATTCTTTGGTGGGCATTTTTCATTAATTGCGTTACTCGGATGCAAGGTTCAAATACCTTTCAAAGATTGTAATCAGATTGTGATTATTTGCACATCATTGTACATGCACATCTGTAAATGCAACAGTAAAAATGCCATATTTATGCAATCTGTAACAAGTTGGACAAATGTTTATATATTTTACATAAACCTGTCTGTGTGCAGAATCTGAGAACCATTTTTTATGTGATATTAACCTAATCTCACAAAGCAATTGCTAAACTTGTGTCATTGTCTTATTGTTCCTGATTGTGTTGAAGATCCATTACAACCCAGAAAATCCAGCTACAACAGAGAGAAGAATGGGTCGTGGAAGACTGTTTTATTATTTAGGAGACTCTTAGCATGTAAGAAGTATATTATTGCTGGCTGGTGACTGACAAGCTTCCTTAAATGACTAATGCCTTAAATGGTAAGTCAAATCAGCAACTTAGATTTCCAGGGGACTTGTCACAGTGTGGAAAGGGATCTCTGTGTCCAGAATTAACATCAAATACAGAGGCATGGAAGTAGCTGGTGTGGAGAGTGAAGAAACAAAGGGCCTGCCCAGAACCAGCTCCAGCCATGGAGGGAGCCATCCCCTGGGGAGGAGGAATGAGCACTGGGCACTCAGATGGGAGGAGAGTGCAGGAAGCATGGCTGCTTAAGGACTGCCTGACCTTTATGCTCCAAACAATAGCAGTTACCTAGAAGAAAAACTCAGGAGCTGGAATTTGATTTTTTGCCCACCTTGTCTCCCTTTTAAACAATTTCCTCTGAGCCTTCCTGATTCCTACTACATACTGATATACTGCTGTTTCCTTGCCAGCTCCCCAAAAGCGCAGTTACGATTCACAGCGTGCAGGTCAGCGCGTTTGTTTACTCAGCACCAAGTACAAAATGTGAATCTCAAGGATTCACTTACTTAGAAATACTGTCCTCGCTAAACTTGGGTTGTGCTCTCATGAACATTAAACTGGTATTAATCTTACCTGTCCAGTATTCCTGGCCAATGTTCATCTGCTGCCGTAACAACAAATTGGTTGCCATACAAGGCTCCTATCATTTCTGTTTTGGGAAGAGTAGTTATTTACATATGTTTTAGACAAGGAAAAAGGTATGCTTTTGGGTTTCTGAAGATACCTGCCTTTTGAGATGTGCACTGAGGGAGAAATTTTAATGATTTCACCTCTGTCAGACACAAATGGACTTCATCTGAGAAGGCTCTTATACCTGCTAGCTGGCATAACCATGAGGTTTATAGTCAAGAGTGATGGCATAATGCCAAAATATGATGGTAGACAGGAAATCTACATCAAAAAAAAGAGCAGGGAAAGGAGTGTACACCATGGTATCAGACTAGGAAAGGCAAGCCATGTCAGAAAATGAATGGTTTGCATAATGGCATCAGAACAAAATTGGCCTGAAGTCAAGAGTTCAAGGCCCTGTCTCATCGAAACTCCTGAACAGAGAAAGGTCCAGTGCAGCCAACAACAGTATGAGTTATGGCTTGCTGCTGGCTCATAACGCTGTTCAAAGGAGGTATCAATTTATTTCTAAATTGAGTATGAAATAATCATTATATTGACTTGTACTTGATCTGGTGATCCTGGAAGTGTCTTGACTTCCTGCAGCTGGCACTTTACCAACTTTTATGACCATTTTGAGATATTACTCAATTTTGAGGTATTACTGTCAGTAGCACATCAGCTCCTCAAGAAAGGAACATGGATCCTTTTCTCTCTTCCCTGTTGCTTGTGGTCTTGTGACACAGACATAAATGGAGGCGGCCAAATCTGCCACACTGAAATGTGGTGCATTGGGTCCTGGGAGGCTCCAGGCTGGGCCTCCCTAGAAAGAAGAATGGGCAAATGCTCTTGGCAGCTGAGGCCTTAAGCCTGTGCAGTATGGAAAGTGTAAGCAGCCTCGTTTTTAGTTATAAAGTAGTATTTCACCTTTTAGTAGTAGCTTCAGTTTCTCTAACTTGACATGGTACAGTTGTGGCCAGTCAATAATGATTGAGTTTTAATTGTGCAACTGAGGGATTAATAATGTTTTATATATGAAATTTAATTGTCAGTTACAATCCAGAAGCACAGCAAAGCATGACACAAATTCACTATATTTTATACATTCTAAAAACTCAACAACTCCACAGCCATTACACATTTTTTGGGGAGAGTACTTTGAAAGAGACAGAAGAGACCATTGTCACTGCATTGTGGAGGGTTGCTTTTCCACTTGCTTTAAAGGTTCTGTCGAACAGTTTGTTGCAGCTCTGCTGGTCACCTCTGTGAAATTACAGGAGTTTTTTCCCCACATAGGGAGTGCCAGTCTGTCTGCTAGGGAGCAGAAGAAAAAATGCTCTTAAGTTTTTCAGAAAAAGCTCTTGCTGTTCATGGTTATGTGCACACTGTTACATTTGGCTGTAGTGATTCAGCTTCCTCAAGTTCTTAAATCAAAGCCACATGAGTGAAAAAATGCTGGCAACTGGAGTTACTTGCTTTACATTTGTTTTGATTGCAGGAGGAGCAGTGGAGCTGGTCAGAGAGTAGTAGCAAATAATACTGTGCTCGGCCTCAATATGGATGTAAAATAAGACTAGAATAGTCCTAAAGATGACTGCAGGTTCCTGCACCAAAGACAGAATTAAAAAGCAAAACAAAACCTCCCAAACTCACAATTAATTGCTCACATTAAAGGGAGAGCTGCTGCCATACTGATGAGGTAATCGGCTATTCCTGCTTGTGTCAGCACCTCCCCATTTTGTATCACTGATTAGATAGGAAAAGTATGTAGCCTTTAGAGAAAGGAGGAACTGTTCAGTTCTTTCATCTGAAAACATCACCTGTTGGATGTCTAATGTTTCTCATCTGGCCCAGGGACAATTACAGCAGGGACAAAAGCCCCACATTCCAACTCTAATTATTTCGCCCTTCTTACTTGAGTTCTACACGTCTGTTTTGCAAACCTATTCAAGCTTAGCAGGAATAGTTAGCCAAGACAGTGCAATTCATCTTCTGGTGTGGTCTTTTCCCTTTGCTATATTTGCTGGAGAAGAAAGAAAAAAATGCAATCAAGTATGGTGGATGGTGGAAAAAAAAACCTATTTATTTATTTGGTACCATCTTCCTTTGCTCCCCCCATTGCTCTACAGAATCCTTGGAGCAGAAACTCGGCTGAATTGCTCTTTGAGCAAACCAGCACCTGCTGCGTTGCTTCGGGTGGGACTCCCAGCAGGGCTGCTGGCTGCTGCACCTCCCCCGACCTTCATCTCTCCCCAGACGGAAAACAGTCCTGTTGCCCTTGTTTGTGGCTGCTTATATACACGTTTTGATGATGAAAAGACAGACCTGATCTGGGGGAATTGCTACACTGCAGCTAAAATGAAGCTACTGCTCTCTGTATGTGGTTACTTGGGCCTATACCCCAAGACTGCCAAAGAGCATTAATTTTTACACCAGACATCTACACAGAATTACACAATATACACATCTTGCCACACAGTCTAGTCACTGCCCAGAAAGAAGATTTAATGAAAAAGTTTGTTTAAAAATAAAAATCCACATTTACATCAACTGCAGATAGTTAGGTGATTCTTCAACTATTAGCAGCTCACCTCTATTTTCAGCTGTATGAAAAGCACCAAATTAGACTAAGTTCTTTCCACCTACTTAACCCCTGGCTATTGGCCATGCATTATGTTAAGTAATTGCCCAGTAATGCAGCCTCAGCCATTCTTTGTGTTTTATGAAAATGAGAGAGCTTTCACTACCGGCTTTTACGAGGCTTCTTTAGTCCCGTGCATAAAAAAGGCACAACTCAGAAGTGTAAGGGGGAAGGAGCAGAAGCGATACTGCTGAAGCGCTAGTATTACTCCAGCAGTTTCTGCCTAGAAATAGTGACACCGAGCTCAGCGCGGCCGGCGGCGGAGCTCCGAGCGCGGAAGGGCCGCTGGCGGACGGCGGAGCCGGGAGGTGGCACCAGACGGCTTCGCTTCTCCCGGGCTGCTGCGGGGCTCCCCGGGGCTCCTGCCGGGCTCCCGCAGCTTCCCCGCGGCGCAGCTCCGCCAGGCAGCGAGGCGCGGCGCCGGAGCCGCTCCCGCTGCTCCGGGAGCGCGGCACGGCTTCCTCACCTGTCCGCTTTGCCCTCGACACCCGCGCCTAGGAATGGCTCAGACCACAGGGCCTGGAGGAAACTCTGCCTCTGATGTAAACTGAGCCAGGTCTAGTGTGACCAGTGAAGCGTGGCAGAGAACAGCAATCTCAAATTCATCGGCACAAGGAACGCACTGGGTTAGTCTGAAGGCGGCAAGGACTGCTTTCAAATATCTTATACTGAAAGCCTGCGAAAGGAGCCTGACACCCTGGGAATGGCAGAGTACGCTTGGCTCGGCTGAAATCCATCCATCAGGAGGCAGAAACTGTAACCCAGGAGGGCTGGGCAGAGGGTCGGGCGGCATGGAGGTGTGTGCGGGCAGACACCCACGGCACAGTGAGCACTGCTATACTGAGTGGAGAGAGACTAGGAATAGGCACCGGGCACCACAGCACAGCTCTGCTACAGAGAAGAGCGACAGCAAAAAAAGTAATCCTCCATATCAAAAGTCAAATCTGCGGCTCATAGCGCTGCACTTGGCTGAAATGCCGAAACACTGGTTAACTCCTTCTTGCTCAGTCCCCTTTCAGTATCATCTGCGTGTTGCTGCGCTGTGTGACCAGAGCGCTCTGTATGCTGTGAGGTCCTTGTAGTTCTGCCTTCAGTCTCTTCTCTGGTGCATTACAGGGTGGGTGTACTCGTATCTTTCTGATCTCAGTCTTTTCTCCTCAGTTCTGCATGGATGGGGTTCTGCCCTAATTCCAAGCCACGATATATAATTATTTTCTGTGCAAGAGAGGGCTTTGAAGTCTAATTACATTCCCTGTTATCCCTGGAGATGGCCATGAAAGACCCCAGAAGTCACTTCCCCCGGGACCTTGAGCACCGTCTGAATTTCCCTTTGTATGGGGAGTGGCACTCAGGATTGCTACATGCGGCACTGAGTGCAAGAACTCCTTCATATTTTACCAGCAAGTCGCTACAAGCTTACCGACATGCCACAGCTGCTGGAAAGAGCAGCCTCTCCTCCATCTCCTCCTCACCTCAGCTGTCGGTTTTCTCAGCTCCTGCTGAGTGCCATCCCACCATCGAAACTCCCCTTTGGACATTCAGATCCCAGCGCTCTCATTCAGTCCTTCTTGTACTTGCTGCCTATTTGAGGCCCCTCAGACCACCTCCCATCCTTATGATTGCTTCTTGCACTCATTTGTTACTTCTCTCTCCTGTTTCAATCCCCCTGCAGACCTCATAACTTCCAGATCTCATTGCTCCGCAGTTCTGTCTTCAGTTGAATCCCTGCTGTCCACAATTCCTCTCTCCACAAGTGCAGCAGCCTCAACACTGCGTGCTATCCCTCAGCCTCTGTTCCTCACCTTCCACTCCCCTTTCCTCCCTCTGCTTTATCCTGAGCTTCTTAGATCCGTAATGGTTTCAAAGAGCCCATTAATCTTTTCCTGACCACTGGATCTCCTTTTTTTTTCCACTGATAATCTAATCTTTGCTCAGCAGGAATGCCTCTACCCAGCCAATGAGTTCCCACCTACTCTTGGTTATCTGTAATGCAAGGGGGTGGTTTTGCCATAAACTAAGCCCACTCCTAAAAGTCACCTGTTCCCACTTAATCCAGTTATTCCCCTCCTCAGGAATCAGCACTATTTTTCATAGGCTCCATACCTCAAAACAATTTCCAGAATGAAAGGTCTTACACTTCTTTCTTATTTTCAACCCATCAAGGTGTTTGCAGGCATAATTCACTATTTTCTAGTTTTTCTTCATCTCATTTTGAGTATCTTACAATAAAGCAAACCCATAAGAGGATGCTTGTTGGGTCCTAATGCTAGGGAATAAATAAATAGAGCATTGGCTGTGGGTTTGCTGAAGTATGCATCTCGTCTTCTCTCAAATAACTTTTGAACTTAAAACTTCTTTTTAATATGTATTTAAGGCTTGCCATCTTGAAACAGCAAATCCTGTATTATAAGCAAATCACATTTGCTTTTAAGCATATCCACATTTGTTTCTATAAAAGCATTACAATGGCACATAGATTTTGTTCCAATTTTCAGTCTCAAACTTGTGTACTAAATGTTTATATCATGGCCATGTAACATTGAAATCAAATTTTTAACATAAAATATCAACAAAATTTGAACAATAGCATACATATTTTATTTATGTTCTTTAAACTATTTGTTTCCTTTGTAGTCTGTTTGGTTTCATACACACTCACTCTAAACTCTTACAAGTGCTTCCCCCTCCTCTGCTTACACTCACTGACACGTCACTGCCATTGATTGATTGTTGTTTGTGTTTGCTTTGGACACTTCCAGATGATTGCTACTAATAACCAGTACTAAATTCCTGAAATATCTGCCTCATTCCTTTTCCAAGGCAACTTCATTATGGTGTCATATGAAGCACAGTAGGCCCTAGAAATATTGTGCTGCAGGAGAAAAATAATCTCCAAATGAAGGGATAGCTCAAACAAAGCATTGTAAAAAGCCATCACACTAAATTCTGCATGCATCATCTACTGCATTTCAGCAAAGGCCAAGCTTCTTAGTCAGCTCTCTGAGGAGATCCCTCAGCCTAAACTGTGATTCTTTTGGGGCATAGTTTTGTGCTCACTGGACTTCTCTACTGCATGCAACTCAGCACCTGAACAAGGTTAGCTCAAAAGGACAGTTTAACCAAGAATTACACAGTGACAATCAAGAGGCCTGATTAATTTTTACTGACTTTTTATTGGTTTATTAAAAAATCAAAATAATTCTTATGAATTAGAGTGCCGTTAATTAAAAAACTGAAAAACCCAAAACCACAATACAACAGCCCTGAAGGATTATGAATTGTAACCAGTACCAACAAGACACAGACTGACAGTGAGCCAGGAACCACTGGATTTGGTTTCTAATTATTCATTTGCCTGCTTACATTTGGAGATACTGAAAGACAGGAATAGAATTGTCTTTGTTGTAGACCAAAGGTCTGTTTAACAATGTTTAAACTTACAAGCTAGCTTCATAGAGGTCACAGCAGTATCTTGAGTTGGAGGGACCCATAGGATCATTGCATGCAACTCCCTGTTTCTCACAGAAATATCTACTAAAGCAGGTGTATGGTCAGAGGGTGCTGTCTTTAAAAAGAATAAGTAGGTGCTGGAAACATAAAAAGGAGCAAAGGTGGTATTATTCAGGAAACTTAAGGTTATCTTATAAGGCAGTTTACAGTTTTGATATTATTTCTATCACATGGAGAGGTACAGTCAGCTCTTTAACACCAAGGTGGTAGACAGTATCTTAGATGGCACAGCAGTGGGGTAACCTGGCAGCCTGTCCACTAAGGAAGATGGTGGCAGGCCAGCTGCCCATTTAGGGTATTCCTAAGAACTCAGGACTCTAGAGGACAACATGGCACAAAGACAGGCCCTAGAAAACATCCAAGGCTGGTTTACATCTTGTAAGGCTAGAGGGCTCTCTCTTGTGAAGGAATACAAGGTGAGCAGATCATCTCTACTTGTTCCCAAAAGGGCAAGTCTGGAACTGGACTAATAAACCAGCAAATGGCCAAATCCAATGCCTCTCTGTTATGCTCCCCAGTATTCTTGCAGTAAGGAAGCACAGGCATTCTGGAGGAGCATTTTAGTTCAACAGACTCTGTGCTGCTCAACAATCTCCAGGTGGTATCATATCTTAGAAAATTTGTCCCAACACAAGTCACTTTATGTCCATCTACACTGAATACCATCTGCAACTTAGCCACTGCCACTCACTTTGGCAATTCGTTATTTTTCACTTTCTCAATTTGTTGAGTTTCTTTCCAATGCTTTAATTGTGATGGATCCCCCATAGTGATGAGCTCTGCTGCAAGATGCTCCCTAGGTTTCTTCATGGCAGGAAAAAACTTTCTTAAGGTGCTCCTTTCTTATGGTGATTGTATTCTGGCTCTGCTGATCTGCCATCAGGGGAATTGCTTCTATGCCTTTTGCAAAATGGTCTCCAAGCATACTTACAGCTGCCTTACAGCATCCACCTTTTCCTCCCTCCTTTCCCAAGCACTGTGCCTCATCAGCACCAGCTTTACCTCCTTATACCTCACTGTTCAACATTTTGATTCAGTGTCTATTTTTCCCTATTTCTCAACAAGTGGCTCTAGGGCATACTCACCTGGCTTACTGTTCAAATCTGGCCCTCCAGAGTATCTGTTTGGATGAAAAAAAGAGCTGCTCAATAAACTGTCAAAACTATGCTGGCTGAACCTCACCACAAACAGCAAGGAGGTAAGACAAGACAAGTGATTGCTCTATACCCTCACAGTGCAGGACATGAGCAGCAGCAGACCTTCTGACAGTCAGACTGGGAACTGTGGCAGAAAACACTCTCATCACACTTTTGAAGTCATCTGCACAGATACTGAATCCATTCCCATCCCTACTGCCATTCTTATCCAACAACTGCCAGCTGGAGAGAGATGGCAATCTCTGCTTTAACTTTTGAAACTGTAAGATGAAATACTTTAAAAAAAAATCAAGCAAACTTCTGTCAGTTTGGTTTTTGCCTTTTGACACTGCATTCTTCCACCAGACAGATTAATAAACTTTGTTGCAAG
Source organism: Luscinia megarhynchos (assembly GCA_034336665.1). NCBI lineage: Eukaryota > Metazoa > Chordata > Aves > Passeriformes > Muscicapidae > Luscinia > Luscinia megarhynchos. The sequence continues at coordinate 33,471,022 of CM067564.1, forward strand.
AAACAATACTAGTTTGTCAGAATAAACTAGTTCAAAGAAATGACAGGTTTTTTTTGTCAAACATTAGCAGAGATCAAGAATGGTAAAACATATACAAAAGACAAGACTAGAGGATGCACTCTAGGACTGATCTTGAGTGCTAATGCTTCCTGATAAATCTAGCTATTTCACAAAGCTCTCAAATCAGACCCTAGCACTTGGAAAAAAAGGATTTAAGCATTCAATTCAGTAGCACAGAAAATAGGATAAAATTGGCATTTCATTAAAAGCAGGATTGTCAGATTTGTACAAGTTTGAAGATAAAAACCATAAGAAAGCAATCCAGTTAAACCACTGACTACAGCAACTAGAACATAATGAGTTGTTAGAACTTTACAGAGAAAAACCTTGCCAGAAGGTTAGCACTATGGTCCCAATCTGTAGTGACTGGAAAAAGGGGAATAATTTAATCAATTTCTGCAAGAAAAGTTGAGGAAATAAAAAATCCCTGATGATAGGCTAAGCCCCTCAGAACACTGTGCATACCTCAGAAGTAGCAGAAAGTGGTATTAAACTGAAAGGGATAGCACTTCACATGCATTTAGACAAAAAAACCCAAGACCATTAGCAATAACAGGTTAAAAAAAGAGGAATATATACTTGAGGACCATTTTACTTTTGGGGAGATTTGACATTAGAAATGTCATGGAGCATAGGTAGGGAATTTACAGGAAGATTAGGTAGAAGTTACAGCCAGAGATTTAACATGAAAGGTTTAAAGAGAGGTTTTTGAAATTTTGTGGATAAAAAGAACAGATGTTCCTGCAAAAAGATGGCCATAAGATTTCACTGAGTCACAGTAATTTTAAGTGACAGCACTTCTGGACAGAGTGTGCAGAAATAAGCAGCTAGATGGGTTAGTTAGGGTACAGTGATGTGGATGAGGGTTATGCAGCAGGTAAAATTCAAAGCAGCAGAGAGAGCAAATTTAGTGGGACAACACCAGAGCAAGCTAAATAAACCCAGCTTACTAAAGCATGAATGATAAAGCAGGTAGAACAAGTATGTGACCGAAAGTTTGCGTTGGGAGAAAGAAGATGAAGAATGCTGAGTGAATGAACTCCAAAGGGGATCCAATATGGGAAGCAGTAGTCAGGTGCACGAAGTGGAAGTGTTTCATGGAAATTCAGATAATAGGCAGAGGCAAAGGTAAGTCTGAAGCAGAAGGAAGAGCATGATTACAGTATTCTCAACAGAGACTGGGAAGAGATGCCAAAGAGGGTGACATGGAGGGAATGTTTCAGTGTAGAACATACAGGAATGAGTGTATATAACAAATGTTTGCTAAGCTCAGAGCATGATGGCAATAAGTAAACAGACATTGGGCAGGAATTTGGATGTTGTCCTTAATTTCCTCAGCCATCAATATGTTATTATGTTCTCTATTTTATTATCCAGCCCTTGAAAATTGCAACTTCAGAAAAGATTATGGCTCAGATAAACCTGAATTCAGAATGTAAATAAGGTTGGATAATTTGGTTGAATCTCTAGAAGAAATTATGAAGATCTCAAGCAGCTTGCAACCATTTACAAAGAAGGCAGCTTTGAAATGCCCAACCCCCAAAGGCACTTCATTTCCTTGAGATTTTAAGAATGAATTATGGGTTTTACTCAAAATTAAAAAATGAAGTATTTTTTTTCCATGGCCAAAGAGACCAAGATCATCCTACCCAATCCTGGTGGTAATTCTTCCTCTAGGGAAGAATCTCATTCCAGAATACATAAAAACCAATATCTTAAGGCTTAAGGACCCTTATCATTACACCAGTTTAAAGCATAGCTAATAAAATGAATTGTATTTCTAGGACTTAAGAATATCCTGAAGACTTTTTTTGTTTGTAAGAAAAGAGGAAAGTGTTGTTCTAAAAATGTTTGCAAGCTATTAAGCTGTTCTCCCTTGTGGCAGAGGAAAACATGCAGCGTGATACCTAAACTATTTGGGACTTTATCCCTGAAAGCTCTCCAGCACAGACAACCTTATTGAGATGCAAACATCTGACAGTCAGCATTTTTGTATTGGGCACTTAAGCCCAACCTCACTCACCACAACATAACTTCTGTTAATTTATAACAGACTATAAGGCAAACAAAGCCTTTTTTGGCAGAAAAGAAAAAAAAAGAAGAAAGAGAGAGACAGAGAAAGAAAAAAGAAAACCAAACAACAACAACAACAACAAACCCACCCCAAAAAACCCAAATCTCACAATGCTTTTTACAGAGAGAGAATGCTTAGAGAGAGAGAAAAAAAAATCCAACAGCAGCTAAAGCCTGGGCATGTCAGCTCATACACAAAAAAAAAGGTGGGCACATGGGACGTGAGGCAGGGCAGGCACATCTAAGCATTGCTAGCTGCTGCAGATTGCCACAGAGAGAGGGGCTCAAGGGGCAGCTGGCATGACCTGGGGTAACCGAGAACCGAGGGTGTCCTAAGAACTAAAATACATTGTTATATTTCTCAATATACACAACACGCTGAAAGTAACAGAGTATTAGCTTTCTAATATGATTTTTTTGCTAATATTTGGCCAGCTGTGCTTCTCATGGTGTATAATAATGAGGGTGAAATACTGCTACTCTCACAGTTGCAGGATTCTCTCAAGAAAAGCTGCTCATTGTATCAATGGAAAAAGTTACATGATAGGAAGGACAAGAACTCATACCAGAAATCCTTTTTCTAGATTATGTTTTCTAAAAATACTATTGAGTTCTTGTCTAATCAAAAAACTCTACAGATAAGAGTGCAGGTAAGAATTTTTTCTTCAGGAAAGTGCTTAGTCAAAACTTTTGTTAGGACCAACTTTACTAATTTTGTACTGCCAAGTAGTAAAGAACAGCGCTAGTGCAGAACTATGTTTTTACCATCTATTTTTCTGCCTATTTACAGCTTTCCAACCCAAGACTGAACAACCAGCTGGTTTTGTTTGGGGATTTTCCCTTGGCCTGAAAGATAAGAGGTTTCACCTGCAGTGATGAAACTGCACCTTAACTTCCACATATAGGAACATTTAAACGCCCCTTCAAAACCAACCAAAAGAACCCCTAAATCCAACCCAGAGCAGAAATGAGATATGAGTTCAGGGAAAAGTCCAAGTAAATGAATGATCACCAGAAGGGCAGAGAAGGTTGGCAGGGTGAGACTGTGCCCACTGCTGTGAAAGAGAACGAGGTAGAGATTTATTTAAGGTACAAGTGGCTACATGGCTAATCCTGTTATTTACACTGTACAGAGAGTAGATATTTGGAGCTTCATTTTCCTGGATATTTTTATCCCTATCAACTATTTTTTTTTCTGCAAAAAGAAGCAAAAAATCCTTGCAAAGTTTATATTCTGAAGTACTACGGCATTTTATTAACTAGGTGGACAAATTCAGGACTGAATCTGAAAAGGGGAGAAAAGATGAAAAGGTTATTATGTGCTCTCAGCTAGGTAAGCCCAGGCTATATGGATTTCCTCTGACTGATGTAAGCTTGTGTCTCGTTCTGAGCCAGCTGGAAAGGTGGCACGGATACCCTCCTTCCTCTCAGCATACCACTCATAAAGCAGGATTAAGCAAGCCACAAGGCTGTTGAAAGCTGTGATTTTTAAAAGTACCATGATCAGTTTCCAGGGTGCTACTAAGATATAGTGAGTTCGGGCAAACAGAAAACAAGCTGAGTTTTCCGTGAGGGTTTACCCATCTTATCACCTACACACGCAGATAGCACATGCTTCCACCACCTTGCATGTTCGTTTTTCCTAACATTTAACCCAGTCCCCCCAGTAGGGACTGAGGGCTGCTATTATTTATAAACGAGACATCTGTCAAGTCTCTGCAGCATGATTGGCGGAAACCCCTTGGATCCTGGCTTCTTGTAACGTCAGGAAAACACGGGATCTTTCCCAACCTTCCGCCCGCGGGAGTGAACTTCCACCCGGCTAGCGGCAGCCTGCCCGGAGCGGCGCGGCAGAGGAAGTCATTCTGCCGCGGGGCCGCCGACCTCGGGCTCCTTCGCACCGAGCCCGGCCCGCCGCGCTGAGGCCGAGCGGCCGGGCTGTGTCCCGGGCTGTGTCCCGGGCTGTGTCCCCGGCGCCAGCGGAGCCGCGGGCTCACCGCGCCGGGACCGCCCGCCCCGGGCCGAGCCCGCACCTGCCCCCAAAGGCGGCTCACGTCGGGCCCCTCAGCCGAGGCTCGGCGGCAGGTGCGGCGGGCGCGGCGGAGCGCTGTGCCGGCAGACCGCCTTCTGCGGCCCCTCCCGGCGCGGCGCCCACAGCCCCCGCCCGCCCCCGTTAAAGCCGTCGGGGACGCGGAGCGCGGCCGGGGCCGGCGGCGTCCCGGCCCGCTCATCCCCGCCAGCTCTCGCTGCCGCTCGCCGGGAGCGCCGAGGTCCGTGTCCGTGTCCGCGCCGCCCTGCCCGGGGCAGGTGCCGGGGCACGGTGCGGGCCGGCGGTCGGGCCGGGCGGGGCCTCCCCGCCCTCACCCCATTGTCGAGGCCATCTCGGCAGTTTCCGCCCTGGCTTCGGCTGTGTCCGCGCCGCGATGGGGAAAGGGGAGGGAGCTCGGGAAGGCTCGGGGCCGCGCCGCTCCTTCCGGGACGGCGGGAGGCGGTGCCGCTCACCTGGTGCCGCCGGCGCCGAGCAGCGCCCGAGCCGCGGCCCCGCCGGCGGGAGGTGAGCGCCGGCCGCGGCTCTCGCCCCGCCCTGCCGCGCGGGAACGCGGCTCCCGGGCAGGCAAGCGGGCGGCGGGGGATGGCACCGGCTCGGGGGGATGGCACCGGCTCGGGGGGATGGCGCCCGGGCGCGGGACGGCGCTGCGCGGCTGCCGTGGCCGCAGCGGACGGGCGGAGGAGGCGCGTACCGCCGGGCTGAGGGGAGCTCCGGGGAGCGAGGGGCGCCGCGCCGGGACCGGGCGACTCAGTCCGAGCCGTGGGAGCCGAGCGTGCGAGGGCGGGCGGTGATGGAGACCCGTCCCCTGGGGCCGGGGGCTGCCCGGGGAGTTCGCGAGGCGGCGGGACGGGGATGGGCAGTGCGGCGGGACGGCTCACGTCCCTCTTTGTTTCTCTCCAGGGTGTTTGTGCTTCTCCGAGCCTCTCTCCCCGCCCCCGACTCTCCCGCCCCCGTCTCTCCCGCCCGACCCACCGGGACCTCTCCTCTCCGGACGGCGGCAGAGCCGCCTCGGGGCGAGCGGCGGCGGCGGTGCTGTGGGGCGCTCTCGCCGTCCAGCGCGCCGGGAACATGGCGACTGGCGGCTACCGCAGCGCCGGGGGCAGCACCACGGACTTTCTGGAGGAATGGAAAGCCAAGCGGGAGAAGATGCGGGCGAAGCAGGCGCCGCCGGCCCCGGGCGCGCCGGGCGGGGGAGAGCCCCGCGCTGCGGGGGGCGGCCCCGCGGCCGAGCTGAACAGCAGCAGCAACCTGCCCCCCGAGCGCGGGGCGCCCCCCGCCGGCGGGGCGCTGAACTGCCTCGGCCTCGCCAGCGCCGCCCTGGGCCGCGGCGCCCCCGCCAAGGAGCCGGCACCGGCCCTGGCCGGCGGCCGCGGGGCCGAGCCCGCCGCCGCGCCCGGCTCCCCCGAGGGCGAGGAGAAGCTGGCCGCCAAGGGAAAGAGCTCGGGCCCCAGCGCCAGGAAGGGGAAGGGGCAGATCGAGAAGAGGAAGCTGAGGGAGAAGAGGAGGTCGACAGGTGTGGTGAACATCCCGGCCGCCGAGGTGAGCGGGACGGGGGGACGCGCCGCCGCTGGGGGCGCCGGGCGCTCGCCGCACTGCACGGCCAGCGGGGGTCGGGGCAGGGCGGCGGCCCGAGCGGAGGCACACCAGGTGTCGTTTATCCTAAATAAACTAGACCTGTCGTGACTTGCGGCTTGCTTTTTTTTTTTTTTTTTTTTAAGCTTCTTGTCGACAGAGAGTAAGTTCAAAGCTTTTGGAGCATCGAACTGAGACACGTGCCTATTAAAGTACGGTCAAAACAATAATAATGAGAAAAAATTGATTTATCAGGTTGGAGTAGATGTTCAGGTGTAAACATTCAGTTTGGAACCCAGAAGAATTTTCTGCACTGGAAAAAATGTAGTGGTTTAAGGAGCATTTTTTTGAGGCAGAGGAAGATATTTTTATCAGCCAACACCACTGTCCTCTGCGGTTTGCTACTAGTATAAAAATCTGGCATTGATTTGTAATACTCCTAGAGGAATTCAGAAGAATGATAACTAAGCTTTTAGCTTGTTTTGCAGTTAATAAGAAAGGCCACAGGAAACTTTGAACAGAATTGGGTTTCTATCTACAGTTTTGCACTAGTTACGGTGATCACCATACTAGGAAAAAAACCTTTATAGTTCTTTTGGTTAATATTATGGATTATTAAAGTAACTCTAGAAAATGAAAGATTTTTGTTTCTGAAGCAGCAGGAGAAGATGAAATCGTGTTCTTCACACCTGAAGTTACTAACCCTTGCTTGTGACATCCTAGGCACTTTCACAGCACACACTTTCGTGTGAGGTGGTCTTGGAAGGTTGAGAAATGAGTTCCAGGAACAGTAGAAATCTTTATAGCTGGTTTTTGAGAACAATGACTTGCATACACTTTAGTTTGAGGTAAAGAGTTTTGACATGGGTCTTCAGTATCTTTGTTTTGTAAAGTGTGGAATACAAGTGAGTAATTTTAGTTTTTTTTCAGAGTGTGCAAACCTCATAGACTGTACCTTGATTGTTTTATATGTACCCCCCTTATATACCTGCTCCTTGTGCCTTTTATAGGAGCCTTGGAATGCTGCATCTTTACTTCTCCAAGAGAATTAGTTCTAGCCCAGTCAGTAATGGTTTTGTGCTTTGCAGCAGGGGTTGTATGACTTGATATTTTAGAGGTCTCTGTTGTGTACCCTGTCCCTAGCTGTACTCTTGTTGGTTGGTTTTGAGCAGTGGGTTTCTTTTTGCTCTTTGAGACTAACCTCCTGGTTCTTTGAACTAGTTTTTTGACCTACTGTTCCTGTGGTCGTTTTTGGGTTTTGTGGTTTAGGTTTTAGTAGTTTGGTGAGTTTGGTAGTGGTTGAGGTTTCTGTTTGTTTGTTTTGTTAAAGTATTACTCAAAATATGTCTTGCTTTCCAGGAAAACGTTCCTTGCTCAGCAGCTAGATTAGAATCCTGTGTTTGAATTTGCTTCATTTTTAAGGGTAACTTTATTTATTAAGGATAACATATTTAGGCATTGAGTTCTCACCTGCTCCCTAAGCTTTTGAGGGCCTAAACTTTGAGTGTCACCACATGTTGGCACTTCCTGGAAACTTCTTGTACCTTTATACTAATTGCTTCTATAACTAGCAATTAAGCATTTCATCACATTTTTGGGGTCAAATTTTAATAACAGTAGATAATTGTTGTACAAGATGTTTTTGGGGAAGCTTGCTACTAGTAAGTGTTGCATTTTTTTACCAGCATATAATTTTGCAGAGCTATCTCTTTTCAGTATTTCACCTCTCTTACATGTTTTTGTTCATTGCCACATGCATTCCTAAGAATTGTTTAGCTAGGGAACACTAGATCATTCCTGGTAGTGAACTGCTTCAAAAACAGTCTCCAGTGTCAAATGTGAGTACCTCCTTACGGGTTAATGCTTTGCAGACTATTTACTTGTCATGTCTTTCATACAGCTCTGTAGTCATGAGAAAATGTTTTAAAGTATTGATTCAACCTGGTCAGCTGAAATTCTCAGACAAAAGAAGGCTGTGATGTAGATGATGGCTTGTTGGAGTTATCTGCAGCACTCCAGTTTTTTCCTGCCTTTCTCACTAGATGCTAGGCATAGCTTTACTGTGCAATTCATAGTGATTGGTAGTAGTACACACTAAATTTTACCACTTGTAGCAATTCATGGTGTATGTTTTTGAATCACTTCCCAGGAGATATTATTTTAGAGCTTTGCTGGGTGTTTCATTGTTTTATTTTTCAATAAAACAATTTTTATAGGAATGAAGTAGACATTTTATGCTAAACATCTCCCTTCTATGATCATCATGCCACTGTGGTGGAGTCCAGTATGATCCTTTGAAATGAAAGTAGGTACTTGTTCAAAAGATGCATTCCTAGAACACACAAAATGCCTAAAAGCTCTGCCCAAAAATAGGGTTTGCCCCAAAGAAGTAGGATTTATTTCATTTGCAGTGCAGCTGGAGAATTTATTGATAGGAAGTGTGGCAGGATAAGAAAAGTTTGTTGTCTCAGTTATCTTGAAACAGGTATGAAAAGTGTCAGCAGATTACTCATTAATGATTAATGAGTAATCTGTTCAATGGGAAGGTAATAGGGCCAGTTCTTGAAGAGTTTTGTGTCTTAAATGTATTTTGTATAGATGTTGGTGGAGGACAGAAACTGCAGTGGAAACTGTGAAAACAGATGGTGATAGGTTGGAAGTTGACAATTATTTGTATTTAGAGACCACTGTGATAAAAGTAAAGGCTGTTTTTTGCCTTCTTAGCACCAGTGCTTATCTAAGTAATGGTGACTTTTGTAAATGGGTTCAGAAACAGTGTTTTTCCTTTCAACAATCATGAAGTAGATTCTTGAAGGTTGGATTTGCTCTAAACATTAAATGCTGTGGGATTTTGATTTTGTTGATTCATAACAGTTCTTCAGGTTGTAAAAGGTAACTGAATTATACACAATCATCATTTCTATGTATGTTTCCTTCCTTAAATATTAAATAACCGTTTTTAATTATGTTTGGAATGTGTTCCTCAGTTTGGAGGCACTCGATGCAGGTGTTGAGTTTAGTTGCAGCATTTTTCTCATTTACAGTTGTGCTAATGCCTATTTAAGAAACACAGAGCTCCCTTTATTCACTGGCAGTGCTTTGTGAGGATCCACATATAGGGTGACAGTTATGTTTTGTATTGTTATAATAATTATGCCCCTCTCCAAGCAAACCATGCTGCACTGGTGAAACTGCAGCTTTACTTCTGTAACTTTACATTTGAGGATTATGCTGTATAGCTGTGTGGATAAGGTGTTTTGTTTTGTTTTTGGTTTTTTTCCTGAATTCTAAAAAGGAGATTAACAAGTATTTTTGTGGTTACCTTTTAAAAAAAGGTATATAGCTGGGTTTTATGTAATGTGTGCAGTATAGATAAAGTTTAGATTTTTACCTAATGAGATGGAAGTCATGTAGGTTGGGAAATGTTCTTTTGTTAATAACAGTGCTTTTAAGAGGTGTAAGGAACTGATCTGTGCAATTTGTACCTGAGGCTGCCAGACCCAAGATACAACCTGACCTGTTTGTGGGAAATATTCGAGTGAAAGGTGGAAGCGATTCAAATATGGACTGGGCAAAGGATGTTTAGCCAGTCTGTGTTAATTTCTTGTCTTAAGAACAGCAGTAAGGATATAACTTCTTGCAACCCCACTGATGGCTTCCTGTCAGGAGTATGCCTTATTGCATATGTGGTGCCTGGTAGGTGTGGTACTGATCAACAACTTGGAAGCAGGGAGAGCAGTGAGTGCTTTCTGTGGGGAAAGAGAGTTCCTGCTACTAGAGAAGTCCAGTGTGCTCAGTTGAGGAGACTAACAGAAAGTTGCTGTGTTCCAGTTGGAAAAATGTAAAGAAAATTGAAGTGCTACATGTGTCAGGCATAGCATACTGTGTGTGTTGTAAAGGAATTGAAATCCTTCTCTGAACGGCTGGAAACCAGAGAGAGGAGTGGAATCCTATACTAGCTGTTGAGATCTTTTGATTAGAAGAGTGCCTTTAGCATTATCTTTCTTAATGATTTCCTACCTGGGGATTAAAGTGTCTTCATATTATATCTTGAGATTAATGAGGTAGTGTCTTTTTTTGTCACCTGACATCTGTTGTATTGTAAAACAGCTTGTTTCTTTTTGCTTGTGTTGGGGGAAAAAAGAGCCTCAATATGTGGCTGTTCAAAGTACTAGAGAAAAACCTCTGCATCTGACTGATACCCTTAACATGCATGCAGTAGTGTTGTAATGGAAGTCTAAAATACATTTATTTGACCTGGACAACCATTCATGATAGGTTAGACCAGTCTCCTGCTGGCTTTGTCAAGTGAACACATCTTATTAGGATTACATTTATGGTTCTTCTTTCAGATATGGCTGGGTGAATACAAGCATTTTCAGGTTCTGATAAAAGGATTGTACTGAGGTTATTTATATCCAGTTTGTTTTGCTGTTAATACCTTTGTGAATTCTGATTTTGACCAAGTGTCCTGACAATACCTGTTCAAAGGGCATATTTTCTTCTTTCCATCTTTCTTTAGCACTTTCTTAAGCTTATCCTTATGTTTTTTAAAGTTTTGTTTTGTTTAAGAGTATGCTTTAATATGCTGACATAACTAGGTACTGGAAGTCATTTGGCCAAAAAAAACCAACCACAACTAAGTTTTTAATAAACTTAAAAGTCTGGAAAACTTTAAATCCCAGAATCCATGTAGCAGCTTCTAAATCACAGTGTTTGTACCTTCCAAGCCTGGTGTGCTCTTCCCATTGCTTATCACTGGCAAGCCTGGGAGAAAACCAGGTTTGCCTGTGATAGCCAATGGAACTGCATGGCAAAATTTGATGGACTACATGCTCATGAGGTCCTTCAGTCGTCCCCAGAAGGTGTTTGCTACAGTGAGCTGCATTTGAAACATTCCTATACTGACGCACACAGCAGGAGGAGCTTCCTTAGTCCCAGAGATGTGACATCATTGGCAGAAGTGAAACCTGTGACTGCTGTGTTACAATGGACAATTACAGGCTCTTCAGGAGAGATCAGGCAGGGAAGGTGAGGTGAAGAGGTGGCATAGGTAATAGAGGGCTGGAATGTATGGAGCTTGGAGCTGGCAATGGCACAGTTGAGAGCTACTGAGTAGGGATTAAGGGACAAACTTAATTGTGGAAGTCTTCTATAGGTGGCCCAGCCAGTATGACACCACTGATGAATTATCCTTTAAGGAGTAAGGGATATCTATAAATCAGTACCCCTTGTTCTTAGGGGGGACCTCAACTTGCTAGATGTTAACTGGGAGCACCACATAGCTGATGCAGACTGGTCCAGAAAATTTCTAGAACACCTGGTTGATAATTTCTCGATACAGATGCTAAGGAAGTTGACTAGGAATTATGCCCTTCTTGATATGTTGCCTTCATCAGAGAGGGGCTTGTGGGTGGAGTGGAGTGAGGTGGTTGTCTTGGCCACAGAGACCATGAAGCAATCAAGTTTAAAATGGTTATGTGGAGAGGAGATTTCAGGCTGCTCAGGGAATTGGTGAATAAGGTCCCTTGGGAAGATGCTTTTGAAGGTGCTGTGGGGTAACAGTGCTGGTCACTTAAGCACCACCTTCTAAGAGTACAGGAACAGGTAATTTGGAAATGTTGGAAATCAAGCCTGTGAGACAAAAGGCTAACTGAGCAGGGATCTTCAAAGGCAAAAAGGAAAGTGTATATCCAACGGAAGCAATGTTCATGGTCACAGACGGATTACAAAGATACTGTTTCACCTCTGTGGGGAGAAAAATTAATGTAGCTAAAGCCAAGTCAGAATTGAAACTGGAAGACAGTAAAAAGGGCTTTTAGAAATATTTAAAAAATGTTAATAGCAGAAGACAGTGCAGACATAATGTATGTGATGAGGATGGTCACCTCAAAACTGGAACATAGACAGAGCAGACATTGGATGGTTTCTTCATTTCACTGGTGGTGGCCTCTTGGAGTCCCAGTGGCCTGAGCTGGAGAACCACGACTGAGAATGGGATTCACTGGGAGTTTCTCAGTCTTGTATAGGATTTGCTTCTCCGGCTGAATCCCTTGAAGTCTATGAGACCTGGTGGGGTTGATCCAAGGGTACTCAAAGAGCTGGCTGATGTCATCCCAAGTCCTCTCCCAATGATCCTTAAATGGTCTCAAGAGTCTGAATAGGTCCCAGTTCATGGAACTTGGCAAATGCCTTCAAGAAGGGCCAGAAGAATACCCCTGGTAGCCACAGATGTCTCAGACTCTCTTCAGTTCCTGGTAACATTGTAGAGAGGATTATGTTGGGAGTTATTGAGAACCACCTGAAGGGCAATGTAGTAATGGATCACAGCCAGCACAGGTTCATGAAGAGCAAGTCCTGCTTGTCAAACTTAATTTCTTTTTTTTGACAAGGTGACTCCCCAGTTGATCAGTTGATGCCAGTTGTGATCGTTTTGGATTTCAGTAAAGGTTTTGACAATGTCACAGGATCCTTCTGGACAAAATGTCCAGCACACAGCTGGATAAACATGTCACGTGGTGGGTGAGCAACTGTGAGCAAAGGGTTATGGTGAATGGGGTTATGTTAGGCTGGTGACCTGCTGCTAGTGGGGCTCTGCAGGGCTGCATCCTTGGCCCTGTGCTCTTAAACATCTTCATTAATTACTTGGCCACTTGGAAGGAGTGCTAAGTAAGTTTGCTGGTGGCACTAAGTTGGGAGGAGCTATTGATTGCCTGAAGGCAGAGGGACTTTGACAAATAAAAGGGTTGGGCAATCACCAACCCTATGAAGTTTAAAAGTTACAAGTGCTGGATTCTGCACCTGGGATGGGGAAACCCTGAATGTACAGACAAACTGGGGAATGTAACACTGGGGAGCAGCACTGTGGAAAAGGACCTGGGGGTCCTGGTCGAGGGCAAGTTGGAAGGGCCACTGTTGATTAGTACCAAACAAGTTTGTACTGAGTTCTTAAAACTGTATCTAGTTTACATTCATTACATATATGTAAATTCATGTATGGTTCTCTCTGCAACTTTTTCCCCCCCAAGGTTGGAATTGTGTATTTAAAGAATTTCAGTGGGAAGACTAAGTGGATGACTTATTTTCTGTGCTACACAAGGTCATGGGAAATTAAAATAAAAACCACAACCCTGATGTTTTATTTCAGGATTCTACTGTATTTGATCTGCTTGCATGTTGCTCTGAAGAACTGAATGGGATTTTAGGTCTCTCTTACTCCAGGCCTGCAAATCTTATATTCAGCTCTGTTGTACAGGCTTACTATGTAATAATCACATCATCTTAGATATAGCTATGTTTGGTACAAAATACAAGAACATCATCCTGAGTTAAGATAAGCTTAAAAAAAGAAATTAACCAAAAAACACGCTCAGAGAAACAAAAGTAATGCAGTGCAATTGTAATCTATCTTAACTCTCAACTGTTACCTTCAAACAAAAAGAAAAGTTCTAGATATGGGCTTCCCACAGTGTTTTATGCAGTATTTAATTGATTTTCTTGATCTGAAACTTAAGTAAGGGACTGATGTCTTGAATCTTCAAGTCAGAAGCTTTTTAGTAGGTGAGAGACTTGTAGAAGCATGGTCTGGGGCAATGCTGGGTGTTTTCTTTGTGTAGATATTGAATCTAAATGTAATTAAGGTTGAAAGGAACCTCAGGAGGTCTTTAATTCAACTTTGTTGCATCCAGTCTGATCTTGAAAAATCTCCAAGGATGAGGTCTTCACAGCTTCTTTGGGCAATGCTACCAGGACATGACTGTCCTTCAGATGAAAGTGTTTTCCTCACTTTTGGTCTGTCCTTTAAATTTACATCCGTTATCTTCTGCCATGCACTGCTGCAAAGAGCCTGGGACAGCTGGAAAAAAGATGGATTTGTTTTTTTGGAAGAACAACAATCTAGACAGGCTTTAGTTGGCAGAAGTAGGTGATATAATAAGATGTGAGGTACAAAGGCAGGATAGCTGGGCAAAATGCATACAGCACATTTTACAGATGTGGAAAAAGTGTTGTGAAATAACAGCCAATTGTATGTGTGGTGCCTAAGCCACAAACATCTGTGAGATGTGTGAGAGACTGTAGTGGTAGGCAGAAGCCAAGGGAGCACTAGTGGGTAATTCCCCTCTTTCACTGCTCCTCCTCTTATTTTTGTGAATTTTAGGGACTTGTGCATGTCCTACTTGTCCACTGTAGTTTCTGGTATATATTTTATGAACTGTTTCCTGTGCAGTTTAGTGCTTGTTAGGAGCATGGGATTTCATCTGAAACCTGCACTCATCTGGATTGGTCTCTTCCCACTGCATGCACTTAGGGTGTATTTAATTTGTAAAGCTCTTTAGCTTAAGTTTTCCTCTCTGTACACCAGTAAATAAGACTAATTGTGGTATGTCTGACTAAAGAGCTATCCTTGCTCAGTGTCCTGCTCCTACCATGGCCATAATCAAACACAGGAAAAAGTCTGCAGAAATGTTGTCTGGTGGTTCCTGTGAAATAGTTTTCTAGCCACTCGGCAGTTTTTATCTCAGAGACTTGCAACACCTTATAATGATTGCTGAATACACAGAAATTAACATGAATTTATGTGCAAAGTACTCTTCCAGTCTCTTCTTCAACTTGTGTAAACTGTTAGCAAACAAAACATCAGCTGACAGTGAGGGCCACATTTCTAAGGACTCTCCTATATGATGAGATACCTCTCTATGATTATTTCCTTCTCTTCCCTGCAGAAGCTCCACGTGGTATCTGTAAGCCTCATATCATGATCCCTGTTCACAAGTTATTCTATGTATTCCTCAAGATTGTTGAGCTTCTGAAAGATGATCTTTATTGCAGAGTTTAGAAGCTAATTAGTATTCTGGTACTCTGATGCAGATTATTAAACAAAGTGAATCAAAAAAGTCTTAAACCAACAGTATAGGGTGAACAATCATTTCAAAAGAGCTCATAGAACAAATTTAATCTGAATACTTCTTCCAAGATGCAATGAACAGAGTAATTAGTGATACAAAGTATAATTTCAATTTCTTCCATAAACATACATCTTGTCTTTGCAGGTTGAACTAGGAATTATTATTAATATTGATCAGTTAAGCAGTGCTTTGCCCAGCCAGAACTGTGCCAGTACCTTTTACTAGGCCTTAGTTGTTTAAATTTGGCAGTGATTGTGCTTGTAGTCTGTGTCCCAGACTGTTACTCACAGATTGAGATGGAGTGCATGTATTTTTTTATTTGTGGTGATGAGGCTTATTAACTTTTATAGACTAATTCCAATCTGAAATAGGATTGTGACTTCATGTTTCCAACAAGTCTGATATCAGAAGTCACATTGATCTCTGGTTAGAAAACAGTAGTTAGCAGTACCTTACTCATACCTCTGTTAACTGATCAACTCTCCTTGTTTTGTCTTGTATGATGCACGTTCCTCAGAGTGTAGGAAACCAGCCTGGAACCCAGCAAAGATTCCATGCATGGCTGCTCTGTTCTTTGTACTGGTTTAGTAACTATTACCTTTTTTAAAAGTACTATTTAATGATTTGTGGTTTTTTTTCTGAAGCTGCTACAGGTGCCTCTAGAACACAAAGTCAAAAGCTTATCTTTATTTGTAGTTTGTTTTCTTTTGAGGAATAGTTTTGAGTGAGATCTATTTTGAGTAAAGATCTAGGTATTTTGGAATGTGGAAATTGGAGTGGTGCATGGAAGTGCTTGGTCCTGTAGAAAATTATGGTTTAGACCTGTGCTAAATGAGTTTAATTTGTCTGTTACACAGCCGTATTTAGGGTTACCATTTTTATCTTCCTATAAAAGCTCTGAGGTCCTTTTGTAAAAAGTTCTCTCTAAATGAATGCATTAACTCCAAGATGAAAGGTTTTGTGTGTGTCTAATGTGGTACTTCAAAGGATGATTGTATGACATTGTCAATTCAATTAGACAAAAGCTGAAAACATCTGCAAAATGCTAAGAAATGCTGAAAGATTTAAAAACTGAATGTAGAGACATTTGAAAGAGCAGTCATTTAGTTTTATTATTTTAGAAAAATAGGTGAAGATATGATGAATTGAGATGGTCCACATTGTTTTTTCATATTTTAAATTGCATTCCTTTATTCTGTATTATGCTGAGAAGAGGTAAAGGATATGTTTGGAGCTTGAATTATTAGTTAATGATTTGTCATTGTTTTTCAAGATGTTTGAGCCTAGAAGAAGGTCCACCTTTCTTCCACAAAGGTAATAAAGACTGTAGTAATCTCTGAAATGTAGTAGTTTTTCAGATTTGGGTTTCTACAACTAAATGTTTAAGAAGCATATCTTTGGTGTGTTAAGTACTCTGATGAAGCATTCCAGTGAAGTATATTGGAATTGGGCACTTTGAGCTTTCTTAACAATCAAACTAGAGACCCGCACTTGACAACCAAATATTTAGGTACCTCCATTCAAACACTTCTGAATGGCATAGCTAGAATTTTGTTGGTCCTAACCCATCTGTCAAAGAATTTCCTATTCAGCCTGCTTCTCTATTCTTTTGATCCGTTACTAAGAGAATTGAAAAAGGACAAAGTCTATAGTACTTGTTAATGGCTAGAAAGAGATAGAAACCCTAAAGGTAATTTTGTGAAAATAGAAATAAACTAAAAAATTATCAAAATTTGTACAGTGAGTGCACATACCATGTATCCTCTTGAAGGTGAAGTGCATTGTAATTACCTTGTGTGAAGTACTGCACCTCAGGCAGTTGAATTCTACAACAAAATATAGGAGTTTCTTTTAGCCTGAGGCAGAAACTGAGGAGCATCTCCTTATCTGGCAATCTTCTTTATTCTAAAACATAAATAGGTGTTTCAATATATCCCATTTGTGGGCTTGCTTCTTCCTTTCATTTAAAAAAATGGGGCTTGTCAGTTGTCAAATCAGTTTTTGTCAAAGTTACCCAGAGGCTATTTGAATGTAGGTGTTGCTAAGCAGCTCAATGCAAAAAAACCCCCACTTCTCATAGCATATTACATTTTTTGTGAGATGTAAGAATGTTTGAGAATCAAACCAAGAATTTAGAAATGGGAATATTGATGTGTTTTTGCACACATGACATATTCCCAGCTACCACTCTGCTTCCCTTTTTGAATTTTATTTTTCTTTTTTAAATTTTTTTTTGTCTATTTATTTAAAATTATCTGGAGGTTGTTTGTATGTTTTTATGTTCTAAAGCTTTCATCACTTGCTGCTGGCCTGAGCAGAGAGACCAGAAGATGAGATCTGAAACCTCGATTACCTGCATTGTGCAAGCTATCAGTTAATATCTACTCCATTATGATGAGTGTAAGCATCCCTACAGCTTTGCATTTAGGTGCTACAGCTTATTAATTCAGGTGAGAATAGCTGTTCTGTTTTGAGGTCCTCCTTGAATCAATATGGAAGGACCAGAAAGGTGCTTGTGTACTGCTCGAGTTGTGGTTAATAAATCATGCTGACCTTACCTGACTTGATCTGCAAATAATGCAGAATGTGATACAGTGATGTTCAAGCTGACTCTCAGACCTTTGGATGTCAGTGTTGCTTCCCACTTCTAAGAGTGTTTGGTGGGCTTGCCACCACCTTGCATAAGTATAGTTGTTTCTAAATCAGTGCATGTGCACTGGTGCATGGCCTTGAGGTCTGTATGTCAGATCTCAGTTTGGAAGGAGCAATATTAAAAGAATAGTTTGTGCACCACTTCAGCAGAATGGAATGGTTTCTGTCCCTTTAGAATATACCTGTAAAAATCTTTCTTTAAATATCCTTTGATTTTTTAGCCTGAGGCAGAAACTGAGGAGCAATTTAGTAGATTTACTGAAATTATAGTAAAGAAAAGGCTAAAATGAAGGATAAATTCAAGATGTATCTATCCTGCAATATGTTACAGGACTTCCACAAAGATGACAAATGTCCTGACATTTAAAAAAGCAGATGATAAGCAAAGATAGCTAACTATAGGTATAGTTTAGAAGAGACGATTTTGTTGATATGTCTGGGGAGAACTGATGCGCATGATAAATAAAAAGCAGCTCACTAAAGAGAGGTGTTTTTCTATTGTGCTGTTGATTGGTTTATTTTTATCTTAATTTTGTTTTCATTTTTTGGTCTCTTGAATGCATGTTGTATCCAGTGCTCAAACTTGCATATGAGATGGTATTTATAAAGCCTTCTGCATTTCTTCATAATCTGGAGACAGAGATAAACTTTTTTGAAGAACACTGGGGAAAAACCAGGCAGGATTGCATAAATGTTAACTGTTTTAAATCCACAGTGACTATATGGCTGGATTCTCCCTTCATTTTCCATAACACCCCCAAAATGAGTATGGGATAGGCAAAACTTGTATTGGAAGAAGGAGGTGAGCACAAGACAAAGTAGAGCAGCAGTATTTGAATGTCAGAAGGGAGAAAGAAAAGTATGTTCCAATTCAGTTCTATATTCCATGTTTTTAATTACAGGTTCTGAAATGGAAGGTTTGTTACAGCTGTTCTCAAAACACAGGTGACCAGAATTTTTGTTCATATGAATTTAAGCTTAAATGTGAAAATAATTTGGTTGTGTGTATATATATATAAATCAGTATTTAAAATTACAATTTTAAATAAATCTCTTTATTTCCCTATGAAATTGAATTTGTAGCATTTATGCAACCAATAGTTCAGGGTAGAGATCTGAAACAAAAGCTAAGGAGTCTTTTTTTTTTTTTTTTTTTTTTTTTTTTTTTTCGCCCCCCCTCTTTGGTTGTTTGCCAGAGTCATTGGTTCTACATAGCAGGACTCCAGTGGAACCTTGGAGGGACTGTATGAACTAGGATCTGTGGTTGGACTAGTATTTGGTCAGTATCAAAATTCAATTAGCAAGCAGGAAGTAAGGCCTGTAAAATACTTTCCCATAGTGTTAGGTGGATTTCTTTTCCATTATCATCTACTTTTATTCAACTTAGAGAATTCAGATTTTTCTGTCTTTTGTGCAGGGATGGTTCTTCTACTTGGACACTGTTTATTAGGAAGCTGCACTAATTAATCATGACTGAATCCCCTAAAATATCACTGGATGTGTAGTGCTATAAAGGAGTTGCCATCAGGGATTGCAGATACTGCCTCGTATCTGGAACTTGGCCTGGGCCATATTTTTCTAGCTGTCTTCGTGTGCATGAACTATTTGTAGGCCAGCACTCTGTGGACTTTGTAGATGATGGGATGTAAGAAGTGAGCTGAGAGGGAGTGGTGCTGGCATGGGGAGCCAAGCACACTGAATGGGATGTGTGGCAGGGTGCTGGGTGACAAAGAAACTTGGAGAATCCCCTGATAGGTCACAGATGCTTATGCCTGTGGATAGTCACCAGACTCAAAATCAGCACTGCATCTAGTCTTGGACCAAAGTAAGGGCAGTTGGTTTAATTTGAAAGATCTTGGCTTTGAATCAGCTACAGGTCCAAGGAAGGACATGTTTTCTCTGTGATGGGCAGCCCTTCCAAAGAGGGCTATAAATAATGTCTTCTGTCTGTTCCTTTTTTGTTTTACATGAAGAGAAAGCTTGTTTGAAAACAATGGTTTTGCAATTTACTTGGCTTGTAGTTACGGAAATATGTTCCTTGAAATATTTTACTCCTGAGAAAATTATGAATTTTTCAGTCAGTGTTTTCATGTATTAGCAGTTACTGGTACACGTTGATTTGAAAGATGCAATTGTAACTGCAAGTGAAAATTTCTTGAGAACTAAAGAAAAGCAATCACTTTATTTTCTCACTTTTTTACTTCAAAGAACTTGATTAAAATTTTAGGTGGCACACATCGTGTCTGTAGAGGACATTCCCTTTAATGGTTGTAGCCACAGGTTTTATTTAACAAGAACAGTCTCAGAATGGCATGTTCAGTCATGCCTTAACTGTATGACAAACAAAATGCCTGAAGCACATAGAGATAACAGCAAATGGGGACTGTATTCTAGCAAAGCAACACCGGCTCATTAAACAATCGTGTTCATCCCTGGTATTCCAACCCTTTCTTTTCTTTCTTCCCTCAAAATTCTGGCACCGCCAGATACTCCATCAATTAAGAGGTGAAAGGATGTAAAGCCTATATGCCTGACAAGTTCATTTAAGGTAAAAACATGCTGTACCAATACAACACTCCTTATTGATCACTGAGGAGTATTTAATTTGTAGCAAATCTGTTTCCCAAAGTGCAACAATGAAAAATCCCACTTAAAGTGTTCCCATTTAAAGTGTAGCTTGCAATCCTCCAAAGTCCTTTTGTGTGAGTGTATAATGAAGGAAAGTAAAGGGTGGATAAAAGCTAGAATAATCTTTAAGGTTCACTTTTAAAACTTCATCTTAAAGATAAAAAAAAAAAGGATAGAGGCATTGGTATTTGAGCTTTTGTTTGGCTTAATTTAGAGCAAGCAGATAGATTTTTCTATTTTGCAAAATACCTGGTTGCTTTATTTCTGATCTGTTTTGTAGCCTGATTTTCCATTTATCTTAGTAATTTGTTTGTGCCTAATTTTTTTAACAGCCTGTTAGGCACCATGTCCACTTCTGTAATCAATGTACAATTTATTGTTGTTCATTCTCTAGTGTAGTATCCAATTTAGTTAAATGAGAGTGACTGTTTTCATTAGTTGTGGTAGCTGTTTAATTCTTAATTTCGCCATAACTCCTGGGTATATGCTTCTAGACATTTATTTCTTAATTTCTTCATTCTTGGTACAAGTTTGTAATGTTTATGCAAAGCTCTATGCTCGTAGGGAAATTTTTATTAAATGGATTAGTGTTTTTAAAGATTGTGCTCTGGGAACTTTAAAATAAAACCTCCTTTGAATGCATCGTGCATGCCTTGGACTTTTTTTGTGTCTCCAGGTATGTCTGAGGTAGAGCAAAGGTCAAATGTTAACCATCTCCTCAAGTTACGTTTCAGATTAAGAAGACATGAATGTCAGGAATTTGCAGGATTGAGTTTAGTGAGGCCAGTAATGTGAAAGTATTAGTTGAAAAAGTGAGGAGGGGAAGAAGGGAATGTGGCAAGAGGGAGGGGGGTATTTTGCAGATGCTTAAATATACTTCACCCGGGGCAGACAATGTGTTACATGGGATCTCGATACTGGTGGTGTTGGGATGAAAAAGTGTGTTGTGTGTTTTTTGCTTTTAAAGTAAAAACCAGCTTTACTAGTTGTGGGATGGTTTAGTTTTGAACAAAATTAGTATTTTTCTGCTAATTTAGCTGCTGTTTGGATGGTTTTTTGCTTGTTCTTAATTTTTATCAAATGTTTTAACACTTTGAAAGTCCATGGAAGTGTGATCATAGATGTTTAGTTTTTTGTATTTTTTTCTTTTTTTAATTGGGAAGCTTTGTAAGAATGTGCTTATTTTCTGCTTAAATGCATTTGCTGCTTATAATTTAAATGAGTTCATAGATGAGTGCTTTTTACTTTCAAGACCAATCCTCTTCAAAAGATGGAGCTGTCCTTGAAAGGTGGATTTGTAAAAAGCCATTTATCTCCAGAAGGCTCTTTTCATTATTCAGAGCATAATCCTGTCCTCTAAATATTTAATCTACTAGTCAGAGTGTTTTATATACAATTGGATTGAATTCCTTGATTTTTAGGGAATGTTGAACTTGAAGATGATGTTTGAATCAGTTCTCATTGAAATAAAAGTAAATACCTGCTGTTGTAATCAACTGACCCAGCACTTGAAGAACTTGCCAGGAATTCAGTCCATACAGTCACATTACATTTAAACCTGCAACTGTGTTGGAGCAGTTTACTTGTTGTGGGTATGTCATGATGCACAGTGCCAAAACATGGACAAAAGATAACAAGAGGGAACAATTTCCACTCAACTGTTTTAAACTATGTGGAAGGAGAACCACAGATCTAAGTGAAGATTGTGAATTTTTGTTTTAAGCTTTAGTGCCTTTTGCTACCAGATACCTAAATGGGCCTGTAATGAGGCAGAAGGAATTGTTTGGCTGCTTACCCATTTCAGACATTTGGCAGCTGCCTGTTTAGTCCCCATAAAAATTCCTTTGATTGTTCCTCTTGACAGTAAATAGCAAGAGGAAAAGGTGTGAAGCTGCAAATCCCTGTGCTGTACTGATGGTAGTGTACCATACCAGAAATGGGCACATCACTTCCAGATGTTATTGTCTGGTAGGAGGACTGAGTGTAGTTTGTTTTGAGAACTGAATAAAATTAAAATACACTCAAGGGGTGTGCTTTTTTTCACTTGAGCTTAATTTGAAGGCAGCCCTAATTTCCAAGTCAGACTTCACTTATTTTATTTTATGCTGCTATGAATTGGTTAAAAAAAAAAATTAATTATTTTTGTCTTTGGTTCCTAATTTTGCTCAAATATCAATTTCCAGCACGACCTTTGTCAGTACAGACATTGCTTACTATAGTTATTGACCAGAAGTTTATTTGCTTTCATCAAATAGCACTTTCATATTGAAGGGGGAAGGATTGGGGAATCCTCTTGAGAAGGTACTTTAGAATGCAGTCAAAAGCTGCACCTGTGTATCCCTTAGCTTCTCACTATGATCATGCAGCAATGCACAAGGAATAGGATTTACAGAGTCTCTGTGACTAACAGGCATATTGTCTTTTATCTTATAGAAGATGAGCAGGGCCTTTGTGGTTGGTTTTCCTCCTGCAGCTTTTAATCCATGAGTCCCATTTCTTCTTTTCCTTAAATCTGATGAAGTTGGTGCACTCAGTAATAATAAAGCTACAGATTCCATAATGAAAGGCCAAAAAAAGAAGTGGTCCAATTAATATGCAGCAGAAGGAAATGCGGTGTAAGTGAATGCAGCAAGAGAAAGGAGCAGAAAACAATTCATGGAAGGGAGAGAGATTTCTGATCTTGGTGATTTTGATTTGATTTCAGTGAACTATCAGATTGCAAATCCATTGGAAGCTGACCTTTATTGGATTTGGTGCATTTGAACATCTTTGCTCAATATGTAGTCTTTATCATATAGTGTGTGATATGAGTTGTAACTTTACTGTATATCTGTTTATATAGCCAGTAGAGTAAGAGTTGGAACAGTGAAGGTAGGAATTTGGGTAGGGCAGCTCACTTTTTGGGCATGGGTAACTTTAGCAAATGTTATAGGAAGAAGTGTACTTCTGTCCAGAAAGATGTGTGCATTTTAAACAGTCCATTTTCTTTATTCCCCTAATGAATATTAGAGAATCAATTTGCTGTATCAAAATCATAAGCTTTGGCTTTTAAAAGGTTTTCCTTTGCATATTTTAGGAGAACTTTTCAAGTGCATCTGATAACTTGTTAATGTGGACTTTCTTTTGGTCCAAATTGTTTGCCTCTGCACATTTTTTAAGATGCATCTTTGGACTTGTGCCTGAATGCTTCTTTACACAGAGCTTTGAATTACAGAACATTTTGCCTGAATCATCTCAAAAAGGAAGTATTGATCTCATTGTTGCCCAAATGTAAGAAAAAGAAAAGCCAAGTGGACTTCCACTTTCCACTTTGGGGGGAAGTGGGTGACAGGGCATGAAAGATAAAGCAGTCCTGCTGGCTCTGTAAATCACTAGAAATGTTGATTGGAGAAGGCCTTTGGACGTCTCACAGCAGTATTTTGAGCAGCCCTGATCAAGACAGCCTTGGTTTTGTCTTGCTGAGGCTTGGAAACCTTAAAGGATGTTTCTCCAATTGTTTTTCTGACTAACCTGCCCAGTGCTGTGCTGCTGCTCTTTTACTGAAATGTTGTTCCTAGTATCCAGTTGATGCATTTTGTACTCTTGCTTTATTGTCTGCTGCTTCTGAGAAGAGCCTGGCTGCTGTCATCTTTGTAACTAACTTTCAGATAGTTCTAGGTTGCTATTAAATTGCTCCTTGACTTCCTCTTTAGCAGGCTGAACAAGCCCTTCTTCATGTGCACTTCCTCTAAAAATCCTCTCTGCTTTCTTTTCCTGGTGTTTGCTTCATTTCCTGTTTTCAGGAATCACTCTGATTTTGCACCTTAATCATGTTTAAATAAGAGTAAAGAGAGTATAAAGCATTGCTTACTATTTTTGTTGGTTTTCTTAGTCCTTGTGAGCTGAAGCACATCTGAGTCTTTGTTGGTTCTTGCTGGAGTTATTGGTCATCAGACACATATCAGAGAGAGTGTGGGTTCTTTCTTTTTTATTAAGTAATAAGAAGCAAAGAAAGAATTGCTTGTTTCTCAAGGTAACATCCTCGGAAGCTAGTAAAAGTTTGCATTTTTCTCAGATCCTTTTCTTTCCAGATGTTTCAGGAGCATAGGGACCTTAATTCCACTGTTCTTTCAAAAAATGACATCAATATGAATCCACAAATTATATGTCCAATGCAATAATTTTAGGTAGGAAATGTTTTTGGTTGTTCCTCATTCTTTAAACCGAATCATTTTAGTTGCAACCAGAAGTATTTCTAGTAACAAAAATACTCTGTGCTTATTTGGATAGATATGTATTCTCATATTTATAGTATTTTAAAGAATTCTGGTATTGCTTACAAGAACCATCTAGGAGACTCATAATCTTGGTGAATTACAGAATGCACATACTAATGCATCTGTTCCCCAGTTACAGATAGTTTAAATTTGAATCTGAAAACAGCATTAAGCGTTTATTGGCCAGTAGAAAAATATAGTAACTTTTGAAATCAATCCCAATAGCTTAATCGTCTGATAGTGCTTGTTTTTATAAAAGCTATATGCTGCTTTGGTGCTGATTAAAAAAGTATTTACTCCACTATTGTAAGAAGAATATATATTCTTTTTTAAAGTTTTAAGATATGCTTAGTGATTGAATATCTTGCATAATGGGTTTTTTTACATGATTATTTTAAAAGCTGAATGATGCCACTTAGCTTAGTGTTTTCAAGAATGGTATTTTATTTCCTTGCTTTCCATTCAGGAAGCCAAATTGTAAATTGTCCAATGAAATTTATTTGATTTTTGAAGCTTCTCTTAATGGGCAATATGAATCCTCAGATATATACTTTTTGATGATGAAGTTCTTTGTTCCTAGGTTGAAAATGAGTTTCATCCTTTGATTTTGATTTGACTCTTTAGTTGTGCTGTTATTAAACTTGTATGTGGGCAATGCAAAAATAAACTCTCTTGCTTTGTCTATTAGAATGGTGTGGAACAGCTGGCTTGTGAATGAAGTGCTTGATTTAGTTGTGGAGCCCAAATCTGAGCAAGTCTGACGAAAGCTCGAAATAATTTTGTCATTTTAATACTGGTTTATATTATGCTTTTATTTGTCTATAAAATGGTCCAGGGAACAAGAGCTGACTATTGGGATGCTTAATAGCCTTTTCTTTTGACAGTATTGCAAAGAAATTTTTCAAGGGACATATTCAAATTGTCTTCCAGTAGTGGATAACCATTATGTCCATAATCTAAAATTTACAGATGGGATAAAGCTCAATAATAATTTTAATGTTGGAGTGGTCAAAAAAGTCCATTTGATTTTATTGTTGTCTCCTCAAGTAAGGCTAAATAGCATGCTTTTTCCCACCTCAACTTTTTTTCTTTCTTCATAACTTTTATGTAAGATATGTAGTTTAATTTCTTAAGTATTTTGCTATTAAACTAAAGGTTGTGTGAGAATCCCCTGGGAATCGGCTGTTTCCCAAGAATGTGACTCCTGAAATATGGCCTGTTGTAACATACTGCTTCTGCAGCCATGATGTGCTGCATGTCAGAGTAAATTAGAGCACAGCTTATTCATTCTCCTGCTACATCACAGGAGCTGGGATTTTGAATACCCTTACTCCTTTTTCTTCAGAGTTCATTAATAGTTTTGGACCATAAGTAAAGTTCTAGGTCACTGGCCCTTTCCCCGTTAG
This sequence comes from Luscinia megarhynchos, assembly GCA_034336665.1. Taxonomy (NCBI): domain Eukaryota; kingdom Metazoa; phylum Chordata; class Aves; order Passeriformes; family Muscicapidae; genus Luscinia; species Luscinia megarhynchos. The sequence goes on from CM067564.1 coordinate 33,496,625, forward strand.
TGTTAATGGAGCCCTTTTTAAGTCTACTGGAATGTGAAGAATGAAGTTTTACTTCCCTTTTTGGGAACTCCTAATTTTTGCCAGTTGTACGATTACTTCAAGCTTCTGCATTGCTTTAAGGAATAAAGGAGTATCACTAATTTATTTACTATGAATAATTAGAATTTACAACACAAAGAAATGACATTTAAGCCTTAGCCTTTGAGGAAGCTAATTATCATGTATATGAAGATTCCCTAGAAGATGGGAACTGAATGCTGAGAAGCCTTGTTTTAATGAGACTGGTTTAAATTTCTTTTTTTATGTTAAAGCCTGTCTTTATTCTGATGCCCTACTCATAAACTGAACAGAAAAGTGAGATTTGAGTGAACAACTAATAAATCGTTTTAAGCAAGCATATCTCAAATCATATTAAAAAAATCAGGGGTTTGAAATTGACATGTACCATTCTGATCTTTAATGTAAAATTGTCTTTTCAAATGTCAGTTTAAAAGTAGCAGGTTCAAATATTGTAGGCTTTTGCGAAGTTACATTCCACGGTAGTTTTGAGAAGTATAAACAGGTTTAACTTGGTGCAGAAACTATATTGCGAATCAGTATTTTTTTGCTTCCCCAAAACTCCCTCACATTATCTTATTAAAACAGACTTTGCATGTTGATGGTTGTGGTTTTTCAAGGGAAAAGATCAGGAGGAGTGAGAATGCTCTCTTTTGTGTGTGTGTGACTGTATCCAAGTTACTATCCGTAACCCAGGTTTTGTTCTGCCGCGAGCTAATTTAAATCCCCCGAGGAATGCACCATATCCTTGCCAAAGGGTTTCACCAAGCAATTGAATGCTGTGTTTCAAAATGGGCATTCTTTACAAATACTTCTATTAAAATTTTTGTCTTTAAGAATAGACAGTAGCAGTGCATGTGCTTTGTGGCAAATAGAGGTAAATGTTTAGTTTGTGCTGTTGAATAATTAAAAGTTCAGCATGAGCAGCTTTGCCAGGAGTGTTGCTCTTTGGAGGGTGAGCATATGAAGAAAACCACAAATTATGCTCTGTCAGAGTGTAATAAATAAAACAAACCATTGGATTGATCGAAAAGGAAAAACAAAAAATTACAATTCTTTTCTCTTTTTTTTAAAGAGTTTATAAATAAGTTATGTATCAAAGCTGGGGAGTCAGATAAATTCTCAGTGTTCCCATCACTTGGCTCCACACACAAACTTATCAACTAGTAATTTTCACATCTTTCCTCTGGAAGTGTACAGCTGCATTTCTTCCTGAGAACTGTGACCACTGCAGACGGGGTCGGACCTGTCCTGCTTTCAGTAGAACCTGCAGTTATCTGCCAGGGAAGATCCTCAAGGGACCAACTGCTTTAGACTTGGGGTTGTGGTCAGTCATCAGCTGTGATGGTGTTAGTACTGGGTTCTGTGCCTCTTGTGTGCCTGTCTCACTTAAGGCAGGCTTACTAACAGTGGGTGTGCTGCTAGCCCATTGCAATGGGAAATAAGGGGATTGTTTCAAAACAGTAGGTATGGATACTTTAAAATGACTGTTTTCAGTTCCAAGGCCCGGTAGCATGGCCATGGCCAAGGGCTACATTTCATTTGGAGGGCCCATCTGACTTAAATGTGCAATTCTTTTCCTCGAGCAATTATTCAGTCATAATGGAAGTCATGTTGTTGTGTCTTTCTGGTTATATTGGCATTACTATTGATGAGCACTTGCCATTAGGAGGACATGTTGAAGAAATGTTTCTCTTTTCTGCCCAGTGGAAACAAGTGTAAGTATTAACATTAAAAAGGGTTTTTCTAGGGAGTTGGTCCATCTCCAGTAAGGATAAATATTTGAAAATTATTATGTCCGGATAACTTGCTCTCAAAGCAGCTGTCCAAAGTAGTCTCTGGTCTGGTAATACTGATTTCTAAGAAACCTTGGAATACTGGAGAACTTTTCAGAGAATTTGAGTATAAAATTATGATTATAATTACAAAAGCAATTCTAGGTTCATAAATCTAGATCAGCAGATGTTAGCTAGATAGGAGTCAATTCCAAGTAAATTAATGGGAGATCTATTTTATTTAATTTTCTTGACTAATGAACAGGCAGTGTAATTTAGCAGATCTTTTTTCCCTAGTATTTTAACTGAGACCATCACAAAAGTCTGTTATCTTCCAAATACCTTGTGGTAGCAGGAGGGCAGAGGTTGAAAGAAAGGTATTAATTTTGATTACATTAACAGGGAATGTACATGTGAATTAGTTTCTTCAGTAGGTGTGATAGACTGATAGTAATTGAAGTTAATATTCTGGAGCAGTCAGTTGGATAAGGTCAAGAAGGGAAAAGTGTAATTTAGGAAGTGATATTCTTTGCTTAGAAAAAAGGAGCCTGTAATCAGTGACATAAGAGAAGTTGTCCTCATTCGGGGGAGACACTCCAGAAATATCCCAACATCCTTTCTTCTCAGGGATGAGTGGGAATGTATTTGAAAGCCAAGCAGGTGTGGAGCAACTTTTTTTATTTCCTTTATTTTTTTGACTGTTACCTTCTCAGATTTGGCCTATATTCTGCTTAGGGAAATTCTTGATGTGTGCCTATGTCTTCTGATGAAGAGCCAGTGTGCTGCAATCCCATACATGGTGAGAGCAGAGTTGTCCTGCTGCTTAGGCTTGTTTCTCCCAGTTTGCTGTGCAACTGCAGGTGGTTTCTGTGAGATGTATGCATGAATGTTGGTGAGGATAAATGTGTTCTTGGTGTGGTTTATCTTTATTTGTTGTTTCTGTTACCACTGCAACTCTTCCTGCAAAGAGTTTACTGTTAAAAACTCCTAGAAAATAAGGCTGCAGGGAGCCTTGAAGAACTGTCTAGCTTGTCATCTTGTCCAAACAGCATTTTTACACCTGTGTTCTTCCTGATATTTATCTTCCATGGATGTGTATTTTAAAATCTCCAGTGATGAAGATTGCTTTTCTAGGCAAATTGCTCTATGCTCCTTTTTTGGATGTGGCTTTTTGTATGTCGTTGGGGTTTTTTTTCTGTAATATACTTATTCTTGCAACAAAATCATACTAGGTTGAATGAAATGCATAAGTGAATCAGTCTGCATCCTATATGCAAGGTGTGGTTTTGTTTTGCTAACCCAGTTGGTTGTTTACAATGTGAGCTGAGATTTTGGAAGAAAACCTTTCTTACAGCATTTTGTATCAGTAGTGAATGACTCTGAAAGCCTTTGTGGGTGCTTGGTATGAGAATGCATAGATGTACCTGTATCTTGCTTCCCTCTCCACAGTTTAGAAACAGTGTTCAAATACAAACCATAAATAGAGAAGGAGCTACAGAAGAGACTCAGAGCTTTTCATTATCCTAATTCCATTTAATTAGATACTACATTTAATAGAAATAAAGATAGCCAGAAAAATCCTAGGCCCCACTTACATTCCAGGCATAAACTACTGCAGCTAAATTATCAATACCTTCTTTTTATCTTTACAAGCCATGTAAAAATAAGAGCAGCATAGGGCATAGTGAAGTACCTGTGTTATGATCCTTTGTGGTCTTGTTTTTAATGGATATTTTTTCATAAAATGATTTGCATATGTTAGCAGGAGAAGTCACGATGTAAGGTATGCTATGTACACAAGGTATACATATTTTAATATGTTTCTGTATATTGTGCCAAGAGAGAACAATTAATTTCAAATTTCATGTGGAGTTAGGCCAGGTCCTTGTGTTGTCAGTTGTGTTTTTGCACCTTTTGTAATAATAGGGCTAGTGGCAGGTATGAAGATTAACATTTTTGGAATTAATCAAATTCATTTATGGTGGGATCAGTTCCTATACAGGTAAACATGCCAAGACAGAAGGATGGGCAGTGCAGGCATCAGGATGAACAGAAGATGAGTCTGGGCCCTTTGATCAGACTGTAGGTATTTCTGACTTCATGCTGTTAGTGTTGGACAAGGTAGGTTAAGTCCAGCTTGTTCTTGTCTCTTCATTCTGCTCATTTATATTTGTGTTGCAGTTTTCTTTGAGTTGCAGTGGCCCTGCTGCATGTGCAGCCAAGGAGAAGGGCGTGCGAGATGGAGTGTGTTAATCCAGTCTTTGACTTTTGTTGGGCTTTTCACCTAAGGATGTTAACACAGGGCTATGCCATGGTGTGGCATGGTGGTGAAACTTCCAGTGGCTGGAAGGATGAGCTCTATAGCTCTGTAGTAATTCTCTTTTTTCAACTTAGAGTAATAGCAGCTGTGCAGGTTACAAAGGGAAAGCTGTTCTGTAGCACGTGGAGCCTGCAGATTCAAGAAGTCACCTGGGCCTTGTGTTGGAGCTCTGAAGTCTGAATCAGTAGTTTGTTTCTCTCTAAAAATAGATGGAAATACGTGTTTGTGTTATCAGGGACACTATTTCTATCCCAAAATAGTTAATAATGTTAAATGTTAGTATGTGCTTTTAGATGAATTTCTGTTGAACCCCTATTTCTCTGGTTTGAATTGCTGAGGTTTTAATTTCGTGAGACTTTATCCTTTTCCATGTCCAGACTTCTCTAGATCCTTGCTTTTACCTGACTTGCCTGTGCTGGTCCTGGCAGCCATTTGATTCTGTAGTTAGCTAGACCAGAGTGTACAAGATAGTGTTCACTTTTCGTAGAGGTACCTTTCTGCTAGGAAATTATCCTGACAGGATTTGCCAATGTCAGCGGAGGATATGCAGAGGACTGGTAGGTACCCTTGCACAGGAGCAGGAAAGAGGGAGAGTTGGAGTATAGCTAAATGGAAACTTGCTGATTTGAGCTGTTGTGGAGCCTCAGCCCTTGTCCATTATATTGTTAAATTTCTTAGGAATTTTGGGGGAGGGAGAAGGCTTGTTTTCTTGGCTGGAAAAAGCCATTGCAGGGGGACATGAAAATAAAAAATAGGAAGTAGAAATAAAATCAAAGCAATGCAGAGTTATTTCAGGGTTGAAATAAAGTTTGGCTCAACTTTGGGATGAAGGTTCAGTTCTGATTGTATCTAGAGTAATGTCTTTTCTTTAGATTGTGTGGTCCCCTCACACATTTAGTCATAGATATGCAAAGAAACTTTGTGTTTCCGCATTATTTTAGTATTGTTTGTGAGACTTTAGGATTCCTTGCTTTTCCAGATCTACAGCCAAGAATCACGTGGCAGGGAAGGGAAAGAGTTTTAAATATTTACTGAACAGAAAGCAGTTTATATAAAGCCTTCTGCTAATTTTTGTTTTGTTTAGTGCAGGTGCTAAAAGGTTAACAGCTACCCTATCACATCTATTGTATCAAGAGATTCTTTCCTAACCTAAAGCAACGTTAATTTCCATTTAAGGAAGAATGTCTGCAGGAGCCAGTGGTATTTACTAACTGCGCCTGTAAAAACATTCCTTTTCACCCTCAGATGCTCACTCAGCCTTCTGTTTTCCAAGCGACATTATTACAGGCTTTAGCTTGTAGTCTGAGAAATTAAAAGCATGTTTTAATAACGTGAACAGCAGAATCCTCATTCCTGACTCCTCCTCAGATACTTTTTTACTTGCTTTCCTCTGGTTTGGATTGGACAATAAGTGTAGCAGCAGCTGGGGGGGATTTGTTCTGTTGTTTTTGCATGTGAGTATTCTCCTGTTAACAACGTGAAGATCCCTACTGGAGGATCTATTTATGTTTGAAAGGGTTTTTTGTTAATAAGATTCTTTAAATCAGGGGGAAAAAGTCTGGTTTTAACTATCATTTGGCTGAGATAGGTAATTATACCAGCCAAATTGAATGAAATCCCATTTCCAATGTTGTCAACTCATGTAAATTCCTCTCCTTGTGCTCTTTGGTCAGAGTGACAGGGCTGGACACAGCAATGGCTCAGGGCTGCTCCATGGTAACAGAATGAATGCTTCCACTCTGTGGTACCTACAGGATGCGTGTAATTGTTTACCTTTCTTTCACTGAGGAATGGTAAAGCTTGAATTACCTTGTGTTTACCACAGTTTGGTCTGCAGAAAACAATGCATGTGAACAGTTACCATGGCAAACATGATGCATGTTAATTTTGCATCAGTCTTAACCTTAACCTCACGCTTTCATTACACAAATAGAAGGGGGGAAGGGCTGTAGCCCTTCTGTTCTGTGCCTCAGCAAGGGAGACTCTTGCCAGTGCCTTGAGTCTGGAGCACAGAGCAAATCCATGTCACCGTGTAGCTGTTTCCCAGTCACCTGTAATGGACAAATTTGAGTACTTCAGAAGAGAGGACTTTACCCAATATTCTTATTTTAAAGTTGAGAAATGCATGTTAAGTTGCTGTTATGAATCAAGATAATAAATGCTTTATAAGCTGAAATCTTAATGATTTGCTTGAGCTGTTGTCTGTGTCTAGATGGAGTGTCCTACAAATAATTGATTGCTGAAGACCTGGCCAAGGCTTACACTATATTGTATGCCAGTAACTCTATAGCTAAAAAACCCCCAAAACTTTATTAGTCACTCAACAATTAAAGTAGCAACAATGAAAAATAGCCTTTCTTGTATAGATTTTGCACTTGTGAATATAAGCTTTTATTTATCCAGCATTTTCTGTGCTTTATTTATTCATGCTTTGTTCTGGTTTGATTTCCTGTAGAAATAGCATTGCTCTCTTATGGAATGAGTTACAGTACTGTAAGGTTCCAGTTAGTGAAGTTGTTTTGAACTGTGTGACGTGACTCATTCCTCCCATTATGATCCTATACAAGGATTTCCTCACACCTGGATGGATTTGGTTTTGTGTCTATGCATGTTGTTCTCTGTTCTGAGGTCATCATGTTCAAATGATACTTTTGTACTAAGGTACTTGAACTTGTTGATACTGTTTAGCATGCACATGAGATACTCTTTAGTGGCAAAGTCTTGTCTATTTGCATGTTCCCACCCTGAAGTCCTAGTTTTTCTTACCTGTTGCAAGTGGAGTGTGCCCAGCTCTGTCTTAGACCTGGTAATCAAAATATGAAAATTTTTGGATGCATGTTGCAGGGAAAATTGGGCAGCCCTCTCTGACAGTGACAGAAAGACCACAAAAAATAAGTACCTTGTGTAGTTTTGTTTCTCAGACCGATTGAAACAGATGTGTCCTTTGCTTGCTCGCTTATTTTTGCTGCTGTAATATCTGTTTACTTGAGTAACTCCCTCTCACCAGGCATCAGCTACTTGTTCTTTCTGTGAGCCTTTCCCACAGCTCTTTCTGTCTCCCACGCTTTCTCCTCCTCACTCCCAAGTCAATACCAGAGTTCCCTTAGTTCCTCACAGAGCTCTTGAATGGGAAGAGTCAAACACCTGCTGAGCTGGCTCAGGGCTGCGTACAGTGCTGACTGCTTAGGTGGAAGGGTAACTGCCTGTTTTGTCTGGTCCTTGAATTACTGTGGCAACTAATCTGCACATTTCACTTGTAGCAAACTTGAGTTAACCCCTCGCACTTGTGCAACTTTGATGTCCTAAAGAACCTATTACTAAGTATTAATTACTGTCTGGGACACAACACTCACGCACCAGCCAGCACTAGTGACTTCAAAAAGATACAAAAGATTTTGTGATTTCTGAGTGCAGTTTCCATAAGAAACAAGGATACAAGTAGAGGTAACAGAAGACTCTTAGGCTGTTAACATGTGAGATTGCACTATGAGAAACCTGGACTGGATTTCCATCAAGATCCTTGGACGTTGATATATTTAGAAAAAAACCTGCTGGTAATGCTCCTGAGGAAGAGGACTTCCCTCCAAATACAGAGCTCAAGAGTGATTTTGGAAGTCTAGGTTAGGAAACAGCTTCACAGAACTGTCACTAGGATTAATTTGTAGGTGTTCTCCCAAGAAATAGATAAAACTCTGACTTCAGCAACAACTTTAAACTTTTTTGATCTTATCTGCTTGTATCTGTCCTAGGGAGGCTTCAGTACCACAGATATGCTTTTTCTGTCTGCTGTTTCAATCAGTGCTGTCTATTCCTGACAACAGCGCTGAGTCCATCAAAAGTTCTTGTTTATTGCCTTGGAAATCAAATTCAACCTCATCCAGATAAGTGCCTATCATATTTGAACTGCTTTTTTCAGTACTACTTTTCCTTTTCTGCCCCATGGCTGAATGTAGAGTCCATCTGTCTCTGGTTGGTACATTTACTTGTATTAGCACTCAAGCGTGTGGGAGAGCAGAAAATCTGATTGATATTTTTATCAGTTTTTCTGTAGATTGAGAAGATCTCACTCCTAAATGAGAAGTGGAGTACAACTCTTGAAAAAGTATTGTGCCAAGGTTTTCTTTTTCTCTTTGGGATTGGTTTGGAATCTGTTGTCCTGGCTTGCCTCTGCTCAGTTGGTTTTCATCAGCCTTTTTGCCTTTGTTTAGTTTGACCAATCCTACGCCCACTGTATGTAAACATTGAATGAGATTCAGTGAGTAGAATAAGAAAAATGACAACTAGCCCATTAGGCAAGAGAGCAGAATCCTATGGAGGTACTGTATTAAAAAGAAAATTAAATATTGATATTCAGACAGCATAAATGGCTACAAACTTCATGCTTTAGGGGACAGGATAGTTTAGATTCATATGTTCAATGTTATTAGTGATTTCTGTGTGGATAATATAGTTTTTATTAACTCTATACGAGATGTCCACTATCAGCAGAGGAGGAAAAAAGATGTTACTATCAAAATAGAAGTAAGGAGTGGTGTGCAAAATTTGAATGATGAGCAGGATGTTTATTTTCACTCTTAGTACACAGAGATTTGCTATGTAAGGACACTAGACTTGTGAAAGTCAGATCATACTAACAGCATTAGGAAGATTTGGCTGCTTTTTTCTTAGACCCTTTACTTGATGTTGATTTTAATTTTCTTTTTAAGAGCATGGGATTGGGATTTCCTCTGGATAAGTCATAATTTTATTCATATAATAATTTCCCCATGGAACAAGTGTAAGCAGTTGGATGTCATTGCATAAGCATCCTCAGTAATTGTTGCTGCTTGATACTTCTGTTCTTAGGTGTTGATCAGTCAGAAGAGCTCTGAAATGCTAACCATGAGCTCAGCATTAAATAGTTTGGTGCTTAATTCTGATAGTTTGCCAATCCATAATTTTTATTAAGTCTCTCTCTCTTCTAGAAAGATTTTAATAATGCTAGATAGCTTGTCTTTTGCAAGACAAGTTTTCCTGTATCCCTGGAATTTTATTCTGTGACTTTCTTATCATGTACTAAGTAGTTAAATTAAGCATAACCACCAATCATTCTTGACAAGCCTTGTGATAAAGGATTTTTTGGCAATTAGCTTAAGTTAAACATTTGACTTTTGAACTCATTCTTGTGGTATGCTTGAAAACACTGGTGACCAAATAGTGTATTTTGATGAATAACAAACTGCAAACATTGCTGCTTTTTGTTATTATAATGAGGGATAATTGACATTCTGGTGTTGATGCAGTTGATGTTTTACATAAAGCTTTAAAAGAATTCAAAATACTTTGTTATTTTGCTCTTAATACAGACAAATATGCTGGGTTTTTTCCCAAAACATTTCTGAGAGGATTTTGAGACTTTAAATTGTATTTGCTCTGGAATATAATTGAATGTACAAAGTAGGTACTTATAAATTCTTATTATGGGTGAGAAAAGGATAGAGTTCAAAAAAATGTAAATGTGACTTATAATCAGGAATGCTGTGAATTTTGTAGGGCAAGATGTGCTTTTCACTGATCTCTACGTCTTTTAGGATCTTTTTGTTGTCAGCATGGTCAAGGATGAGCGAATCCTGTGGCTGCAGTCAGCTGTGCTCTGGCCCACCTGCTGGGCACTGGCCCATTGTTGTCCTAGGGTCTCTTTTGATCTCAGATGCCAAAGATTCCTGCCTTTACTCTCCTTCTATGTTAAAAATCCATGCTTGTGGTTATACTAACGGTTGATATTGGACTGCTCCAGTTAGAACTGAAGACTTTTAGAAGTGCACAAAAATGCAGATAAGGTGTTGGAGTTCAGCATCCTTTTCTGGACTCTCTTAATGTGAGAATTGAAGTCTTAAAAAATAAAATCTTTAGCTGGGTAATTGATAAAACTGTTTGTAGGTTTTAGACAGTTCCTAGGAATAATATTATCTGTTTTCACCTCTACAGGAATGGTTTTCAATTTGTAAAGCAAAGCACTTCAGCAAGTGAAATGTGATGAAAGATTTGCAGAGTGAAAAAGATGCAATTTTTCCCATTATACTGTCATTCCAATAAAAAGATTTTATTACTCTAAACCTTTTTTACTTAAATATTTTGTATACTGTCTGGACAGTGTAATAGAGATGTGTTACAAATATGATTAAAATTAGTGTTTTGGAAGGGAGAAGTTATATAATCCTAAATTATTGAGGTTTGGATTTTTGCTTGGTTTTGATGGGAGGCACTGACAGAAGGATTTGATACTATGCAAAGTAGTAAGATGGTATTTAGCTGATAGCAAAGGTATTAAAGATATTAATAGCAAAGATATTAACTGATATCAAAGTTGTACATGTAAAGCAAGGAAGCATTATTTGGTTCTCAGTGTTGCAGTAAAGAGGAGTGATTATAGAGAAATCATGTGTAAAATACTTGTCTTTTATTTGTAGTTTTAATTTTCCAGGTTTTTCTGAATGGTCAGCCAAGGGAAGGATAACTTTGAATTCCAAAATGTATGTTGCAGTAGTTAATTGTCTGGATAAGTTTTTTTCAGAGTTAAAAGCAATTCTTAAATCTTGTCTTGTATTTCTACTGTTGAAGCTTTTAGAATATATTTACATTTAATAGAAGCTTTTGTATTTTACAATGTCTTGAGATGAAGTTGTGATAGTGCACTTCGAACTTTTTCTCAGCATGGGGAAGTATCCTTATGGTAAAATAGATTTTTTACAATTGTGTTTTTAAATTGTTTGTAGTTGTTTTGGGGAAATGGGAAGATGTCTCTATTTGTTGCCTCTCCTGCATTACTACCATGGTTAAGCTAAGAAAGCCCATCAAGAAAAATGGTGATGTTTGTGATGTAGAGTTTCTCTTTATTGCCCAATATGAAGCTGAACATGGGGTTTTACTGAGAGTACATGTCTGCTTGCACATCTTGCTGTACTGGTTAAATATGGTATTATCTCAAGTGCTCATTATTTTCAAAAAGCTGATGTAGCACAACCATTCCTGGAGTTCTGCAAAATAAATAGTTTGAATGGGCTTGTAGCTGGTTCAGGCAAAATCGATTGAGCTAGTTAAAACTGCTGAAACTAACCTGACTGACCTTTCATGAGATGAAGTGGGAAGCCCTTCAGTTACGTGCTCTGCCAGCAGAGCTCCAAGGCAGAAGCAGGTTGGTGCAGGAAGGGGGATGGAACGAGGACATTCTGACTCAGCACGATTTCTTGTGGGGAGAGCAGCTTGTGCATACTCATGAACTGATCTGGATGGGGATATTGCTTCTTTCCAGGGAAAAGACAGCCCTTCCCCAGCTTTTGCTCGTTCTTAGCAATGCACAAGTATTTATAGGAAGCAAAGCAGTGAATATATAGAAGTGTTCTTTTTACAATATCTCCTTAAACTGGAGGTGGTGGTGTGCTGGAGTGTGGCACTCCAATCTTTGTGGCAGTTTCTTTCCTCAGTGTGATTCTTTTGAAAGCATTTTATTCTGCTTGTATTTTTTATGCTGGAGGTTACAGAGAAATGTTTATACTACAGCTTCAAACATTTACTGAAATCCTAGAAAACCTAAAAAATTTCTGTGGATTCCTTATATTAAGATCAGATGTGGGAATGTCACATTGAATATCTGCTGTACAAAACTCAGATGATTTTAATGGGAAATTAGAATCTGAAATGGTATGTGCCTAGTGGCAAAATAAAAAAAGCAGAGGAAAGGGAATGGACAGAGAGAATTATATAATGGGTCGGAATTACCTCAGTGGTTACAAGTCCATTTCTCTGCTGTGCTGACAAAGAAAGTAATTGCTGTGCTTATGTCTTTTTCAATAATGGGAAACCATTTTTTTTAGCAAAGTACAGTATTTGAGGGAGCGTGCAATGTGAGCAACACAGCAATCCAGTTGATTGAAATGTCTTGTGGGCTGAGGCAGTTTCAGCTGCAGGGCAGTTTGAAAAAATCTAGTTTTTAATGGATCTAACAACACTTTAAACATTTTAATTTTTTCAATAATAATGTATCAACCCTCATTCACAAACCAAAATGTGATTTTATTGATTTTTATTACTCTGAAAGTTAGCTAGGAACATAAATGCCAATGATGCTAGCAATCAATAACTGAAAATGAAGTGCATAAGCAGGATATTTTCAATAAGAAAGCTTATTTCATCATGAGTCAAAACAAGTGGATTTCCTTTTTAAGGCTAGTGGTTATTGAAGCAAACTTAATAACTTACTAAAAGGCAGTAAAAGGTTTAAATTATGTAGCTGTTACTGTGTTGGTTTGTGCTCAGCCTTCATTTTGTAAACATTGTGTGAGTTGATGTGTCTGCATGTTTGGGAGAGGAACATAACCTTTGTGTTGGGGAAACCACAGCCTCTGGCAGTGACTACAAATCTGCTTTAGGGCAGGAAGGCATTGGCAGCCCTGGCCAAATGTGCCATGTCAGCCATGGATGGTGACTGCCAACCTGTGCTCATGACTCTTCCACCTCTTCTCTTACAAGTAATAAAAACCTGGTGCACTTCTGTGGTTCTAACCACTCAAACTTGTGCTGGCCTCAGCTGACCTGACTCCTGCTGGAGTGAAGGGACCTGGAGTGGGGAGCAAGTCCCCAGAGCCTTTAAAACAGAGGTTAAATGCTCTGAATTAGATTGATGTAAGCTGTTTTACCACCTGTTCCATGCTTGGGAAGAAGGCCTTTAACCTTGGAAGTATGGATTTTTTGGGATCCTTGAATACCTTCCAATGGTACTGATTTGCAGACTTTGGTGATCCTGAGCCTTCCTGAGAAGAAAAGAAAGGGTGGGAATGGACGTTGCTGACAACTCCTAACTGATAATGTTTAAATTAAAATTACGTGGCTAGAACTTTCATACCAGATTTTGCTCCTGTTCAAAATTGCTGAAAGAATGGTTAGTACCAGGTGATCTTGTATTAAAAGAGAGAAGAGCATTCTTCATTGCAGATGTATTCAGAGAAAAATATTTGTATGGAATGCTCATTGTGTTTGGAAAGCTTATGAGAAGTATTATCTGAAGGAAGAGAATTGGTGGAGAATAGTCACTACTAAGACTTTTTTCCTACAATGTTGATATTTTAGCTTATTTTTTCTCCTTGAAGAGTGTTTTTCCTTGAAAATGCAAAGTTGTTTCCATTCTCTGTCAGGACAACTTGGAGATCTGAAGACCAATCTGAAAGTTTCTGTTTTTCTAACAATTTCATTCTTCATTTGCATGACACTGGTTAAAATTTATACAATATCTTCTGCCTTGTAGTTCTTTCTGAACAAGGTGGCTTTGTAAGAGGTGAAGATCACTCAATTTCTTGTTGCAATAGGGCCTTATTTTTTCTTATTGTGTCACTTCATAATGGATTAATATGATAATTGGATAAATTAGGACCTAAGTTTGTTATCGAAATTTTTAAGTTTTGCAGTTTATAAAAGGTAGAGGATGTTGATTTAAAGATCATTTCCCAAAATGTGCCGTTAACAGTGTTTTTAAAGTACTTTGTTATAAATGGACCCAAGAGAATTACATTAAATATTAGCAATTGTTTTATTGCAAAAGACTCATTGAAAATGTTTTTGAATTGTATAATGATTTAGCCAGAGTAATGTTCTGACAGGAGCAGGTCTGCATCAGTTGCATTGAAAGGTTGGTTAGAAGTAGACCAGTGAAATTGCATTAGTGTTGCTGTCGTGAGTGCTGCTGTGGAGAGTTTAGATGACTTTTATTCAGGTTCATTTGTGGAAACATCCCTTTCTGGTTTGCCAGGTCTCCAGCACCATAGTGTTTGCTTTGGAGGAGCTGGAGTTAGTTTTTGATATACTAGTGCTATTTTCAGCTAGCAAATAACATTGGTTTCATTTTTAAAGATGTTGTATTCCAGTATTCTCATTATATGCTTGTGACTAGTTTTGTGTCCTTTGTGTAAGATAATAACAGAGATTGTCAGTTTCTGAGCCTCAGAACACTGGCTTTGTTTTTTGTGCATTAGAAATTTCAACTGAAATAATTTGTCATGCATCTTTGTTCTCTGTTAGTCCTGTTCTGTGTTTTTGAAGGTAATGCACATGCATCTAGAAACTTCTTCTGATGTCTTAAACTGATTATTTCCCTGTGTTTCTGTAACAATGTTCTAATGGTCTCTGGTTCTAATGTAGAGTGCTGGCAAACAGCTTGTTATGTCATGGTCAGATATTTTTTTTTTTTTTTAAGCTTTGTCAATCTTCTAACCATAAGATTGTGGGGTTTTTTCTTTTTTTCTTTCTATAAATATATGTACATTAAATGAATAGACTGATCTAGACATAGCTGACTTAGCCCAAAGCTGGTTGAGTCCTTACATTTCTACCCTGGCCTTAACGTGGCTTTGAGCTAGAACAGAGGCAGTAATACTGATTATTTTATTATTTACTTGCCACTTACTTTTTCTGTCTCTGGCCTGACAGCAGTCAGTGCTTTAGAAACTTAATCCTCTCAAAGCAAATATTTCAGCAAATCTGGTGTGAAACATTTATATTGAAGAGTCACAATATAATGTGTAAGTGTGAACTGTGAGTAATTAATGACTGTCCAAGTAACTTAAAAATTACTGATTTTCAGGGGTAAATTTTCAAAGAAAAAATGAAAACCAACGGGACCAAAATTAAATTGGATGATTGAGACTGACACTTCAACCTCAGCAGGGTGCCACTATGTCAAAAAAGATCAGCAGTTGAGTGAAGAGTACAATTAGCTTTTTTCTTTTTCCTTTTCTGGATTTCCTGAAAAACTCTTATGTATAAAGGTTTGCATGTGGCAATTGCATATGGCAAACAGGATTGTAGAATCATTCCAGTGGAAGGAAATTCAGGTGTAATCCAAACTTCTGCTAACAGCAGGATTAGTACTGAACTCACACAGTGATGTCTAAATGTTTGTCAAATTGGATCTTGTGTTGACTATTTCTTACTGTTATGATGAAGAAAAACTGTTAGTTGGAAAGAAAAGCATTTAAATATGTCATTAAGCTTTCCTGAAATATAAAATTAATATTCGAAGATTTTCACTGATGCATGAATTTTGTGAAATATGAGAAGCATGTGAAGCAGCATACAAAGACTCTAACTGATAATTAAATATTTTTCATTTTAGAGCCTTGATGAGTATGAAGATGATGAAGCAGGGCAGAAGGAACGAAAGAAAGAGGATGCTATTACTCAACAGAATACGATACAAAATGAGAATTCCAGTGCAGATACCTCTTGCTCATACTTACTCCAGGTGAGATCTTAACATTGCTCATTTTGGCATTTTACTCAGGTTTAAAACTCCTTTCTTCTTTGTATTTCTTAACAGTAGATTATACCCTATGTAAAAAAACCCCTAAAGTTCAGGAGCTGACACATTGCTGAAAACAGAATGAGGTTCCATCCCTCAAACTTCACACTACTGAGATGAAGATTCTGACAACAGAATCTTCTGTTTCTGTGGAGGTCTGAATGTAATAGTTTTGATGATCATCATAGAACTTTATCGAGGGGAAGATAAACTGGGAGATTCAAGTGAAAAATACTGTCAGGTTTAGAATATTCAAATAATTGCAGGTAGAATTCTAAATCAGGACACATTTTTCCTGATTTATTTTGTCAATTGACAAAATTTCCCCAGTCTTTTGTGTGCTTCTGGATGCCTTTAATGTTGAGAAGAGCCTGGAGCAGAGAAATTACCTGGAATGTCAAGATCTTTCTCATTTTGTTAAAGTTTAATCTGTCATTTTCCATGCTTCCATGTGATTTCAACGAGATGTCCCAATGGAAGACATTCCTCTTTATGTGACTGAGTGCTGCAGAGAGAGGCTCCATTCAGCTGCCTGTTCCCTAGGCTGAAGAATTCTATTTTACTTGGTTGTTCCTCATACAGGAGTTACTCAGTAACATTCTGTACTTTCTAGTTTGACTCTGTTTTGTTTGGTACCCAAAAACAGAACCAATGAAACATTCAGTACAACATGCAGTCATAGAGTGGTTTAGTGGTGGGGTTTGTTTTGTTCTCTGTTTCTTTTCTAATAATTCCTGATACTTATTTGTTTCCTGAGCACTGAATTTACTGTTTATGTTGTGTATGCCTAATCTAATTTAACATTTTGGTGTTATCTGTGAGTGAGAATAGCAAGCTCAGAGGTCAATGTTTGTGTAAATTTAGAGACGTGTTCACCTTTTGTTTCATTATGTACACTATACTTATGTACATTAAATTTAATCTCCTGTTCCACCTCCTAGTCACTCCCATTAAAGGAGTCCTGCATGTTTTTACAGTTGATCTGTATCTTTTCTGTTCTGAATAGCATCTGTGGACATCTCCTCCCCAAATACATTGAAAAGCACAGGTTCCTGTGACACTCTTCTGGTTGTTCCGTCCACTGTGAAAGCTGACCATTGAGGTCCACCTTTATTTCCTGACTTTTCACCAGCGATTTATTCACAGGACATTCTCTTTTATTCTAAGAGGTTACTTTCTTTAGGAGGCTTTGGGGGATGCCTTTAAAATGCACTATGCTGTCAATCAAATTTCTGTCCTGGACATGTTTTTACAAAAGCTGTATTAGATTTGCGAAGTGCAACTATTCTACAAATGCCTTGGTGACCCTTCCACATGGTATCATATTTACTTACTTATTCCTTAATTGTTCTAGACTTACTAGCAACACTATCCAGTATAAATATCAAGTTTACTCCTCTATAGTTCTGTTTGTTTTAGGATCTTCTTGAGGATGATGTTTGTTACCCTGTGGTACTAGGGCGGTTTTAAATGAGAAGTTCCATTTGATCTAAAGTAGTTCAGTTATTGCATTTTTCAGTAGCATCAACATTTTCTTCAAAGCTCAAGGAGTAAATAGCTGCCTCATTCTAGCAGGTAACATTTAAAAAAATTTTTATTAATTTTTTTTCACATTCTACCAGTGCTTCTGCTGTAAATAGACCATTCTCCAGAGGGAGTGCTCTGATATGACACTCTTACCGTTATTTTCTGTGCTGAACATCAACAAAAAGATTTCTGCAAAGCTACTGTCTCCTCTGAGTATAGCTCATATAACTGGATCTGTTGTTATTGCAGATTCGTCAGGAGCCATCATGCTGAAATGTTTTTATGTTTTTCTTCAAGTTGTTTGTAAGACTGTTTCTTAGTGTTCGCTCTGTTTTCACTTCTTCAGCAGATATTCCAAAAGTTATAATTTTTAGTTTCCCCTAGTGGTGTTATATAATGCTTTGGCTGTGTTTCCATACCCTCTTATTTCAGCCATATTTTCTATTCTTCTTGACCAGCAATCTCAGTTTTTATTTACCAAACTGTCTTTATTAATTGTCTCCTACATCTCCAAGTCTGTCACCTCTGTATTCCAACAGGCACTGCCTCTTTGTTGACAGAGCACAGCAGGAGTGTCGTGTTACGACAATGCAGAAGAGAGTCCCAGGTCTCAGATCTGGCAAAGGCCCAGGGCAGCACATGTACAGAGCAGATGGAACCTTGGAAAGTTGTAGCTACTAAGACTTAATCAGTTTATTACTGGCTCTGCCAACTCACTTTCTATTACGAGACTTAGAACTTGCCTGTGTTGAACAGAATTTGACAGCAGTGTTATTTCAGCTTTGATGACTGTATTTCCTTTTGATTCTTCTCTGTGCAAGACTAATACTCTTAAAAAGAGTGGAGCTTATGTTGTAGATGTAAGAACTCATTTTAAGTTGCCATTGATCAATATATATTTTATTTGCACACACTTAGAATAAATACATTTCTGTAGTTACAGCTATTTCCCCCCATTCTTCTTATCATTTAATGAAATTTGTAAATACATAATTATTGTGAATATGGTAATAAGATGGTATTGATTTCATATTTGATGAGGAAATACGTTGCTGAATAAGATTTTCTTTCCAGTCCTTAATCTGATTTTTTAGTTCTGTTTTAATACTGTCAAAAGTTGCAGTTCTCATTTTCTTAGGCAATATGTACATATTTTTGAAAACTCTGGCTGAATTTAAAGTTCTTGATCCAAAGCACAGACATACCAAGTTTGTTTAAGAATAGATCTAAAAATATAGCAGACTTGAGTATTTTCCCTGAAGCAGAACTATTTGACTGAAATAAGCTTTCTGAATTATTTTATATTGGCAATGTAGAAGATGGTAACTCTGGCAACGTTACAAGCACTGAAGAACTATTACAATCAAAGAATTTGTTATTTAACTTTAGTAAAAGATAGTGTGGAAAGCCACACCTCACCAGGTGAATCAGCATTAAATCTGCTCCCAGACACAGGTATTATATCCGTCTCTGACTTTCTTGCATGATTCTTACTTCCTATTCTTACTAGGAATGAAATCCTGTTCTTCAGTTGTTCTGATCTTGAGTTACAGAACTGTGGGCTGCTCTAGTGATGTGTATGGGGAATGCAGACTGAGGGTGATAAGTCATATATCAGTGAGCTTAGAAATCTTACAAATGAGCTAAAAATCTGTAATGCTAAGGACAAGCACAGTTAAAACTACTACTTTAAAAGTTACTAAAGTTTCTACTTCAACTAGAAATCTTCACTGCCTGATAATTATAGAAATCTAGCTCTTATTTAGCAGAGATGGCAAAATTGAAAATAGGGCAAAACTATTTTATAGCAGTGTCTTTCTTGCAGGTGGATGGAAATTATATGTTCAAAGTTGTGACCATGTCTTAATTGAAGATGGTGTTAGTATTTGTGTTATACAGAAAGCTTGCATCAGAAAACCAACAAGATTTGGCTGGAAAAACACTTTGAAGATTTATTTTTAAGTCTTTTAAAAGACTTTGAGTTCCTGAATGTAGAAAAGATTTTACTATTAGCTAATATTAAAAAAGCACCATATGCAAGGCCTTTGTATTAAAGCATTCAGGTTTGCTGATACCATGGTCATGTTCCTCTTGGAATTCAGCTGTTTGTGGATCTGGCCTCCTAAAATATGCCCCAAATATGTGCCCTTCTTCATGTAAGCCTGTGGCAGTAGGGTTAACATAACCTCTGTGTCCTTACAAAAGTGATATTTGAACATGATGTGATGTGTGTGTCACCTTATGGTGTTCTTGGAAAATTGGAGAGCCAATTGGGAAGGCTGAGAAAATGAATTCAAAGCTAATATAAAG
The DNA here is from genome assembly GCA_034336665.1 of Luscinia megarhynchos. Classification (NCBI taxonomy): domain Eukaryota; kingdom Metazoa; phylum Chordata; class Aves; order Passeriformes; family Muscicapidae; genus Luscinia; species Luscinia megarhynchos. Next base: position 33,515,943 of record CM067564.1, read on the forward strand.
CTTTGCAGTGGGAGACACATGTATAGCTCCTCCATCCATTAAAACCTTCTAATTACAACTGGCTGTTTTGTGGCAGTTATGCTATAATAATACAGAAGTATCCTTCTCAATATCATAGAAAGGATTTGAAATCCTTTGTTTTATGTTATCTCTGGTTCCTTTCTGCTTGCATTTTGTTTCAAATATTACAGTGTCTGTAAATGCCAGTTGTGCTGTACAGTGAAGGTGCAAAAAATTTATCAGCTGTGAAAAATTGACATTTATGATATGGGAGTTGAGTAAATATGTACTGTCAAAAACATCAAGAGCCAAAAGGGAATTTGAGAACTTCAAAATTCCTTCTGTCATGGCCATGAGGATGGGGGTTATTGAGTTCTAGATGTGTGTTTTTTTTACTGAGGACAAAAAGGGTCTTGCTGGATGAGCTGAATCCTTTCCTCTCCCTGAAAAACTTGACCCAAACGTGTCAGGATGATTTTTGCTGCTAACATAACATGGAAATAGGAATCAATGAGAGTGAGAGGTACTGATTTTTATGCCTGTGGGCATGGAAAGAGGAAATTCAGAGTCACTTAGATAACCAAACTTAAAACTTTGTGAAACTAATACTCTGAATCCTTCAACTGAAAGGTAACTATTTATAAATACCAGAATGATTTTGAGTATCTTAGTGTTGAAAGGGAATGCTGATCTTTATTATTGTAACACAGAAGCAAAATTTGTCTAGTGTATTTCTTAGCTCTGTATTAAAAAATTGAAAATCATAGTTATCACAGTTATCTTTTGCATCTGTATTGATTGTCAAAGATCTCTCTGCAATCCTCTATTAGAAACCTGCCTTGGTATTTGTAGTGCCAGTATGAAACTGGAATTTTACCTTTCAAGCATTATGAAGCCTGGGACCCCAGTATGAGTTGACTCACACTTTTTTTTTAAAGCCTTGACAGCTGTTTTACTGTACCTAATTGCATATTCTGTATTGCTGCAAAGCCCAGGGCCTCATTCAAGACCCTTGCACTTCATTTGGAAGTAGCAGTAATTTTGTTCCAGCCATTAATTTGCTTTGGGTATGCAATTGTAATGCACATTTCTTGCTCTCCCTGTATTGGTCTTGTACATGAACAGGAAATTCAAGAAATTAAGATCTTGAATCTTTCAAAATTATTTTATACAAGATACAGCTTTGTGAGATACATTTTAGACAGTTAAACATCCACACTTAATTACAGTCACAAACATAGAATGGATTTGCTAGACAAAAAAATGTCACTTCATTTGTAGCACTTAACCTTGTTAGACTGTAAATTGTGTTATATTCTTGCAGTCAGTCCAAATTATGTGCATTAGCAGACAGACTAAAGCCTGATCCTAGTACTGAATTCCTGTGGAGCTGTTAATCCAAGACAGCGGAAGGCAAAGCTGCCCTAGTTTCAGCTCCGAGCACTGCCTTACATACACAATAGTATTGCCAGGTCTTGAATTGCTCTCACTCCTCTCTGTAGCAGCAATGCAGTTTTTTGTTCTCTGAATGGGATTAGCTTAGTGGTAGATGCTTGGATAATCATTCAATTTAGTGTAGAAATTACCCAGTCCCTTTGAAAGAATCGTTGTTGATTGCAGGTGAGGATAGAATGAAATGTCTACATAATTAGCATTAATGGTACAATTATGAAATTGTGTCACAGTAGGTTGGGTTCATTGTAGTAACTTCAGTGTGAATAGATTAGGTGGTGAAGTGATCTAAACTTGATTTATTAACATGACCCTTGAGTTATGCCTTATGCATTTAGTTGTAAGTCATTCAAAAGCCTTTGAAAATTGAGAGAAAAAGGTATCTGATCTTTTTTTAACCTTTTGTTCTAAAAAAGTTTAAAATTTCACCAAAACATTGCAGGCACTTTCTAAAAGGAACATGGTCCAAGGACATTTCTATAGAAATGTAGTTCTTTTTGCTTAAATAACATTCTTTTCTTTAAATGTGACCTAACACATTGAAATTTTTGGAAGCAAGTATATATATCAGTGTTACAAAACTGTAAATATTTAATAGAAGCACCTTATAAGCTTTGCTGAAAGCAATAAGTAAAGGTAAGCAAGAAAATTCCTTCTTAGCTTTATGGCAAACTGTGAGAAATCAGAGGGATCTGAATGTGTTATATGCATCTCCTTTCAGAATGACAGCTGAAAGCCTGCTTGACACAAGCTTCTCCAGAGTTTTGTACGTGAATCTGTTGAATTTGTTCTGAGAATATACTGCCAAATAAGCAACTCAAGTTATACTTTTTACCCTATTTTGCCTTTTCTGGCTTTTCATTTTGAAGTGTAATGTCATACAACATCATTTTACAATTACTCTCATTATCCGAAAGTATGTGGTAATAATATTCATGCCTATTCATACAGGACCATGGTTTTTCAAAGGTGTCTGCTGTCTAGGTTTCATGTAGTTCTTGCAAAGAAGAACTGTGTGCATGCATTCAAGAGTAGTATTTCATCTTTTCTAAGTATTTCACCTTGATGTTGCTTGATGTTAATTTTCATCCATAGAGAAAATGTGGTTGTGCTACATTAGGCTTGCCTAAATGTATTAAACGTGTTCTCTTTTCAACACTACATTTTTTGGGTGTTAGGCCAGGAATTATTTTGCATAATAACATGATTATAATATTGGTATTGTTTTTAAAAGTAAGGAAGTAAATATGATTATAGTACAGAAAAAGGTTAATTATGGTGATGTATTTTTGAGTTTGGAAGTCAGAAGTAATTCTGCCAAATCAGGTTGTATGGCTCTAATATTTGAGAGTGAACTACCAGATAATATTCATCTTGGGTTTTCTGTTTGCAGGTGGAGTGTGATGCACTCTGCAGAAATGATATGAAAGCAGTCTTTTGTATCCACAAACCACTTAATAATGACTGCAGTAGAAAACTCATGAGGAAATCTGACTCTATGTCTAAAAGTGTTTGCATAAAAGTAGTTTAAAAGAAGTCAAATTCAATGTTAAGTATTAAAAGATCAGTAATTTTTAAAATGCCTTTGCACCTAAAGTCAGTTTTGTGTGTGTGCAGTGTTTTTAAAGTGGGAAGTTGGAGGGAATTTGCTGCCCTGTGCAGGTCATGACATGAAACAGGTGCTTCAGTTACCATCTGCCATGGTTCCCATGGCTTGGGAGACCCAGATGATTTCTGTGACCTGTGTAAGGAAAACACAAACACAGGGATTTCATGTTTTCATGGTCGCACATGACCAGGCAATCACTCAGATATTTTCTAGCAATATGGGCATATATTCAGTAAGAAGAAGAACTAGCAAATGCAAAATATTGAACATTACTCACAGTGTACTGTTCTTTGTGTTCCACTTAAGAGATGTGGAAAAACACATCATGATGTCAGGAAAGGCAGTATCATGAGTTTGAGTGAAAGTTGCAAAAGTCTAGGACGTTCTGACCTGTTCTGAGTTGGTTGACTTTGCAGTCTTGATTTGCTTTAATTGCTTTTTTTCTGTATGTATTGTTGCAGGATGGAAAACCCCCCACTCTATATAGTAACTTTTAAAATTAATCTTCAAGGTAACTTCTGAATTTAAGAGTAATAATGTTGCATGGTGTTCTTGTTTGGTATAACTGGAGGCTTTCACTACCCTCCAGGATTTGTTTTGATAGAAATGAGATGGCAAGTTTTTAGTTACATTGCATGGATTTGTGGTTTTAGTAGAAGAGTAGTTTTGAAACAGTGGAATTAGAATATTTTATAGGAATGAGCTGTCATAAGGCGTTGTAGCAACATAGGTTTCTCTGCCAAAATCTTGCTCCTCTCCTGCCATGTGAGCAAATTTAGTATATGTGTGTCTGTTGGTATAGTGCTGCTGATCCATGCATGTTCAGTGGGTTTTACTGTGCCAAAGGATCTGCACATGAAAGTCTGATTCAGCTGTACTGCATGTGCACTATCCAATGCTGCTGCTTTTGGAAAGGTGCTTTCGAGTGAATCATGGTCCTTTTTGCCCCTAAGAAATCAGGGAGCTGGGAGCTAGCAGTCAATGATGTGAGACCAAAGGGAAAGAGGGTGACTGTAAATTGCCTATGGGCCAGGGAAAGTTGCTTGTAGCCTTGAGGATGCAGCTAGGGAATCCCTACTTTGAGTTGCCTGACTTCTGCTCTTGGAGGGAAATACTGACTACCAAGGTTTATCTTTCTGACAACTGACCAAGTAGAGAGATCTTTCAATTTTTTGTGGAAGACATTGTTTGTGTTCAGTGCTTGATCACTGTCAGCATGAATTTGATTACCTTTGATGGCAAACTTTGTTTTTCTTAGAAATACAGAACTATTAACACTTTTGACATCTGTGCTCACTGAAGTTTAATTTAGTGGATAAGTGATTTAAGCTTAAAATTGTTTGATGAATGCATTTCACTCCCAGTAAACAGAATTAAATACACCCATGAAGTCTCATAAAATGGAGTTTGATTTTGTGTGCCTGTGTATATGTGCACAACTGTTTGTCACAGGACCTGCATAAAAACTAAAGCTGAATCAAACCTGTACCTGTGAAGGCTTCCTTCTTACTTTAGTTTCACAGTTGTGCCTAGGAACCTACAGGGTTTTCAGCACAGCCTGCTCTTCAGGTAATTTCTTGATCTTTATGCACAGCAAGTGTGAAGCAAAGGGTGTAAGTTATGATTTCTCCCTTGTAGTTTTGCTGAAATTTGTGTTCCTTCCACTAAGATTTAATTTTTGGGAGCTTTGTTTACTTTTATTCTATTTTTTTCTTATCTTCAGATGTTGCTGCTATGTACTCAGCCTGTATGAACAGGTATTTGGTTTGTCGTTGCCCATTTGTTTCTTTCACTATGGAGTTAATGTAGCTGTGCTCCAGAATTGCACTAGCTGCACTGATCTGGAGCCTTTTTTGGAACCTCTATACAGATGTAAGGAATAGGAAGCAGTTTCTCAAATTCCCAAATAATGTTTTGAGTAGCCTAAAGGGGCCTCATGTAAAGGAATTTGGTTTTTCCCCCACGTGTTTTCTGTTTTGGACTGGCTTTTAAAGTCAGTTGGGTTGCAGTGGGTATCTCCTCCCAGTCAGTCTCTCTCTCTCCTTTTTTTTTTTTTTTAAAACAAGAAAAGGGGTCCTGAATGTATAATGATAAAACTGTAGCTGAGGTTTCTTTGGCAGGAAGAGTCTTTGAGCACATACAAATTTATTGAAAAAGTGGGTCTTCTCAACATATCTACTTGTACAAATAGATTACACAGCCTGATATCAAAAGCTTTTGTAAGGTATATTAATACCCCTGATTTTTGCACTTTCCTGTGCTTTTACTCGAGAGGGAGAATTTTAATTAGTACTGCTTTCATGCCAGGAACAAGTCTGAAGCCTAGACAGCAGTTGTGAGTACCTGCTGGGTGTGTACAGAGAGGGAGGAGATTCTTTTCTGCAAGAACCAATATGACCATGGATCAAGAGGCTCCCTGCTGCAAGGTGGAGAGGAGAGACAACTTGCTCAATATTGCTGAAAAATGAGCAGAAATGTATACTCTCTGTTCCATGGTGGTGGGAGGATGGCTGGGACAGGATAGCCTGCTTCTCTATCTGCATCCTTGCAGTCCTAGTGTAATTAATGTGATGGCTCTGAAGGGAGGAGGAATCTGTAATTCATAGTTGTTTGGTGGAGACAGTCTGACTATGTTTATACTGTTAAAAAGTGCAAGACCTGGGTGTGAGCTCAACTGCTGCACTGCTGATAAAACCTGTGGCTTAATTATTAGCGACATTTTCTGGCATGGTTTTGGTTCATGCTACCTAATGCTCTCTCTCTTATGTCATACCTGAGGGCTGTTTGAGGAATAATGTACCAGGAGCCAGTCCTCTTATATAGTATGAACATCACAGCACCAGCTGTGGCTGCCTGTGTAGTGCTACAAGAACATTACTTGCCTTTGCTAGCTCAGAAACAAATATCTTTAATCAACACACTGGGGTGTGCAACACAAACTTAGGTTTCCTGCTCTGAAAACACTACTTTGAGTTGTAGTTCATACCTTGTGTGATTTCAAATACTTCTGTCTGAGAGGAGACTACAGCTTCTTATTTCTTAGGGATACTATATGATCTTTCTGGTCATTTTTTTTACTCTGCTTTTTCTTTTGAGTCACCTGAGATCTAGTCAGGTTTTTTCAGCCTGAAGTAATCAGCTTCTTCACAGCTTTTATTCTGCTTGTCCTGATCTCTTTCTAGCTCTTCAGTGGTGAATATTGCTTGAATATAGAAATAGAGAATAACAAATAAAAGAAAAGAGATGCTTGACTTACCTGGGAGTTACTTGTGTTACCTGCATGTATTTCTTTAATTATTTTCTGTCATCTAATCTTGAATTATTTTCTGTCATCTAATCTTCATAGGTAGAAATTGAGGATACTTACCTTTCTGTTAGAACTCTGATTCCCTGGGTGTTCTTGCAGTGTTTTTCCATGGCCCCCTGGCTCTGTGTAGGTAGATACCATAGGTAGATAAATCATACTTCTTTGGCTTCACAGGAGTAATATCTATTGCTTGAACCCTGGCATTTTAGCACATCTATTAGTTCTTGTTTGAAGTCCTATTAATTTTGTGTTGATTAAAGATGGTACATGAGGCTACAAAAAATAAAGTTCAGATTCACAAAGTTCTGTTGCATTTCCATGAAAAACATCTCCAGATGTTTTCAAAGGGATGACACAATTGAGAGGAGCTGTCAACTCTCTTATGGGCAGAGAAGCCCTGTAGATAGACCATGACAAATTAGAGAATTGGGCAATCACCAACTGTATGGAATTTAGGAAGGGCAGATGCCAAATCCTGCTGCTGGAATGGGGAAGTCTTGGTTGTGTGCATAGACTGGGAAGCAGAAAAGAGACGTGAGGATCCTGGTGGATTGCGAGTTGAACAGAGCCAGCAGTGCCCTGGCAGCCAGGAGGGACAGCCCTGTCCTGAGAGTATCAGGGACAGCCTCACAGCCAGGCAAGGGAGGGGATTGTCCCCTCTGCTCTGAGCTGGGGCAGCCTCACCTTGAGTGCTGTGTGCAGTTTTGGGTACCACAACGTGTAAAAGACATTTTGAAAAAGCTTTAGAGAGCATTGAGAGGAGGGCCGCAGGATGATGAAGGGTATGGACTGGGAGCCATATAAGGAGGAGCTAAAGTCATTTGGTCTGCTCAGCCTGGAGTAGAGGAGACTGCAGGAGACCTCATTGTGGCCTTCATCCTCAACAGGGAAGGAGGAGGGGCAGGTATTGATCTCTTCACTCTTGTGACCAGGCCCGAGGGAATGGCATAAAGCTGAGTCAGGAGAGGTTTAAGTTGGATAGCAGAAAAAAACTCTTCACCTAGATGGTGGTTGGGCCCTGGAACAGGCTCCCCAGGGCAGTGATCACAGCACCAAGCCTGACAGAGTTCAAGAAGTGTTTGGACAACACTCTTAGTCACATGGTATGATCCTTGGGGTGTCCTGTTTAGGACCAGGAATTGGACTTGATCCTGATGGTCCTTTCCAACTCAGCATATTCTTTGATTCTGTGATTCAGGAATGGAAAGTAAATGGTATCTCTTGACTGCTGAGGGAAAATTGCTTTTGGGAAAATTTGGTGGGAGGAGAAGAAAGGTGTTTAATCTTTTTGCATTTTTCACATCTGCAGTTATTCCTGGTTTGTATTAGGGTCAGATTGCCTTTCAATTGTCGAGCATTTAGATGTTATCCCACTTTAAGAGCTGAATGAAACCTTGTTTTGCAGAAGATACGTAACTGCCATTTCCAAACAAATCTCAGTGCAGAGTTATACTGAATGTGAGAAGTAGCTGTAGTTAATCCAGATGTCATTTATGTATGGGAGTTAGCTTGATTTGCTGGAGGGAGATAGAATCTACCTTGCTATGAAAAAAGGCAAGAAACCCCAGCAGTAGCCCTCCTTCTTCCATGTAGTGAAGTTGTATTTGCTCACATCTTGACTATTGTGCACGAAACTTTTTAGGAAGCCCATATTTGAATTACATATTAAAAAAAAAATTGTTTTAATGGCCTAATTTCAGTCAAAATTCAACCTTGCATGTTGCAGGAATATCATTATGTAGTAATAATTTCCAGTAGTGTATAGTTATATTTCAAAACAGTGTTCATATTCTTCATGTCAGTATATATACCAGTGAGCCCCAACAGCCTGATTTGATCCAGGGGATTTGCTTTAATTGTTTGCAGAACTTTTAAGTAGTGTGTCAAGGGATTCCAGTGAACATTTTACATAGTCCAGCTGACTCTAGAGTCTGTACTTGTTTAAAAACAATGTTTGTTAGTGCATTTTAACTAGCAAATTTGTAATAGTAGGGTTGGTTTAACATCTGGAAAACTTTGTCAGACACTTGTAAACACAGACAATTCTATTTATTTAAAGCCAGTGACCAGCTTGTTTATGTAATCTCTCTGTTGGCCAGATGAAATGCCAAGATGAGCCAGGAGCGAAAATGAGATGTAGCCAAGTTCCTTGCATCCTAGAGTGACAGAGATTTAATTTGCAGTAAATGGTTTCATTAACTGAAGCAGTCTCAGCTGCCTATTCTGTCCTTATATATTTTCCTGTGCAGCAGGTGCATGTCTATGTGTTAGTCTGTGCAGTGAATCAGATGAAGGAACTCATGTGGAATGAGACAAATGTTTTCTTTTTACTTGTTTTTTTCTCGTGGATCCCACCCTGTCCTGCATTAATACCATTCACACAATCACTTTTGTAGACAAAACAAAAAGGGAACATAACCAATTTTCTGGAGCAATGCTGATGTATATCACTCTGCGGTAGTTTGCAGAGTGTTCACTAATAATTTGGTTTATTAGTGGTGTATATAGTGTTACAAGGTAATGCAAGCTGCCTGAGATCCTGTGCAAAAAGCAAAAGTAATTTTAAAGCTGTGTTTGGAATACTGCATTGAAGTGAGTGTTTGATTTCATCCTTGGAAAAAGAACTGATGTTGGTAGATGTCTTGGCAGCATTATTTTTTCACCGGTATGAAAGAAACCATTACCATTGTTATGGATTACTTTACTTACTGTTTTTCCATTCAGGATGTCCACAGACTATAAAAAGAATTCCTCTTTTAGAGGGAGACATTCAAAGAAACTGATCCCTTCGTTGCTCATGACAAATCATTGACTTTTATAGTAATGATTAGATATTTTAAATGTGGGTTAAAACTCAAAGTTAAAAAATATTTAGGAATAGGACCCAGATTTGTAAATAAGTATTTAGGTACAAGAATAAACATCTGCTTTTAGGTTAACTCTTTGTCAGAACAAGCATGTCCCTCCTTTCCTCCTTCCTTTTCTTAATTTTCTGCCAACCTTCAGTTCCCCCAAAAGAGGAGGAGACAACATCTTAAATTATAGATGCTTACTGCATTTTAAGATCCTCTGAATAATTTGAAATCTTAGACTAATTTTTTACTTATAGGCACATAATGCTATTTACAGCATGACTACTTATATTCATGTTGCCAGAGACTTTTGGATGCACACAAAACAAATTCCATAAGATGAGAACAGAGGTAAATAATACATTTTCCTAGTGCTTTCATCATCACTTTAAGGAGTGATTGGTTTGCATTTACATTAAGATTTCAAAGTAATAAAAGTCATAATTTACCAAATCGGCAATATTAATTTGGTGTTCAGAGGAATTTTTTTATGCATCAGATGTGCATTTTTAACTTTTTGTTCGTAGTTAATTTTAAGTACAGAAATAAAAAAAACACTAATACTGTAGAAACATCTGTTACAAAGGCTTGTTAATTGACTCAAGGCTTTTTTGTTTGTTTCTTTTAACAGGTGTCATTTGTAGCAAATGAGAGTATTTGCCATGCACTTTGTCTCTGAGCACTTGTTTGCTTTCCCAGCTTTTTCTGAAGAACTGGATTTTCTGAATAGTATTGCCAAACTTTTTAAGGTGTCCTGTTGAATTAAATGTTCAAGTCTATGTAATTGCTTTACATCTTATGTTTGCATTTAGTATATGAAAATGTTTTAGCAAATATGAGGGTGTACAGTGCATTCACTGCATCCTTTTAGTGTCTAGAGTACAAAACAAGCATCTGATACCTAAAAATTTCTTTGTACAAAGCTGTGTATGCTTCACTAGACTGCAATCTCAGGAGCAATATCTCTCTCATGAATTCTGCCTTTCACTGCAAACAGAAGCTGATGTTCACCAGGAGGCATTTTCCTGAAAAAAAAAAAGAAGCTGTTAAAAAAATAAGAATTGAGGAAGATTAGAGCCCAGACTTCCTATTTTATTGTATCTGCAGACAGGCAAAATCTAGACCCAATGTAACTCTCCATCCAAACTGAAAAAGACAACTGAACCATTGGCCCATAGCTAGTGGGGCAACTGGGATATTTCTGAGCCCATCACCACCAGGAGCTGTGTCTGATGTTATGGGAACATGTGTCTTAATGTATTAGATGAAACAATTTGAATCTTCTCAGGTGCTTCAGAGTCAAATCACCTCAGTGATCTGTCATTACTCACTGTCTTAAAGCCAAAAATCTTTAAGGCTTGAAGGGATCTTGGGAAGTCTCCAGTCCAGGTCTTTCAGACAAAGCAGGATACCTGTAGCAAATTTCTCAGGACTGTGCCCAGTTGAGTTTTTGTTATCACCATGGATAGAAATATGTCCCCATTGTCTTTACCCCATCAGGAATTTGTACACATTGGCAAGATACCTCCTGAGCATCCTATTCTCCTGGCTGAACATTTCCAGCACTTTCAGCTTCTCCTCATGTGTCAGATGATCCAGACCTTTAATCATATGTCCAGCTTTGCTGGGGTCTCTCCAGTATATTGTTCTCATAATGAGAAGTTCAGAACTGGACCCAGCCTACCAGCTGTAGTCTCACCAGGGCTGAGCAGAGGGGAACTGGAGAACATGCTTTGTTGGAAGGGATCCAGAACTCCAACTCCTGTCCCTGAACAGGACACCCCAAGAGTCATACCATGTGCCTGAGAGTATTGTCCAAATGATTTTTGAAGTCTATCGGGTTTGCTGCTGTGACCACTTCCCTGCAGAGCTTGTTCAAGTGCCCAACCACCCTGAGATGTGGAGAACTTTTTCCTAATACCCAAACTAATCCTCCACTGACACAACTTCAGGCCATTCCCTCGGGTCCTGTCACTGGTCACAACAGAAGAGATCAGTGCCTGACTGTCCTCATCCCTTCATGAGGAAGTAGCAACTGCAGTGAGGTGTCCCCTCAGTCTCATCCAGGCTGAACAGACCAGGTGACCTCAGCAACTCCTTGTGTGCGTTCCCCTCTAGTCCCTTCACCGTCTTTGTAGCTCTCTCCAGGATGCTGTCCTTCAGCCTGCCGCCAGTGCATCCTGAGGATGCCATGGGCCTCCTTTGCTGCAAGGGCACGGTGATGGATTATGTCTGACTTGATGTACACCAGGATGCCTGGGATCCTTTCTGCAGCTTTTCACAGCATGTGCTCATGCTTGGGATTATTTGTCCCCAGACTCAGAAGCAGGACTTTGCATTCTCCTTTTATTTGGACTTCATGGGCTCTCTCTGTGCACCTATTTTTGCAGCCTGTCTGTGTCCCTCTAGATGGCAACACAGTCACCTGATGTATTGTTAACCTCTCATCCAAGCTGTTTGTAGACTGCAAACTTGCTGAGGCTGTGCTTTGTCTCATCATTCAGGTCATTAATGAGTCATTAAACAGTAGTGGCTCCTGTATCAATCCCTGCAAAGTGGCTGGCATCCAGCTGGACTTAGTGCTGCTGTTCATAACCCTTTGGACCCAGTAATCACTGCATCTCATGGTCTACTTATCTGGCCTCAATTTCCACATGGATATATTGTGTGGGAAGGTGTTGAAAGCTTTGCTAACATCTAGATAAACGTCATCTGCTTTGCCTTCATTCATCAAGTCTCATCATAGAAGGCTGTCAGGTCATGAGTGGTTTCCTCTTCATATATCCATGCTGATTTCACCTTACTGTCCTTGAGGATTTTGTTCCATTTCCTACTCAGGGACTGAGATAAGGACTGCCCTGTAGCTCCCTGGATGATGCTTCTTGAAGAAAGGAATGACATTCCCACTTCATTTTAGTCCTCAGAAACCTCCCCCTGCTTTCCATGACCTTTCAAAGATAACCTACCCTTAAGTAAACTTTAAAAATAGCATTGGTACCATTTAAAATTATGTTTCTCTGCCCTTTAAGAGGTAAAATTAAGTTTCTTTTTCACAGCTATGAATCACTATTTTTCAGATGCTGTCATCAATGATAAAAATAGTCATTAGTGTTAAACCAACAATTTTGCCAAGTTTGTGGATTTCTTTAAATAGTTGCCACGAATTTGTTGAACTTTGTTCGTCTGCTTATCTTAGGGATAAAGTGTAGCATATATGGCAGGAATTGAAAATGCTTCATAAAATAAGATCAACTTTCAGATCGAGTTTTCTCTATAATACAAATATTTTTTTTTCAATTCTATTTTCTATAGTAAAATAACACTTTTTGTGTCCTACTTTTTAGCTTGTTTATTTACTTACAAAGTCATTAGTGTACTGATCAGTGAAGGCAGTGTAATGTTTTGTAGAATTTTCAGAGTGGATGGAATTTCTCTTGCATCTTATTTTGAGAGCTCATTTACTTCTTTGCCTGCAGTAAGTATTGTAAGTAGACAGAATTTCATACTTTGCCTTTTTTTTTCTCATAAAGGCAGTTGTCAATTAGCTCTTTAAATGTTCTTTCCTGACTTTTTACCTGTTAATTGCTGGGGGGTGTTTTGCCTATGACTAAGAAAATAATTGTTTCATGTTGCAACATCCTAAAAAAATATTTATGGACTTATCCTGTTAAATCTGAGCCATTGTTCAAACATGTCTTAGTTTTTGTACTTGACTGCTTCAATTTTTGTTCCCCTCCAGAAGAATAGCAGTGGTGTTGAGGAGTTGAAACAGTTTTGCTCTGCTGCTCTTGGACAAGTAAATGAAATATCCAAGTCCACATGTGTTTCCATACTAGTTCGTGGTAGTGGAGGTGTACTGGTGTGAGCTGTTTTACATGTTGTGCATGCAGGGGGATGGAGTAAGTACACCCAGTTTTATGATGTAGTCAGAAGCGGACACTCAAGGCTTCTGAGGTGATGTTCAGAAGCAGTAACATGGTGACAGTAGTCCTGGTATTGTCTGTACTTGACAACAAAATAATGCAAAACTGAGTTGTACAGTGACATGGGACTGCTCCCACTGCAGAATTAGTTTTCCATGGAGTGATAAGGTATTTTGGCAGTATAGATACAAGACAAATATTAATTAATTTTTTCCTCTTTGTTTCTTTTAGGACTCCTCCAGGATGGTTTCAAGCAGGTATAAAAGGTATGAGAGATTTGTACACTACAATTTTGTTTTACATTTCTGCCAGAAATAATGCTGATTGAATGGCTATTTTTAGTAGAAGCCATCATACTGCTCCTGTAGATATATGGTCTGATACTGGGGAAAGGACCTGAAAGATGCAGCAAGCTTATCCAAAGCCCTCTATTATGTTACTATTTAAAAAAAAAAATTCAGCTAGTGTTTTACTGGATCTTACTAGGGCAGAATAGGTTCTCAATCAAATGTCAAGCTTGACTACACATTGCCTAGTAGCCAGTATATTCAAAGTTTAATTTATGAACACTGTATTCTGAAGTTCAATAAAGGAAGATAATTTTGTTGCTCTCCGCAGTAATACCAGAGATATGGTTTTATCATACTGCTGTCTCAGTTGTAGCAGGTGTTTCTCATATATAGCATGTCCTGTTTGTTATTTTTTGTCTTTGAGTCAGGTATTACCCTGGTCATTACTCCAGCTTTTAAATCAGAGAAATACTTGAGAAACTCTTGATGCACCTGACCAGCATGTGAAATTTTTGTTTATGTGGAATTAATAGTGACACAGCTATCACAACTATTAGGTAATGTTATGGTAACACGGGGTCTAAAATATGTCAACTGAAGCAAGACAATTGTGTAAGAATTTTTTTATTTAGTACATGAATGCGTTATCTTTTTTATTGGATAAAATATGTAGGTTGTTAATTCATATGTGTAGATATATATATATGGTACAAGAAAGTGCAAAGAGCATCTACAATTATCTAGTCCTCACCACTCTATTTTCTACCCCTCAAAATTATTTACCTGTTGAGCCATAGAATGGTTTGGGCTGGAAGAGACCTTGAAGATCACATAGTACAGTCCCCCTGCCATGGGCAGGAACACTTTCCAGTGAACTAGATTGCTTAGAGCCCTATCCAACCTGGCATTGAACACTTAGAGGGAGGGAACACCCATTGCTTCTCTGGGCAACTCACTCCAGAGTCTCACCTCCCATGCTGTAAAAAATAATAACCTATCCTGTTATGCTTTAGCTTTCCTAGCATGGTGTCTTTTGTATTTATATTCCAGATTCATGTAAACCCAGTTGAGTGATTCTTTTTATTGCTGTAGAGTTTTCTTTTAAATCACTATGTCATTGCAGAATGGGTAGGCTTATCGTCACAAGCTTACTAACTATGTAATTCCATGATTCATTTCTTATTAATCAAGCATATTTTAATTCAGTCTTTATTTCCTCTTCAGTTCTGGTGCAGAATTTTATTGCTGTTTGTATCTGCCAAATACTTAGTGGTGTGTGTCATACTTTTGTGGCTTTTCATAAACCTTATCTCTGCTTGCATGCTGAATATGCTCTCTCACTTGCAAAAACTTGGTTGTGCATGGGGTGGCAATAAATAGAAGTTTGCACAACCATATGCGTAAGTTATTTGAAAATAATCTAATTCTTCTGATTAGCATTGCAAAAGTAGGAAATGCCAAAGGTAGAAAATGCTAAATAAGACTTGGTTGTGCAGTCTTTCCTCAGTCACCTTAAGTTATATGTGGGATATAGAGTCTTTGTCGACTTCCCCTGTCAGGACTGGCATCACATTCAGGAGGAATGTGACTTGCTGTGAGCTGCTGTTCAGTGTTTTATGGATGTTGCCATGTATCTTATTCATTGCATAGTCTTGAAACTTCATGTTGAAAGTGAATTATTTACCACTGTCAGCACGTTTGCCCAGTGCTCACAAACACTCCGTGGGTTTTATTCTCCTTGAGGTGTACAATGCCCACTGTGATTAGAGTTATTAGTATCTATTAATTTTCTGTTGTATTTGAAAATTTCTCCCTCCCAGAATTTTTCCTGTGAGGGTTTTTAAGGTATGACTCCCAGTGGTTTTGCTTTCTGGTTTGAATGCTAAAGGAGTCAGAACCAGAATTGTTCTGAGCTTGTTTGTTTCTTCCAACATCTGCAGTAGGTGAAGGTCTTACAGAAAGCAGCTTCTCTACAGTAATTCTTATTCAGATCACTCAGATCTCCCTGAAGTCCCAAATACAGTAGTAGTCCCTTGGAAAGTCAGTTGGTTAGAACATGGTGCTAATAACACCAAGGCTGTGGATTCAATCCTGCATGGGCCATTCACTTAAGAGTTGGACTCTGTGATTCTTGTGTGTCCCTTCCTACTCAGAATACTCTGTGAATCTGTGACATGGAAAATGCCATTCTGTGATTGCACCTAGAATTGAAATGTTAATGCCTAAAGGCTGAATTGAGATCATAACCTGCTTCAAGGCTCAAATACCAGCTAAATGTGCTTTTAACAGTCTTGGGTGTACTCCTTTAGGTTTTCAAAGCAAACTGAGAGTGAAGCATGCTCTCACATAGGGACAAACACTGAGGTCTTATTTGAAATGTACTTGCAGCAGTAAGTGGCCAGTACTTTGTGGGAGAGAGATGATTGATAGAATTTATAGATGTATGATAGCAAAAAGGAAAGTATGTTTTCCTGAAATATTGGATTCTGTAATAGATTCTCTTTCCCACTGAAAGATTTGCATTATTTGCCAGAAATCTTCAGGTTGCTTTCTTCCATCTTTACAAATTCTGCTTTCTCTCTTTTGCCTTCTTGCTCTCCTCCAGTTTTTTCTTATCAAACATGACATCTTGTTCATCTCAGCATTTTTCTTCACTGGTTTCCATTTCCTAGCCCAGTTAGGCATCCTTTTGTTTCTCTTCACCATTTCTCTTACATCCTTGTATTTAATCATTGAGGTTCTAGTCTTCTCTTTGTTATTTGTCTGATTTCTTGTTTTGTTGGGGTTTTTGTTTTGGTTTGGTTTTTTCTTCCTATTTTGTCTCCATTATTCTGTCCTTTCTGACTTCTAGTCCTGGATTACTGATACTATTATGTATTTCAAGTACCTTTCCTTTCCCTTTCCATTTAACTGTTTTCATATTTTATGTTATGATCTTAGAGATTCTTTTACAACTCCAACAATTCTGTGATTCTGCCTCTACTCTGAGATACCCGTCCTCCTGTACCTGACAAGAGAAAAGAGATTTAAAAGCAGAGATCAGTTATGTGTGTTCTTACAGAATCATTGTTCTCTTGGTGTGTTCCAGGACCCAAGGAGTTGCACAGATTTTACACTATGAATTACACTGGCTACTTTCCCTTATATGGATGCAACAATCCGTGACTAAACATTTATATGACATTGCTGGGAAACCTGTTTCACTGAGTGTCCATTGACTGGAAAACATGTTTACAAATGAACTCTGATGGCTGCTGTGTGCTTAGTAGCTTGGACAAACTGAGCCTGTCTCTTTGTGCTGTAAAGTAAATAAAAGTTTGTGATGAGGATCTTAGTTTATAATTGTAGTCTCTCTTCTGAATTTACTTCAGAAATTTTCACACCCCCCAAAAGTTTGTGGAGGGGTTCCTTTGTAGTTGCATGATTAAGCACACAAAATATTTCCAAGAGAAAGTGATGGTTTTTGTTGTGGTCTGGAGTGGTACTGTGAGATCTATTAAAAGCACAAGCAGAATCTGCAAGGTCAGGCTGACACAAAGGCCACAGGACAAAGTATTTGGGAGTTATGGTCAGTCATGTGTCCTAACTGTGAGCTTCATGTGTTTTAAATGTGTAGGTATACTTAAGTTGTAATAGCCCTATCAACATCCTGTTCTTCCATTTTCCTTTCAGGTTTATTTAGTGTTATAGGGCTCATCTTGTCCACTTCAAACTACTGCTATGAAACTACTATGAAACTACTGCTGGGTCTGCCATTTTTGCACTGCTTTGTATATAGTTATTTTAAGTACTAAACACATTACCAATGGCTTTCTGATTTAGGTCTGATGGTATCAGCATAGTTGATGCTACCAATGGTTTCTCAAACATGAGAAGGACAAAGTGCATTTTCTTTATTTGAGTCTAATCTACATGTAAACATGAATTATGGGGATTTTGTGAACTAAAAGCTTGTTTGCAAGTGACAGTAAAGCAAGATATTTATGCAGACAGAAATATTTTTATAAACACAAGAGTTTGTTCGATCAGCTTACTTTAAAGGCTGTTTATTAGTTTTGGAACCAATTCAGCTTCTTTTTAAAAAAATTGTAAAGCAAACCTTGCAGATTGGGATTTAAAGATTTTTGCATGGCTCTTGAATCAGACAGATCAACTTGATCACTTTACAAAAAGAGCTAGATTAAAATCTCTTTGTGGTTCAGAAGTGTATTCCCTTATAAGTTTGTTTACTAGTGGAAATGAATACAATATGGTATGGTTTTATGGCTTCCAGTCACAATGTCAGAGATGATTTTTACTACTTCTTTTAGGATATTACAGCACATTAACATGGAACCCTAGAGATAGAGGCTGTTCAGCAGTAATTATAGAAGACTTCATCATACTTGAATTTATCATAAGAGTTGAAAAATAAATGGAGAGGTAGAGACCATAAAAAAGAAGGTGCTTTAGAGCACTCATTGGAGGGACTCTGAAGGAAATGTTTGAACACTGCTGAAATTGCCTTGCTCAGTGTTTTTAGATAATTATAAAACTTAAACTAAGAGTTGCAGTTTTATTTCCATCATACTCACCTTGATCTCTCTAATTAAAAAAAACACAGCCATGAAATGCTGTTTTATAATGCTTTGCCCAGACTTGCCTGCTTGTCTGTGTTCAGGAGTTTTGCAGTGAGGACTGGCTCTGGAAGCATTGTTTCATCTCAGTTATTACCTTAGGACTACTGCTTTGCCAATATGAGCATTTTATTTTAGACAGGGGTCACTTAGGAGGTTTTCCTTGATTTTTGTAGCCCTTCTTGAGACACTGCTGATGTTATGAGAAGGTGTAAATGTGTAGGGTTTACTTCTGCAGGAGGTTTTGATGGTCTAAGGTGAGCTGGTTGGGGTTCCTCACTGCCCCTTGTGCCAGTGCTTATGTGGCTGGGCAGGGTACTGCTTCAGGGAGTCACTGTGGCTGGAGGTTGAAGGCTTCCTTTTGCCTGGCTGCTCAATTGCTGCCTCGTAGTTTGAGTACTTTCCCATTCACCTGAAGGCCAGAGGCAGGAAAAGTGGAAGAGCCTAAGGAAGTGTAGTTGTAGAGAAGATGAGACTGCATTTCCTTAGCTCAACTCTGAAAGCCACAAATTTGGCTTAAGCAGTCTGAAGTAACAGAAAACCAAGATGCCCTATTTTGCTTCTTGCAGAGAAACTCTTAACAGCTGACTGGATTGCAGTGATGTAAACAACTAGGAGTTTCCAAATCAGATATAGTTATAAGATTCTGGCATAAAAATGTACCTGCCATAGTTAAAATACAGTTTTGACAGGGTGATTTTCACTGGGTGAAAAGGCAATTTGGACAGTGCTTTAGAAAGACATTGAGAGAAACAAAGAAGCATTGAAAGGAGCAAGAGAAATTTCATCTTGCTATAATAATGCATTGAAGCCTGAATATGAATATGAATATGATTTTATTGTAAAGAAAATTACTAGGAGCATCATTCCAAATTAAAGTTTCTGTTTCTCTGTAAGAGTAGTCAGACTGATTGTGCTATATTGTTTTTGTTTAAGTACAGCCAGAAAAAAACCCTTGTAAAATATATTTCTATTTGTATCTTTTTATATATAAATATAATCTACAGGTATACTTCCATAGACAGTATCTTTGTTGGAGGTGGTTCATAGATATTTCCTCTTAGTAAGGAGACATCAAATTCAGTGGTGCTGTTTTTCTAGTCTTCATTGTGGAAAGGGTCCTGGGGGACATGAGGCACAGCATCACAGCCAGGCAAGGGAGGGGATTGTCCACTCTGCTCTGAGCTGGGGCAGCCTCACCTCCAGTGCTGGGGCAGGGTTGGGTAGCACAGTATAAAACAGACATTAACTCTTAGAGAACACCCAGAAGAGAGCAACTAGGATGGTGAAGGGACTGGAGCAGAAGCCCTTTGAGGAATGGCTGAGGTCACTTGGTCTGTTCAGCCTGAGAAGGGGAGACAGAGGGGAGACCTCATTGCAGTCAGAACTTCCTCCTGAGGGAAGGAGGAGAGTCAGGCACAGCTATCTTGCCACTTGTGATCCATGACAGGACTCAAGGGAAGGGAATAAGCTGAGTCAGGAGAAGTTTAGGTTGGATATCAGGAAGTTTTCCACCCAGAGGGTGTTTGGGCGCTGGAATAGGTTTCCCAGGGCAGTGGTCACAGCACCAAGCCTGTCTTGAGTTCAAGAAGTGTTTGAGCAATGCTGTCAGGCACATGTGACTCTTGGGGTGTCCAGGGCCACCAGCTGGACTCAATGGTCCTGATGGATCCCTTCCAACTCAGCATATTCTGATTCTGTGATTCTTTCTCATTTAACACTCATGAAGTGACATTGCATCTGAAGACATAGATTCTATTCTTTGTGAAAGATGTTTCTGTTGTGTCATGGATAGTATATTTTTTGCTATTGCTGTGTACTGGCCATTGATAATAACAACCAAAATAATGAACTTTATGACATTGCTTGTGTTAGGTTATGAATAGATGCCTCCTTTAATGTTTTTTTAAATACTGTTTCCTAAAAGCCTCCACGATATGTCCTTTATACTTTCCTACAATGAAACGAAATGTGTTCAGTAGGGTCTGCTGCCCAGTGGAAGAGGTG
Source organism: Luscinia megarhynchos (assembly GCA_034336665.1). NCBI lineage: Eukaryota > Metazoa > Chordata > Aves > Passeriformes > Muscicapidae > Luscinia > Luscinia megarhynchos. The sequence goes on from CM067564.1 coordinate 33,535,999, forward strand.
AGGAAATTGAGTGTGAGTTTCAGGGAAAAAGCCATGAAAATCAAAGCATTTTCTTTATTAATGAAACCCTTCCCGTCCAGGCATTCTTCCTTCTAATCTTTGTGTAGGAGCTTCTGCTGACTTCACTGGAGCCAAGTTGAAATACTCCAGTGTGCTGACAAAAATATTCATTTTTAAATGATGAAAAATTGAAACTTTTTTTTGTGTGGTCTCTTCTTAAGACATTAACAGCATGAAACTACATGTCTTTTAGGAAGCTCAATAATTTAGAATTTATAGAGTTAAGTTAAAATATTTCTCCTATGTTGTGTTGCAACATGCATATCCGGTCCTAGAAATGTTTTTTTAAGAAATCTTCTGGATGAAGAATAAACAGTGCTAAATATGGTAATAACATTAAGCTACAAAATTCCTTACAATTGTGTCAGTGTGTCTTGGAAACTTCACACATACTGGAGCAAAAGAATATTTATATCCACAAAAAGACATCGCTTTGGCAGATACTCCTGCTTTTGATTTGCCCTGTGTCCATCTAAATCTGCACATTGTCAGCAGGGGTCTTCTAGAGTTATGAAATGCAAAATTGTTAAATGAACGCATTAATCATAGACTCTTCTGAGTTTTAAAGGAAATGTTGTGGGGATGCTCATAGTGCTTTTCATTCTTTTTCTAAGTGGTCGAGAGCACCAGTGTATACATACTTCAGCTGTGTGATTTTGCAGAATTGCGAGCTGGCTGCCATTGGAAGGGACCCCTGGGGGAAATCTTGTCCAGTCCCTTGCTCAAGCAGGGCCACCTAGAGCTGATTATTGAGGACCATCTCCAGGTGGCTTTTGAGTACCTCCATTCTTTGTTTTTGTCTTGGCAGTTTGTCTGTATATTTTAAGTCTAAGAAGTGTAATTTTGGTGAATTGGAGACGGAAAATCTCTTTGCCTGCTCCCAGAGCACTTTGTTCTGTTGTTCTTAGTTATTAATTAGAATCTTCATTGGAAGTAAGTAACGTTACTGGTAGGAAGAAAATGGCTATGGGAAAGACTGTTAGTTTTGTGACTGAAAATGTGTGCTTGTACATATTTTAAAATTAGTAGTTGTTTTGTACATACCACCAGTAATGGAGAACCTGCATACTTTTTTAAAAACTAGCTTAGCTTGTGTGCACTTGCAGTGCTTATTTGTTGATTCCATGACAGTGATTTTTAATTAATAGACACATTCTAAACCAAAAAACCCCATAGGACAACATAAGGAGTGAGTGTCTGCCAAGGGAGCTCTGACAAACTCCCCTGTATCAAAGTTCTGAAGTAAAATATCTGGAGATGGCATAAAATCAGTTTTTGGGTCACTTCACTGTCTCACTTCAATTGACTTTCCATTCCCTTACAGGCCAAATCCATAGTTCCCAAAAAGTTAGTCAATATTCTTCTGTTTTGGACATGTACTTGTTTTTTTATCCCTTACGTTTTCATCTGGTTAAAAAGATGCTTGGTTTAAACTCTGTAGTGGCACTTTATTTCTTGGAATAAAGTTATTTAGCTTGGTTTTTAATGTGCATAGTTGATGAAACTTGAAAAATAGGGTAAGTGTGTGTTTATAGCGTATTACCCATGTGATGAAAGCTGCATTATCTAAGTATTTGAATCCCTGAGGCAGTGAATTTAGTGAGTTCTCAGCCACACAAGAGCTGCAGTTTATTAGACTGACCTATTGACTGCTTTGGAAAGCACTTCTGTGACTGCTCTCGTTTCCATTTTGTTAGATGTGTAAATAGTGTCTGCTGTGCTCTGCCTTTCACAGCATGGCTAATGCACCAGAAGATGATGTCCCAAACAGATATTCCCGGACAGAGAGGACAACTTACAGCAGATACAGCAGAGATGCAAATTCTTCTGGCAGTTCTCTACCAAGTAACACTTTGGAAAAGAGGATTGAGGAGCTTGAAAGGGTAAGTACCAACTAACCTTTCCATGGCATACTTCTGAAATAAAGCACTTTTGAAACTCCATGGGAAAATTTGCAAGTAAAATACATAGAAATGATACAAAATGCTTGAAGCAGGGATAGTTATGTCATATTATATGTTATAAAGAGTCAGACTGACTGAGAAGAATGTGAACTTTCAAATCATAGATGTTTAGTTTTCATTTGGTATGTAAGTGAGAAATAGTTAAGGTAAAGATAATAATCTTCGAGAGCCAGCAGTGCTCTGTGGGCTTCTCTTATGTACCTTGTGACACACCAGCACAGAACAAATATCTTAAGGGAAGAAGGAGCTCTCTGGCTAAAGGTTACAAGCCAATTTCTGATCTGCTTGTTGGTTTCAATTTTTTAGTATACCAAAATATTGTAAAATTTAATTGCTATCCAGTTGTTTGTTAAAGCCGTAAACATTTAAAATACAGGTTTTAAATGATTTTAATTGTTTCATACTGGTTTAATAAGAACATTTTGGGGAAAATGTAATAATGTTAAAGCTGAGCTTTTCACCTAAGCCAGTATTTTGCTAAATAATGTCATCTGTGTAATCTATTACTGGCTTCTCTTTCTCTGAAGTGGGTTTTCTGTGGGTAACTTAGCAAATATTCTTGAATCATATGGGTGAAAGTTATTAAGTAAACACAATTTGAATAGGTCTTTTTTTTGGAAAGGGGGAAAATAACATGTATTTTGTAGAAATTACTATTTTTGATTTAAGACTTGAGGAACCTTCATTTGAGTAAAGTACATCATAATCCTCCCTTCTAAATCAGCTTCTTACTGAAAGACTTTATTTGCCATAATAAAAAATAGAAGATTTAAGTGCCTTCTTTCCTAATGAACATTTTAATTCCTTCTCATCACATTCAGGCCCACAGATTTAAAAATGTGTTTTCATTTCTTGTTAATGGCATTATAGAAACACCAACAACAATTTGGGAGCTGATGCTTTACATTTACTTCTGTTTTGGGCCCCTGTCCAGTTCTTTGTTCATGCTTAAGTTAAATATAAATTAGAACATTTTGACTTGAATCAGATATCAAAAAGGATTTGCTGTTGGTATAATATTTTTAGATGTGATTCTTTAGCTCCTTGAAATGCAAAAGGACTTGAAGATTGGTTTGACTTGCTGTAGGAAAGGAATTGTAGATAATATGTGTGTGTGTATGCTCTTTCTTTGTTTTAGAAGGTATTAACTTAAAACTGTCTCTTAGAACAAGAATTTGCATTTCTAACTTCATTCTGTATTCTGGTTATAGGAACTTGCAAAAGAAAGACAGGAAAATGCAAGATTAATGAAGATGGCTCAGGACAAAGAAGAATTAATTGGAAAGCTGAAAGAAGAAATTGATTTATTAAACAGAGTAAGCAAATACTTTCTTACATGGCCCTATAAAGAGGAAATAAAAGTGTCTGCATTCTCTGTTGTATTCTTCAGGCACCACGTCCATTGGGCAAGTCAAAAAATAAGTTATTGAAGGTTTTTTTGTATTTGTGTATCTTTTCAAGAGGTGTGTCAGTAAGTTATATTTTCTTTCTAAGATGACTTGTATTTGTTATGATTAACTTCCCTATATCCAGTGTTATTGGAGTACCTCAATTCCTTATTGCTCGAAGTGTTCATAGAGCAAGGTTACAAAAGCAAAAGCTCTTTATATTTTGGCAGATATTCTCATACTCTTTATTGTTGATCCCAAGTAAAGGCAGAACAAGACAGAGAGCAGGAGACATGAAGTAACCTCCCCAGGCAAGGAGTGAGGATGGGAGAAGAGAATGCTTGGAAGTGGGACAGGATGACAAGTTCTAAAGTTGATAGAAAAAAGTTGCACCAGTTTTAAGGGCAAACAGGACTTCTTTCATAGAGTGAATTATTGACCTTATCCTGCCCTTCCTGGCTGAGGTGTGGAGTCCTGATGTTCTAGAGATATATGCCTCTCTTCTAGTCCAGTGCAGATAAGGCTCTGCTCTGGTCAGTCCATCAGTGAAGGGAGAAAATAGCTGCATGAAGAGTGTCAGACCTACATTTTGCAGCTCTTCATTAGTAGCAAAGGAGGACAGCATTCAGAAGTTTGCAAATTAACCTAGAAAGTTAAAAGAAATTAGATTATTCTGAAACACATATTTTGGTTTTTTTTATGTGGAGAGAATTGGAAGTAAATCTTTAGGATAAATGAAGTATTGTCTGTTTTGGAGAAATTTCTGTTTCAACTGAGACATTGCTCTCCATGCAGTTCTTTTATACTGCAAAAATCTGTCACATCTAAGCTGATGGCTTTATTGCAGTTGAGGCAGGTGTTCATTCCTTCTGCATAATGGATGGCAAAGCTATTTAGTACTGTTGGTCTGTCCTGACTCAAAGGTTGGAAAGAACAAATCAAAAGAACCTGAACGACTGAAATCTTGGGATTTAGGACCACAACTTTGAGAAGTTTGATGTTCCAGAAGCAATGTTATTTTTTGGCTATACTTGAAGTATGATGTTCTAAATTAAATCCATCATGTATCTTAACTAGAAACTGTCTTTGAACATCCATAGTAAAGTCAGGTACTGTCTGTGCATTGTCTGTGTTAAGTACAAGGGCAATTTCTGCTTATTGTATGGAACAAAACATAACCTGAATAAAGTAATTTCAAAACCAGCTTTGTTACATATTGACTAAAATTTTACCTTCCATGAGATCTACAAAGCTGCCTTACTGGTGCTCCCTAGCTAGATACTTTTAAACACAAAGAGAGGGGATTTTCTTGGTCCATCAGGTCAGCATTTTCCATACCTTTTAACATTGTTTGTTTAATAGAGTGCAAGTTATTTATGTCTGTGTCTCTTGGGCTTTTCTTAACGATGAAATAGCTGCCTTTTGATGTTATGACCAGCATAATTATTTGTCTTCTTGAACTCATGTCTCAAGTGATGCTTCCATTAGAACAAATACAGTTTTGCTTTCCTGTTTCTTAACTCTTGAATTTATGATTGTTTCTATATTGGCTATCCATGTGGATTTAGAAAGGGAAAAGGTTTAAAAAATTAAGAAAAGCTGCATAAATACCACATCATTCTCATGACAGAAAGTTCTAAAAGTTAATATGGCAGTTGTATTTGCTTCAGGTTTATTATCATAACTGAGAACATGAAAGCCAGCACTTGGACATCCATCTGTCCTTCAAGGAGTGCCTTTCTGTAGGCCTAGCACCAGGATTGATCCTTTTCATGGAAGAACAGTTGTGATCTTCAGCCTTTTGTTCAGATAAAACAATGTCCTGAGGACTGAACTTTATTTAGTGAGCCTATGCAGAGGTCTTCTTAAAAAATGTTGCTGGTAGGCAGCCAAGAAAGGGGTCTCTAAATGTGGCCATCTGCACATTCATGGTTTTCCTCCAACTTCTCTGTTCATCAAAATATACAGTTATTGGATAGTAAGTTTCACAGGTATGGAAAGAATGTCACATCAGATATCCTAGGTAACATCTTTAAAAGCCATTTTATTGCCTATTGCATATCTTTCTGACTGCTCAGTCTACATTTAGCAAAATGCTCTTTCTAGTCAGTTCATAACCACAGATACATCCCTGATTGGCAAGGACTTTGTGCTGCATTTGAAAAACTTTTTCCAAGAATCATGAAATCTTCTTCATAGAATTTTTCTCATTTTAATGAGTATATTTATTTAATGTGACAATATCATTTTACTGAGATCAATCAGTACATCACAGAGATACTTAAAGAATGAACTGCAATCATATTGAGGAGCAGAAAAGACTTTCTGCTATAAATGACATTCATTCCAGTATATTAGACATTAAAAGTATGTCTGCCCTGTTCTTTGTAAGAAAAGGGCAATTGCTTCATAAAAACCTGAAATATCTGAAAGACATCTCAAAATATTTAAATACTTTGTAGGCAAAACTATCAACTAGTTTACACTTAGTCATCTCTGACCTCACTGACATGCCATTTTAGTTGAAAGTGTGTTTGGGGATAGTCAGTGAGGATTTACAGTCCAGTTAGTGTCAATTGTGTGGGTATCAGTTCTTTCAGTTCTTGAAGCTCAAGCTTTGCTGCTATTGCATCTTTATTTTTTGCTAGCAAGCATAAATTAGTGTTGTAATTTTGAATAAGAAACTTTAGATTTCAGAGTGGCAGAATCCTCTCCATCTCTCAATCAAACATCTTTGTAGATACTTGAACTGCCGCAGTTATTTTTCCTTACATTCAAGAAAGTTTTACATGTAGTAATTTTTGGAATGTTATTTTTGCAGCATAAACATTTAACACACCTTTAATATTTTATTTTGAGTCAATTATAGTAGAACTTTAAACAGGAGGTTTTTAGGTAAGCTTTAATTGAGGCATCCGATAGCTAGATCAGCAAATTTGAACATTATAATACAAGTTTTGGGTATACCAAACTAAAGAGATATAATTTTATTGAAAATGTATTGTCCCTTCCATCTGATAATTGATGTGAATCACATAAAAGAGAATATAACATATCGAATATATATATTTGCTTTTAATAAATTGTATTTATTGTATCTGTCCACCAAAATTTGCCCTGTTTAAGTCGCTTGTATCTGTTACGTTGGAGTGGTCAAATGCCTTTCCTGGAAGTGATTCATACTGTGATGCAGCTTTACTTCTGTGAGACAAAGAGGAATTTCTGCTAGTGATTTCTTGATTCTACTTTAGAAACAATAAAGAGATTGCAAAGGTATGGAGGTATGGATTTTTTGCTTGGCAAACTGAAGAGGCTTTTAAAAATCATTATACCAATTGAACAGATGATCTCTACTGTGCACTTCTGGAATGACCTCACTGGGAAAGGAATAAGAAACTGGGCTTTGTATGTAAAACACTACTTAGCAAAGGACCAAGAGAGAAAAATCTTCTCTTTGCTACTTAAGGGCAAGAGTACAGTTTGGCAGACTTGAATCAAAAAACACATAGGGTCTCCAGTGAGAATTCTGGTTCTTTTTTCTTTGCCTACCTTTAATTTTTTTCCTTAAAATCCTGTCCTTGACATCACTCTTCTGTTTCATTATTTTCTAGTTCTGTTTCTTGCATATGATTTTTGTACAGCAAAATTATTTTTACTGAAATAATGTTTCATATTAAGCAGTCATTATCACTGGTCCTCACTTTCAAGGCTTGAAAAAACTTGAAGAAGTGAAATGGGAACTGGTGGAATGGTAGTTAGTGGAAAAGATGCAAACCTTTGGGGTGAAAGCAATCTATTTTGAGCACCCATTACTACTCTGTGCACCCTGTCTGTTCTTCCAGTAGCACTTTAGACAGAAGGTATACGGAGTCTATTTTTTTTTTCCACAGAAAACAGAAAAAAGTGGACTGGTATATATTTTTTTGAAAATTTTGATACTTAATACACAAAACAGATCTTCTTGCAGTAATAACCAGTAATCTGTATACATGACAGCATAGCTGTAGACAAGCAATTGAAGCAGGAGCAGTAGCTGATTAATACACACTCTGTATATGCCAGAAAAATAATCACCCCCATTCTATTTTGGTTTCTTTATGCATTAATTCCTGCTGTAGCTTTGATTTGAACATGTTTCTGTTTAAGGTGCTTGGGAATAGAATATTAACATTTTGTTATTTCAGTAACACTTGGATACAGGCTGGTTTAACAGTTTTCAGGGTACTTACTATGACACTAATTCTTCCCTATCCCAACTTCCTCATTTCAGAGTTGCTACTAATTGAGAGTTTGTATTTGCATCCTGAGAAGTGTTTTTGTTTTTTTTTCTTGTACAGGATCTAGATGATATAGAAGATGAAAATGAACAATTGAAGCAAGAAAATAAAACCCTCTTAAAAGTTGTTGGACAGCTGACAAGGTAGAAGATTCAGGCATCAGTGAGGAAAGATTTTAAAAACTACTGATTGAACGTTAAGGTCAATATAGTAATATTTCTTGTGTTGCAGTATGTTGTAATAACTGTCTTTGTATTTATTGTTAGGAAACCAGATGAATGTTTATTTTCATAGTACTTTCTCCTTCATTCAATGAAATGGCATAAAATTTGGAGTGTATTTTTAACTTGCTTTTCACAGAAGCATAATTAAAAATTTTGGCATGTTTCAAAATTTTAAGTTCAAAAATATTTGGATTTTGTATCTTCAGATTACCGCTGCATAAATTACAGTAATCTAAAATTCATGGCACCAAGATCACTTTTAGTCCGTGTGGGTGTATATTTTTGAAATGAATGGAAGCAATACATATAAAACTTGTTTACACAGATTCAAAATATGTATTTTGGGAAATGCTTCCTTTTTTGTTCATACAGCTGTAAAGTGGATGCCTTATTACTGATGTATAACATTTTGCAGATTGATGACTTGCTCTAGAACTCTTGTATGTTGAATTTTTTTACTTTGTCTGAAAGATTGACAATAGTAGAGAGTAGCATTTTTTTTTCTGTGTTTAACAGTATTCTGTCAGAAGGGGAAGGTTTTACTAAAAAACAAATGCAAAATACCACAAAGCCAAATAAATCACCTCTGGTATCAGCAATAGTAAGTTCTTAGAATCACACTGAAGTTGTGCACTGCAGTTTATTTTATGGCTTTTGCTTTGGCAATGAAATACAAGTTTGCAATCAGACAGTTAGTTTGCTGTGTTCAGAATTCAAACAAAGCCTGGAGCTTTCATTTTAGCAAAGACACTTCTTCTTGTCATCTTAAAATTTGTAGTAATCATAACCCATACAAGATTTTTTGGATTTTTTTTTTTAAGCTGAGTGAAATTTTTTTTGTACATGATGAACTGGAGGGGCATACTGGTGATTTGTGCCTTTTTGAAACATCAGATGATATACAAAATCTTTGATTTTAAACTAACAAGTCATTTAAAAAGTGCCTGGTTAGATGTTACAATCCAGTTATGACTGTGTGCAGATTCTGTTATAACATGATAGCTGACAAGATTTTCCTTAGACTTTAACCCCAGACCTCAGTTAACATTTAGACTGAAAATTATTTGTACTTTATTTTATCTTAGTACAGCACATTTTGCATTTTTGGTCAGATTAAGTGTACATATCCTTTGAGGAACAGAAATTAAAATATTGCAAAGAGTCCAGGCTTTTTCTGTACAATTTTGAAGTTTGGTGTCAGAAAGTTACATGCATATGGTTCTTGTTACCTTAAAACTTAAAAGCAACTTTAATACTACAATATAACAGTATTGTTATATTGATATATATGTGAAATATATATAACAATTACCTTTTCAGATTTGCCAATTGTTTTCATAATGAGCATTTAATGGCTGTGTTTCTTGAATTTAAAATCCAGCTATTATTGTTATAGTTTGGGTTGTTTTGGATATAGCATAGGTTATTTTGTATTTGTGCATTCTAATGAGGAAAAACCTTTCAAAGCTTTAAAGTGTTTTTCAAGACACTTATAGTCCAGGATGCCTCATTGTTTTCCTTCAAGGCGGATGGGATTCCATGGAACACCGTTTAAAACCTTTGCCCAGGGGGTTAAATGGTATAGGGGGTTTGTATGAGCCCTTTGAACTACAATGCACACCAATGAGTATTGCCTGTAATATTATTGAAACAGTAAGAGGTCCCTTAATTTATGAGTTCCATGAAATTAAATAATCCAAGACATAATACAGCCAGTTGAGATGTGTGCCTTTTGAATAAACATGAAGCTTTCTCTGGAAGAACATCTGATTTTCTTTTGTACTAGGTAGGATATACATGTACCCATGTGCTGTATGGGATGTCAAACACTGAAGCCTTATTAAGGACATACTGCAGTACACACAGATATCAATATAAAGCTGCAAATTAGATGTTTCATAAAATATGTTTCATGTACATTTTAAACCAAAGAAAAACAGCAACAAAGAACATAAACAAGAGTTACTTGTCTTCATATTACCTCTTCTTGGCTGCAGTAATGCCGGAATTAGAACTATTTTTTTTAACTTGTACATAAAACTGACAGAAGTATTTGGCAGAATTTCTGGATATCTAATGTAACTGTTCTTGTGGAGGGCTAGTTGTGATTCTTCTGCTCTGGAAAACTTGTGGTAGTTGAGTTTTCCTCTGAAAACAGTCTCATAATCATAATGCAGAGTGATTTTTTTAAAAAAAGTATCCATTTTATGTGTTTAAACATCATTAACCTGTGAGTAACTGAATATCCATTTTAGTTTTGAACATTGACTAGTTGTGGTGATACTTGTTATCAGATTAAAAAATGATTTTGAGATTCTTCTACTGCAGGTTAAAGGTATATGTTTAATAATAAAGATTGTTTGCCTTTGTTCCAATAAAACAAAATTCTTTTTAATCCAGCTGCGTACTTACTGTCTTTAAAGGAGAATTAATACTGTCTGTCTAAAATTCTAACGGGATTTCTCCTTTGTAGTGTGAAGTTCCCAATCTGAACTGCTAAAATTAGTTTTGCATTCACATTGGAGTTTTCAAGTGTGTATGCATAAACAGACACACAAGACAGAAGTCTGTATATTTACACTATGCTTACTTTTTGCTTCAGCTGATAGTGAGTATTCTTCTATCAATTAGATAGAAATTATCTTTTGTCCTACTTCAAAGTAGAAGTGTAACCCTCCCCAGGAAAAGGAAGACTGTTACAGTGCTGTTTCTACAGAAAGTGAATTGATTTAACTTGATTTAACTTCTGAAAGCTGGATATAAGTGCATGTTCTCTTCTCCCACACAAGCAGAATTGTTAAAGGCACTCTCCTTTTCACTCAGCTGCAGACTACACATAAAGAGAACAGGTGGATAATCAGTAAACATTGGGGAGATAAAAATGATATCACAGTTTATGATAAAGTGTGTAATGTTGTTGTTTTAAAAGAATGTAAACATAAATACCACAAGCAACCATGCATTCAACACCATGGTTGCACTAAGGATAAGACATTATCCATTAAGACCACTTGCTCTTAGTAAATTTAAAATGTTAGGTGAATTTGGGTAAGGATGACTGCCTTTATGGAGTCATAGTGGTTTTTAGATTAGTTTTAAAATACAAAATGATGTCTTTCCTCAGTTTTCCCCTTTGACATTTTAGGTTCCTCGGTCTTGGAGGAAAGTTTTAACTCCAAGTACACAAGTGCCTTTTCTGTGCTCCTTCTTTAATCACTGGATTTGCCATACAATAGCTACCGAATCTTAGCACTTGGTATGTTTTCCTGTGGGTATTATAATTTTTCTCTCATAACTTAACTCTTTGTATCCTTTGATATATTCTTCTTTCCCTTATTCTTCTAGAAATTTAAGTGGTATCTGTGAAGTGTAACAACATCCATAAACCTATTTGCTGAATTTTCTCCTTTCTTAAACAGAGCTCAAATATTTATATGAAAAATATTTCTCATAAACTGAGGAATGTAGTTCTGCTGAAAGTTGGTTTGGGGCACTCAAGAACTTACCAAGGTTTTGAGAGGAACTGAATAAGAATATTGAGACAATCTAATGTCCTAGTTGTACTGTAAAAAGTTCTGTTAGTCTCCAATTATTAAAAGTGAAACCTTTTGGAAATATCACATGTTAGAGTAATGGTGGTGTATGGAGAGCATTTGGACAGGATTCAACAATAGGACACACATCCATCTAACGTGTCCCAAAATAGCCAAATTCTCTATGCAGGTCTAGTGGATTTCCACCTAAATCTACAGCTTTGCAGCTGATCCATTCCTGTCTAGCAGCTGACAGCCCTTCAGGTGTGGAAATGGAAGTGTATGTGTCCTTTGGCATTCCTTGAGCAGCAAGGCCTAATTCATACCCAGTAGCCATAGTCTCTCTTGTTAGTATTTCAGGAAGGATTTCTGTTTAAACAAAATTGACCTTCAATTTCTGGATTCACTGGAGACATTTGATGTAATATTAAGCGATGGGCATGTTTTAATAATTGATTAGGAAATGGATAACATATTTTATACCACATAAAAAGAGAATGTTTCATTTTCTTATGCAATGTCAAGTCTGCTAGATCTTCTCTTGAAGTGAAAGTTGCTTCCCCTGGGAAAGACTCTTAACACCTTTAGGTTGGGCCCATTTAATAGCCTGATGAAGGTGCTTACCTCAAACCCAAAGCCACCAGGCCTTCTTTTAACAGCACTAGAAGTGAAAATGTCTTTGGAAGAATTCTAGGAGCAGATTTGAGGGTAAGATCTTAAGACTGTAAGTCCTTGTTTTCTTTTGGGCTTTGAGCAACCTGATCTAGTGAAAGGCATTCTTTTGCATGGCAAGGAAGGGGAGAACCAGATAATTTCTGAGGTGTCTTCTAAGCCAAATTTTATTTTCAGATCTGGAATTCTGTTAGTATTTTGTGCTACTGCTCTGCCTCATTTTCTGGTAAACAGAACCACTGTTGAAAATGAAGAGGTTTCATAATTGGTTGTCTCATTGTTAACCTCTTCAGGTATTACAGCTAATAATATTAATGCTTTCTGTAATAGCAAAAAGATGCACTTAAAAAGTGGCAGCAGCAAAAATGAGAACTTAATCTCCTCTTAGTCTTTTAGTGTGGGAACTCAAGCAATTTTTATGGGTTGTCCTTGATTAAATGTCCTGAAGATATTAGGTATTATAGGGTCATTCAATGAGCTATTGTGTAATCTGCAAAAAACTAGTATTAGCTGTTGTCCTTTCTTTGTGTCAGCATTTTCTAAGAGAACTAAGCATAATTTGAAAGAGAGTGTTCTTCTGTTACAAAGATTATATTTTAGAAATCTGGAGGTTGATAATTGGCATCTTGATATACCCTTCATTAGTATTTCTCACTGGAAATCAGGTTTTGTGAATGAGTAGTGGAATGATATCTTTCTCAGAAATGTTAATTTCTGCTTTTGCCTGAAGGCTCATTATAACATTGATGTATTTTAGAGTATTTAAAATTTTGATTTGCAACAGTGTATATGTGTTTACAGCCAGCTACCAAATATATTTAATGGGTGGGGACAATAAAACTGCTGAAGCTTTGCAAGTTGAGGCTCCCTAGAAATAACTACCATATTTCTCTGAAGCAATTTTAGGGAAAAGGCTAATTGTTCCCAGCTGAATCACTCTTTCTTCTCATTTAATTGCTTCAGCTCACTATGGTTTGTAATAAAATATCACTTAAACCCTTGTGTAATTCTGTTGTTTTGTCTTTGTGTGAGAAGTGATTTTAAAAAAAAAGTGGTCACTTTCAATTTTCACTCTCCAGATTCTAGGATTTATAAGGCTGCTTTAAAGCAGGGAGAAAAAAAAGGAGAAAATGTGTGGGCTGAGACTATGCAGGATTGAATATTAGGGAGAGGATGTCTTTGTGTAAGAATGAAGAAAATCTAGTTTCCTCCAGCATTTTTTCACCTAGCTTTCAACAAGGATGACAAACTGGATATTTTATAGAGATATAGAAGTGGTTCCAGTTATTGCTGCAGTACAGTTAAATGTTTTTATAAGAAAAATGTAATTTCCAGCTTTTCATTTGCTCACCTTTGCACAGACACTTAAAAAGGAGAAGAATATGACTTTCTACCCTTGAAGAAATGCAAATGACCATCTTTACCCAGAGCTTTGATCATATCTTTCCTAGACTATGCTAGGCTGTAGATGAGTGGTCAGAAATGTCAATGTTGATTTTCAAATATTGCGTAATTAGTATTATGTTATGGTAATGTTGATTAGTATGGCTAATGTTTTGGGGAATGGCCAGCTCTAAGCATTTAGATCTCTAGCAGAAGCATAACAGAGCTGGTTCTCAGGGTAAGATGGGAACCACTTGCTCAAGTTCCAGGACTGCATGGAGGACTTCTGATTTCCCCGCATCTGAGAGCCCTCCTGCTGCATTTTGCGGATTTAAATATAGGAAATTCTTCTTTAACAACTGCTGAGAGATTTATGAAAAATAAACACTCCCTCAAAGAAAATACTCCCTGCTTTTGTAGTGTGCCAGATAGTTGTATGCAAGGGCTGTGGAACAAAATAATTTTAAAAGTCTTTTAAAAAGCACATTGAATATAATGTTACTGAGTTAAGTAATTTAGTACATTTTAATTTAGTTCACTGTGCCTGTCTAAAATGGTGGCACTTTTATGAATTTTTTAAAAAAAGCTTAGAGGAAGGATACTTTTCTGGGTGCACTGGATTGTAAAAGCCCAGAACTGGATATGGATCTCAAGAAAGGTGCTTCTTGTTTTTATTCAAGTGGCTGGTGCAGCTCTGTAAGCATGCTCTTCATTCAGCTTCCTTTTATGCAGCTGTCAGCAGTCTTCACTGAGAAACTCTCTACTTGGGAATTGCATCCTTTTTATTTGGCACCCTGTCCACTGAGTTTGTGGCTTTTAGAATGCTTCTAATATTGTAGCTGAGGCAATTGAGAGCAGGCTTCCTTCTGTGAGAGTGTATTCCAATATTTGGAAGCTACTCTTGGTAATTACTGCATGACTTACTCCACTGGTAGGAGAAAGTAGATTGCTCTTTGGGGTTTGTGATAAGAGATGAGAATGTTCCCTAATTCAAAGGCAGCAGTGACCAGCAGGTGTCCATGGGGCTGCCTCTGTAACACAGAGCATTGCCACCTTCTGAATTTTGTTATGGAGGTCGGCCCATAGGATGGTAAATTGACCTTAGATGAGAGGTCAAAGCATTCAAAGTAGAAACTAAAGTCTCATGTCCAAAGATGTGTTACTAAAATCCATTAATAAAGCTGATGTCTTTGGTCTGTCTGTTCTGTGGGTAAGCAAAGATGCAGACCTTTCAAGGAATTTTTTTCTTGGTGTTTTTGTCTGATCTGTAGGTAAATAAAGACTTGAAACTTTTCAACTCTGTCATTTCATGACCTTTTTTCTTGAACACAGTTGAAGTATATTTTATGACACTTTAAATAAAGACAAACAGATCTCGTTTGGCTACTTGAGGATTCTACAGTAGATGAGTGCAATTGTCCTTTTTCTTGGTTTCATTTTTTTTAGTTATCTTTTGCCTTACTGATACCTCTTGAGATTTTCAGTGTTGAAATGTAGTTCAGTTTACATTCTAAATCTAAGGAAGGTTATCCCAGCAGATGATTATTTATCTCTGCAATTGCAGTGTTCTATGTATTTTACTCATTTTTTAATACCATGGAGTCAAAACCACTTAACTGAAGGGTTCAGGAAATACCTGTAACAATTCTGCCAAATACTTTTTGAATCTATTAACAATCTTTTCTGGCCCTGTGCTGCAGTCAGAGCTGTGTGATTATGGAAAGTAAACAACTGAAGTACCTATGCAGGCAGCAAGATTTAAACTTTGTTTGGTTTTTTTCCTTTCTCAGGGCATGCACCAGATATACTCTGCTGTCCACTAAGCTGCTGCAGCTTGACAGCTGAACCAACATATTTCAGGGCAGTATCATTATCTGTGCTGATGCAAAACCCCACTAGATGAATCAGCTTCCATTTATTTGCAAATTGGCAAAATGTCATGTTCTTCTTCTGCTCTTCCTCTATGGAGCTCTTATCCATCTTTTCCTCTGCTCTTTTGCAAATAACAGTATATCCAGATATTCAGAAACAGGAAAGTTTTAAAGCAAGATTCCAAGTGATTTGTCAGCTGCCTTGTTTGTCACTGAGGCAGTGAGACACAGGATGCAGTTCACTAGGCGTTGGCACCAAGGAGAATTTTCCTCCTTGTAATCTGGCAAAATGCCTTATCTCCTCACCAAAGAGATTGAAACAAAACATATTTTTCCTCGTCATTATGCAAGAATTAAAATAATAAACTGTTTTGAGATCTTGGCAAGCATCACTTTGAATTTTAATGGACTTTAATAATCTCTTAAGTAAAGTAATAATTAAATAACTTTAAATTAAAATGCTTACTAACACAGCCCTAGGATGCCAGGCCCAAGATGGAAAGCTGCAAGGCCAAGGAAGGCAAGTCTCTGCTTTGAATTTGGTGCCATATGGACAAACAGCTGTGAAAGACACCTCTCCTTCCTCTGACTATACTTTGTGAAGCTTGCCTTCATTGTAGGTCTGCTACAGTATTTTTTGTTTGTGTGTCACAGCAAGAATTTTGGGT
The DNA here is from genome assembly GCA_034336665.1 of Luscinia megarhynchos. NCBI lineage: Eukaryota > Metazoa > Chordata > Aves > Passeriformes > Muscicapidae > Luscinia > Luscinia megarhynchos. Next base: position 33,552,039 of record CM067564.1, read on the forward strand.
GTGTCAGTGAGAGACAGAAGGTGGACAAAGGTCAGGCTGGATGGCAGGTAGGGCTGGTGGCTGGTGAGTATGCCTGCAGGGAGGGTATTTGTATGGGAGGATGATATTTGGCTTGGGAGGGGAAGGGACCGTGTGCTTCGGTTGAAGTGTTGACATGGCAGTACTTACCACAGTAGCTGGGCTCTGTTGAACTTCTTGAAAATGGTGTTTAAAAATAAATTCTCATTCAAACGGGTTCTTTTTTTCATTTTATTCCTTTGGTGCAATAAAGAGCAATAGCTTTGGGGTGCAGTGGAATTAGAAGGGGACAGAAGAAAGGTCAGAGTGTAGAAGAACAGGACATTGCAAACAGGCTCTAAAGCAAAATGGTTACAGTAAGTCAAATATGAGAGGAGGGTGGCTGGAGTCCTCTTGCCAGCAGACAGGCTGTCCCAGCACTCAGCAAAATAATAGCAGTCAACCAGAAAGGCATCCAGTCAACTTGGAAAGGCATCCAGACTGTGGGCTGTGAAAGGTGAGAACTGGGGGGTTCTTCCTTTTCAGGCAGATAAGTTTTAATAGCTACTGCTTTTGTCAGTTTTCTGCTGATAAAAAAAAATCTGTGTGCTGTTATTAAGCCTTCATGATCCTTGGGAAATGTGACAAAAAAGGCTTAACATTTACTATGTATTTTCAGATATATTTTGAAACTGTATTTGGCACATGTAGTTTTTACAACTTGTCTCAGTGATATGCAAACATAAGGAAGTATCCACAGACATTGGAGGTGGCTCAGCAGAAACAATTGCAAATTCTGTGGAAGAGCTCTGTGCTCTGCTGGGCCTGTCCTTGAGTTGCTGTGTGGGTGTCTCTGATACTGGCTGACAGCAAGGTTGGTTCAGTGAAGCTGCAAAAATAGGTGAGTTTGCTAGCTCTGCAAAAAACAGGAAAAATTTAGAACACATAGGAGAGATACCAGAGTGGCTATGGTGGGAATTTCTTCACTAAAGGAAAGGAGTAATTCAACAACAAGTAGTAAGGATAAGCACTCTGAGCTCTACACACCACAGTTACTAGCAGTAATAACCCATTGCTTTGAATCCTAGCAAAGTAAGAATAAGAAAATAAAGAGCACTTAATGAGCTAAGCATAGAGTCATTGCTCACTGAAAAAAAACCCCAAACCCTGAACACCTGGGCAGCATGTAGTCCTTTGAAAAGAAAGAGAAATGCCATTGTGTTACTCATAGTGCCAGGTGTGTTGAAGGAAATGGAATTTACCTTTTCATTTCTGGTCTTGATGAAGAAGGATTTTGATTTTATTTAAGAGGGACTTTTTTTTTCCTCTAAAGAGGATAGATCTGCTAGTTTAAGTTTTCCCACAAGAACTCAACTTGGGAATTTTCTGTGTTTTCAAGAGAAGTAATGTTTTAGCTATCTAGATACAGCAAATACTTCTCTTCCTTCCCCTTTCAATTAGGGTGAAATGGTAGGGAAAGGATCCGAAGTAATTATTTCTTAGAAGGGGAGAGGTGGATTTAATGGTCATTGCTAAGACTGTGATTTAATGGGGTTTTTGTATTACTGGAGAGCTGGATATTTTGGAAAAAATGCCTGTACTTTGGATGGCTATTCTAGAATCTGATTTTTATTATATTCCTAAATTGATAATTAAAGCTGGATGCAAGATTAATTAGTCTCCCTTTACTTTCTCTTGTCACTATACAGTCCTCCTATAAGAGTTGAATGCCAGAAAGCCAGGAAAAGGGCAGTCTCACTACAAGCAAGTCCATTTTACAGGAACAAAACCTAATTCCCAAATTTCTTCACAAATGTAACCACGTTAAATAGAAGATTTGTTCAGGGCTGTGTAACTACTTCAGTAGCAATTAGAGAAAACTACATGGAAAAACTACACTGGTAAAGCATTTTTGTTTCTAGCTCAACTCTCTATAGGGTTTTCTTTCCTTTTCTGTTAATCTAATACAGATATAACTATACATTCAATTTTACTCTTCAGTACATTTTTTCTCATTCTCTTTTGTTGTTTCTCTTCCTAAGTGAAATGAGTGGAGTCAGCTGGACAGAGCTAGCCAGCTTTCTGTAGAGCAGGGGCATGTGATTTGTGGCCTATATTTGGGAAACCACTGGTATTAAGTTGGTATTCATGAAATCTGCTTCAGCAGCATGATGACTAGAGAAGGATGTCAGGCCTCAGGAAGGACCAAGCTGGATGCTGTGCTGAGGAGTGGGAGTGAGAAATTCTGTAGCTTGCCTTACCACGGTCTGCTAAATTCACTCAAAACTCTGGTTAAAACACTGATCACCCTGGACAATTAATCATAGAGTCTTTCTGATAACTGTTTGGCCCTGCTCTCTGCCTTGATGCTGAGAAAACAGGATCTCTATCCAGCTTATTGCTAATTATGTATGTACTGCTAGATTATGTGAACAGGTGAGGCAAACTTCATCTGTAACCAGCATTTCTGTTTTCTGCAGCCTGGTTACTTGTTAGAGATATTTAGATCTCTCAGTCAAGATGTTCCAGTCAGCTGTTTCCTAGAGGCAGCTGCTCCCCACGGACCTTGCCTGTCCACTCTTCAAGGTGCAGGATGGGGATGGGGCTGCTGGGACTGTGAGCCCTGCTGAAGACAGAAATACTGCTGGGCTGCACACACTGATAAATTCATGGTGAGTCTAAGATCACAGAATCGTAGTGTGGGAAGCAGGCAGCTGGGGAATGAAATCAGAAGCCAGTTCAGCAATCCAGTTTTTCAAAAGAGAGAAAATGAGCCAGCTGAGAGCCTTCTGAGAGAGTCAAAGCAGAGGCCAAGGCAAAGAAAGGGAAGAAACTTGATGCCAAGCTGCTGCCTGCCTCTGTGGTCCCAGGCTTGTTTCCTCTCCTGCTGAGGCTAAAGGGGACACACCTAAATGGAGCTGATGGAGTGAAAAACCTTGTCCCTAAGTGGGGGAAAGGGACCTAATGGAAGACCTTTGTGGTACCAGGTGAGTAAACTGGGGAGCTGTGTGCTGAGTGTAAAGGGCTTCCCTAACTTGATAGGGTGAGAGACCAAGGCACCTGGTGAGGTCCAGGTGTCCCTGTCCAGCTCTGCTTGTAGGGAAGGTTTCTCTTTGTGTTCTTATTCTGAAATAGGAAAGAAAGGCTTCTTTGGCTGGGGGCCAGGTGATTTCACAAGGCTGGAAGAGACCAAAACATCTTGGATGAAATCTCATACGTGGCAACACTAGGTGTTGGGAAGTTAATTTCATGCATGTTACTTATATTGCAGTGTCTCTTGGAACTGCTCTTTAAGATAACTTCTTGTGTTTCTCATCTGTATTTTTGCAGTCTTAAGAGCTACTCCTGCTTTTACATGAGATATACAGAACTATTATAGTTATGTAAAAAAGGGAAGAAATAGTGAGACAAAAACAACCACCAAAACTCCCAGACCTAAAGGAGCCTTAATTTAAAGGCTGCAGACTGTTTCTTAATTGAGGGACTTGCAAGTTTTCCTCAGAAGGAAGAGGTGGGACTTACCTTGTTTTGCCTAGATGATGACTCACATGCCAGTTTAATTCAAAGGGAAATAAAAATTAATAGTCTGTCTTTCCTCCTATACAGAACATTTTAATATTCCTTGATTTCTCAGAGTATATTTTATGAAATAAAAGTTGAACACTTCTACTCAGTCTTTAGAGGCAGAATCCTGTGCAGAAGGTGTGCAAGGATACAAAGTTCTGTTATCCCAGCTTCCAAGTTCCACAGGAGCCAGAATTTGGTTGAAGTCATGTCTATTGACTGGTCTGTTTATTGTCTTCCATTTTCAATATTCTTCTCTTGACCTGCAGTATTAGTTTATGAACTGCATTACAAATTCCAGTACTGCGGGTCAGTGGTATGTAGAGGTTTTAAGTAATTCCAGGCTGGTTTGGAGTGGGGGTTGATAGAGATGTGTATTGAATCAGACTCAAGTTAGGTGTGGTTTATCTTGATTTTACTCAATTGAAGTAACCCAAATAACAGGGACAATATCTGAATAGAATTGTAATCAACTTCTGTGAGATATGGACAGTCAGTGATGAAGTTATGATTATGGGAAACTGTAAAACATTAAAAACATTAATGAAATTGCAGTCTTGAAGCTGAATCTGTTCTTGACCTTTACATGAACAGTAATTTCCAGGATAATTAAATTATTATATTTTTGTAAATAATTTCCATAACTCATTGCTGAACAGTACCTAAGGCTTATTTTGAAGACTGTGAACATTTTAAGCACAGTCCTTTTTAATTGCAAATTACTGCTGCAGGTAAAGAACAGGTGAACCAAAAATCTGTTTCCCCACACCCTGCCTTTTGCTGATTTTTTTTTGTGCTGGGGAACATAAAAGGACAGAGGCTCTTAATTTGAAATCCACACTGTTCCATTCCTTGGTTTTTTGTGAACTTGAAGCATTTGTGGATTGCCAGCTAGAAGGGAAAAAAGTCCATCTCATCTTATAGGAGGCTAAACCTGCTGTTTCTTCCAGGTCAATCATAATGTAAAATTACAAAAAAAAAAAAAAAAAAAAAGTGAACTGCCATTTGGTATTTGAAAGTTGACACCAGAGTGTTGTTACTGCTCCATTTGTTACTCAGTAAAGATTATGGATGGGTATAAGGAAATAGAAAACAAGTAATAAAAATCTGTTGGAGTTATGATCTTTTGTAGCAAGGGCAAAAGCCAAAGCATAGATAAACCCTGTAATCATAAATTGTAGGTCTACAATATACTGAACTTAGTTGTCTTCTTAGTAATTAATATCTTCTCATGAACACCTTAATGTGAATCTACTGACATAAAAACTGCAACACTCAAACACAGTTTGCTCCATGTTTCTTGGATTCTAATGCATTGTATTTAAACCTTTTCAGTCATTATGGATCTTTTAATACCTGGTACACAAAGTTTAGCTCCAAGACATTGCTGCAGAACATACTAAGCAGACACCATGCTTGATCCCAGAGGTGGGGGGGTTTGTGTGTACGTGTGCAGGTACAAACATTCAGGCCTCGGTGGAATGGTTCTTCTGAAGTATTAAAGAACAAGTATTGGTAGAGTAGTAGAGAAACTTATTTTTACTTTTAATTTTGAGATATGACAACATCAGAAACTCTGCTTTCTTTTTCTCCCAAATTTTCATTTTCCTTAAGCATGAGGTGATGGCAGGGTACTGCCTGTGCAGTGCTTTTCAGACGGGTGTTTTTTTCTGGGTTTGCCTTCCTCGGGCGCGTTCCCTGCTGCTCCCTCCCATCCCGCTCCGGCCCCCGGCTCACGGTCCATCGCTGACATCTTCTGGTGGCGCTCCCGTACTGCTCGGTGCCTGGGCGGCAGATAGTGAACACTGCACGGCCCTAGAGCTTAAAAACCCCACAGCTGCTTTCGTGAAATTGTCATCCTAAGGTTTGTTTCATAATCACTGTTGTCGTGTTCTGCTTCATCACCTCATTTACATAAGCAAAGTTTCACTCAAATTCTGTATTTGCAGTTATTCCTCTGGGTTTCCTTTGCAGAATTCTTGAGTTTGATGACATTAAATAAAAAAAAAGGGGAGGGGTCTAAATATATTTTTTTTAAAATAAAAATATTTTTTCATTTTAAAAAATAAGTATCAAATAGATAAAGAAGCATTTAACTGCATTGTGAAGTCAATGAACTTTAAAAAATACATTTGGCCTCTAACCTGCAGCTTTGACACTACTGTCATATAACAGCAAAGCCTCATAACAGCACAGCCTTTAGGTTCTCATAAATGTAATTTCCTTAAGTAAAGCTTAAAGCAGTGTTTTTTGGGTGCTAGTCCAGTGCCTCTGATATTTTTTAGGAATTTACTGAGCTTCTGTGCATATATGCACAAAGCAGTGGGAAGATAAGCATGTGTTTAATTTAAAAGGAGCTGGTGGTTTTGTTTACAGGAATTACATTCTAGTCCTTCATCTCCATTCCTCTCTGCATTCCTTTCATTCAGGAACTCAGACTGTTTATATGGTCTGCTTCCCTGACATTACGCTCAACCCCCGATGGAAAGATGATTTCTCCAAAGAGGTCTGCGTGGGAAACCCCCCAGATGAATGGTCTGTGGGGAGAGCTGGTGGGAGTTTAAAGGTTGAGACTGCCAGCATTAGCAGGGGCTGTTTGGCAGTACTGAAACAAGGGCTGTTGCTCATGCTCCAGATGTCTGCTTGCTTCTTAGTGTGCTTGAGGATAATGGTATCCTTGGGTCTGGGACATGCCATAGCTACTTACTAGCTGTGTTTATTCCTTGGATTTCCTCAAAGTAAACAAAACTTTCTAGAGCTCTTTCTCCTCCCAACTCTTTCTCCAGCAGGCAGTCCCAACCAGAGCTTTGTGTGGTTTCCTGTTCCAGCAGTGCCACTGCTGTCCTGAGAAAGTTTCAGGATTGCTGGCACTGTCCTGCAAGAGCTTTCCCATAATTTTATTAAGTGAGGTAACCAATCTCATTTGTCCTTTGGGCCACCATTAATTTTTGAGTGCTCTCCCTGCATGAGTGGACAGAGCTGCCTGTGGCAGTGCTGCCTGGTGTCCATCCCTGGATGTTACATGTGGTCCTCAGAGCTCCATATGCACTACAAGTTGAAGCACCATTCCAGGGACTTTCCATGTTATATCGACAATCTTTTCTACTTTTCCCTTACTATTTGCCTTCCTGAAAGTTCTCATGTGCCTTGTGAACATTGTCCAGAGCACATCTATCTTCTGCTCCTCACAGGAACCTGAGCCTTTCTCCTTCAGACAAGGTCTTCCTGACAACATGAAACTAATTACTGAGACAACAGAGTTGTGATGAGCATTTCAAATAACCTATTCCATTTTCACTTTTTTTCTGCTGGGTCTGATTTGAGTACAACCTACAAAGCATTAAAAGCATTGGCTCTAAAATCCAAAGCTGAGATAATGCCCTCACCCACTAAAAGGATAATCCATCTCTTCTCTCTTTCTGTAACTATGATGTGCTTTTGATCAGATTGATGTGACCAGCACTTAGCAAGGCTTTACAGCTCTTGCCACAGTCTGACATTACATGAACTTGAAACTAAGAGAGCATGCTCTGTGCTGAAGTGCAGAATGGGGCCAGCACTGAGAGGGGTTCCTAAACCCCTGCACAGTCACTTCAGAGCTAAGTGCCCAAGTAGTGCTTTGTCCTGTGCAGGGCCAGCTGGTCAGAGGGCAGCTCTGAATGGTTTGGGATGGATTTATTTTCAAACTGGCATTAATCTGAGGTACTCAGAGAGGTCTCCAGTGATGCCTGGATTCCAGTGTTGTCACTGGAGCTCATTTAGAGAATGCTCCCTAGTGCACAAACTTGCTGCCTTGTGCATGGAATTGTTTCATTGATCAAATTTCTGCTGTGTATACTTGGAATTAAGCAGCAGCTACACTTACTGATAACTGTATGTGGATACCTATAGTCAGATGTCTCAAGCCAAATCCTCACCCTCACTACAAAATTATTCTCTTTTCTCAGCATCCAGAAGTAGCAGCATTTTTTAAAGAAAGTCTGTTGCAAATTTCCTTCCTGGACAGGTCATTTTAGTTGTGTGCAGTCAGTAGTTAGCCCTGCCAGAAATCCAGTCTTCTTCCTTTATATGGAAAATAGATTAAAAAAAACCAATTTGTAAATATAATTGAAGTATTCTTATTAATTATTTAATGCATTAAAAAACATTCATAATTGCAGTCTCTGGACACTTCAAAACATGTCAGTTCAGCTCCAGCATGAACTCTAGAACTGGAGAATTTCCTGGGAGTTGTAATCTCTTAATTTCTCTCAAACTACTCAGCAGCATCTTGGGCAGATTGAAAAATCTTCCACCTTCCTTATGAAAGATGAGTCTGTGGTCAGGCAGTTTCCATGACTGCATATGTAGATATACAGTAAATAAATTCCTCTTCAGTTTTTTGCATGCTGTATTTTACAGTTTTTTGTATATTTACTACTGGGTAGGAGGAAGAAATACAGCAAGTTGTTGATTTGAGTGACTTCTGAGCTGAGTGAGAAATGGTCTTAGCCCTCACTAATTGCTGCTGTCTGATTCTGAAGAACACGTGTTTTACCCACCTGCCAGGTTCAGAAACTGTGCACAGCTCCTCAGTTACCACACCTGGGTTTGCTCTCTGCTTTCCTCATCTTCCACAAAGTGGAGCTACAGCTGCACTAAGGGAAGGGAATGTGGAAAAACAATTTAAGCGTGAGGAAATAATACTCTGCAGTGGAAAAAAAAAAAAAAAGGTTGAAGTTTGACAGCTGAAAAGTGAAGGAGAGATAATTCATCAATCTAGCTTTGCAATGCTCTAGATCCAGAAATCATAGAGGCTTCTCATCTTAATCCATCTCGAGTTAGCAATGAAGTGGGTGTATGGCTTGTGCATGGCATACCCTTGTTTTACCATGGCACAAACCTTACTGGGGATGTGTTTCTTGTGGGAGACAGTGGTTGGTTTTCAAAACTCTGGTTTCATTTACAGGCAGAAATGTGTGGTGGAATGTGCTGCACCACTGAGTAGTGTTGACTAGTTTGTACTGTAACCAGCCACAAGATACTGTGCAAGCTGCTTGGTGAAATCTCTAAAAGCTCCTCACTGATGCCTTACAGCTGAGTGAGAGTGCTCAGATATTCTTGAGGTTTGAGCTGGGTCAGGTCCAAAACTCTAATCACTGCTGCAGTTTGTGTGGCCCTGTGTGACCTGAGATCAGGTAAGTGGCATTGAGTTGCTGCCTACAGAAGGATAATAATGCTTACCAGCTCATTACCAAAATAATTCTTCAGATATGATGGGCAAGGTTTAAACAACACATTGAAAAAAAGTTATGTAAGTTCCTAATTATGGGAATTAATAGCCTTGTTAATATATAACTCTGATATATATTATCTACAAAACTGTTTTCCTCAAATTCTCAAAGAGCTAAAGATTTTAGTTTCCTACTTACATGGAACTCAGAGAGCAGACATAAATTACATAGGATTCCCTGAAAAAAGGCCAGTGAGAGGTCAAACCTGATCATCACAATGTAACATTCTGCCAGTCAGGCCATTAAGTACTTAATTATCTCCTAAGAACACAAGAAGTTCAATTAATTAGGATAGTAAACCTGACCAAAAACCAGCTACAGTTGTGGTTGGAATCAGAGAAGATTTTGAAAATGCAGCTGAGGACTGTAAAGGTGAAGAGACAATACATCCAACCATGGGGAATGGACAAAGGCAGTGTTTCCCCCAAGTTTTATTGCCAAAGACAGCAAAGAAGATGGATTTGCCATCTTTCTATGAACTGATGCTCACTGATGAAGATAAGAAGCTTGAGGGGTGAGAGACAGTGGCTGATGGAACTGTGGGACTGATAAGACTAACCAAATAATAGTTTGGGTTGGATGGCCTTTAAAGGTCATTTAATCTGCCCTTCAATGAGGGCATGGGGTCCAACCTGACCTTGACTGTTCCCAGGGATGAGGTATCCACCAACTCCCTGGACAACCTGTTCCAGTGTTTCACCACTTTCATTGTAAAAAATTTTCTTCCTTGTATCTAGTCTGAATCTATCCTCTTTCAGTTTAAAACCATTTCCATGTCCTATTGTAACAGGCCCTGCCAATGTCTGTGCTCATCTTTCTTGTAAGTATTAAAAATTCACAATTAGGTTAACCCATAGTATTCTCCTTTCCAGGCTGCACAATCTCAATCCTCTCAGCCTTTCCTCATAGGGCAGTTCTTCATCCTTCTAATCATCTTGCCAGCCTCCTCTGGACTTGCTCCAAAGGTCCCTGTTCTTCCTGTGCTGGACCCCAGACTGGATGTGGCACTGCAGGTGGGGTCTCACCACAGGGGCAGAATCCCTCACCCTGCTGGCCACACTGCTTTGGAAGCAGCCCACAGCCATTTCTGGGCTATGAGTGCCCAATGCCAGCTCAGTTCCTGATTCTCATCCATCACTATCCCCAGTTCCTTCTCAGCAGGGCTGCTCTCAATTCCTCCATCCCTCAGCTTGTCCTGTCACTGGGGTTGCCCAACCCAGGTGCAGCACCTGCACTTGGCCTTGTTGAGCTCATGAGGTGCCCATGGGCTCGTTTCTCCAGCTTGTCCAGTCCCTCTGGACAGCATCCCACCCCTCAGTTGTGTCACTGCAAGCTCAGCTTGGTGTCCTCTGCAATCCTGCTGAGGGTGCACTCAATCCCACTGCCACTGATGAAGGTACTGAGCTGTGCTGGCAGGGCAGACCCCTGAGGGACACTGCTTGCCACTGACCTCCATCTGGATATTGAGCTGCTGACCACCAGCCTCTGGATGTGACCATCCAACCAATTCCTCATCCACCCAACAGTCCATCCATCAAATCTGTCTCTCCTCAATTTAGAGAGAAGGATGCTGGACATCCTTACAGTACAGACAGATACTGTGCTTCTTGCTGTTATGTTTACCAGTAAACTTCTGGCATCCCTCCCTCAAATGCCTTTTAGACCAAGTGGGGAGGAAGGGGCTGATGCAGAATCCAGTTCTGCACAAGCTGAAGCCAGCTGCTCCTCATCAGGGCCTTCCTTTTTCATCCTGCAAAGTCTGAAGGGGAAGACCTGACTTTGTCTTTGCTACACCCACTGTACTTTTTAAACATGGGAAAACTGCCTGCAAACTAAGGAAATAGCTCACTGCTCCTTACAAAGTCTCTTATAAGTTTCTCTTATTACCCCTTGGGCCAAGTCTGGACAGTATTCTCCAGGCAATCACTGGCAGCCAGGTGTTATGAGTCAGTTACTTTGTGGTATTATCCAGATCAGTAATTTCCAATGCAGGTTTTTTCCCTCCTCTGGTAAGTACCCTGTGGCTGTGTCACCAGACACGTTGAATCATGTTGCGTGACAAGGAAGAGACCATGTTGCTGCTAATAAGACCAAATTCACTCCATGGGTAACTGTTTTATATAATTAACAGGATAAAATATTTTCATTATGCTCCAAGTACTTCAGATGAAAGGATACAATTCTTGCAGGATTTTGAAAATTACCCAGCTCTGCTAACCATGTCACAGTAAGTGGCTGTTCTACTATGTGGGAAACATATTGTTAATGAGGATGAGCAGGGAATGGCATTAATCTTTTTTTTTTCTTTTTTTTTTTTTTCATTAAGGAAGAATATAGCAATTTTTAAGATTATACTATTTCTATAATCTTTAAGATCCAGATGCTTTAGAGTAAGATGATTTGGCTGATGATAATGTATTTGTTTATGAAATTATGTCAATGATAATTCTGTCAGATTTGCAATGTTAAAAAGCAATGGATCTTTCAGGCCTTTGATATGGCTTCAGAATTTAAATAGCTGGCATCTGCAGTGGGTAATACTCAGATGCCCAGACTGTGGACCAGAAGAGTGTGTTTTACAAACCCTAGGAAAGTGAACAAGGCAAAGTGTGGGTATAAATGAAAGGGAGTGTGGTATATGCCATGTAATGCACTCATCAAGGAACGGTGTATTACTGGTTTTGTGTGGAGGTGCTGGGGAATACAGAGTGCAGTGCATACCTGTATTTAGCAGCTGCTAGTCAAGGAACACGCTGTGTAATTGTGTAGGGATGTGAAATATTTTGTCACGAAGGAGCTCCTCATCTATCCTTGAACATACTGAGAGTCGAGAGGATTTATGGAGCTGTCAGGCAGGAGATAATGAACGCACACACATACAAAAGACTGAAGACATTATAAAACTCTTACCTAGGCTGGCAGGAGAATGAAGGAGTTGCCTGATAATGCTTTTAAGTTGCTTATTCTTTTCAATGCATTTAAAAATGTATATTGCAGTGAAGTTTGGCTTCTGCATCACTAGTATGGACATTGTGCTTAATGTTTGCTGTCTATTCTGTAACTATTAAAATGTAAATTTCTCTTTAAGGTAACTGAGAGTGGGTATGGGATCGTGGTCTGAACAAAAGTTTGCTCCTCATGAGATGCCTTAAAAGAGAATGTGAGTCAAACTAGCCTAAGACAGGTCATGAGCAGGGGCAGTCCTCTTAGCATGCAATCAGAGAAGTATTAATACTGTTAACTTCAAAAAAGGCTGGGAGGAGACAGGCGAGACTCATGTGCAGCCCATACTGATTTTTCAGCTGCCTGAGTTATGATTTGGTGGGTTTCTATTATGATGCCAGGCAGGGAGAGTGTTCTCCCTCTTTTGGGGAAAAGGTCACAGAGGTTTTGTGAAGGTGCTTGAGATGATGGAATTTGCAGTGGAAACTGATGATGAAAGTAATGGTTGGAACTGATTTATAATTTCTGGTGCAGGGGAAAAAATAGCCCTTTGTTTCACCCAGTCCATCATATTTCTTCTCCATTAAAATGCTACTGCACTTCTTCAAAGAGCTGGTGTGACTCTCTGCTAATAAGTTGCAGAATATGATCAAGGATAGGTACAGAAAGTAGGTTTTATGCTGTGGGAAGTGAAGGAAATACTGTAGCATCTTTGTAGTTTATATTCTGAAGCAATTATTAACCGGTTGCTAAGGCTTTTGCAACTCAGTGTGTTTCTAAGAGATTGTTAGTTTTTGCACAGTAGTTGAATAAACTTTAGAAAGCTGGCTAGGTAAAAGTGCAGCAAAGAAAGCATCAAGAACAATCAAGAAGGAAACAGCTTGTACTCAGCTGGATGAGGGGATGCAGTAAACAACATAATAGCAAGCATGGGATCAGAAGTTCAGTCAGAAGAGATCTTGTGGCTCTATTGACAGAACAGTGACATGGGGAAAAACAAAAACATGTAAGACCTTGTGGGTTGGGTCTTTATGGCAAGAGAGAGAGATTTGGTTGCCTGATCTGCAAGCGATTTCTTTTTCTTCCTGTATTTTTGCCAGTTTATTTCTCTGTGTTATCTGTACTTCAAAAAATGTCAATTGGAGAAGTGTGCCTGCTTTCTTGCTTGCTGTTGTTGCATTACTAATTGCCGCAGATTTAATTATGGTCACGGTGCTCAAACCTTTCAGGCAGCTATTTGTTTGTGTTAAATCCAAGGAGTGAGAGCATTAACCAATTCTCCTCATGACTGGGCTGGAGTGGGAAACCCGATCCTTTGTATTAGGAAAAACGCTTTTTTCAGAAGCATGGAGGAAAGCAACAATGATAAGCTGAATCTTCTCAGGTTTTCATGCTGGAGACTTAGAAGGCTCAAAGACAAGACACTATGTGACTTAAGCAGGACTCATCTTTGCTCTGGTACAAATTTGTAGCTACTTTTTCTGTAGTACAGCAGAACTCTGGGTAGCTAGGATACATGTTTACTCACTAGCCCTACTTTTTTTTTTTCCTTTCTTTCTTTTTTCTCTTTTTTTTTCTTTTTCTGTTCACTTACATTGTCTGCATAAATGTCTTTGTTTCCCTCAAGACGGGATCTTTTTAGATTTACTTTTCAGAATTTCTTTCTGCCAAGGACTTCTGCAAATCCTTTTTTATATCCTGTGTTTCAACTACAAAGACTTACCTGATTCAGCTGCCTTGAAAAACTTTTTACTCTACACCAGACCATACAAGAGCTCTTAATGGGATAGTATTTTCTAGTTTTCCAATAGGTATTTTCCAAGGTTTATTCTGATCTTTGAAAAGCACTTTGAACATTTCCATGGAGGGTGTGATGTCTCAGGGGCAGAAGGAAGAATGCTGGCATCTGTACAAGTGCTGTCTGGGACACAGAGCATGTTCTGTCCATGTGTGAATTATGTCTACTAATAAACACATTCCAGATAACATATATGAAGGCTAAATATGTATAAGAGAATTTTAATTTGAACATCTTTTGGGTACTCCTAGTTCATCAGAAGCTTTCAATACCTTCTTAGAGACTACTGAGAAGACAAATCTATTATTCTGGAAGTAACTCTTGTACAAAAAAAGAGGTTCTGCCTCTATTTGTCTTAGTGGCTTGATTAGCTCTCTTACCTTCTCATGTGAGATCATCTTTAGAGACCTTTCTGGTACTACTGTTCAAAAATTTCTCCAAAATATTCGGGTGATATGTAACATTTGAATTTAAATGCCTGTCTTGGTACTTGATTCTCAATATATGAAATTAGAGATGACCTCATAATTTAGATTTGTTACAGCTGAAGCAATTTTACACCACAGGTAAATTTTGCCAACTCATTCTCCTCTGTTTTCTAGATCACTAATAAATGTTCATCTGCAACAATGAACCTCTTCAGAACCTCACCCTTAATCATACAGTATGTTGAAATTTGACCATTTAATATTAATTTAATCCATGAAAAGGACTCTGTGAGTCACTCTGATTACTTAATTTCCTTGATAGCCTTTCATCAGAGCTTTTACCCCGTTAATCAGTGTCAGATCATGGTGTATGGCTGGAGAGGAGTAAGTGAAACTAAGAAGTTTGATGAAGCAGGGAATTAAAGCCAATTAACAACTTAGCCATTTATTACATATTTTGGAGAGTTGGTTTTAGAATTCTTTAGATCGAGTTAAATGAGAGAGGTAATCTTGTATTTGAATGAAGAAATGTATAAAATCTGCTTTGAGTTTGACTGCTACAGGGAAAAAAAAGAGGATGCCATGAAGAAAAAAAACATCTTGAAGAGTTTCATGAAGAATAAAGCCATTTTGAGCAGGATACAAGTTGAGGCTCAGTCTATCTTTTACCAGAACAAGTGGATGAGAATGTTTCTGAGTAAGTGTGAAATAATTGACTTCAGCATTACATTCTGGGTTCCAACCTGTCAGGTTTTCAATCAGGATTAACAGCCAGGAATCCTCCTCCTTGTGATGAATGGTCCAAGGGAGAAGACAAATATAGCCTGAGCTCAGTCTGGAACTCTTCAATGATAGATCCATGTCACAGTTTTGGAACAAATTCTTGCTGCCAGTGGGTGCTACTGCTCCTTAGGAAAGCCATGAAACCTTCTAGGCTAAGGTACATTTGTGAACATAATGGATAAAGGAACTTTCCTTGGGCTCAGGGGGAATGCAAGCAAACTTAGGTCTGTGCAGGATGGTGGGATAATCTTCATTGGGAGTGCAGAGACTATTTTGCCACTTTTGTGCATTGGTCTTTTGTTTATGAGGACAACCGGTGTCAGCTCCATTTGGTGCAATAACATCAGTGCATCATCACCTACTGTGTGCTCTTTGTTGTAAGTAATAAGTGTACAAGCACCTGAAATTAAATGCGAGCTGTCAGACGGATGAGATTGGTTCTGTCAGAAGATAAAACTCTTCATTTGGTAAGGTAGGTGTATTTTTTTTGGCTAAATGGCTATTCAAGCTCTCAGTGTGTTACCATATAGTGCATGTACAGAAAAAAAAAGACTGTACTAGCTGTACCCTCGACCTTCACCCCAGAAGCTGGAAGAGCTGTCCTCACTTCCCTAATTTATTTGGCTCTTTAAAAACTCCATGAAGGACATCTAGATCATCCCCTCGTTTGTAGAGCTTTCTATTTTATCTTGAATACAGCATAATCTTGACATGCATCTTGGTACGGCTCATATCTGAAAGTGTTGCTACAGGTGTTGGTCACAAAGAACAACACAGAGTGTAGTGTCCTCTGTACCAGTTTGTCATGTGCTTTTGGAACTTTTTGATGCAATATAAGAAGTACTCTTTGTATTGAAGATAAGTATCTGATGCATATAAGGAAAAGGTTATGAAGGCTGCTTAAAAATGTTGGTAGTATGTTAAGGAAATTCCTTTTTCATACTTTCTTTAGTGCCTGGATGAGCAACAGTGCTTGAATGGATACTGAAAATTGGGGCTGGACATGCATTTGGTAGGTTCATATTCTGAAAAGCAGGTCAGTATGTGTAGAACTGAACTGGCAGCCCTGAGTGGAAAGGTTAAAGCATAAATAAATAAAAACAGGGCTGTTAGAGTAATCAAAAATAAACTGTTTTAAATTTTGCTTTGCATAACTAACAGGCAATTAGCTTTCATTGACTCATGATGTGAAAAGTGATCGAGAGACAGACACTTTGCTTTGGTAACAATCTGACAGTTGGGAAGAATGGTTTTTTTGACAGTTCATTAGGGGTTAAATGAGCTGAATAAAATTGGTAATTTTTGCTGCTTTCCCCACTTAGTATAACAGCTATTATATGAAGCATTTTTCCTTACATTAGTTGTAATGACTGACTTTAACTAATTACTCTGTTGAAAGAACTGGTTTTGATTGACAAAGGTATCTTCCTGGTATTCTTATGAGCTGCAAAAATGGCTGGTGCATATAGAACCTGCAATATCTTCTCCCTACTGCCCCTTTCCCCCATATTTTAAGCACTTTTTTAATCTTTAGTCTACAAGAGGTTTAATTTTATGGTCATCTTAGAAGTAGCACTTGAATGTAGGTTAAAATATACCATCTCTCTCCAAATGAAAAGCTCAACCACAGCTTTATCACAATTGTCTGGAAGAACACTGATGCGCAGGCAACTACTTGGGAGTTTTTGTCATGGTCATGTTTTGATAGAGGATGATGGCTTTTGAGGCAAATAATCAGGCTCCTGGGTAAACAAGGTAATAGTGCTTCATCTGCAACTGAGGTGGAGAATTCATCTACTGTAGTGCTGCTGGCTGTGACTGTCTTACTGATGAAAGCAGCTTTTCACAGCCCCTCGAAACGTGCTGTGCTATTTCACTTGTGACACTTCAAAGTATGTGATTGTGTGAAAGTCCTGGAGAGAAATGTCTTTTCAAAATTTTAGATGAAAAGAGAAATGCCAGAACATCAACAGGAAATAAAACATTTTTATTGAATATCTGTGTAATATGTATGTTATTTTAACGACAATTGGAAAACTCTACTGTGGGGAGTCACTACACAAAGTGAAACAAAATATAAACCACCTCATCAAAAATGAAGGTAAAATACGGCTAAAGTTGTCAGCTCGCGGGCCACGAGCGATATGGCAGGATAAAACACCCCAAACATTTCTACAAGATACAGAGAAAACCCACACAGAGAAACACTCAAGCAGGCAGTAAATATACACAAAGGCAACTAGGATCTTTCTACAGCATCAGATTCTAATACTTCACACAGCTTTGTCAGAAAGGTACATGTGGCTTCTTTGAGGATGAAAAATGTCATCTTGGTCACATGGCAGGTTCAGTCTCTGAGAATCATTGTACCTTACAAACCAGTTCTAGGGTGACGTTCAGTCTGGCAGTGTAGGAAGAGAAAGCATTAAGATTACCTTAACACAGGAAATCAGTCCTGGCACTTTGAACCTGCAGCTATCCTGAATGAATAACTGAAAGCTGGAGACCATGAAGCTCTTAGGCTGGAAAGCTGACTCTCTACTTCTCTTTGGTGGGGTTTGGTCCTTAAGGATAAGATTTTAAAATATTCCAGCTTGATGCTTTGCATGTATGTGCCTGTTTCTATCAGAAAATTTCTCGCTTGTGTTTTTTCTATGTTTCATGTAAAAAAGAAAGAAAATGGATCTTGCTATTCTCACTTTTGGAGGTGGGGAGAAATACAGGCTTTTATTCTCCTCCCAGTACTTTGCCGCTGCTTTTACCCTCAAAGTACTGCAAAACAGGGGTGCTTGGCCATCCCTGCACTGACCTCTGAGACTGCCACAGCTCTCCCAGAAGCAGAGCCTTGAGGGAGGCTGTGGAATTTAGTTTGCAGTGCACAGTTCTCTGTTTACATTCATCTTTGTCAGACACAGAAGACTGGTAAGAGCATTAATGGTTAATTCTCATGCCTCCCTCCAAAAGCAATAGCATTTCCACTTTTCTAGGGTAGTTTGCATTGCTGAAAATAATGAACTCTTCAAAGCATTATAAATATATTCACAGCTTGGAAAGATAAGCGAGGGGCCTCCAAGGACGGTACACGAGCTCGAGGTGATGCCCTGAATGACTTGATGAGATGGTACAGCGGAGGTGCCATGCTGGGGAGCTGTGGGATGACTCTACGGGAAAGCAGCAGGGGCGAGGGCGCTTGGAAATGTAGAGTATTGCACAGGGCTTGACAAAATGCTGCGTGGTCAACCCATTCTCTAGAGCATCCTTGTCCCCTGCATAGCTCTCCAGTTCTACATTGGTCCGTAACAACTGGAACTGCTTGTGCTATGCGTTCCTTCGGCAGTGCAGTAGAAGGGAATGGCAGTATTGTTACAATATCACTACGGAATAAATTGATTGCTATCCACTGAGAAAACTACATTTCTAAGCACACACGGCAGTCACAGTGATACACAGAGCAGTCTTTCAAGACTCTTATGGAATGACTAATAGCTTCATAATAGTGCCATTTACTACATAATAACATTTAAAACATTTAAAAACTCCTCCTGAAACGAGCATCTAGTATACAGAAGAGGTTGCTTCAGTTTTCTAGAACTTGTTCTTTGTTTTCACTTTTTTTTAAAGGACAAATTAAAACTTAAGTATAAATAGTATATAAAAGGTCACTAGCTGTTCTCTTTTGGCTTACTTTGAAGTGCATTTAGAACTATGGCTAAATTTTGTCATCTTCTGATGGGATTACAATACTGTCTGTTTACCATGAAACTATTTTGTATAATAAACTCACACAGCTGTGTCTAAAAAATATTCTGCATTCCTTCTAATCTGAGTTAGTATCATAAAATATTTTGTTACAAAGTCTAATGTGCAAACTCATTATAATGTGAAATCGTGGATGGAATTCACAGTATGCAAATTTTGTATAAAGGTGATAATGGAGAGCTACTCTTGTTTTCCTGGCAGCATTTTACTACTGCTGCATCTCCCTCTTCCCCCTCCCTGCACAACTTCTGCAGTGGTCTGTCTTCGTATGTTAGATGAAACTCTTGCCTCCTGTGGAAGTGCTTCCTCAACTTTCAATCTAAAGCCATTTCAGTCTGTTATGTGTTTGCTTTGGAATATATACAAAAAATGATATCCTGGCTTCTGGCTACATCTCCATGAAGTCAACCATGGAACTGCTCAGATCATGCTAAGTTGCCTGTGAAAGAAGTCTACCCAATTGGATTTGCCCCTCCGAGATTCACTGTGGACATGAAATGTGTTATTAGGATGGTCCAGTTGAAAGCTCAGATTTAAGTTGTCCTTTAAGATGTCAGTGTAACACTACTAGTGCCTTACAAGTTGGATATTTTTTTTCTGGAATGCAGACGATACAATAGTTACCCTATAATATAGTATCAGCTCTCCTATATCTCAGTCAATTTACATAATTTAAAATAGAACATCTTATTAAAAACATCTAGATATACACAGATTAGGAAACGCTTACAACATACAAATACACAAACTAGAAATAAATTCTCAGCATACTGGTGTATATATACAACGGTGTGATACAATAAATAATTTCTGTCATGCTCTATCTACACATCATATTGCTTAAAAGAAGAGTAGATCTGGGGCGGGCGGTGGTAAAATGAAGCGCCTTTAAAAGGCTCTCTACATTTAAATTTGTGCAAATTAAAATGGGAATTTTAGAGTACAACTGATCTGTGTCAGGAACACATGGCTGGAAATGAAAGGACCCATATCACTGAGGTATTTACAGATACTGGCTAAAGAGCACTATGTGGGCAAATGCAGAAAGGCTTCTTCTTCTTCACAATTTAACTTAATTTAATTTAATTTACTTCTTGACTGCCAGCATGGCATCCACCTCCTCCTCGGGCTGTAGGGTGTGCCACTGTGCGATGGGCCGCCGGGGGTTGGCCAGCATGTCTGACCAGTGCCGCAGCTCCGCGCCGGTGCTGTTGTAGCCCACAAACACTTTCCCGATGGCATCGTTCTTGCCAATCTTGTCATAGTCCAAAACAGTCACAACAATTTGCACTTTCTGTAAGGAGACAGAGAAGGAGCAGTGAGCATGACAGTTAGGGGAAGGTGGAATGGAATGGAGGGGACTAGCCAGCCGTGGAGAAGTCCTGAAGGGGGAAGTGTGTGACAGCTGGAGTAGATTCCCCTAATGAGAAACAAATTCAAACTTTGTTTTTGTTTCTTGTGAGCCTTCTAAATAAAATCAGGTTTACAACCTCCCTGTTAGCTTGAAACTTGCCCCCTTGCATTGAATAGCTTCATATGGAAATCGAGGTTGATTGTTTTTCCTTTAACAAATTAATAATTCAAAAAAAGTTGTGCAATTTTACACATCCTTATTTTTAAGTAATTAAATTAACAACTAAGGTTCAGAAACGGCTCTATGTCTGTAATGCTGTACTCTACTCTGTTAGTTGCTTTTCTACTTAGCAACTCTTACCTATCCATCCAGTATGCCAGTCAGGTATTTTCAGATAAATTCAGAAGACAGCCCTTATAGTTACTATATACATACACACACACATGTTCTCATCTCTATGCATACGTGTGTGCACTTGTGCACACACACAGGCATGTGTGTGCACAGTGTATATTCTGTGTATTTACAGATAAATCTAGAAAACAGGCTGGCTGCTAAAGGGGGTTGGAATGGATGTATAAACCCCTGGTGTCTCGAGGCTCTGACACACCAGCCCATGACTGAGCTGATGCTGGAGTGCCACTCTATAGGAATGGTGACCTCTGGCAAACAGGGTTAAACAAGTCCCACATGGTCTGTGTGAGCCCATCTGTCACAGCTCACAGAC
Organism: Luscinia megarhynchos; assembly: GCA_034336665.1. NCBI lineage: Eukaryota > Metazoa > Chordata > Aves > Passeriformes > Muscicapidae > Luscinia > Luscinia megarhynchos. Next base: position 33,572,665 of record CM067564.1, read on the forward strand.
AATTTTCCATGCATTTATGTTTGTAGTTGTGTGCACATACAGGCAATTCCTCTCTTTCAGGTCTTAAATATTTGTCAAAAGAGCATAAACAGCTATTCCTTCTGTGGAGTGGTGTTCTTCCCCAACAGCACCTAAGACTTTCACAGTCTTGGGCTGATTTTACTAAATTGGAAACACTTCTCCTTATTGAGATTTACTTTTAACAATGAACATACAGTTCTTTTCCTGATTCCAGTGTCAGCTTCCTGAATAGAAGGAAGAAATGTCCTGAAACACATTTCCAGAAAAATCTTCCATTCTCTAGAACCAGGTTTTTAAATTTAAAGCTTTAAATATATCTACAATCTGGACCTCTTACTAGAATTATTAATTTCAGGGCTTGTAATAGGATTATCTTTTTAAAAGTAGCAAGACCAGGGTCATGAGATTTATTTTATAAAGTCCATTTCCTTACAGAATTGTACAGTTCACTGAGCCAGAGAAAGAGATGATTCCAACAGGCACTGAAGTATTTATATGGTTGCTGATGACAAAAGTATACATCAGACTCAAGATTTTCCCTCTCCAGAGTACTCACAATAAAAGGCAATATTCTGAAGCAAGTATTTCTCTGTGCCAGAATTACGTTTCAGTGCTGCTGTTTGCAATACACTCTCTTTTAATGGCACCTCCCCAAATGAACACTTATGTTTTAGATGCATGTTACACTCACAGATATAAAAAGTAAGCATGAGACTATTATTTTTGCACTACAAAAACATGCTTGTGTGCTGTACCTAGAAGCTTTGGGGATAGTTATTACAGGATTTTTAAAAAAAGTGTTAATCATAAGACAAAAATGAGCACTGTAAATGAAGGACCCTTTTCCTTGCTCTACAAAGATGTAAGAACAGCCAGCTCAGATAATTAACTTGGAGATGATTCTCCCCTCATGATCTCTGGACTAAACCTACAGAGAAACGTGAGCATCTCTTTGCCTTTGTACCACATATTAAAGGAGCAGCTGCATGGCAAAACCCAAGAGGTGCTAGTAGAAAGCACTGCCTCTCCTAATAAACACTTGGATTAGCTGTTTCCATGATGTGATTAAGCCCTTTGGACTGAGAGGGCCTGGAGACACTGCTGCCTGCAAAGGCAGTCTGTTTTGCACGTGGCAAAACATGTGCCTGATCTGCCAGTAGCAACGTTATTTGACTTCCCTGTGGTGTTCTCCCATTACCCTTGAACACATCACTTTCTTTCTTTGAAGAGTCAGAACACATGGTCACTGAAATTGTTGAAAATGGTAATATTTGGCTCCTTTAAAATGACATGGATGTACTGCTATTGACCTGCTTTCCCTCCATGACCTCTCTCCAGTCTCCAGCCATCAAGAAACTTGTATAACCATTATTTTTTGACAGTGAAAGTTCGCTTAATGACTTTTATATGAATAGCATGTAAGTCACAGTGATTCCTATGACATTACATCTAAATAACATTTAAAATGTGTTTTTCTAATGATGAAATCACTTCAGTATCCATGATGAAGTATCTTCTAAATATAGTCTTTAACTCAAAATACATTGGCAAACGACCAAAGTCCATAATTGCAGATTTAAAATCAGGGCTATATAGTCAAGTAAACAGCTAAAAAGTCATTCTAATAAACTTACAAAAAAAAAAAAAAGGCTAAAAATTTAAACCTCTAAACCACAATACTTTTAAAATAAACTATATCCACCTCAAAAAATGACTTAGAATTAATTAGAAAGCAAAATGGTCAAGTACCAAGAATGCGCCTAAGCATGCCAAAGCTTTGATAGGGCAATTTGGAGGCAACCATTCCAGCTCCTCAAGCCTGTCCCTATTTGGAAATCAAGATACTCGTTGCCTAAACTGCCATTAGATTTGATTAATCTCCTTTTGCCTCTGGGTCTTTGATCCCTGTTATGGAATCTTTCACAAGCACACAGAGCAGCTTTCATTAAATAGGGAGATTAACCCCCACTGGATTTCTCACTCCTTGATTCCTAGAATCCACAGACACCTGTACGTGCAGCAGGGCATGAAGAAATTCTGAATGGACTAGTCATGCATCCAAGTCACTTTGTCCATGCTTCACCTTAGCTAGTTTTATTATCTTTGTTAGTACCAAGTCAATAAAATGCAAGCACACAGTTTTGCTTGAAAGGTAGGCCTTGGCTCCCGGGCTTCTCTCCAACCCAGCTGCTATCAAAATCCAAGATACACAATGTGAAAACCCATACCATATTCTCTTCTAATAAAGAGGGACTCCAAGTTTCATCCAGGCAATTTAAACACATTACAACAAATTTACACCATAATGAGTCTCACAATCTACAGAAGGATGTATTCCCAGATGTTTTAAATTATGGTCATTTAAACTAGAACACTTTTCCCCCTCAGCTCCACCCAGAAAAGCTGTTGTATTGCTTAACATCACAGTCCTGGGGCTCCATGGCCAGGTGGAAAGCCATTATGCAGTTCTTTTCCCACATGCCTCCTGAGACAGTTCAAAAAAACTTCTCTCTTGAGATAAAAGACAGTTAACATCAAAAGAAGTTAATTCTCTCTCATGAGAGACTGTCTGCCTCCCAGTAGCTCAAAGATAGGCAACTGAGTCCCTGAACAGGTAGTGCAGTACTGACCCCTGAGATTCTCAAATGCCTTTTTCCAAGAGACATAGGAATCACTGAAAAATTTTCAAAGTCTATTAAATAACTGAAACAAAGCTGTGTATAAATTAGGTGTTTTACTTTAAAGGGGTGCTGCAGTGCTTTCAAAAACTAGGGCAAATAAATGCATAAAGAACACAAACTTATCTGATAATGCCAATTTATTATTTTCAATTATTTAGGGAAAAATGTTACATATGGCTTTTCCTTTATTCCTATACCTTTTTGCCAGCACATTCCTCCACTATCTCCCTGTGGATTTTTTTCCCCCCAAATCCATTTCTGTTAACAGAAAATGTCAGTTATCCATTTCTCAGTGATGAATCAAAGCTTCCTAAGTACTTCACATTTTATCATTTCCCTCTTGAAGCAGTCACACTCATCTAATGTAGCACAGGGCTGGCACCTAGGTGCTAATGAAGGCATGCACATGTGATAATTAACAAGATTCCTGTTAAATATTTATAAGGGCTGAGAGATGGAATGCAGAGGAAAGACAAAACACTGTTTGACATTACCTGAATTTGCTCAAATGGTACTTCAAAGCTGAAAGACTCGTTGTAGTAGGGATTCAGAGTGTTCTTTTTAATTGTAGTCTTTTTCTTCTTCAGCCTCTTACCATTCTGCATCAGATGGATCTTCACATAGGGATCTAGGCAATCAAGAGAAGAGGTAGAGCTAAGAAGGAGAGTTCAGTGTATTTTCTACGTATTTTATTCCCATGCATGTAAAAGTAGATTAAAAAAACCCCAACAGACAACATTTACAGCTTGTATTTAAACAAGTTCTTAATTTCTACTATAGAAAATCTCCTGTATAATTGTGAAGTATTCCTGACGGGAAAATGAACAAAGTATTTATTGCATTATCTCTTTAACATCATAAAGGCAGAGTAAATTCCACCTAACTTTGCTCCACAGCTTATTAACCACCCTGCAAACATTTCTTAGCAATGGTTTGTGGGTTTTTTCCCTAAGACTGGTGAGGGCTGCCAAATGCACACAGCAGGTACAAAGCTGGCATGGCTGGATGCTCTACAACCACCTGGCAACTATTCCCTCTCTTTGGGCAGGTGCTGCACCGTGGTTTTCCTGTTCTCTGACCTCCCTGGTGAGCTGTGACTGACAGGGTCCAGCAGGCTGCAGCCCTGCCTGGCAGGAGAGGACTGTGTCCCTTCAATACCAGCCCTCTGCCTCAGTGCTGCACACAGCCAGAGCCCACGGGGGCCACGGTGCTGGTATCAATGGCACACTGGCTTTGCCACTCTCTATTCAATTCCCATTGTCATTTCAAACAACTTGTGGTGGCAAAGAAGCAGAACTCATTTGGTGCCTAATCAGGTATTCCTTGTGTGAGCAAAACTTGCCTGGACATTACAGCACTGACGAGGTACCTCGGTGATGATAATTTCAATGGAAGTTTTGCCTGCTTAAAAGAATAGCACTGTGAGTCCTTAATCCATGACAAGAGCCATGTGGCTGCCTGGAGAGTGAACTAACATTCTTCCATGGAGCTGCTAATTAGCAGTACCCTCACTGAGTTCAGCTGTTTTTCTGTTGAGGCTTAACCACGAAGCAACTCAAGCTCATACTTTTCAACAACCTTTATCGTATTGTCACCAAAATTGGGGTAGGTGCCTCTCTGGCTCTAGGAAGCTGAACTGTGATGTACATCAAGGTAAACTTCCCTTGAGTGAGCTGGTAGGAGTTACATAAAATGCCTGCCAGACATAAGTCACCTGCAGCATAAAGAAGGCAGCCTGAATAATGCAAACTATCAAAGGAGAGGGGTTCTCTTTTCCCTCCTGAGAAAAGGCTGGGGCAAATGAACACTGCACTTAATATGAGCAAATCATGCTTCACGATTCTGCGTGAAATTAATTTTTAGAAGAGCAATTGCACTTTTCTACAGTCAAAATATGCCTTTCTGTGGAAGACCTGGGTATTCAGGAAAGTTAAGCTACTGAAGTCACTTGCTCACAGTCTACAGCTCCTCTGAAGGAAGCCTAATTTTGGTAGTAGATTCTTCAAGACAGCAGACAAGGGTGTAAAAAGATCCAGTGGCTGTGAGAAGAAATTACAGAAACTAATTCAGGAATAGGCACATATTTCAGTAGTAAGACTGGAACAGCTAGAGTAGCATCTTCAGTGGTGAACTCTCTGTTACAGAGGGTTAAGACTCCTTCTCCCTCAAAAGACTCAAAGTTCAAACAGAAATTAAATCTGAGTAGGTTTACGCTTCAGGCAAGGGATTGTAAGGGTTCCTCATGGCTGCACAATGTATGAATTAAGGAGCATCATGTGAAGAGCAAAATGCCAGCAAAAAGCCAACAGAGGTCCATTTATTTTTTAATATTGAGTTCAGCATCACTGCACACAGGGTTTTCAAGATGGAAAGGAGGCAAATCTGGACTTCTTCAACATCAGTTGGCACTTGAGAAAAGCTCATCACTTTCCCTGAGGCTTCATGCAGAATGCTAAATTGTGCTAAGTTCAGAATTATGGTTTAGGTATACATAATATATACTAAGAAAGTTTAGTAGTCAATGAGTCAGTGGTAGAGTGTTAAGAAACAAGAATGAGATAAGATGCTGTAAAAATATAATTTGAGTTACTGGACTAGAAGACTAAACAATACAGTAATATATTATTATTAAGAGTATTAGAACAGAATAATTTATTAAAATAAATGCAGGTGATATAAGCCAATTCTTCACTGAACTGTGCCTTTGCACAGACAATATACACAGGTTTGATGATAATTCATATGTCCTTAAGGAACTGTACAGTAAGGTTTATAAAGGGATGCAGAAATATTCCCATATTGACAACAAAATCCATATTTTTGAGAAAATATTTTTCAACTAGAAATCAATGTATGTGAATGCTTGTACATCTATGAGTACATTCACTTTAAATGATTTGCTTCTCTGACATTTTGTAATTTCTATCTTCATGCTTGTATCAGAGCAAAACCTGACCTAGACAACTCATAGCCATGGGACATGACCCACAAGGTAAGTTTCTGTGGTCTCTTTTTCATGTCCTGGTTGGTTTCTTCTGTTTGTCAGTCTGGGGAGCTGAGTTAGGCTCAGTCAAATGCCAGTTGTTTAGTAGGAAAGATCCAGTGGTGCCATTGTAGTGCAGAACTGAGTGGCAGAGGTACCAAATGGAGCACAGAATGGGGCGGAACATGATAAATCCAGTATTTCTTTCATCTGAGGGTAAAATTGTTACAATAATCCAAACAGAAACCTATCACTTGACTGAAACCATGTTCCTTCTTTTCTTGTTTCACAGTAAAGTGTTACATAAGTTTACTCATCACCAAACATTTGAAATCAGAACAGGGTGTCCCGCTCAAGTAAGTGGGCCATTAGAGATTTTGGCTGAGTTTATCCTCATACTAGATGGTATATCCACTTTCTTGTTTTTGAGGTATCCTGATACTAATCCTCCCGTCTTCTCATTCCTCTGTGTCCTATACACAAGCTCCCTCCACCACTGCACTATCTTCAGTTACATTCTCCCATGTTCCACAACACTGACTCCCTCAACTCCCCAGTAATCTATTTGCTTGCACTCTACACACAAAACCTGATACCTAAGCACAGACTTTCTTGTGACTTCATGAATAAATCTCTGAAAAAGACAGATTCTCTTCCACTAAATAGCAGAAGCTGAACTGCTTGGAATCAATTACTGGAAGAAGGGATGATAATCAAAAGAAAGCAGAACCTCTGGGAAGTGCCAGTCTCCAGTGATTTTTGTGAGATAAGGTTTAGTGCTAATAGAAACGTCTCTCCTCTCTACTTGCAACATAACCTCAGTGCTGGCCCCATTAGTCATACTGAGTAATATTTAACATGTAAATAGTCTCACTGAAGAACTGAGACCAGTAAGGATGACAGAATTGATATTACAGCCCTGAAAAGATAAATTGCCTGTTAAATGCCTAGCCCGGCCATAAAGGGCAATGCCAATGAAAATAAGCATTTCTCTTTATCTACCCTGGACAGTTATCTCATTCCAGAGTAAATATCTATCTTTAGTTAAATAGATTGCACCCCAGAATATTAATTTCTCTCCATACGTAAACATCACTGTATTTTTAACCAGTTTGATTCCTTTCAAGTAAACAAGGATCTAGAACCACATTACTCCACAGGTACCAGTGAATGGACCACACCCATCAACCTAGAAGAAAAGATGTTGCACCCAGATGCCCCTCTGCTGAAGGAGACAAAATAGCTTTGTATCCCTTGTTTAATAATCCATTTTAACCAGTGTGTGGGACTAAATAAAATTGTGTTATTTATTCCCTCATTAGCAGTCTACCCAGGAATGCTAAAAAGATGTACAATTCACAACTAATTGTGCATTGTGGATCTCACAGTAATGTCTCAGTGGGGGCCAGCTGAACTGCTTTTAAAGCATGGGTGGACCAGCTGACAAATTTTGTTTTCCTGAAGTTTGCAGTAAGATGCCAATACATTATTTCAAAAGTAATCAACACGGTATGTAATATCAAGGTTTCTACAGTAACCTGGACCATGAGTCATATATATATGTATATACACACACAACTGGAACTCCAAAAATAATGACTAGTTACAGATGTGTTGTAGACAAGATGCACTTAGTTGGCTAAGAGATTTTAGAAAAGCAAACTTTAAATAGAAAAAGTACAACAACTCAAAAGAAGAAAGTTGTGGCAAAACCAGTATGTCAGGGAAAGGTGGAACAGAAAAATGACTGGTTTTCACTGTTTTTTAAGATGAAAAATATTACAGGAGTAAGTAGCTACTGAAATATATTTTTCCACATAGGCAGGAGAGAATTCAGCACACAAATTTCCCATTTCTATGGATCTTCAGAAAAAAATGCATCAACAAAACAGTCAGCTTGGGATGGTTTTACCACAATGGCTTATTCTGAATGCAAACAGAAGGACAGTGCCCATCCTTTTAAAAAAAAAGGCTTCTGCAACCTAATCAAAATATGAAAAGTAAAGCCTCTAGAAGTTGATGAATTTGAAAAATGCCACAGGGATAACACTGGAATTGATTGTTGTGCAGTTACAGTCCTGAGGCTGTGGGCAGGGGGAGCTTAATGGTTCAAAGAAAAAAATCCCATGCAGGTCTGTGCAAAGAGATCAGAGAAAGCTCTCTACAAGACTTGAAAAAGCCTAACATGATTAACAGGAAAAAAACTGAGCCAGAACAAACTAGTCATAGATACAGCTGATAAGTTTCATATGACAAAACACTGTAATAAGATGTTCTCAACTAAAATGTAGAAATGGTGAAGAAATACAGTCCCAGAACTGCCTCCAGCTGCATTTTTGTCTTCAAAACGTTCAGGATAACTGGCTGCTTATTAGCACGTGTTTTTTCCCATCAGAAGAAAATTTATGTGCATTCCATGCCAAAGCTCAACATCATTGACATTTAGAGCAAGAGTGTCAACAGACAGTGGAGTTTCCATTCCAGGAAGCAGAATGAATTCATAAAGCGCTTGGAAATTGATTCAAGAAGTAAAGAAAATGAGGTTTGGAAATGCAGCTTTACCAAGGGCTGTGCAGGTGCAGTTGGGACAGAGATGACATGTTGGGTGCATTGCTAGTTCCAGGCTAAAGAGCCACTCTCATGCTGCAACACAGCAGGTGGTGGAAAGCCCAGGAAAGAACAAGCCAGGGGCTTAGACCAGAGCTGGAGCACCCACAGCCTGCTCCCCTCCCATGCAAACAGGCTTCAGGTGAAGCTCTTTTGGCAGGCAGTGGGGAGAACACTTAATACAGCAAAACAACCTTGTTTTCTACAGAGACTGTATCTGGGATGGAGGCTGGCAGCACCAGCAATACCTGCATGTTTTTGGAGAGAAACTGCAGCACAGGCCAGAGCTGGGCTGTGGAAAGCAGCAGGGCTCTGAGAGCAAAGCAAAACAGGAAGAACTTTGCTGGGAGTTCCCACAAATTTGTTGATTTTTCCCAAGAACCATGGGACATGCTCCCTCTGTGGGCTTATAAACCCTTCCTCCTGAGGGAGAGGGACAATTCACATGATGCCTGTGGCATCCAGGCCATGCATAATTTCCCCTGACTTTTTCACTTCTGTATATTCATGTTTGGATGAGAGCAGATAAAAAAAAATCTCTGAAATAATGAGTGTGCATTTTCTCAGCTCAGTATTTTTTCAGATAAATGGAAAGTTTTGAACGGGAAGGGAAGTCAGAGGGAAAAAAACAATATATGGTGCAATGACTAAGAAGAAGCACAAGTATCTCCTGACTGTATAAAAATTATAGTTTCTATTCACTGTCACAAACTGTTGGGCCTTCTACCTTCCTCCACAAATGAACAAGTTAAAGTTAGGACATTATTTTTAAGGGAGCTGATGTCCCAAAAGAAATATTGGAAAACACTCTCAGATTGGGAAGAGTTCTTTCAGCATAAACCACGTGGTTTGTAAGGTTTTAAAAATCAGATTTCCTTAAAAATAGGACTTCTTTTTTTTTTTAAAGTTGATTTGCTACATAATGTCCAATCCTCAGATACTGCTGATATTTTGTTACTCTCATCACACTTCCCTAACCCCACAAGGCTACAGATTACTTGATGTTATGGGCCAAGTCTTCAGCAAGAGCCATTTCTTGAGACAAGGGGTGAGAAACAAAAGGTATTTGCTGTATATTGTATTGTAAAGGTGTTGTGCTCCCGTGCAGTGTCTATGCCAGCCATGACCCAGGCAAAACACATTTTAAAATCCCTTTTAAATCCCTAAGGGGGCTGAGGATTGAGAGGTGGAGGCTCTCCCAACGCCAGCCAGGAGGGCACTGGCCATGGATGGGGTTGAGAGGTTGAATGCAGTCCAGATGGGCTGTCAGAATGGCCACGAGAGCTGTGAGCAGTTTAACCCTAGAAAGCTCCCATCACACTTGCCAGTGTCTGTCTGTGCCACGGAGGGATGCTCCAGACCCAGGGCACACACACAAAGCCATCAGGCTCTTTTGGGCTCCTATGTTGAAGTGTAACAAGTTAGATGACTTTAGATTACATATTTCCACCAGCATCTTTAAAAGAAGATGCTGTAAGACTGGGTGATTTAAAAATAAAAACATTTTAAATTTCAGATTTTGTAACATTAGACAGATTCTCATAGGAATAATGGAGTCCAGGTATCCATTTATAGTGAAGAAGAAGGGGTTGGTATTTATAGAAGTAACATTAGCCTGCCTAGAATGAAAAGAGTTAAATGGAGAGTGAAGCAAAGCAGTTTCAAAATAACAACTCTTCTCTGGTGTGCAGTTATAGGAACACCAAGTTGCTATTGAAGTGCTGAATTCAGAGCCAGGGAGCTTTGGGAAGAAGGAGGTGCTGTAAAACTGACAGCCAGCTGATGATTCCCTCACCCAAGAATCCCAAACTGAGGCTGTTGAACACGTAGAGCTGACAGAGGAAACAGAAATATTCACAGTGGCCTAAGGGCTATTCAGCCAGCTCTTGAGTGTGCAATTCCACCCACAGTGCTTCCAACTGGAACATAACAACAAATGTTACAGCGCCAGATGGGGAGACTAGCAGAAAATGGGAGGGAAAAAAATAAGAAAAGGCAAAACTCTTATTTAAAACCAGCACAAATTAGTGCTTACGAGCTTTTGATTAAGTTTACTGCCAGAGCAAGGACAGCTGATCTATCTGTTGTATCCAAGGGGTTCATTTCAGCAGTTACACACAAGCAAAACAAATAGCTTTATAAAGCACAACAAATGTGGGTTGAACCAACAGGAAAATGCACCTTGAGTTTTGGCTGTGAGTAAACACAGAATACTCTTGTGGAAAAGCAAAGCTACTCAACCAAGCACCTTGTAAATGTGATTATATGGAAACTACATGCATCGAAGCAGTAAACCTTGTTCCCCTGTATTTGCACCAAAAGGGTGCAAATTGTAAACTGACTGCTCCTGAAGCTTGAATGTAGCGAGGAGGGGGAGAAACAGCATGGCATTGTAAAATTTTAACATACTGGAGAAGGGCATCTGCAATCTTAGATAATAAATAAAGAAATAAAAATGCATATTGCAATACCACGCTTGTATACTCGTAGAAAGAATACAACAGCAGCTAAGATGAAGGAGGTATTTATATCAAATAGTGGGAAGGTATTAATTTGAGCTGCTGATACAGGCAGAGTCTCCAGGACAGGAATCCAGACTGAAATCAAAGCAAACTGGCAATACCTCAGACAGCAAATTCCAGCAGACTGCTGAGTTAGAATTTAGGTAATGCCTTTTGATGATGTAGAGAAAAAAACAAAAAAAAATTATTTATTAAATTGATGGCAGTGAAAATACCAGAAGATAATACATAGAGGCTTAGACAGATTCAAAAGACTGTCCTCAAGTGAACTGGGGAGGAGGGAAGGGGGAATACACACGGACTGAGGAAGAACAACAGGGAGAAGAGTGAAGAGAGAATCAGAAGCACAGATTACAGAACACCTCAAACAATGCAAGTTAAAAAGCAGTTCTTGCTGGATGTCTTAGCTGAAAACAACAGGAGCTTGGGTACATCATGATGTTCTGCACTGGATGGTCAGTGAGTGCCTTGAAGCCCTCCAGAGCTGGGCTGGTTTGGGGGCAGAGCTGCCCCACCTCACTGAGGCACGCATTGCTGAGTAGAGGCCTGTTTTAGTTATTCCCCCACTCCCAGAACCCCACCCATCACAAAGACCCCAAGCCCCAAATGCAACAGCTGTGAGGCTAAATAATTCCTAATCTCAAACTTCACTGAGAACAGAGGCATTCCAGTATTACTGGGTAATAAAGAAAACCACATCTGAGTGAGTGTCAGTATTCACTCCAAGGAATTCCTCAACCCTGAAACACAGTCTTGCTAAAAAAAAATGGTCCAACTACTGTATTAGCAATTTACTGTAGGAAGAATATATATTTGTAGTCCCAACTCTCCAAGCCAACATTGCCACAGGAAGGTTTTATAGCTAGACTGATTGTCAGCATGGCATTACTGCGTTGTGATTGTCTTTACACGGAAAAAAGCAAATATACCCTGCTAAGGGGTAATCTGTGTACTCTTCCACAGAGGGTTAGCCAACACACACAAAACCAGGCAAGGTTAGTTATAAAGGCTGTCTCAGATCAAAACCACTGAACTATCATGTTGTTTAACCATGACAATTTTCTTCAAATGCAGCAAACCCAGTTATGTCCCCGTATTCCATCCATACTCCCACAGGCCAAAATAACATTTAGGTGAGTTGGGAGGAGAAGGAGAGGACAGCTAAAATAAAAGAAGCAAAGCAGCAGGGAGTTTTATCTACCTAAAATTGAAAGGGTAGGAAATACCCAATTACCTTAGCTCATACAAATGAGTCACCAGAAAAATGCAAGCCAATATACTGCCAAAATAATTCTGATGCTTTTAATAAAAATCTAGCACTGCCACTTTATAAACAGCTTCTCTCATCCAGGTACGCTTTCAGTCTCAGACAATGTGAAGGAGAAATGTCTCTTATTTTATTCTGGCTATTGAAACTAGAAATAGCACTGAACTAATACTGCAGGAATGCTGCAGTAAAGAAGGCATAGAAAAAAACTGTGTTACAACATCTACCAGTAAAGCAGCCTGATCTGAACTCTTCACAACTGAGAAACCAACACTCATTATGCTTTATCAAGGTTGATATTTGTTCTAAGAGCAATTAAAGACTTTCAAACTACATTTCATTTATGAGTGTCTGCATGTATAAAGCAATTCCATCAGCATTCAGTCCTCAGTCTCAACTTGAAATAATACTCAGTTTTTTTTTCTATCTGTGAAGTTTATATAAATCTTAGTTCTCATTTGGTTTTCATTATTTTTCTGTTGGATTTGAGCTTCAAGGAAAAAAAACATAAATGAAAGGAAGAAGGTGTATGAATGTAGCCTTGCTTTTAGCCTACAAAATATTACAAAATAATACAGAATTACTTGGAGAAAATACTCAACAGCTTTCTTTCCTCTCCTATTCCTGTCTCCCAACACATCTAGTGTCTGTGAAGCAGGATTTTGGGAATTCATACAGGCTATCTGTGGCACCTAATTTTAGTGTGGCTTAGAGGATCAAACTCTTTACTGCCTCAATATACAGACTATCCATCCCATACATTGAACTTAAGGCAACACACAATACAGTTAGTTTTATGAACCTCTTTAAACACAGAGGCCACAAGAAACCTTTCCCTATTCCCTGTTTGGAACCATGGCTAAGGACAAGCTCAGCTGATGGGCTTCCTGGCAGTGAGAAGACTCCTGGAACACTGCAAGGCAAGAACTGCATCTGCTCAGGGAGTGGAAAGGGCTATTCTGGATTATGTCTCCCAATATTGTTGGGAAAACTGGTTTTGTTTTGGATTAGATTTAACCACAGTAAGGAAAAAGACATCAAAATCAGATTTTATTGGGATGGGCAATATCTTTGTCTCAATCCCATCATGACAAGTTACAAGGTAAGTTAAATTTATCAGCAATTTCAACTGGGTTCAGATAAATTATATCTGTTTTTCAAACATGACAGCTGAGTGAAAACCTATTTTTTAGAATCCCCAACCCCCCCAGGTTTTAAAAGCCTGAAGGTCAGATTTTTAACTGGAGTACTTTCAGAGGAAGGGCCGGGAGGCTGCACGCCTGCACACATTCCTGGCTATTACACATAATGAAAAGCAGTGACCTGAAACTTAAGGCAAATTTTTACTTAGACAAGAGTAACATTGAGATTATATTTACTGAAGAGTCATGGAAGTGCTGAAGTCCTTGGGAGAACAATCTGTTTACTTTGTTTTTTAACTCTAGACAAGTTACAAGAAAGAACAAGATGACAAGAATCTTTTTTAAAGAGCTAATATTCAAGGAAAAGAACAAGCATTCAAGGCCAACAGCATCTGCATTAGGAACACTCTGCTGCTGAGAACATTAGTCCTGCTATAAGACAAGAGGACAGATAACTTGAAAAATGGTGCCATTAGGTGAAAGATGGAAGTATTTATAACATGACCAATGGCTCCTGCCCCAAATTCTTCTTCAAATTGCCCCAGTCAGTTAATGGCACAAATGGATATTTGACTGACATGTTCACCACTGACTCTACACCACTTTAGTTTAAAAGTCAGTCAAACATGACACAACCCTTCAGAAATCCAAGGGTACATGATAGTTTTCAGCTCAGATACCTGCTACAAATTTCTACAGCAAATAGCCAATTTGGTACAAGAGTGGTGGAGTGTGCTTCACTGATAAAACAGATTGAATCTGGGCAGCTCAACATATTTCTGCCTGCTACTTCATTGAACAAGATCTTGATGTAGTCTAGTCAGTGGATCACAATCTGCAATAAAACCAAATAACCCAGGAATCCAAAAGGCACATATGAATTTCTGAAACCCTTGGGCTCTTCAGAATTGAAAGGAAGATTATTTGAAAAGACAAGCTGGAGTGTCTGTGGTTACTAGATGAGGAGGAGGAAGAGGATGCTAGAGGAGGGAAACTGCTGTTTTTATTTGCAATCAATAAATAGAAACCATAGCAAAGGAAAAGTGGATGACACTGCTTCCAAGCCAAGGTAGTACTCATTGTGCATAACAGAGAATAAAAATAATTTCAGTAAAGCTCACAAAACAGTACTCTTTTCAAACAGCGTTCACCAAAGTTAGAATAGGTTTTCAGAAGTATCAAGTATTTGTAGATTGGTCTGTTTTCAAAGGCACCTAGCTCCTGCTTTAAATCACTGGTATGAAGATGAAGCAACCAATTCCCCTGGAGTCCCAGGCTTCAGCTTTCCTCTGGAACCTTTTACTGAATATTTCTGTGCATTAGTCAGTATCCAGGTGACAACACACTTTTTTTTTTTAAATTGTGAACAAAGTCAAGATATTCACTCAGCAGTTATTACTGAAACAATTCAAATTCTTTCTGTTTACTGTATATGCCACAAATGGCACTCAGCAAGCAGTAATATTAAACTTGTGGTTTTCAAATAGACAAAACATTCTCCTCTTAGAAATGAAGGTCAAAAATGTTGAAAAGAACATACTAAGGACAACTGAGATTTTAAGTTAAAAAAAAATGTGCCACATTTAAGCAAACAATAAACCTGTTTTTTTGATACTTTTAGGAAAGAAGGAGAGAAAGGGGGAGAGAGAGGGAGTGCCTCCAGTTAGTTTGCCATTAGCACAAAGGAAAACAATTGCAGGGCTTAGTGAGGATTTAGCTTTAACAAATGCTTATCACAAAGTCATGGCACTGCACACTGTTGTTCTGTATTTGGAATGAAATTAATTTCCAGCTCCACATTAACCTTTTAAAGACCCTGCTTGGTAGAAGAATTTAATCCTTTGGATTTTGGTATGTCACCCACAAAGGCTGGTTCTAAATTTGGTGAGTTTGATAAGACTATTACCTCAAAAACTTTTATTAAAAAGGAAAAAAAAATCAGTTTATTAACAGTGGGTATTTCAGACCACTGAAAAGTTGAGTGTTAAATCAAATAGGCAAGAAGAACAAAATACAATGTAGGAAATCCTAAGCTTTTTTCAATTCTCATAACATAGTATTCTTCTGTGCTATAATCCACTGATACTGTGACAGCATACTCTTGAGCTGTATACTAATATAAAGAACTTTATTGTGACGAAGTAGATTTTTTTAAACTTTATGAAAAACAGGCCTTCTGATGTGACCAAGAAAGACCATTCAGCTGGGTAATGGGAAACAATTTGTAGCCTTACCATGAAGTAAGGGAAAAGTGGTGATTTAGATAGTAGTAAAAGCAGGAATTTCAGCACATGCGGGGAAGCCCATTTTCTGGACCTTATTAGCATTAATGCAACAACTGTCCTTGTTGGCAGGACTCTTTCCCTGCTGCATTCCAGGAGCTGAGAGGAGCCCTCTGGAAGTCAGACAGAATCTGCTGTTGCTACCATATTAGGAATCAAACCGAGTAGCAAAAGCCTCCGGCTGAGCGGAGATAAATCAGCAGGGAACGCGTTTGCCTCCCAGCCAAATGAGTAAAGCAAAGTGATTGAGGAAACAAAGTAAATAATAATTAAAAAACAAATCCTTAGCAGTAGGAGCGACTTCTACCTTTTTTATTTTTATCATGCTTCTTACTGAAGTGTAGGTCCAAACCAGATTAACAGATAGGAGCACACCCTCTTCCTTATATTTCTTTATAGCTGCAGAGTGAAATAATCCCAAGACACAGATCAGTGATCAGCTTCAAATGTTTTTAACACATTATTTTCGGCTGAAAAGACAGTATTAGACTGCAGTGGAGTTTATATTGCTCTTGACATAAATTTTGGTTTACAGCCAATCTGGTTCTTCCACCAAGATTTCCCCTAATCACAGACATAGTCACTCCTTCAGTTATGACCAACTTTATAGTCCATAGAAAATCTCACCTGAAATACAATGTTTGATAATGATTCAGCTCTTTTTAGAGGCAGAACAGACTACTTGCTAATACACTTTGTATATGTGCATGGATCTATTCGGAGCATTCCTTATTAGAGAGGGTCTATAAGGTAACTAATCTATGATGGCATTGGCAAAGGGATGCAATTCCATGTAGGTGTGATTGAAATCTATAGATTTTGTACCTGCTGTGTGTGAATGAGGGCCAGATCTCCACGGCAGATCTGTTACAGTTCAGAGCCTACAAAAGGTGGGAAAGTCTCACTTCCATTGCATGGCCTGGAGTCCAAACTCAACATGATGAACAGTTCTATGAAATGATCTCTGACTCTACTCTCTGCACTGCTGAGATGGTGGATTCTCACAAGATGCAGGCATTGCAGATGCCATCCCAAAAAAGAGGAAGGACTGCTGTGACTGTGCCCAAGTGCCAGCTCCACATAAAGGACAATGTGCCATATCCCCTCCTGCTCCTCAGCTGCCCAAAGCACACCCGCCCCACCTTCTCCCATACTGCACAAGTACACACCCCACTGCAGGTTAGGAGGCTTAAGAAAACCATGGTATAAGTAAGTTTGGGTTTCTATTTGGAAATCCAGGGAAGATTTGTTCTTAGTACATTATTTCACAGAAAGAAAACTGTCTGAAGAGTAAGAAAATCTAACAGGGTGGATACATTGTTAAGCCATTGTTAACTGGTGTTAAGCAACACCAGCATTTCAGCCTTAGTAACCTTGCACATCACTTGTGATTGTTGTCTTTGGTTGCAATGGGTAGGAAACTGTCACATACACACATTTTTCTAATCCTCAGCCATCAGGCTCCCATGGCAACCCTTCTCTCACCCAACCAAAATAAATGGGGTGGTCTCCCCATAGAGCTTAATGCAAAGTGTTGCACAAATGGTGGCAGAAATAATATTTTGCCCATGGAAATATTACCACCTCTTTTGAGAGGAAAGGTGATTTCTGAAAGGTTGTAGACTGACATTAAAAAAGAAGATTGCATGTATTATGCTGTATTCATTCAGGGGAAGAAAATCAGTAGGATTCTGTCACCCAGCAGGTTGTCTCAGTAAAAATAAGCAGTGGCTGAGGGAATGCAGAAATGAAATGGCACCCACAGCTTTCTACAGCTTTTGAGACAAGAATAAAGCTGCAGCTTCCTAATTATATAGTGCTTACCCTCTAGCATATTGATTTCATTGTTATATTTTCCCTTTCTGGATAAGACGCTGTGGTTGAATGCTGTTGTCAGCTCCTAGTGTGTTGTTTTTCTGAATGTCTGTCTTAACTATTCAAACAGCCACAAACTCTATTAACATTAGCAAATAAAAACCGTGTATAATACAGTTGAAGATGGCCCAGATACCTCTATTCACCTCCAAAATCAAAGAAGGTAAAGTAGAAGCTCACAGGTGATGACATCAGCCAGTGGTATAAGATCATAAATACTTACAGGGTGTCACACCAGTAAGCACTTAGCACCAGTGGGAGCCTGGAAACTGGACTCTGGGGCTTGGGAGAGCCCTCTGGCTGAAGCTAAATTCAGACTACTCCACTAAAAGGCAATGTGGAGGCACCCAGAGGATGGAATTGGAAAACACAGCCCACAATCACCTTGCTGCTAATTTGAATTAATTTTTCTTTTTTTTTTTAATCTGGAGTCAACAAGGAGGTTACATCCCATTTTCTCAGTTATGTGTCTGATAAGAAATGCTGATGTGCTGGACAGAAATTAAAGGGGAATAGGGAATGCTGGGGTTTGAAGCCCTGTTTGCTTCCATTTCAAGTTATGGGTTCTGTACCTGTGCTACAGATTGAAAAGAGACAAGCAGGGCAGAGTATTTAACCGAGACCTCACTTTGAATTAAGTTCACTATATCTCCCTTTGCAAGACAGTTACCACATTTTGTCAGAGATACTGCTCATCTATAGAGAAGTATTGTTCAATTAAGAGATGGTGCCTAAGGAGTAACACGTTTACAACAAAAATTCCAGTTGCACAGAAAAACAGTGAAAAGGTGTGAAAAATAGAGCTTTCCTACTGCTAAAAATTTCTGTCAATCAACTTTTCCTCAAACCAGATAGAAGATAAACTCTGAGTCTTACTGTCACACATTTGGTATCTCAATTTGGTTTTCACCTAAAAGAATGGCTTAAAATGCCTTTCAAGCTTTAAAGTGAGCTCTCTTATATAATTTTGCCTACAACACAATATGCAGAGCTCTGCAGCATTTCAGATTTATTTTTCTTAGCATCCCTGTCATTCTAACCATAGCAAATTCCAGGCAGGGCTCTAAGTAAAACCCACAGAAGCTTTTCAAAGGCTGGGTATTTTCCTGCTTCTCCTTGAATTATCAGCACCTTTGTTTCATAAACTTTTGAACTTGCCATAAACATGTCTCAGTATGTTAAAGTACTGTCCTTCACCCAACCCCTGACTGTGAAAATAGAGTAGGTTACAAAAAGAATTGACACGTACTTAAAAGAACCCCAAAAACCCTATACTCCAACCTTGTATGTTTTACTTTTTGTAAGTAAAGAGGTGACTTTGCCAACCATTTCTAAAGGATTAAAAAGCCTGCTGTGTCATCTCATATATCTTCGTTCAGTTTCTAATGCAGCCAGAGAACACAAAGGCTGAGAGAAAACCTTTCATCATTTGCAGTTATCGACTAGGCCAGAATACAGTATTAGGAACCTTACAAACTTTTAGCTAAAACTTCTTTGCTTTGAAGAATGGCTGATCTCCTGAGTGAAGGAAAGCAGTCTACCCTCAAAAAGGTTGTTATTATTATCCAGAAACCAAACACATTTTAGGGAAAAATTGTTGGGGGCATTTTGAATGACAAGCTATTTTCTACTGCATTACCACAACAGTCCAAACTGTTTTGGATGTTCTTAAATCACCTTATACACCAGCCTGGGGAGAGTTTTAGCTGCCTTTAATAATAAGGTCGTTTGTTAAAAAAAAAAAAAGAAAAAAAAAAAAAAAAAGTGTACCAATCAGAGGGCAAAGACAATTTAAAGGAATTGTTGCTTCAATGAGAGTGAAAGTTAGTGTTTTGTCCTGAGGCTCTCATCCAAGATGCAGCTGATCTTAATGTTATGGGTTTCCAGCAAAATGCAGGAAGGATCCCTTTCTCCTTACAGCCTCTTGCCTGTGCACCATGGCATGAGCAAACTGTAAAGCCTGAGCTAAAGGCTGATATTAAACACCAGAGTACTGCCCCAAACTAGGTAACTAGGTGCTCTACATATCAATCATATAAAATGCTACACTCTTAAATTTGAAATTTAAATATATATATATATATATATATATATAAAAGAATCTATTTTTAAAACCTTTCTACTTGATTATGATTCCTGGGGTTAGGTTTGCTTTTGCATCCATCTCTTTCAGTATGGATCAGAATCTTGACCTTATTCAAAGGCATCAGTCTATTTACTGACCAGAGGTAAACCATTGAAGAATTCTGGCATTGATTGATAGTCAAGCCAGCAATCAGCTCCTGGAAGTACTGTAACAGTTGAGAAGTGAGACTGCAAAATCATTGTATGCAAACTTTATACTCACTGCTGCCAACTCTTGTGATTTTATCACAATCCCTGAGATATTGAGTATATTTCTTGAAGCCTTAGTTTCCCAGCATTACATTACCATCAGGGATTTGCAGCTTGCATTTCAAATAAAAAAAAATAACTTCTCTAACTCTTGTGGCTAGAAATAAAAGTCTGAAAGCATTGAATCCAAAGCTTCAAATCAAAAGTAATTTATTTAATTAATATACTTAAAGTTTATTTATTTTTAAGTCAAGAACAAAAAATCTGGGAACCAACAGCATGCTCTAAAACTGAGCTGCTTGTGACCTTTTCCTTGTGTATTATTCCCCATTGCAACCATTGTCAACTCGCAGTGATAAAAGCTTTAAAAGCATAATTGAGAAGGGCTTTTACTTTTAGTTTTGCTTGACATTTTTCCTAGGAAATTTTCAGAACTGAGTGAAATCAGAATCAATCAAAATAAAGTCTTCAGAAAATTCATGGTGTCCTCCTCAGATAGCGGCATCACTAACATCCTGAATTGAGGAAAACATCAAAACAGACATGGAAACTCAACCAGAACTTTACTGCTTGACTCTGTCAGGTCAGCATGAACTCACTCAGGTTGTCACCATTTTGCTAAATATTTTTCTAGCTACTGCAATCTGTGTTACACTGTTTTTACTGCTGGGAGATTTATCACTAAATTTTCTAAGTTCTCTTCCAGCTTTAAGTGCAATAGAAAGCTCTTCTCTCCATTATTATTTTGGTTTCCTCCTGGAGAGAAAATAAAGCAATTTAGAAGACTAATCAGACAAAGCAGAATTTTGAAGTGCTGGACACAAAAAACTCTCCCTGCAGTTTCCCCAGCAAAATAGCTCTGCCACATATCAGATGCTGCTTGTCTATTTTGCTTTAGTTTTGTTGAAAAATCAACCTCAGAGCTCAGGCAAGTGTGAAAGAAGGGTGGCAAACAAAAGGAATGGACATAAGACAGCACTGAGTCAGTGCATGACTGGGGCTCCTCAAGCCAGTGGTCTCAAGAGTCATGAGGAGAGCAGCACCTGGGTTATCTTCCTGTGCATCACTCAGAAACATTCTGTCCTTCTCTGCTGTTTAGAGAGAGACATGGAGAAGAAGCATGGGAAAAGCTCTGTCTGTAGTTTAACTATTATCTCAAGTACTCCTGACTAGTCTGGTACCCTTCGTGCAGATGTGCAGCACCTGTGAAAAATCTGCATTTTTTCATGCTGAACTACAAGCACCAGGTCTCTTGCCCTGTTTTGTTAACGTGGATTAACAACCTGGATCATGTTAACCATGTATCTCCTGCTTTCTCTTTATGTTCTAAATGTTGAAGGTAGCTATCTCACACCTGTTTATACTGTGCTCCATAAAATGGCATCAATCTCTTTAAGAGAGATTTTCAGGGAGCACTAAATATCCAGATCATCATTTTATTGAATTGATTCATAGCACAGGACATTTGAATTCCACGGATTGTTGCTATGGCTGCAACCTGAATGAAGACATTTCCTTCCAGAATTCAGCAAACTCCTTTGTTTCTTTTTCATTAAATTTTACTTGTACATGTAAAAGAAAAGGGGCAACACTGACCAGTCAGTCTGTTCTTTAGCATGCATGTACTCTATTTCACCACATTATTACCTCACTAAGATAGTATCTTCTGGCTAAACTAAAGAGGATTTTTTAGAAACACAACAAATCAGATTTATGGACTTCAGTCTGCTCCATTAGCTAATATGGTCCAAGTTGGTTTCACATTAAATCTTGTGGAATGACTCTTTTATTACTTATAATATCAACTGTCCTCATTGCTCTGAGGGGCTTTGACAGAATTTAAAGAAATCCAGCTAACTCAAAAACCTCCTAATAGCTATATCTGAAAGTGATATGGTCTTTCTTCATGTAAGGATTCTGAAAGTTTCTGCCTATATGGTAGCATTCACATGCAACTTAATTTTCACCATTACAGCTAAGAATTGAAAATAGCACAGTAACACAGCTATTGCAGAATACAAAAATTTGATTTACTAATTGAGAAAAAATTTATAGTTGAGCGACATTACATTAAGTAAAATTTTACAGAAGTATTCACAGCTATTATAAACCAGTCATGTCATCGTAGATTCAGCCTGATACAGAATATACAAAGCTTCCTTTAAAGGAGGAAACTTTTCTTACCTGTTGATTGCAGTAACTTGTTCAAAATTATGCTAAGGAGAAGCACTGCAAAGGTTCTCTCTCATCTTTGTGCTACTCTATACATTTTCCAAAGTACAAGATGAAAGTATGATTTAAGTCCTAGTAGAATTAATCAAATACAACTCCAAGAACAGCAACCCACATCCAGGCCCAGGGTCAATAAAACCAGTTGACTGGTTTAAAAATGTGATGTTTCTTAAAAAATGCAAGAGATCAGATAGCTAATCCTTGCATCATTTAAAGGGATCAAGGAATTGGCCTCTTTGGCCTTTTCTTACACAGCAAACACCCTCCAAACACAAAAACAACCAGGGTGAAACAGCAGTGAGGAAGGAGCATTGAACCTAATAGCTAAGACATATACCTGAAAGTGAAAGAGGTTGATGTGCCTTCTCCAATGCATATTTTGTTACTAGAAGACTGGAATAATTTGGGCATGGTTATGCTGTAGCTGCTAACCTAGTGTAGAAAGGACTCCCCTGGGAACTCCCCTCCTACCCTGCTCTAAATGGAGTTCACCCTCTCCAAACTCAGAATTTGAAAATCCTCCTGTCTGTCTTCATTCCCAGGAGTACAAACCTTGGTAGTATCATGTTTCAAGGCAGTCAGAGTTTTGAGGAACTCAGAGGAGGATAAACCTAGCCCTTTTTCTAAACTGTTGTCTTTATTTCTTAAACACTTCTGTAAACATTGTTACTTTCACAGAATATGCTGAGTTGGAAGAGACCCACAAGGATCATCGAGTCCAACCCCTGGCCCTGCAGCATCATCCCCAAGAATCACATCATGTGCCCGAGAGAATTTCATGCCATTCTCTCCTGTAATGTAAATTAAAAATTTATTTTCAACAATCAGTGTTTGACAGTCCTCCTCTGGCACGATAAAGCAACTGTGTTTTGCACAAACAACGCATCCCCATTGGATTTCTTGTCAATCAAAAATGATGCATACAAAAAAACTTAGATAACCTGAGAAATAGGAATTGGCTAAGTCTGTTGCAGACTGCTCAGTTCTGTTATGGCAGAACAGGCACATGGGCAGTGCACACGAGGTGAGTCAGTGGGACTTTTCTTTGAGTAACAGCTCTGCATGACACTCATAAAGTAAAGGCAGGCACAACCACAGCACTTATGGTTGTGGAAACACAATTCCTCAGCTAGTGCTCAAGAGACAAAGACTGCTGATCAGTGAAAATTATGTGGCACTCTCCTACAAAAGAAGAATAAGGACCACGCTGTGTTACATATTTAGATGCCAGCCAGCACCCTGCTATGTCCCGATCCCAGGCTCGGTCCCCAGGCCACAAAAACCAATTGTGCTGCCCAAAGCTGCCTTTGAAGTAACCCTGGTGAGAAACTGATTCTAACAAGGCAAAGACAAGGAGGCACTTCAG
The DNA here is from genome assembly GCA_034336665.1 of Luscinia megarhynchos. Taxonomy (NCBI): domain Eukaryota; kingdom Metazoa; phylum Chordata; class Aves; order Passeriformes; family Muscicapidae; genus Luscinia; species Luscinia megarhynchos. Next base: position 33,595,977 of record CM067564.1, read on the forward strand.
ACAACATCAGATAATTTAAAACTGTGCACAGCTCCCTGCTAGAATAAATGGGCACATCATCGTCACCGTTGGTGAAATTTTATCTGTTCAGATAAGCAGAGAATTAGGCCAATAATGTCCTACCAGACTAAATTATGTAACTACTTATCTGCAAAGGTTACTTTTGTTATCTCTATAATGGAATTATCTCCACAAAAACAGTTATTTAGCCACTTAGTTATAAAACCATGTAGGAACACCAGAATTTCTATCATCAGTTTATGATTGCCTTTCGTTATTAATTCCAATCGTGCTATATAGTGATAATGAATCACAACAGGGGCACTGCTTCAGATATTGCAGCACAGTATATATCCACCAGACCAGAAGAACTACCTGCTGCATTAGGATAATTCTGACACGCTTTTTGTTCTGTTTTTCCTGATTAGTTTTTGGTTTTCTTTTTGTTCCCTGTCTATCTGCTCTTGGCTTCCTAATCTAAGCAAAACAGATGATAATATTTTCCTCTTTGATAAAAGCCCTGGTGACATCTCAATTTATTTTTTAATTAGTCTGCCTGTCAATAGTCAGATCCACTAGACACACCAAGACCAGTGAGTGAAAAGGCATACTTGATGGAATTTGAAAAGTCAACCCTAAACACATCACCCAACATCTAAAATACTGGGATCACTCCTTGAACAAATGATGCGACATACTCGTCATTCAAAATAATGACATTATCTCTGTTTTAGACCTGGTTACAGTGCTTTGCATTTGGCTAAATCATTTACATCTGTGCTGAATTTGTAGAGAGCCATGCCTTTACAGTCAGTAAAGTATCATCTTTCACATACACCAACATGATTGAACAAGTCTTTTGTTGAACTAGAAAATCAGGTTCATGTTCATCCCTAGACCAATTCTCTAATAATGATTTTTCCATCTTGCAATCTGAAGTTCCATTTAAGGACCAAGGACAAATGGAAAGTGCTTTTTTCCCCTCATGAGAATTTGACTTGTTCAGATCTGAACATCAGCATAAACACAAGTTAGGAATGTACTGTTTCCATTTATACGTGAGTTACTCTATACTCGCTCCTTCTTTCTCATTTCAGGAGGACAATTCATGTCCCCTTCCAGCATATAAAAACCTCACCTTACCTTGCACCAGGGAAGGAGCTTACTGTTGAGACTAACCTCTTCAGGCATGAGCCTAACAGCTCATGCATATTAGGCATGACAGATGCTGCACACACTTTTCAGGCCCTTACAGCAACAGCTTCAAGTCCATAAGAAGGCTGCTTGGCTCTAAAGTCAGCAGTGCTTTCCAAAATGATAGAGTCCATGGATGTGTCTTTCCTACAATATGTAAGATATCTGCAAGTGCATATATCTCTATGTATAAAGAAAGGCACTCTGCCTGTTTACTGTTGGGAAAAAAAAATTCAAAATTTTATGGCACTGTTTCTGCAAAGGAATCTGCTAATATATGGGCTGGATTTTACACTGATGTCATTTTCTTAGCATGTCATTTCTCAGAACTAATGATCATACAACTGTGATCATAAAATGCTAAATTAATATGTTCTACAAAATAGTTTAATTTATCTTTGAGACTTAAGTAAGTACTTAAGGATGCTGAAATTGAACTTCAAAATATTAAAAAGAGTCCTTGTCCTTAGCAGAAACAAACAAAAAAAACCCTAGTGACCTATACTTCCACAATATATGGGTTACAGCAAAATAAGCATTTTTGTAACCATTTAAAATGCTTACATGGAGCAGAATATGATGGTATTTTCAGAATGGTTAAAATGCTCCTCAGTGGCAGAGCACATTAGTCCAAAGACTGTTGTTATCTCAGTTGTTCTGGTACTCTGTGACCCCTGCTCCTACCCCAGCTATCTGCCATACAAAGGTTCAGGTTGTTGCCTTGCATTTACCAACATGTTTTTCCCTCTCAGCTGGGCAGTCAAGGATCTGCTTGGCACAACAAGCAGAGCAGTGTGAACAAAAAGAATTTTCAGCTATTTCCTAATCTTCTTTCTCTCGGTCACATGGTGATATGAAATTCTTATTCTCTATACATGGAGGTTAAGTAAAAACTGTAATAATTCTTAAAGAGAATGTCTTTGTCTTCTGTTGGAAATTTTATCCATGAATAGAAAATAATGAGAAGAGTCCATTGTAGCTGTTGGCCATGTTCTTGATCCACATTAGACCTAACAATCTGTGGATTTTGCTTTTTTCTGTTATGCAGTTGTCTGTTTCTTATTTTTTTTTCAAATTATCGGCATCAACTTCCCAAGATTTTTTTTATATAGGACTGGAAAAGATGTTTTCCCCTAACTTTTAAGGTTTTTTCTCTTGCAGTATATGATCAGCTAGAACAATGCTCTGTTGAAACTGATGTTCAAAAGTTTCCTTACAGGCTCATTTTGAGAGAGATACCATTTCAGAGAGGGACTGCATATTTTTTAACACTGGACAAAAGCAAACATGAAAATCCATGATGCCTTTTTTGTCTGATGGATACTTGTACTAGCACAGCAATATTTACATGACATGGAAGTCAGAATTTACTCACAGCTGGGGGCTAGTGTTCATGACACTGCTAGTTTCCCATCATGAATTGAGTCAGAACCTGATCCATGACCAAGACTACTGTGCACAAATAAACAATAACATGGTCACTGCACTAAAGAATCATAGGCTAAACTGTCAGAATTATGTCAACTACTATCACATTGCAGGTTTTGTGCTTTTTTTATAAAGAAGATACAGTGTTTTTATTTTGCACTCCAACAAAAGCATTTATAAGCAGCTCTGAGATATGCTTAGCTTAATTCAAGTCAGGCATTTCAGACTGACAATAAATCACTTTTTGAGGATAAGAATCAGTTGGAGAAGGAGAACAGCCAAACACTATTTCAGAATTTTGGTATTAGACACCCTTTATACAAACAATATAAAAATACTGTCTGCGTAAGCCACAAGAATGTCCTGTAAGTGTATCAGATAAAGTGATACACTTCTTTCACACATGCAACAAAAGAAGAATAAACAAGATAGAGGTATTTGTTACTGTTCCAATTCTGCGGTGGTACTGTACACTGGGGTATGTTAAACTAGCATGATAAAAGGTGGACATAGTTTGTTAAATAAAAGTATTTTTATGCAAAAATTTTGTTGACTTTCATCCACAACGCAATTAATAAAGTGATAAAAAAGTATTCAGCCAAAATAACTGAAATGTGTATAAACTGGCATTGTTATTGAGGAAGTCATAAAAAGGAAAAAAAGATGCAAAAAGCATTACAAAAATGGCTGCACACGTTTCCATAAAACATGCAACCAGATAAAATACATGGGAAATATAGTCAGAGGCTTGCTGTTTCAATACAACTGAATCAGAAATTTCCAGTTGTTCAGTTTTAATACCATCAGCACTTGACAAACTCAAAGACTTTCATTTAACAAAAATATCTACATCCATGCTTAAAGTTTTGATGTATATGTATACTGATCTCATATAGATTCAAATGTCTTCTGGTACTGGCTACAGATGATGCAGAATGCTAATTTAATATTGTACAAGTGGAATGTTTGTTAATTTCTTCCAGGATGTCTTGGTTATAAGAACTACAAATTCTGATTTGGGAGCAGTGTGGGAAAGAGAGAGGATGACACCTGCTCAGTACCACTCCTTCAAGAGATTATTCCCACACAAGGGATTTGCATGATAATAGAAGAGTAGTATCTTCAGCGTTTTATTTACTACAGAAATATCCGTACACTATAGATTACTGACCAAAGCACTGAGCATAACAAACTGGAACCCACAGCTCTACTCATATTTTCATCTGTCATAGCTACCACTCTTATGATCTCTTCCATTATTGCTACAACAACAGCTGTGCTGCTATATGTATTTTCCAAAAAGTCACACATATTGCATGCTTAATCATTTATATAATGAAACATCAGATTCACAATATTGTTCCTATTGCTTCTGTGATGAATTCTCAGGTACCCATGACAGACCAAGACATCATCCTGGCAGTGGAAGTTTCCTTAGATATCTCTAGTATGATTCAGTGGCATTTTAGGCAACCGAAAAGTTTGAAAAATATTTTCGAGTCATTTCACTATGGGCATGTTTGGCCAATGCCCCTCAAAACTACTGGATGATTCACAGCTGCCCACCTCTGAGAAGCAGTTCAGCAGAAATTATTGTTGTGTTTCTATAGCAAACAGAAAGGACCGAAACTTATTTCTCCTGGGAAACGCAAACCCAATGTGCACAATTCCAAAAATTCGTGACACTACCTACTCTTAAAATTATATAGTTACTTTAAACCTACACTAATGCTAAGGCAAAGGACTCCCTCCCCAAAACAAATGGCCATCTTGCATACCCAGATCAATAGCAACTCCAACACTTCCAGCTCAAACCAGACAATGTCTTTAGTCAGGACTGTGGCTCCACAGAATAAAAATGACCCAGAAAGCCATTCTGCAGTTTGGGGAGTGTGTGGATTGAACCCTTCTGTAAACCCACAGCTCAACATCCTGGCCTGCAAGGTCTTCTCTACACATCCTCTGGGAGAGAAGGGAGGCAAGGGCCACAGGAACACCACGCCAGCCTTCTTGTTATTCACCTTCCTGTGGGTTTACAGAGCTCTCTTACTGCCAGACTACAAACACATTCACTCTGTGACTCTAACATTTTCTGTCCACAGCACGGGAACGGGCAGGCAGGGGACACCAGCTCTTCAGTTGTGTGGTGAGCATATTTTCTGTTCCATGATAGGAGAAAGATTGCAGAATTTAAGCCCTGGTGTGCTCACATAGCAGGTGAATAGTTCCTCATTGCTGCTTCAAATTAGACTTCAAGCTCTTTGGAAGAGCTGTGAACGTGTGAAAGCTGCAATGCAGTTATTTTTCAGTTTTCCAGATATTTTTGTATTTCACTTTTTAAATTATCTTGTTACATAAAATGAGCTTATCCCCACTTAATACTTAGCATCCTTACTTTCATATCACCCCCAACTTATTACTAAATCTTCTCCCAATATAATTTTGCTTTTTTCTGTAACTTTGGGCTATTTTATTTAAGAAACCTTCAAATATATCATTAATCCTTAAAGATTTCCCGTATCATTCATTTTACTCAGCTTAAATATTTTGGGTGATTTCGAAAAGTTAACAGCTAACAACTTAGACTGATGTACAAAGATTCTCCACACACTCACATTAGCTGACTCCATGTTCTGCATTACTAATACTACATGTTTAAAAATATATGGATTTGAGATTAATCTGATCAGTCTATTTATGTAACTCAATCAATCTGTTTGTCCTTAAATATGTTTGTATGTTGTTATTGGCATTTAGGCTCCTCCTGAAGACTAAAATCTAGTGCTGCATTAATGATGCCCACAGAGACTTTTCGGGCCCCAATTACCTGTGTGCTGCAGCTGCCACTAAACTGAGTAATAGTCTGTGTTGCAGTGCAGAGAATGGGGACAATGTATTGTGATGTGGATGCCAGTCCTGTGCATTAGCATAGCAGCTGAGAGTCTGAAGTGTTTATACTGTGCTAACTTAAAAAAACCAGCTTCATTCCAATCTAATACACAGCTAATAATTACATTGAAAGGCTGCCATTGAAGCCCTATCTGAAAGATTTTCAGACCTGCAGAATCCCAAAGAAGGAATGGCCAATGTCAAACAAAAATCAAAGCAAAAAGAATTTGATAAAAATCTTAATTAAAAGTGTGTCAGAACAAAGACATCTCACTTTATGTCCTGAAGCCCATTAAATTTTAGTATGACAAAGCGCCACTGGGCATGAGCATCAGAGCCTCAGTGCTGACTTCCTCAAAGCCCTCCTTGGAAAACTCCCATCCTGCATCCTGTCTCTGCAGCTGGCAGAAAAAGTGACATCTTAGAAGGTATACCTCCAAAGCACCCAACCCCCAGGAAGCCATTGGCAGTGAACAGACTGGTATTACTGGCTCCCAGCTCCTGACACACATAATGTGCAGCCAGCACCATTTGCATCAGCCAGGATCTGGTTAATAGGAACACAAATTCTGGTCTTTGCTTTTCTGTGTGTTGAGACTCCATGCACACATGAGTGACCAATCAGGGCTGGCTAACTACTGAAACACACCCTTGTTCTGCTCCTGTTTGGCAGGAGAGCAACATTAAAGTGAACCAGCAACAGCCAGGGCAAGTCCAGGCTGCCTTGAGAAGAGTGGACACTACGCTCTCTCCTCCCAAAATTGAAACAAAGTCCCTGCAAAAATCTCTACAAATTTCCCCTACCAATAAAGTTCTTATCTCACATTGAGCTCAGACAGGACATGCTTTTTCAGACCTATATTTTGGCCACTGAGGAGGAAGATAAGAGGATGACAGAACCTAACTGCAAAATGCATGCTCCAAAAAACTCTAGCTATGTTAGCCAGAAAACACAAAAAAAACCCCAAATCAACCAAGTTGTCAAAGAAAAGTGCTTTTATTCAGACAGTCTATTAATATTGAACAACAACTGAATAAAACCTAACACAATGGTAAACCATTGTCATTTCCATACCTTAGTATTTTTGCAAACACAAGGGATATCTTGAAAACTTTTGATAACAAAATGTTGAATAATTCTGTTCCCTATTATAAAAATCTAACAGAATGGGAATCTACAAATCAGTGGCAAAACCCACAGAGAAGAAATCCAAAAAGTCATTACAGCACTATATAATTACTTGATGATTTTATAACTGTGCGTGTCAGCAGGAGCAAGAAAGAGACTGCTCTTCAGAGACAATTCTATCACAACAAGGTTTACAAAGATATTAATGCAAAAGCTTCTCATTGTCTGAAGATCCTTTGCCATGGCAACTTAAATCAGCTGCTTCCAAGTGATTTTAAAGCTTAACCATCCATCCTAACCCTTGTGTTTCAGAGCTGGTGTTTCAACCACAACTATTACATCTTCCAAACAGGTGTATGCATTATCTCTACAAACACCTGCATGATGAGCAGGTCCATTTACTTTACAGGTAATCATTTTAGGTGTCATATGGCAGAAATTACCGTATCAGGAATCCTGTATTCAAATCACTCAAACTCTTGCACATGCACTACAGGAATAGCTGGGGTGCTGTTTTTTGCATTACAATGAAGCTGCTTTTCATCAAACTGTATTTTCATGCAGCTTTGAACTTGCTGACAGCATTGATCCTCTTATCATCTTCAAGGATATCTGATAAGAATTATCTGATTCAATGGAAATTTGAGACAGTTTCAGCTACAGATGTACCATAATTTTCTTTGAAATCTACAGATGCTCGCCCCATTCAGTCAGTGAGACTGAATATGAAGGATAAACTGAAAAAAAATTCTGTTTCAAATTTGAACTGGGGAATCATGTACCTCAATTTCTGTGAATATCAAAATTTCAGCTGTGAGTTTTTAAACTGTCTTGGCTACTCTTTCTCCAGGCTGGCATGCTGCTAGCAGTGATCGCAAGCAACTTAACCTCCCTGAGAAAATACTTGCCTCTATGCATTTGATAAGGAATACTCAGCATATCCTGTTTGTCCACTATATTCCTGATTCATGCTCAGGAGATGCCACAAAGAAGGAATATTTAGATTTGTGTTATGTGGCTTTTATTATTAAGTTTTTCAGGACATGAGTTTGATCAAACTGACTGGTGATCTTAAGCAGAGCAAAGACACAAAAATAACACACAACAGTCTCAGGAAAGGAAGGGATCTGAGCACAGATGAAAAAAGAAGGTAAAACCAAGTAAATTCAAGACTTACTATTGTTATTACTGTTACATGAGCACACAAGAAGTCCCTTTTAATTGGACATTGGCTCTATACAACAGGGGGCAGTCCTGCTCCACATTGGAAATAAGAGTGCAAATAAAGACAGAAAGAAATGCTCTCCAAGGTCAAACTTAGCACAAGACCTTTACATATGGCCAAAACCCAAAGTACCAATAAATTTGTGGAAAGTAAACTTTAAAGCTCGAAGTAGCATCCAGAACAACACTGGCAAACTCTGGATACCAAAAGGAGCAAATGTAAAAAGACCTTACATATGCATGTGAAAGGGCATAGCTGTTAAGAAAAATAGTTTCCAGAAAACACTTAAGTGTCAAAAACCACAAAACTGCATCTCCCACAGAATACATTCACTCAGTCACCCAGCATGTGGAGGTGCCCTCACTCTCCTAAACATTTAGGAGATATGGAAAAGTGCACACTTTAGATTACATCTGGGATGTAACTGGCTGGCTCAGCTTATCCTTAGCACAGAGGCAAACCAAGAGGTGGTGACTGAGTTCTGCACAGAGAACAGCCTTTGCATGCTTGGCAAAAAAATGTACCTGTCCCTGCAAACAGAGAAGGTAATTCTGAAGACGTTTTCACGAGTAGAATGTGCACCAGGAAAGCACTAAGCCCAGTCCTATTTCCAGTCAATATAAGGTAATTTAGTACTCCACCTTCTCTGAGCATTTCCTATCTTACCAGGGTATAGTCTTGGCTGGTGGCCAGGAAATTAAACCCTTTTCTCAAATCTACACACAAGGAAATAAGAAAGTGCCTGGGACAGGGCTTCTGGCAGGATATGTTTTGACTTTGTAAAGCCTGATTAGGACACTAAGGTGGATGAGGACAGATAAAGGTCTTGAATCTGAGGTTTCACTTCTCTGTGATCATACAAGCATTTCATGACAGGAAGTCTGAGTTAAAGCCCACCTACAAAGGATATTCCAAAGTGGGAACCAGAAAGTAAGATTTCTTCAAAGATTCAGAGAAGAAACAGATACTAAATTAGTCCAATTTTCAGGCCACCCATATCTTCATTGCCTCGTGCAACTGCATTTGCAGAGCCATTTGGAATACTAACATTTAGAGACTCCCTGAGAAATGCTAGAGGTACTTCTCAGACAAAAAGAGTTTTTCCTTTTGGTATACCTTAGAAACTAAAATGTACTTACTAGTCTAAACTGTCCTTAAAATATTTTCGTCATATGATTCATTGACATCTCAGAATCAGTTTTTGGATGAAAGAGATCAAGGGAATGAGCAATATGCACATTTTCTTCTGAGTGCTCCTTTTCAAATTTGGTTATTCAAGTCACTTGACAGAGGGTTAAATTCCCGTGCCCTCTCTCATCTTCCTATTAACTGCATATCCAAGAGACTCAGGTAAGCATTAACTTAAGCCCTGAAATACCTATTAAGCCTTGAGTATTAGAAACTATTTTTTGAGTTTGAGTCTCTAATTCACTGAAAAAAAAAACATTAGCAGCTTTTCTGTGCTGTCAGAGCTGTGCAAAATAGTTTAGATATAACTGAGACACCAACCTTCTGCCTTTCAGTTTATTAAAACTTGGCCCTCAACTGCTGATTATGTGAAAATTTGGTCTTTCTGACTGAACCAGGAAAAGCTGATAAAAGCATGGTTTAAAATGCATTTAAAAGCCTAAATATGGATGGGTTTTTCAAAAGTACACAGCTAAGCTGAAGTCCTGCCACCCATCGGAATTCAAATTCATTAATTGTCCTTATTTGAAATTAAAAAAACAGCAGAAGTTTTTGCTCATTTTTGTAAGTCCTATCTTGCCCTTCTTTGCCTTTAATTGATTAGTATGAGTTTCATAGCTACAATCCTAGAACTGGAGGTCTGATATCAGCATATGCAGTTGATGTAAAGTTTGAAAATATGCAGTTGACCCAACTTTAATGCTTCAGTTTACTGAAGGAGGACTTTGGAGCTGAAAAAGCAAGCTGTACATGGATTTAGTGTGTGCTTTTCTACAATGGTTTGTGGATTATGTGACATTGTCTAAACTGTGATGTGACTGTGCTACTGGTGCCCAGTCTTCAGTGATGCATAGATGACAACTCTCTACATCTTTTACGAACCCCAAATTTTTTGTCTTCCTGGCAGCTTGCATGCAATTTCTCTCCAATACTTTCCACTGCTATTATTTAGGGATTTTTCTCATCGTTAATTTCTAAAAATCTCTAAAGATTTTTCTCATCTTTATAATGCAAATATGATTAAGTCATTAAGTTACATACTTAATGTAGATATATAGATATTTCTTCTATGCCTTATTTCTTCTGACTAGTTTGTGAGACATTAAATGCTGCATTTTCTCTCTTTACTATGGCTTGCAGATCACCTAGGAATATGTGCTAATCAAACTAGTTTATTATCCCCATATAAAATTTACACAGAAGTTGTTGACAAGAAATAAAACCCACAGACAACGATAGGTAATGTGTCTTGTTTCCTAGGAGCAAAAAGGTGACATTCATTTATGCACAAGCAGACAAAGCATCCAGTCAACACAGAGCACTCCAGAAATAGCCAAGGTCTTTGTTAATTATGTAGCCATAAAATGCTTAAACAAAAAAGCATTAGAACATCCAAAACCTGAGTTCTATAACACTTTACATAATAAAATAGAAAGTTCACCTAATGGAAATCCATTGGACAATCTAAAAATATGCTTTATTGGAATGCTGTGAAATGGCAGAATCTAACTCCATGTGCTACAGCCAGTTTTCAGCTCTTCAGATATGTGTACAATTTGAGAAACAAGGAGGAAAATAAACACTCATTGTATGGGGAGAGATAAAACTGGCAGATGGAGAAGCTGGCCTTTGTGCTTCTGAGAATAAATAAAAACCAATAGAGAAAAACAAGGGTAAAAATACAAAACTGGGCATGAACGTTTTGCATCTGACCAGAATGCTATCTTTCAATGAAACAACACTAGAATTAATACAGAACACTATTGTACCATATGGTTGCTTGGATCCCTGCCAGAAAAACTGCACCACCTTCTCTTTACTAAAAAAATTGACTGAAATGAGTTACAGCAAGGCTACCAGTCTTTTCAATATGCCAGACACAACCCTGATTAGAGAAACAGACTTCTCAGTCCAGTAAGACCAGCAGCAGTCCTGAGTGCTTGTAACTGAGTCCGAGCCAAAGATACTGAAGGATTATTTAATTATCATGTCACACTTCAGAAACCCTGGTCAGTAACATAAAATTTGGTCACTATTAATGAGGAATTGTCATTAATCATATTCAGAAGCTGCTCAGAGTTCTTCTCTCTGGTTATAATAAAAATTTGTTAACAGTATTTTGGACAAGACGTCCAAGCCCCTCCACTTTCCTTATCAAGCTTAGCACAAGACTTTGTTTTATCTATAGATGGCAGTGCTATCAATTTACTTACTTCACTCTGTTATCAAATACAACATAAACAGCCAGAAACAACGCACAGAACATGCACTTATACAATGCATCACATTTAGTATGCCTGACTGCTATGAGTCAAATGAACAAAAACCTCCCAGCACTCCCATAGGGTCCTTCAACTTTGAAGCCTCTTTCACGGAATTTTAAGTCAATTTCAGGAATATAATTGAAGTAACAATCTGTTGTCCCAGACAGGATGTTCTCTGCTTGATATTATGCTGGGCTGGACAGATGCCAAGGCAGATTTGAATGCACCCCAAAGTACCAGTGAAAAATGACTGGGCTGCTCTGAAAGCAAGAGGCGTGTGCTGGATGGGTCAGGCACCAACTGTCTGATGCCTGTCTTCCCTTCCATTTAACCTATCAGGATTCAAGTGCACTGGAATTGTGAACAAAGAGAAAATACAGCAAGCAGAATGTAAACAAGAAAAGCCAAAGTGCCTATCCTGCAAATGTTCTGCATAAAGCAAACCTTGCACAACAACAAAATGCTTGGAGACCACGCTCTTTGCTGAAGAAAGATGCTGGCAGCCAACACAGACAAAAGCTGGTTTCTAAAATTCAGGGTATAGCTTAAGATATTCAGAGTCGGGAGAGGGAGTAATGGACTGATTTAGATCATTGGAATGATTGGAGCAGCTATTTACATGTAAAAAAAAAAATTAATTTCCGTTATGCAGAGATGAAAAAGAAAACAAAAACCCACCACACAGCAAGAAAATGAGAATAGATTTAAATATGAATCAAAGCTTGTTTGTCACTGGATTTGCAATGAAATAAAACACATTTCTTTCCTTAGTTCCCAAGGAAACACAGTGTAGGTAATAATTTTGTCTTCTTTGAGTGCAATTACCAGCCTGGTAATTACTGACTGCCCCCTTTCCATACCTTTTTTAGCATACTGACCAGGATCATAGGCTCTTGAAGACATTAAATTCCTGCAGGTTTTCTGAAAGCAGGCAGCCAGATGGAATACAGAAAGCCTACTAAGTACCCTTGTATGAGGTGAAAGCTCCAAGATTGTCTCACCTTTTATTACACACCAAAAAACAGACATGTGAAAGAGTTACTATGGATGTTCAAACTGTGGAAAAAATTTTAATTTTGGCATACATTTTATTAGACATCAGAATACCCAGTCACACTTGAAATTAATGAAAATCATGCTTATCATGCCATTGTTCACAAAACTGCATTTGAAATTACCAGAGGACTACTGCTGGCCTTGGGCTTTTGCCAACTCTTAATGTAAAAGAACATTCCACCAGTGCAAAACTTCCCTCAAGGCTGAAAAGCAATCAAGTCATATCCTCTGCTACCTCATGGAACCTGAAGATGAGGACCACAACACCTAGGCTCTACAGCAATTGGTATTTCATAATATCACAGATATATTAGTTACACAAAGGAAAGCGTGCACTGGTGTATGAGAAAGATGTGCTTGTCTGAGTAATTTCATTTATAAACAAATCAATGTCAATGCTTTGTTGTGGATTTTCTTATACTACTTCATTTTGTTGTGTGAAGAACTAAAACCTTGATCAAAGAAATGCAATCAATCCCCAGATTAGACAAAAGCAACATCTATCTCATACTTGAGTCTATTTCTTGACTAATTCATGTCCAAGAACTCAATCAACATAGGAAATCACTCACTTGCTGTGCCACAGGGACTACTAGACACAAAAACTGAGCAGAGCAGCAGATGAAAAGATTATTCTTATCACATGCAGTTTCCTGACCAAAATCCAGTAACCTCCTGAAGCAGATGTTCCTCCACAGTGTGGCAGTACAAATAATCTCCAGGAACATCTGAGCCAGTCCCTGATTTCCACCACCATCCAGGAAGCAGCTTGACTCAACACCCTTTAGGATTGCTTAGCCCCAGTGAAACCTCTCTAAGAAACATCTTTGCTCCCACAGCTCTGCAGATCCAGATCCCGAAGACCTTATTTCAAAAGTAGCCTGCACTTCTTTCAAATTTAATATTTTGCCCCTCTATGTTTTTATCCACAAGGGAGCAGCCTGAATTAATTTAGCTTCCAACCAGCTGAAACAATTTGCAGCACAAGACTTGCTGATGCTGTCACATCCTTACATAAGCATTTCTTCACATCCCACATAGTCAGGACTTCTGAACTTAAAAAACCCATTTTGTTGCAAGCTCTCATAATCGCTACTTTTAGCATCCCTCAGATGTTGATAAGCATGTGATGGTTTGCTGATGGGAAGCAAGTGATACAGCTGAGTACTTCAATTCTGCTTCCTGGGACTTACTGCAGGAATGCATCCCTTCTCAACAGCGCTGGAATGAGAATGGCCCTGGGGCCAGATGTACTGCAAAGATTTCTGAAGAGGCTCAAAAAAAAACTTAAAGATGCCTTCTTCTCACTAGGGCTCAATCAGGACATTATCATATTCACTTCACTGGAAAGGTGGATTTAACCTGCAGACCTGCATATGTAAAGTGTTCTGTGACATCACTGGGAATCTGGAGAAGGAGATCCCATGAACTGAGATTAAACAGAACCCTTTACTTCTCAGACCTGAAGCTGTTCCTACAAAGATGCTGCTGAGCTGCAGAGATTACATTTGGATCCCAAAATACTCATACTTACTGGACAGGAATTAAAATTTGGATCTGCCTACTATAGGAACACGCATAGCTTGAATTAGATCATGCATAGCTTTATGATGTGCATCTCTATCTTGATTTGATTTTTGACAAACTCAGACATGAGAGATTACATTGTAACAAAGTCCACAAAATCAGGTCTTATAAATTCTGTGTTCTGCTTTCACAAAAGTGTGGAAAACAGAGGAATTTTGCAGAGGATGGGATTTTTTATGACATATTTCTTTTTAGGCATATTTGGTAAGAAATTTTCTATACATTATCCATTCCACATTGGTCAATTGTGTTTCATAAAATTTTAAGTTTGCTGTCAAATAAAGAAGGTTTTGTCTGTCAGTACACATGCTATCTCAGCTTTATTTTTGTCTTTCCTTAACTAGAGTTATATACTTTATTATTCAGTAGTTATTTCATTAACATCTGATTTGATGGGATGCAGCAAGAAGCCCCTGCACAGAAATTACTTTGATTTAAATAAAGTAAAAAATGTTGCTATTTATAAATTTGAAGACAGCTCAGCAGAACTGAAAGGCATTCATGTGGGGAATGAGCAATAGCATATTCATCAAGAAGACAGAAAAAAGATAACTTCATAAACATGAGAGGACTAGAATCACTGCACTAATAACCACAAAATGCCAGGAGTTGTTCCCTTCGTATTATCAGTTTTAGTATTTTATTATGTTGGTGATAGGTGTGTGAATTGAAAGAAACACAGCCGGCTCCATCTTATAAATAAGGTTGGCATAACACAGGGAAAAAACCCCGTTTTGGCTTCAAAACTAATCATATTGTTAAGGGAGTTAAAAAAAAGACCAGATTCTTCAGCTTTGTAAAATAATTGTTTAGCACCTTAGCTGTCTTAAATCAGTATCTAAATCAAGGGGTTACTTGTATAGATCCCTCACATACCAGTTTTATCCTCCCCTTCAACACATCTGCAAGCTTCACAGAAGTGGCACCTACATGTTAACCATGCTAAAGGCGACGCTCCTGAAGAAGGGACTGTGTAGACTTCCACAGACAATAAACAAATGGACAAAAACCATAGCCAGGAATAAAACCCAGGTAACTTTCACTTCCACCCATATAATTCCTTCTTTACTGGGAAAAAGTGGCATTTCTGGGCTTTGGCTTTTCACCTTGTTGGCAGGTGATCCCCTGCTAATCAAACTGGCCCCCCCCACACCATGACTGTCTCAAACAGAACAAAGGGGCTCTAAACCAGCACAGCCTGTGCTGGAAGAGAAAATAGGCCTCAAATGCTGGCTTTCCTACCTCATTGACAGCATCATGGAAGTGAGAGTGAGGAATAAAATACTCCAAAAGAGAACCCCTTGAGATTCATATCACTCTACTCAGAGAGACAAAAGGCACAATGAGAAAAACAATACTGGCATCCCAATCTCAGCAACAAGATTGTATGTCTCTTCTGTTACCTAAAGAAGGGTAATGGGACATTTTTGGGGAACTGCATCAATAGAAGAAAGGGCAGGACTTGACTTTCACCTTTAGTTAGAAAGGTTTTGGAAAATAAACTTTGGAATTGGCAAGGAGGAAAATTCCTTTTCATTTTGCCAAATAGCGTCTTGCAGCTGCAATTGGAGAGTTTCACTTGCCAAATGTGCAAGCAGTTTTGAACAGCTATGACCCGTAAAGGATTTATGCAAAGTAATGATACCATCCAAGAACTACAAACACCTGTTTCCTTATCTCCTCTTACACTGAAGCACATGCTTTCTCTGTTGTCACAGACATTTTCAGCAGTGTACTAGAGGAAACGTGCAGTTCCTTTCTTAGCCTACAACCCCTGCTCCTTTCAGGAGTAATCTGGGATCAAGGGTCTAATTTGTGAAATGTTTCTTTCCACTGGCATGGGCACATAAAGGAATTACACAGTGGAAACAGAGGCAGGAGGGCTATAACAAGCAACCACAAACTATTAATTTTTCTACCCACATGGGATTAAACAAACAAAAGATGCATGTGGGACTTGAAGTAAGGCAAAAACATAAAATCTCTTTCTAGTTCTTCAGACAGTGCCACAAACTTCATCAAATCTCAATTGCATCAAAAGTGCTAACAAAACGCTCATCATGCTGTCTTAAAAACCTGTGACTACACCATTTTGAAAAGGAAATAGCCTCATTTATGTTTTCCTTACCTTCTCTGCACATTTAGGCATTTATCTAAAATGTATTTATAAAGATGAAAAAGATATTTCCTATTTTAGTTACTTTTTTTTCTTAAAACCCTTTAAAAAAATATAGGCTGTAATTTTCAGAAAGTAAAAAGAAATTAAATTTACTTGTAAGAGAATTGACTTATCGCCCTGAGAATTCTAGAATGTATCTACAGTATTTCTACATCCATTTTACAGACACTCACATTGCTACGAAATTCCTGAGGAACTTGAAAACCTAAAGCATTAATTACTTATATGAAAATGAGACAATTAACACACACATCTTCACACTTGCTTTGGGACTGCACAACCAAATAAAAATCTTACTGTAATTTAGTAAGGAAGAAACAGGCATACAAACACAAAATGCATTTTTGAGATGTGCCTATTCAAATAAAATAACAAGAAGTCTTCATATTCTTTATTTTGTGGAAGAAAAGTAGGAGGAATCAATAGAAATGCCAGAAAATGATGGCTATTGACTGGCAGGGTCCAGCCAGCTGGGTGCTGACCACCTGTACCTTTGGTCAGTGTCTACATGAAATAATCTTTCCTCTCTCAAATCAAGAAGCTATTCACACAGCTATTGAGCCAAGGCACTTTTTCAGCACAGTGATTGCCCTAAGGTTCCCTAAGGTTTCACACAGCAATGCCCACTGGTTTAGTACAACTTCTCTAACAATCAGAAAGCATGGTCTTGTTTTCCTCATTTTAAGTGCAGGAAAAAGAAAAGAGCAGAACAATTTGATTCTGCTTCTTTGTGTGAATCAACAAATTTGACTGTTCATATAATATCACATATTGTTGTGTGCAATAGCTGTAGCATATGATGCAGTGGAAATTGTGGACTCACTACAAAATGGACAATTACCTGGCAATTTCCTCTTAAGATTTTCCACAATACCCTGAAATATGAGTCTGTGTATCCTTTAACATAGCTTCTATGATGAATATATAGTACCTTAGAACACGCATTGATTTTAGCACTTCCTTCTTCAGCTTTTAAACTGTGGAAGATGGCTTGATGTCGAAGGCTTGAGTTGGGATTAGAAGAAACAACTCGCTAATGCCTTAATTAACTATTGAGGAAGGACCACTTCAAGGAACCCCCACCTACTTCCCATTGTTATGGAAGGTGTCACCAACAAGAATGTTCTTTCAGGCAGGAGAGAAAGGTTTTAATGTGATGGACATTTGCTGACTGACACCATCACCACTGTAGGAACCCACAATGAACTTAGGGCAATGCTGTGCAACCCCTTTGCCAGAGATGCACTGCTGCAGCCATCTGATGTTGGAAGTTCTGGTGGTGTAGTAGAGAGACTAAGATGTTAGATGATGCAGAAATCCTCTGCACTAAGTACAGATCTTAAAATATTTGTTGGTACTGATCTTTGCTGGATTTCTTAGGATTAGGTTAGTCGAAAATACAGCTGTGGTGGTGGTAGTTTGTTGTTTATTTTTACTTTCATCTTTTAATAAGGCTGTTTTCTCTTCCCTTAATAGTTGCTGAGTTATGCTTTCAATAGGGCTTATACCAAGACCATGACATTAATGGTAATTTTCCCATAATATTGCACTGATGTTAGCCAGCTTTTAAGGTTTCTTATGTTTTCATAAAGTTATTAAAGTGAATGCTCTGACTGCAAAATGAGCATCCACATGGTCTTCAAAGAGCTGGTCTCTAAATAATTTTTAATTTCTCAATTCTTTTCTAAGACATCGAACCAAGTCTTTTGAATTTGAATGCAATCTTTCGAATTGTAGAAATTAGCTGTATCCCTGCCATAGAACCATTTGGTCCCTAGAGATGGTTCAGAGTATTTACTTGGCAGATAAAAAGGGGTGCTGTGTATTTTCTATTTATAACTCATAAATACTGAGATTAGCTTCCACACATAATGGGCACGATTATGGGCTGCTTTCTTTTCACAATTATATCTGCAGCTTTCTGCAGAAGGAAGAGCACATGGATCCAATGACAATCCTATTCTCCTTGCAGTTCTTTCTAAGCATTAATTTGCACTAAATAGTACAATTTAGGGTCTGCTACAGTATCTGTTACTTGGCAACAGTTCCTACAGCAGTATCTGAGCCCATGCCAGCTAGGGCATCTACTCCCCATTGAAACTGGGGAGTGGTGAGAGGCAGCAGTGCTGAGGACATAAGGGGAGGGTGTATTACTTGCTTCTAAAATACATTCCTGGTAAATATATTCACTAAAAGCTAAGCATACTAAAATAATCCAAAGAGATCAAAAGCACATTAGCTTTCAAAGATTTTTAGGAGGAATAAACCATACTGAAATTAATCCTGAAAAGATGGCAAGATGTGTTAAGGCTTACACTTGCTATTAAGCTACTAAAAGGTGACTTCTTGATACAAGCCAGTATTTCACCGTAATCTACAGAGCCACTGATGTTTTTAAAAAACCCAAATCAAAATAAAAACAAGGCACTTAAGCTGAAGGCCTGAGTGGCCAAACACCTTATAACAACAGTCTGTTGAAGAGCCAGACACTCCTGAAGGTTTAGTGGGAAAATGCTTCTCCCTTCTACAGGGATTCAGGTTATTCATTTTAACGATTGGCTTAGTCAAAGCAGGGAAAGCTGATGGAAGTTTAAATGAAAGTTTTTATTTTATGTTAGGAACAAAACTGAATACAAGTGGAAGGTATGGCTAAATATATGGAAATCTATAGAACTGCTTGGACAAATGTGTGCATATATTTCAAATTTTTCTATTTAGTAAAAAGAAGCTTTTTACTAAAAAGCTTGCCCACAGACCACCTTTAGCTACTACTCAAGTGCACTGAGGGTTACACAATCAAATTCACTTAAAAAAATAATCTAAAATTACAACTACAAATACGATTAAAATGAATTTAGAATAAAGTTTCATACTTATTTAAATCTGTATCTGAAATCAATATTACTTTGATTTAAATTAATATCTCAGAGGGGAGCAGCAGATAATTCCTGTCTTTTTCTGGAGCAGAAGGGATCATAAACCTAATGAAGTACCATAACTATCAGAAAACCATTGTGAACTGAACGGCATTGGTGAGCTGCTTTGTGCCCTTACCAAGGAATTGGACTATGTCTCTAAGGACTGTTTGGAGAGATTAAACCATAAACTCATTTTCAAATCTTCTAATTCTGCAAATCACCTAAATGAAATTAAAACAAAACCAAACCAACAGAGTAACTTGGGAGTCTAAGTTCCCTGTAAGACCTAAGCTTCAAAATCTCACAGACATTTTAGGTGAAGTATGTTAATAATGCCACCCAAGACCACCAAGTTCAGATAAACAAAAATAATTGCTTTGTATCCTTAATTCCTACACATCACCTTCCAGATGTCAGATTCATTAGCAATGCATTTGAATATAATTTAAATAATTACAATGCCATTTTAGAATATGCATAATTGCTTGCCAGAGGCCCTTGCTCACCAGAAGTAAAAATTTCCACTTGTTGCAGTGACTTGATGAGCTCAGGCTAAATAGTTTCAGTGTTTGAGCCAAGGTTTGCTCTGGTCACAGCGTGACACTGATATTAAGTTTAAGACCTGGGAGTTTATTGCTCAGATGGGTGATATGGTTTTGTTACAGTAAGTCTAATGAATTTTATGATTAATTTGTGGTCTTTTATTGTCTGTTTCCAAAGTAATTTATGCTTGGCTTTTGACTGCTAATGAAATGTATGAAAAATGCTGGTGATAAATGCTTTTATATATATTTTTTAGCAGCTGTAGTAACCATTAAGTATGATATAGATGCTGACTAGGAGGATTAAGGTTTACCAGCTGAGGCCCTGTAAAATGCTAGGAGAGGTAGTGCTCTCAATACACCTCAATTTCTCTTGCTTTGGGTACTTTTGCAACAGGGCTCCCTCTATCCACATAACATCAATATACATATTAAGAGAAAATCAAGCATGTATTTAAGCCAAATTGACCACAGTTACGGATTTAATGAATTTATATAGAGTAGTAGAAGTTCAGATGACTACTGAGTCACAGTGACTGGTTCTTTGTACTGGAACTAAAGATACCACAAATGTTGAAACCTCCCACATTGCTGAGGTGCAAGGGTATAGCAGATATTTACCAGCAGCAATACTTGAGATGTGGAGAGAAACAGCCAGAAGGAACTCACAAAATTGCCCACCACTGTGCTGTGAATGCTTGTCAGTGCTCCCTCTGCAGGAGCCAGGGCCTTGCTCCTTCTCTCTGTGAGGCAGGCAAACTTCACAGAGGCATAAAGGATGGATGCAAGGGAAAAGCAAACCCTCTCTAAACGTTCTGCTTTTCCAGCATCTTCTCAAAACCAGGAAAGAATAATTAGAAGATATATCCCAAACTCAAAACAACAAAAAAGTATTTCTGCCTATTTTTGACAAGTTGCTAAGCTTTGTTTCCCCCATTTGTGTCAACAACAGCATTTGCACCTCTTGTTAATGGTGCTGTTGAATATATACGTAACATTTAGCTTGAGTTCCCATTTGATCGTTAACCTTTTCCCATCTCCACTGTCATACAAAATTTTCAGTTTTACAATATGAAAAGCCATTTTAGTATCTAGAGAAAGTAACAAAACTAGGGGGAAATATTTGCTAATCAAGACAAAATCCTCTCACCTTCATTAGCACTTAGAGAGTAGGTATTATTTAGTGTGAATAATGACAACAGAATCTCAGCTTGATTTCCAAAGTTGTTCCTGCATAATTTATTCAAAAGATAAATTCCCTGGTGAAAGATACTGGATCTACTTTAAACCAACATCATTTCATCTATAATTACTGCCTCAGGAATACCATACTAACTGCCACTTATCACTGTCAGTGACTTCTGAATTTCTGTTACAACTGTGGTATCCCATTGGGTTTGTTTGTCTCCAAGAGAACATGATGTTTCAGGTTTGGCATGGCCCTAAAAAAAGGAGAACAAAACCTCTCTTCCACTGGAAATTTAGATGTCCTCTATGTGCCTCAGAACACAGAGAAGATTAAGCCCATTTATTTCCTCACAGTTACTTCTAACAAATGTACAATATTTTCCACCTGAAGTTTGTTGAAGCTCTTCAGTTCATTAGTGCTTCCCCTGCCCCTCTCTTTCAATTCTCATAAGCTGAGTACCCATTATCCAGCACATTTCTCACAAAGTTCAGAAAAGAATATAAATGCTTTGGCTGTCAGAGCTAACCCTCAGTCAAAAATCCCTGCATTTTATCATTATGAGAATCTAATCTTTCCTTAGGAGATCACTAGGAGTAAATGTACTTATGAACATTAATTTGCAATTTGTTCATTATGAGCATTAGGAAAACTATTAGTGGTATGTCTTAATCTAGTGTCCATTGTGGACAAGAAAAAGCTAGACTTTATTCAGCAGTGATGACAACAATACTTGTATGTCCTTCACTTTTATGTCTCTTGCTGTGCAGTGGATGACTTTAGATGCAAAGCAAATAACTGGTTATTGACAGAAAACTTTGTTTCCCCTCACTATGAGAAAGTCCTCCAGTTATTATTCATTGAGAGTGGTAAATAAAACCTTCACGGTTGCTTTTAGAAAGTTCCTATTTCCGTTTATTTTGCATATAGCTATTACCTTGTGCTAAGATTATAAAAAAATAAGAGCAAGCCACTTTTTTTTCTTGTCACTTGGTAAATCAAAAGGAGCAATTACATCATCTATGTGTTAGTGGCAGCTGTAAAAGTTTTCAGTCCTAGAAATGTGCTGGAAATAGCCTCATTCTCAATGGTGGACAGCAACTGCTTCTTCTAAACAGAAAGCATACAAACCAAAATTCTCCCAGAAAGACCTCACCTTATAAAGCATCTTGTTATTTAATTTGGTCTCAACTAATTGGCAATTTAGACAGTAATTTGTGTCCAAATTCCAGACGCAGCAGAGAACAGAAACCTACAGGGAGCTGCACCAGGTCGCTGGGACACAGCCCAGGTGCCACATGTGCTGACTGCAGCGTCCCTCAGAGGTGGCACACACCCTGTCCCACAGCCTGTCACACTCAGTGTGCACAGCCTTGGCTCATGGAAAGGCTGCCAGGGCTACTGGCAGGTGCTGAGCACGTTGGATGTATCAACCTCACCGCCTACCACACGTGCAACACTGCCATTTTGATTTCTGGAGTGCATGCAAATGCAGGGCACCTCTAACTCTGCACGTGTAAGCAATCTCACCTGGCCCTTCAAATGCAGAAACAATCTTCCCAGCACCTCAAACAGCAGTCAGCATGGCAACCTGCGGCGAGCTCCTCTATTATCTATTATCTGCAACACTGCAGTGAAATGCTCACATTTTGTGACATTAAACAGACAATAGGAATCGTAGTCAGATTTTTTTTCTCTTGCCTGAATAGTCTGTATTTATCTCTAGGCAACAAGAAAGAAGGAAAGTACAGAGAGCTTGCACTGTCATCTGATTGTGTAACACTTCAGACCTTGTCTTGGAGTGGAATGCAATGTCTTGTGATTTTTTAAAGCAAGAATTAGTTCTGATATACTCAGTCATGCCCTTTCAAGAAAACACAAACCACATCTTTCAGACAAGGAGTAGCCCTTACCTTCTCAGCCAAGAGACATCCAACAGAAAACTAGCTGATTTTATGCCTTTACAAGCCTGCAAAATCTTGAAGCAGATTTTCACACACGTACCTGATAGCCCACCAACATCCATCTTCTTCAGGTTCTTCGCCTCCAGAATGACAACAGTCAGTTTGCCAGCAGTAGGCACATAACGAAGGGAGAAGCAGATATCACCCAGCTTTTCTTGCTGTGAAAGCAAACAAGACATGATGTTTTACTTCAATGATTTTTTTTTACCTTTCAAAAAAACACAATATTGAAAGCTCTGCCAAAAAAATAGCAGGGTTATATCTCCATCTTGTACTGCAAAAGAAAATAAATAGTATTGAGAAAATGATCACAAATTTTCCAGATTAAATCCATGATAACCTCAAGTCTGTTGCAGCAAGTAATCTGTATAGAACCAAATGACAAGATATGCACTGGCTGGAAAGTAAGTGATACTTGTTGTGATTTCACCCCTGACAATAGGGGTCCCACAAATACTATTTGCTTGAACTAAGTCAGGACTTTTTTGTTTTCTCCAGGCTGCATTTCAGTGGATATCTGTTAAGAAACATGCACACACAGCTACTAGGCTATTTCCTGTGAAACAGTAATATGGATCTTTCTCATCACAATTTATCACAAAAGCACAAAGTACAAAATACTCAGTATAAAAAAAGACTTGCCTCCTACCTGTCAGAAGAAAAAAACAACCCAAAAGGCAGAGACCATGAAACAGTATATCCCTCCTCACATAAGGAATAGCTGGAAGGATTTGGTTTTGCCTTCCAGCCCATCATCTGAGACCCTGCCAAATGCAGGTGTTTGCTATTCATCAGTTAATATTTTCCTAACAATCCTGGCAAAGAGCGAAAAGCTGAATGATGCTTAGAATTGCATGAACTTTGTTTTAAAAGGATGTATAAGAGATAGGAACTTGCAGATGAGGGAGGGAGGGAGGGAGGATACTGCTTAGAAACGATGAGTTGGATGATCCAAGCTGCTTTTCTCCTTTCCTTCAA
Organism: Luscinia megarhynchos; assembly: GCA_034336665.1. Classification (NCBI taxonomy): domain Eukaryota; kingdom Metazoa; phylum Chordata; class Aves; order Passeriformes; family Muscicapidae; genus Luscinia; species Luscinia megarhynchos. Next base: position 33,619,704 of record CM067564.1, read on the forward strand.
GGCCCACAGTGTCTCTAGAGGGGCTAACAAGGGTGTTCTTGAGACAAGAAGGATGAGCTTACAGCAAGCAGACCAATTAAAGAATTTTAGTCAGCCATGCTTCTCTTTCAAAGGCATTAGTTCTTATGGCATATGTCCACTTATTTATTCTGACAGGAGAGCATAAAGTACATTTCTATGATCGCATCTCTCTGCTTCAGTGTTTTTTTAGACATAACTGAGAGCAACTCGCTCACATACTCATGGATGTAGTGGATATTTCCAACAGAACAGACAGTCCATGTGCAAAGGACTTTACCTGTAAAGTGACAGATTCTAAACTGATTATTTCAAGTTGGGACTGAAATTCAGGGAGAGTAATAGTTCACTGCCAGACAGCATCTCAGCAATCACCAATGGTCAGGAAACATACAGAATAAACATACTTACATGCAGTTAAGAAATGCTCAGACAAAACAAACAAAATAGCTTGTGATGTTAAATGTGTGTACTGTATAAAAACGCTGCCAGAATGCACTTGTGCCAGTATCTTGAAAAATCATGGTGTCCTCCTCACCTCAAAAGGATATGGTAGAATTGGGACAGATTCCAAGAAAAGCAGCAGGAGTAAGCAAGGATATGACACAGTTTCTGCAGAAGGATCATCTAAGCAGATTAGGACTCTTCAGGTTGCAACGTGAGTAGCTGGGGAAGTGACCTCTATCTGATCCAGAAGGGCTAGAATGATGTTATTACCTTGTTCAAAAGGACTGACATAAATATACAACAAATTACTCATATCTAGAACAATTATCCTAGATGTCTTTCAGAACATGGACTGCACTGCCATGAAAGAATTTACTATTCCTCCCTGACTGCATATACTGTCCTACATCCCAGCACAGATCCAGATCATGAACATCTCATGAATGCTCGTGCCTGGCTTTTGCTGAGCTTCAAAAGGCACAGTGAGAGCAAAACAAGCTCCTGTTCACCTGACATCAGTTTTTTCAAGTCCATATTGGATAGGGTAACAGTGAAGTTGATCTATCACTTGCAGGTTGTTCAGAACAAAATAAATCAATTGCTTATTGATCTGTGTTATCATGATTACAGGTCACCCAGCCACCCAGTGTTCTCCACAGTCACTGTTGTATTACATTGTAGAGCTAAATTTTGCCTGTGGATTCATGGGGCTCTGAGAAGACTGAAACAAGGTGTATTTGAAAGCTTATTTTAGTACCTCCATCTTAGATATCTTTGTACCTATGAATTACCCAATACTCAAGGGCTCTGCCTTGCCTCCAGATTCATTAGGTAGATCTTTAGTTGTAACAGCATAGGAACTTTTGTCCCCTTTTAAATCAATACCATGCTTCTAATTGTTCCTTTCAGTGGATATTTGTAAGGGTTTTTTTAGCTTTTGTTTGTTTCAATTCTTGATTTTTAAAAAAAATTTTCTGGTGGCTTTTTTTTTTGTAATCTTATGTCAAGACAAGTGTGTTTAGAAAGCATAAAATAGTGTTAGGATTGTTGGTTCCAATCTGAGTGCGTGAGCAGTAGCTGAAGGAAGTACTTTACACTCAACAGCTATTGCCAGGGAGACCATCATTTCTCACCAGCATTTCCCCACTTGTAATTATGTTATGCTTCTGTGCAAATACTGCAATTGTCTGTACAGGAGAGTAATTTTAAGCAAGCTTTTAATGCTTTTTTAGCGTCTTTTAAATGTAATTTTAGCTGCAGGAAACACAAAGAAGGCAGCATCATGCAAACAGCCAGTTTTCCATAGATCACCAGGAAGCCATGGGAAATGGCAGCAGGTGATGCACTAATTCCAGTGAATAACCTGAAGAAAAAACATAGGCACCTCATTAAATGCCTCCAGAATCAAGTTTAGTACTTGTTGATATGAAAATCTGTATCAACTGCATTTCTACAAAACTTCTTGTACTTGTGCCCTTTTCTCTTTGCATGACTGTCACGCTGTTTTTTTTATTAATTCAAAAATTATTTATCAGGCAAAACACTGGAAGTGCAGCACTGCAATGAAGCAAAAAAACCCAATCACTAGAGGTGTGGTTTGCAGGAGATAATTACAAACCCCTGCAGGGCTACATGGTACAGATGAGTGCTGCTGGTATGGTGATTATCCCATGGAGATGCCTTATTGTTATTATTAATTTCTTTCAGCCCAGTGTATAAATAATTTATGTTAGTAAATTACTTTGATCTCTGATGGAAACTGTAAGTTAGTGTTAGGAACTTCCAGCTGAGAGGTTCATAGTCATTAACCTATTCATGTAGAATGCTTATACACCAATCAGAAGATTCTCTCCGTCTAAGCAACTTCGTAACTTATTATTTTTAAAGAGGATGCAATGGAGCAGAACATAAATGACAGAGACAGTGCTGCTAACACTTCTTCAACTTAGGAAAGGTTATTTGAAGTCCTGTTGAGAACCTGGACCTCTTAAAGACAGCTCTTAAGTGCCTCCTGCCTGTTCTGTGCTGCTTCTTCAGTAATCATGCTTGCCTTTACAGTACACTCTTCTAATGAGCAACAGAGAAAAATGCTTTTTATGCAGATTGCTCTCATTTGTATTGCAGAATCTCTAACAGACATATCTATCTCATTAATATAAACATTCTCTATATTTTTTGTGGAAGATATTATGAGATAGTTGATGCTTGCAGTTCTCTTAGTAAAACAACACCAAAATAACAAGCCACAGCACCATATGCTTTTCCCTAATTGGATGTAAGACTCAAAACCAATCAGTATAGGAAGAATATAAACACAATGAGGTGGGTTTCCAACTTTGGTACTTGGTTTTGGTTGTGAATATTTGCATAAGCCTGAGAAAAACACAACATGATGTGATTTATGGGCACAGACCCCAAGTAATACCATCTTACCCTAATCAATATTAACAGTGAAAGCTTGTAATGTCCACTGTATAGTTTTCACAGCAACCAAAATGTTTTAAAACCCTGTGGAGAAAACAGGGACAGCATAAATGTGGGTTATGAGCTAAATTAGTGTCTTTCTAATTCAAGAAACCCAGGTAGACCGCAATGACAGAATCTCTAATCACAACACCCACACTGATGAAGTCCAGACAATTTTAAGGCCACCAAACGCTGCCTGAACCTGGAGATCTCAAATCCAAATTCCTTTTCTTGGCATGTAAAGCATGAATACGCTAAGCCTCAAAAAGTGCCACAACAATACTAGTGACAGAAGCACATTGTGCTGGTTTCACAAGGAGGGGTGGTGGTGGGGAGAAGCCGCCTGAGAAGGGCGGCACAGAGCCCAGAAAACAGGAGGGCTGTCCCTCTCTGGGCGCTTCCCCTGTGCATGCGGGGACCAGTCAGAGAGCTGACTTTAGTAGTGGACAGCTCGGGAAACCAATTAAAAAGTTATTTTGCTTTTACAAATCACATTGGTAAAGCTAAATCGGTCTCTTTTGGCTTCTGGCCTCGTTGAGGTGAGGTGGCCTCTGGCTGGGGCCCTGGCCCCGGCTCGGTTTCTTTCTCCACGCGGCATGGCCGAGCGGGGGATGGGGGAGCCCCCAAAGCCCTGTCCCTTCCCCCTGTTTCTGACCATGCAGTGGAAAGAAATCCAGCTTTTTTTCCACGTGGCTCCTGCAGCCACATTTTTCCCAGTGTGGCTTGGCCGAGCTCTTCCACTTTCTGGATTCATCCAGTTTAACCCTTTTAGTGCCTGGGTGAGACTCTGGATCTCCTGAGGTCCTCGGAATGAGAGGAATGAAGCAGAAGTCTACTGATATCAGTGAAATAAAAGCTAAGTTTTCCAGATGGGAAGATGACACTGTTAAGTAGCTGAAAACCCTTTTTTTTGTGGGCTACAAGGGAACTGTGACTACACTAAAATTCCTTTAAACTCTGAAATATACTTTCAGAGGTTAAAGTGCTTGAAAAGAAGACCTTTTTGCCTTGAGGAAATGGGGCTCTCTGTTTTGGAACTGGAAATATGGAAAGAGACATTTAATAGAAAAAGAGACGAAGAGAATTTTTGTTTTTCAGCAGCCTGCCTTTAAAAGTAATATCCCAAGTGGGTAGCATAACCCATAGCACAGCTCTGGAGAGACTGTGGAAATGGGAGGAAATTCATGTTTTGTAGAGCTGGGCAGATGCAGACTGTGAAGGTGAAGACACCCCCTAAGCCTAAACCAAAAAGGAACTTTTCTCTCCAGAGTGAACTGAAATGATTATTTAAGTAATAACTGACTGAAGTCTTTCCTGTATGTTGTTGTTAAGAAATGTGGAATGAAGGGAGGGGGAGGAGGGAATAATCTGGAAATCTTATTCTGAATTTCCCTTTTTTTTTGTGTTACTAATAAATTTCTTCTTATACTCTTTCAAGTTTTAAGCCTGCCTTATCTTTGCTCCTAAATCCTATCTCTAAAAGAAATTAAATATACTAAAATTGGCAAACCCAAGTCAAACCCTGACACACATGAATGAAGAAATTGATGACATAGACTGGTTCCAACTTCGATTAAGCCACAGTAGTAAGTGGGCAGAATTAGAAACCTACTTACATAGCTGGGATCTAGAATTAGGAAAGCATTGCTCCTCCATACCTATAGAGCAAACAGAGATCACACTGGGGAAGGGCATTACTGGTTTGTTGAGCACCCTTTTTTTTTCTTTAAACAAGAAATTTCATTGCTAGCACAGCTGTCTGACATTACTAATTCCAAAGGCACTGAATTTTTGATAAATACATGGTAAAAGAACAAAGCAGAAAATTTCAAACCTGCAATAGGTATAATCAGGAAAGAATCTTTTTCTCTTATATTTGAAAATTAGGACCCAGACAACCCCATAATATGAAGATGATTCTGCCACAATTAGGCAAAGGAGTGGGAAGTGAGCAAGAAGCTCCTAGAAGTCAGGCTAGAAATAGATGGTGCAGAGGGAAAGATAAGAAAAGCTGGAACAAACATGTCAGCCCTTATGGCACTTTGGAGACTATCATATGAATATGTATGCACACCAAGAACCACTGTACCCCAAAAATCTGTGCACTACTTTTGGGATAAAACACCAAGAGCAGATAGGAGAGACAGAACTTTCCCAAACCTTTCAGGCAAAAGCCTTATTGCAGAAATACTTGTTTCAGACTTGCAAAATGTTATTTATACATCCAGTCAATATAAACCCAAGGGCTTTAACAACTATACCATTAATCTGACAAGCAGAGTAATTCTTTTGTTGTCTGAAAGAATTTCATGCCCATGAACACAGCAGCCAAGCGGCAAGTAAATAGGTGCTAAAAGCATCTGGAGGGAAGACAGAACCATCTTCATGACTGTACCTACTGCAACTTTAAAGGAAGTATTTTAAAACAATAAAATATGAACAGACAAGTGCCCTACTGCACGATTCCTCCCTCTATGATCAGTCTGTGTTTTGGCTTACAAAATGAAAGTACAGAATGTCTGATCAAAAGTCTCTCCTGTTTGCTTTTACTAACTTTTTCTTCCAGAAGAGTCTTCACAGATTACACTCGTCAAATGTGCACACTTGGCCACAAAAGGAAGCCCTGATAATGTAAGTGCAGTTACAAGACATCTAACAAGTAAATCAAGAAGCAAAGTGAAATAGGTTATAGCATGAGACCTTGGAAGAAACACAACTCTCAAGGCAAAGATCCAGAGGGGTCACTTTGGACCCTGTAGGAAAGGGACTAGCAGTGACAACAGGCTAAAGAAGAGATGGAAAATAGACTGATATTAGGCAAAGAGAAAACAGAAATAGAAGTAAGGGTCCATGAGGCAAGTTTTAAAAGGGAGAAGTTCTAGGGCAGACAGGGAATATTCTTTCAAATAAATTGAATGCATTAAAGGTTTTGGGAAATAGTATCTATAGGCAGTCACGCTATACAGTACAAATGAGAAAGAGCCAAAAAGAAGCTTAATTGCATATTCCTTTTGATTGACTTCCCTACCACAGTCCTACTCTGACTCTTTTTGACAGCTTTTTTATGCCAGCACTACTTACTACTTACCTTTGCTTAACAGGAACAGACCTATCAGGATCTTTCACTGGAAGAAAAAAAAAACTACTTCTTTTTCCTTCCCTCTCCCCAGCCTCCTCTGAACAGCACTACTTGAAACAAATTTGTGACATTCTCTCTCCTCTTATTGCAATATATATAAAAAACAAGTGGATTGCATTTCTTTTAACTGCCATAACTATGCAATATTCCCCAACACAATGGTAAATTTGGTTTGAAAGCAATTTGGGCAATAAATTTGAACCAGACAATGTTATTAAAAAATTAACAAACTAGGTTTTGTCAGCTTCCTCCTTTTAGTCCGCTTATTGCATTTTTACTATTTAGAGAGAGTACTTCAATTACTGCTTCCTAAAAAGAGAGAAAATGGGAAGAGAAAACACTGTTGTTATTATTAGCAGAAAATGGCACTTCACAGTCATCAGTTTAAAAGCATCACAATCAGATGTCTTTTGCAAAATGAGAAATGCTGTGGCTGAAGGCAGCTGAAATCAAAGATTAGCCAAACCACACTCCTTGATTTCCAGACAAGAGACTGTGATACCAAACATACCAAGTTCTTAATTAAAGAAGAAGAACATGCATTTCTTAAATAAATTAAAAAGGAAGGAATGAATGAAAAGAATCATATATGGCTGAACATCATGGCCTGATTTTCTGTAACTCTTGGCCTACCTATAAATGCTTGCAGCTGGCTGCTCTGCTTTAATGATTGCAGGTCCCTCTGTTTTGTCACTTGGCTTCTCCTCAGCTCCTGCCTGATCATATTTCTAAATGTCACTCATGTCTATGCAGGCCAGTGCACAAAACAAAATTAATTTAACTGAATGGCACACTAATATTATTACTTTTGACAGCATGGAAAACTTATTAACTACAGTATGTCACAAGGCTAGTCTTCTAGTGAGTAGTTTAACAAGAACATTGAAAGGAAATGTAATACATTTGAAAGATTTTTATTGTTGGCTTATCAGACATTGTGAGAAGTCAAATCACAAAGCTGAAGCTTTTCTGTAATTATTAGAATATTATATCTGCACTGCAGTAACTCTACAGAAAGTCATTGTCCTCCTGTGATAGGAATAGGAAGCCACACTACAGTTCCCTTGCTTGATTTGAAATTTCCTGTAGTGAGTATGAGCATCTTAATGCTCAGTTGATGTAGTGTTTGCTACCAAAGTGTATCTTTAGTTTCCAAAGGTGATTAAATTAAAAGCTTTAGACTATGAACTGGAATTACAGCATACATCCAAAAATATATAGGATCAGCAGACAGTAAAGAACCATAATTAAGAATCAAAATAATTAGCAATTTCTTACTTGTATGACTGCATGTAGTACTGTATGAAAAACCTGGCATGAACAGAGTCCTTGCTACAACAACCACACATTATTAATTACCCCAAGACAGAACAAGCCAATTTGAACAAACCAGTCAAAGTGGGAATGACTGGTATGATGGAATGACTAACCATCTATGGCTGCTGGTAACTACTGCTGAAATTTATCACTACCAGAGAAATGCTATCAGGCAAAATCAGTGCCTCCATCACTGAAGCCATATAGTCTCATGTTTCTATTTGTTCTAAAACAAACAAAAAAACCTAAGAGAAATTCAGTGGAATTAGTGAATCACCTTCACAGGCAGCTATCCTCCTCCCTTTCCTGAAACTTCAATAAACTACTAAGACAGTCAGACCTACTACTAAGAGATTAAATAAATGTTGACTGATGTCCTTTTTTCTCACCTCATGCTCACTGCAGTGCCAGTTCAGCTTTCATGTTCCTCCATAATATCCCCTAGCACCACCTCCAGCTCCCTTTCATGACCCCCATCACAGACCTCACACAACAGAGTACCTCCTCCAAAATCTTCTGAATGAGCAATTAGGAAAGGGGCAATACATACTGGCATTGTTTTAAAACTAGAAGCTTGCTGGCTAGCTAGGGGCAGGACAAACAGAAGGTATGATGACCTGCCACATGTTCAAGGGTTTCTCTGAACAGGGCAAGAATCTGAGGATCCATCCTCATTAAGACACTGCATTCCTGTACACTCACAAAAAATTTCTTACCTCACTCTCCAACTTCCAGGGCAGCAGGCAACACAGTTTTGTACCAAAACCATCTGGTGCCTTTATTTTCACACAAGGACAACTTAGGCACACAGAAAAGCAAGGACTCCCACTGCACTGCAGCAGTGACCTGAAAAAGAACTGCATACCAAGGCCCAGCACAGCAAGATAAAAATGAACTGGATTTGCTAATGGGAAAACCACAGACAGCTGATCTAAGTTGACAGCTGATATGTGAAGACTTATAGCAAGAAAGTTCTCCACCTGTAATTTATCAAGGTGAAGATTTTCTTTCATGTAAAATTTCACCCAAGCCAATGTCATCTTTTTTTCCATTCACTGATTTTTTGTTACAAGCACACATAGGATGAGAAGTCCCTTTCTGTATCACTGTTTTTCATTTGGAAAGTTTTCTCACATTGTCCTCTTTTATTGAATTTTGTACTGAAGATTTTTTCCACAGCATCAGAACTGCCTAAACATGAGGTGGGGTAAAGCTGGAGAAGAGGCAAGCTGAAAAGCTCAGAAAAGCTCTTGTTCTAGTGCTACCTAGTTTGAGGGAAGTCAGAAATTTGGAAAACAGTCTCTCAAATAATTTCAGTATTTTTGTCTTTGGTTCCACTTGAAATGAAGAAACTAATACGTGCCTCCTACAACAATGTCTTGCATTATATGTCTTAAGTTCAGCACGTTAAATATTTGTGTTCAGTTCAAGAATGAGGTCCTTCAAACTAACTCTACATATTCAAATTTACTGACTTACCTTTACCAGGCTTATATCCACTTCTTAAACTAAGCATTCAAACATTTATTTTTATGAAGCTACTGAAAGATATTCAACAGTTGGATAAATACATAGTGGCAAACTCCTCTTTTGTTTCGGTACTTCTCCTGACTATTTCACTTTGAAAAAGTCTCTTAACACATTCTTTAGGAAGACAAGGCAGCTCATCAAAGGTCATCGTAGCAATCAGAACCACACACTTGATTGTATTAATCTCTTCAGTAATAAGAAAGAGTTCATTGCAGTTATCTAAAAATCTAGGAAAGAAGATTTCACTTATGATAAGATCTCTGGCTCAAAGATGTTCCTTTTTAATAAATCTTAGACCACAAGGGAAATAAGGCTGAAAAAATGCTAATGTTATACTTGTCTTACTCAAAAAAAGGCCAAATAGGATGGAGGTGCTATCTATCAGTCATTTGTCTTATATCAAATCCAAATGAAACAAAAGAAGAATTCATAAGAGTTTGTAATAATGTTGATTTAAAGGATATAAAATATTATAAATGTGTAGTCACATTGGTTTATGGGAAAACATGGTCTTTTCAACTAAAATCAGATTTCCTCTTTGGTAAGATTGGAAATTTGCTTGATGAAGGAAAAATGCACTTTTTTTTTTTCTGTTCAAGGTCCACTGCTGTTTATATAGTTGGAGAAGACACTTTGCTGACAAAGGAGGCAGGTGATATAAAAACTATCATAACAGTAAATAGTAATGCAACAGGTTGGTCAGAAAAAAAGTGTTTAGTCAATTACCTGCAAGCAGTCACAAAGAGGGCATTTTCAGAGAGCCAAAAGAAAATTTTCTACATTCTAAGACAAAGAACTCAAGACTTTTTATAAGCATCTTCTGAATCAGGAAAGGTATCTTACAAGGCAATACCTCCTGCTGAGGATTCAGGGTCATAAGCTACAGACCATGAACTGGCAGTGTAATGCTTTGCAAAACAATCAACAGACGTGATCAGAAGAGGCTGGTGACTTGGTCTGCCTGGCAAAGAAGTAAAGTATACTGCACACAGTTCTTGGGCACATAAATTTCTTTTTAGATGCTGAAAACTACAAAGAAGGTAAAAAGTCACGACTCTGACTGGAAAAATAAAAACCTGATTTTGAAAAATATAAAAGATTAATTTCTGCAGCTTTCTGGAAAGAGGATTGGACGTGACTTGATTACAGTGAATAAGTACTGTAGAGAAGAGCAAGCATCATGTATTAAATTGCTTGAATCTATTGAAGAAGGGCATAACAAGAATCAGCAAGATTCAGAGTAGAATCCAGTAACATCCAAGTAACAAAGTACACGTTTTTAAGAGAGACAGAGTAATGCTGAAGCTATAAAAGGATGTGTTGTTTTCTTCATGTACTTACGTCTTAAAATCAGAAACTTTCAAAGTCCTTGGTCTTAAAGATCCTCTTAAGAGTTTTCCAGTGGAGGTGCAAAGCTGCCTATAACAAACATTGTTGAGGGCTGAGAATCAGACAGTTTCTCTCTCCTTGCTCCAAAACCAAGCAAATTCTAACTTTCAAGCTTGTAAGGGGGTTTCCCTTGTGCCACCTTCCTCCCAGCTTGGCACTGGGTGAACACTATTAGCTCCAGGATGCTGCCTGTTTCCTAGACTGAGTTTAATTACAGGAGATTCTTTGAAATGTTCCTTGAAGACCCAGGAGTCCTTCAGATTTAGGGCAAATAACATCACCTAATTTAGAGAAATGTCTAAATGAATTGTTAGGAACTAGCACTGTTTCTAAACAAAACAAAGATTTTTTGAAATGGGAGACTTTTTTAAGAAAGAAAATTTTAATGTTAGCTAATATAAATGACCCACATGTTATAGAAAACTCATCTGCTCTAAAGCATCACAGAAAATTAATGTTTGTCCTGCTAATTAATGTGCAAATCTGAGTGAATAAAATCACTTTCAGCATAATCCACTCCTAATCTGGGCTGGGCATTAACAGACAGGGGATGTCAGCTGCAGACCTCGGGGCACTCCCACAAAAATTAGCTGCTGCCAGTTTTGAAGCTGAGGCTGCACTCATCAACAAGAGGTCCTTCTGTTAATTTTCACAGTTACTGAATAAGATATGGAAAAACAGAGGTAAAATAACTGGATTACAGCCAGCCAGAAATAATTTAAGTGGCATCTAATACTAAGCATCTGATGGGAAGCTCAGGTGCTGCCTGCCTGTTGCCAGCCATAGCCATGAGAAGCTGCAGTGCCATGTTCTACACCAGTGGCATCAAAAGCAAGTTGTAAAACCCACATAATGGTGATGGTACAGGGAATGACTTAGATCAGAATTTATGGCAAGTTTTGGCTCAGAAGAAGAGGTTTGAACTCGAGGTCAGCCACAAGTGGAGAAAGGCACAGAGAAGGGCTCTCAAATTCAGTTGCCTTTATCAGTGTTGGTGGACATTGCAGTACCTCCTAATTCCACTCTGCTGTAGGCAAACACATGTGGCCAACCAAGCAGCCATGACACCACTTTCAACTTTCTCACTGCTAGTTAGGAAACTTCTACCTCTGACATCATTTCTGTACTTGTGGTTGCAGACATAATTGTCAAGGTATACATCTTGACCACCATGCCACTGGATTCAGTTTCAGGTACATGTCTTACTCTAGCTTTAGGTCAGCAAGAAGCACATACACAACCTATCTGGATCCAAAAAGAGACTGGAAATGGATTTCATCCGTGCACTGATGATGGTAGGTCTAAGTGAGTTGTGTTCTGCTCTAGTAAGACAGCAGTAATTCTGTTGCAGTGATCATACTTCAGCACTCTACACAAAAAAAATCATACTCTGAAAAGTCTACTAATGGAAGGGACAAAACAACTACAGTACCCCTCCATCCCTCTAGTGAGTGAGCCAGCCAGACAGCCCCTAAGTGCTTCTCTAGTTATGATGGTACCAATTACAAATTAAGCTGCAAAAGGCTGCATAAAAGGAAGAGGAGAGAAGTACAGGTGCACTAAACCCACCCTCCTGCATTACCTGTAACACATTAACAGTACATCACTGTGAGGGATTTCTGTGGCCTTATATAATACAATGGAATAGGAAACTGTAGGACCGAGTTATCTCTGTCTGTCATCCATTTAGCATAGAAATATGACCTGGTATACTTCCTAAATTCATGTACTCTACCTCTAGAAAGATTAGCATAAACTAAATAAAAGTCTAATACCTCCAAACTGAAAATACAGTCTTATGTTCTGGATTCTAACTGTGATTAGGGCATTTTGTGCTAATTCCTGTCACAGGTGCAATGCAAAGTGCTTCAGATCCCAGTTTAAGCTCATTGTTGAACTAAAAGGAAACACAACAGGCTCTGAAAAGAGGTTAAATGGTTACTATGGTAATCTCTGACATGGTTTAAATCAGTGTTTAAAAGGTGATAGGAGAAAAAAAATAAAGAAAATGGCTAATCCCTTTCTTTCTTGGACTACTATTCCTAAACCTTTGTCTCCCCTTTTCAAAAATACATCTTTCTTGGATGTTTCTGGAAGCCAAAATCTTCTAGTTCTACACGGAGTGGGCACAACAAAGCAAAGAGATTGGAGCAGCATACAACTCCTCCTCAATTTTTTACTGAAAATGCTCTTGTCGTCTTTGTGAGACCTGCTCTTCCCTTGAGACTGTAAAAATGCTGCTCTCTGTTCTGAAGGTCCTTCTAATGACACTGTATTTTGATACAGCCATTTTACAGCTTCCTTCAGCTCCTGATCCTGGTTTATAACAGCAATCAGATAACAATTTTTGTCACTGTTGGTTTGGAAATGTAGGAGAGAAAGGGAAATAAGGTATTAGCCTGGACTACCACGAAGCTTCTGCCTTAGAATCCAAGTGAGGCCATTTCTGCCTCTGGATTATGCATTCACTGATGACAGCAGTCAGAAAAATAAGTAAGTACATAAAAGTACAGCTGAAGAACAGTGCTGATCAATTTGAGATATAGCACATTCTGTGGCCCTTTCACACTCAACAGCTGGTCCTACAGATCCATTTGCAATCTCTCCCAGAGTACAGAGCTTTATACCTGGGAAGTACTCCACATTTACATCTGTATTTCCTGTATTCTTCCTGCAGTTTCCATCCAAAATATCTCTTAATACTCTAGCTTCACATAAGTTTGATCCCTCTCAGCAGCTTCCTCAAAACTCTATAAAAACACTACTAGAACACTGCTTTCCAATTGTCACTGTATGTGGCTGTGTCTTTGAACTTTGAAATACCTTATGCTTGAGCAATAAAACCCCACGCAGTAATATTAATATGTAGAGGCTGGGAATTGCCCACTATTCCTTCCTTCAGCCTTGTAATTTTCTACAAGGTTCTTAGCAATATACTTTGTCTGAAACAAATATTATTTTGTGTTTATGGGTCATTAGATGCTTAGCACCAAGTGTAGTATCTACTATTTCAGCACAGTTTAACCTCAAGATGCCCTCATGCACATGGAAGGAAAATGGTAATAAAAGCATTTTTGGCAAATAAGCAACACATGTTTTTCTGATCTTAGAATGAATACTGTCCAGGAACAGAAAGGCCCCAGAAGAGCCTGAATTTAACACTATCACTGAGCTTCTCCTTCTTTTATACTGTCCTCTTTATTTGAATTTGCTATCTGTAAAGCCAGACAGTTTGAGATGAATCAAGACAAGTTCCCTTTTGATTTCAAGTAAGCCAATTACATTCTTTTTATTATAACACAAGAATGTCTCTGACCTCCCAAGGCATCTCTTCCAGAGAGGGAGTTAAGAAAGAGAATACTCAACAAAGGTATATAGTGGGATTGTCAGCACTTTCAGTATGAAAGGTGAGAAAAGAAATGCATAATTCTAATGATCCGAAAATTGTACCCTTACAGCTCTATCAGAATCATGTTTTACTTTAAAATCATGTTAGCATCTTCAATATCAAGATGAAAAGCAGCTAATTAACTGATGAAGAATTTTAAAGTAGACTTGCTTATTCTCAAACTTCAGAACCTCTGTTTTGTTCCCTGTCCCAGTAGGAAATTCAGTTATTTGGCAGGACAGATGCTGCACTTACAATGTTGAACAGACATTCAACAATCTCTGTTTATTGCATAAACTCTTCTTACAAAACTTGAAAATTAAAACCTCCTTAGATTTAACATTTTAAAGCTTTAATTGGGAGTAAGAAGAAGTGAATTTGAAAAGATGTAAACACCATGAAGAAAACATAGTGTTCCAATATAACATGCAGCTAAATAAAGGAAACTTCACATTTTAAAATTTGTCTGACTCTCTGACAGCATCTCCATAGGGATAATGATACCTTCTTTTGCAAAGCACTGTGCTATCTGCAAAGCTGTAAAAGAACTAAGTGTTATTACCAGCGATGGGAAAGGCTATTAGATCATCTGCTCACTGCTCATGTAAGTATAACAGAAAATAACAGTGATTTGCTGCTGTAATTTGACAGTGACTTTTGTAAAAATGTTCTTTCCTCTTACATCCCTGCAAGTTTCAGTTCCAGAGAGTCAATAAGTTGGGTAGCTGACTAACTTTGTCACAGTCTCTAACTTCTATGAGGTATACCAAGGTATTAAATACATGTGTTTCAGGCCCATTTTTCTACCTCCCACCTTCACCTTTTACTCTTGGATAAGGAACGAAAGAAAAGTCCTCATGTACAGCACAGTCAAGGTTCACAGAACTGCTCTTTCACTCCCCAGCAGAACTCCTGCCTCTCACCCCTTTCCAAGGCAGCACCGGGCATCTCTCCCACTTGGGGCTGTGCATCACGTAAAAGTGATGCTTGTGTTTTCCAGCAGCCTTCCCACTTGGAGGCCTTGTACAAAATACACCCATCATCACCCACTGGGGTATGAGCATGCACCCATCATGTAACCTACCCTTGCTGGATGCCTGATCAGATAATGCACAGTCTCATGATGGCAGCTGTGAAAGATCTGCAGAACCCTTGGTGGTGGATATTGTCAGGTCAACAAGGATCCTTCTCCTCACGATATAATGCTCTGCTTCTCCACTGCTTTCAAGGGAAAGAATTGTTTCTGCTCTTCCTTATATTCCCTAAAATTTATTGGCATGTTTGCCACAACTGGTTTTCAATTTAAGTACCAATATAACAAAATGTCTGGAGGGAAATCAGCTGAAGTATTCAGAAGATGACTCTCAGTATGATTCACACCGCTGTGAGCAAAGAAGAGGTCTGTCTGGCCTTCTGTACTGGAGTGATAACAGATATTGGATGCAGTGTGTACCCAGATAAAGTTAATAGCAATGACATCTGGTAGATGACAGAGAGGAGCAAACTCCTGTGATCTGCTTTTTAACACTCTGTGCCCAAACCATTATATGTCAAACTTGGTAGAAGTGAATAACCTTTCAATGTCTACCACTCTCCCTCCCACACTCTCAGTCAAATGAAACTGAAGGACTACTAGACACAAGGACAGCACATCTAAAAGAAGCCAAGGAAAAAGGATTCAAGGTGTGCAGCTCATTAGTGTGGCCTCCTCAATATTTAGCAGTCATTGCACATTCCCAAAGCCCTCTCACAGTCATAACAAATGCTCACACAAAGGCTTGCTCCTTCAAAGCACTTCACCAACATAAATATATTAATAAGACCTTTCCCAAAAGAGAATGCAGTGTCAGAGAGATGCCATTCAAATGGCTAGGCTGTGAGAGATAGAGCTTACATTATTTCATTAAACCTTCATCTTCTGTCTTCAATTTTAAGACCATTTACAAAAAAGGACAAAATGTACATTGGAGCTTTTTGAGAAAAAAGAAGAGTAACTGCTTGTAAAACTGTTTTGCCCCTTATGATTGAAGTGGCAATTAAACTGTAATTCTGTGATGTGCATCAACTGAATTTGACATAAACTAAACCCGAGATTTTTATATTCACTTTGACTGATGCCATCTAGCTAGTTCTTTTAAAGTGACTGGTGACAACTGCCATTGATTCAGTTTGGTATACATCTTGTCTAGGGGTCATAACTAAAACATTAAAGATACTTTTGCAACTTATACTTAATTTCAAATGTACTTAGAATTATAATTAGCACTAGATTGCTGACAACTGACAAACTTGCCCAAGTGTTGTAAGAGCAAAAAAGAAAATAAAGCCTGTCATTCTTCAAATATTGCAAATCTCATGCAGATTTGCTTTTCAAGGACAAATTCATTACACAATGTATTACACAAGTGTAATAGTCAGCAAAAGATATTTTGTACGGAATAGAATTACATTTGTCATAAATTTTTGGATGAAGTCTAGTTGCTCAGGTTTTAATTTGTTGTTTTAGTAAGCCAAACCAACATATCACGTTCATGATCACTACCAAGAGACTAACAAGTGTCTACTGCTACATACCTTATATAGGTAAATCATGTTAGCCTCCATACACACAGTGCTGTCTTTGCTAATTCTGAAATCTGGGTGCTTCTGGGTTGCAGCTGTACCTGCCATGAACTCTGCAACATCTGCTGGGTCAGATGACATTATACAAATACAATCTCTCCTGTCCCTGCTTACTACCACTTAAAATACACTGGGATTTGCCTGGAATCTTTGCTGTAGAGCAGGGACTGTAACTTGAATCAAATACGGAATATGAATGCTGTTTCAAGTGAAACACAAATCCCAAACTGCTGATGCACCTCTCCTGGTTCTTGGTAGAGATTTCCCTTCCAAACTGGGTTAAGCAATTACTTGAATCTGGCTCAAAATATATATGACAGAAGTAGAGGTTCCATAATGGAGCAGAAATAAGTTTGGATTAAATATACTTGGCTATGGAGTAAGTGGTTTTTGTAGGATCACTTTTTATTTGTACAGTGAGCTTATGAGCTGTTATGAACTAGCTACACACAGTACATAGAAAACTAAAATTAAAGTGCCTCCATATACCCCAAGTTATGGAACTTTTTCCATATTGACTGGATACCTTGCATGCTTGAGCATTGAGATGCAACAATAAAACATGAGATCTCCTGTAGTATGAAAAAATACTTAAGGACTTGGTATAAGCATAGTTTTGCATGATGTTTTCACATCATCATATTGCCTATCTCCTTATAAATAAAATGGCCATGTTTCAGTGGGAACTTCAAAAAGGTTCCATCAAAAAAGTATAAAAATAACAGTGGTTTTCCTGCCTAAACAGTACCTGAAATTTGAAGAAAGGTGAGGGCAACCTAGATTTCATCTCTCTAGCAAACTATTTAAAGCTCTTGTAATACTCTTTTAACATCCAAATACTTCCAGAATTATTTGTTTTAACTACCTCCTGCCGTTTCAATAAGTAGTATTTTCCAAGTCAGAATGCATTTCTGGAAGTAGCTCACACACTCCATATCTGTTTCAAGCAAAGTTTTAGTCAGATTGTATTAGAAGGGTATGAATTTTATGAAAGCAACCAAGAAACTGCCTCAGGTCTTACTGTGGATGTTAGCTAGAACACTTAAGAAGTAACTTTCTATGCAATAAGGCAGATGAAACCTCATACTAATCTGTAATGTTATCTATAGGCTGCACATAGGGATATCATTGGTCATGTTCTAAAAGTTTGAAGTTATACTACTGAGACATAGTGACAATTCCTTTTTTGCATAACGTTTGGCATTTTTTATGTGTTTTGAAACAGAAAAGCATGAAACACTGAAATCACACAAATAGTAGTGTAATAAAAGACCACTGTTACTTAATAAAATTTGGAAGGATTAATACACTCTGATTTTACATTTTCAGCTTTCTAGTATGCTGTGTGTTTAAAAGAGCAGGGCCCTTGAACTACAAACTTCCTTTATTTATTTTTTTCATTTTCATATTTAACTCCAAGAGTGGAAGAAAAATGCCCCATATAGCAGGTCATTGATGTCACCTGCAGAAAGAGAGCCCTGCAAATATTGCCACTACGAAATAATGCCATGCAGAACAGTCTCAATGTAGCAGTGGCTTTCAAATCAATAAGCAATTGGAAAAAGCCATCTGAAAATACAGTCTTTAAAACACTCAAAAAGGAATACTGAAATCTACCACTTTTTAAAACCTGAGAAGGCTGCATGGCTCTGCATTTGCTGCTGTTTTCACCACATTTAGTCTAAATCAATACTCAGGTTTTCATCACTTGTGAGAAGGAAAGATTTCATTCAGAGATTGTCCCGTCCCTTTAATTACAGAAACTAAGATTTGAATCCAAAGCACTTTATTAGCTGAATTAGACGATGAGAAACTCAGACTCAGGATTACTTCTCCTCCCACCAGAGAATTAAAGCATGCTATGCACTCTGAGTGGGCAAGTACTGTCTATCAATCAAAAGGAAAAATAATGTAAAAATGAGCACAAAATTGTCTTACAATAAGCAAGAAGTTGGATGTGTAAGTATGAATAATCTCACAGGATGCACTGGTGATGAAATATTTCCAAGATGTCTTGTGTACATGTAGCAGTATACCTAATAAATAATTAATCCAAGGGATGTTGACAATAAGAGGAAAATAAAATAGGTGATAAGTATTTGAGTAAGATGCCATTCCAAGGCTTTTGTAAAATTTCTAATTCTAATCAAAGGATTGCATAGCAGTTCAATAAACTGTAAATTATTCCAATGAAACCCTACCATTATCATTATGCACAATGTCTTGAGATGCAAACCCTGAGAACCACCAAGAAACCTAAATGGTACACCGTTTATAATGCAAATGCAAATTCTACATGCCCAAAATGCACCAATTCAAGAAAATGTCAAACTCATGAAAGCATTTTTAATATGTTGCATAAAGTATCAAAAAGATTGATTGAATTAGCAGAGGAGAATACTGCATTCAGTGAGTATTGGAAAAGATGCTTATCAAAAATTTATCAGGCTAAGTAAGTCTGAGAAATGCTGATAACAGATGGGCTCTGTCTCAGCAAAAAAAATACTGCTAGTTTTTCTGTTGCTCTAGGTGAGAATTAAAGTGCTCTGGGAGGAATAAAAAGTCTGATTTTTCTTACCTCCTCTTTCTCTGCACTTTGCAAGTCTCTCCACTCCTCAGTGACATGACCGAAGTCCACTGTGTTCATTGCAACTTTATATTCCCCAATGATATCATGTTTGGAGAAGCGATCAAAGTCATAAACTGCCATCACTAAAGTTTTTCCACCCAGCTCAGAGTATGGCACCTGCAAAGACAAGAAAATGACAAACTCTACATCATGAGACAATAAAGATTGGTCCACTACAATGCAAATCTATTTCTTTAGTTTATCAGCTGTCATCTCAGGTAAATTGAACTGCAGAGAAAATTATGAGGTGTATTTGTTTCAGAGTTACCAGATGCAGTATTTCTTTAGACAAGGCTCTGGCACTCAATAGAACAATGTGGCAGCTCACTCATCACTCCTGGGTTTTTCTCATTCTACTTCAAATCATTTTGTGGGTGATGAAACTGAAACAAGAAGCCAAATTACTTGCACTGAAGACACATGAACTTTTCACACAATGGTGTTTTTTCCTCAATAAATCACCTGTCATCACTCAGAGATGGCTAGCTCCTAGAGTGATGAAAAAACCAGAACTGGCTAACTACAGAAGACACAAAGTAATTAGACACTGGATAGGTTTCTTACAATACCAATTACTTACCAAGGCATATTTTCCAGCAGTACACCTTTCACAGTTAGACACTAAGGTGCTTTTTAAGTCACAATGTCTAACTAGAAATTGTGATGGCAGAAGGCAAGTTCTGACTAATTTTCCAGCTGCTCTCAAATGGTTCAGACAGATGCTGTGGTTTGGATGTTTATAAGTACATTTTTAATATTGAGATGGAGACATGCAGTGCAGGTAAGCTACACCTGACTCACTGTCTGAAAAGGTCTGATTTAGGAATTGTTTGGATTTATGTGAACACTTGGTCAATCTGAATATATTCTGCAAGTATAAATGGTTTCCATGGGATTCAGTAAATACTTCCTTATTAATCAGAAAGTGTGGCATTACCATTAGCCTTGTTAACTTCTATGTTCTTGTCTACTTAAACTCCAGGACTGCTGTCTTTTGTCTGTTTGGCTTCCACCTCTTATTAAAATACTTACTAATAAGTAGTAATTTGCCCATTACATAACATCTTGTATAACATTTAAAATAAGCTTATCAATTTGAGAGCCAGATCTAGCTTCTATTATTGAGTCAAATAATTTCAGTGGTATATGGTTATGTATCTTAGTACATACTACAGCAAAATCTGTTTTTCATTCTCTAAATTATCTGTAGCTTCTAAAAAGCTAGAAAGGGCAAATGTATGCAGAAGGAAAAATTCTAAATAATGTCAGTTTTATGTTTTACACAATCTTGAAAACAGGAGAAGAAAAATGTTCTAAAGTTTATTTCTCTGTTTACAATACCACTTAATGGTCACTTGGAATACAAGGACTACATTAATAATTATTTACTTTTCTGTACTTGACCTCAGTAAAGCTAAATTAGCTACCTCCCTTTCTCAATGCTTCCTTCATTTACTACTCCTAATGGAGCCTCAGTCTCCAGCTTTGTTCTGGACTCTCAAGGATGGCCTCAGCTCTCATGAAGGGCTGCTCCCTTTCTGCTCAGACATAATCAGCCTCTTGACTTAAGCAAGTGAGACCTTGGTAAAAGGACACACACATACATATATATATGGAATATACAGGAGTGTTTTTCTGGCACAGACATGCCACTCCTCTGGACATGAACCCTGTTTCCACTTTGGATCTGAGGAGGAACACGTCCCTGTGCCAGGCTGGTGCAGTGCAGCCAGGATTCCTCAGTTCCTTTTGGCACTGCAGTGTGGGTATACAATTCAGACAGCTGCAGTCTGGCAAACACTTGCACCCTGGAACAGCACCATGGATGTCTGGTTCAGGGCTCAAGCTGCAATAGAGCAGAAATACAAGTCAGCTCATTCTCATTAGCTGTATTTTGGGAGGAAGGCAGGCAGCTGTGAGAAGGGAACAGCACGGGCCTGGGCTGCCTGGTGGGCAGCACTGCCAGGGAGATGGGAAGGATGCCAGCAGAAGCTGTGCATCACTGAAGTGGGTCACAGGAGCAAAGCTCTGCACAAGTCAACGAGATACTGTCAACAGTTCCACTGAAGTTGTTGTTATAGCTGCAGTTCCAGTTAAATGGTCCTCAGAACAATGACAAAACTTGGCATGCTCTGCTGGTTTTCTCTCAAGTAAAGACCACAGACCACAGGGGATGATCAGTTACCATATTGAGACACACCTAAACACTCTGTCAGGTCTGGCATGGAAAACAAACTATTTTCTGGAGCATAAAATTTAAATACTGAAGATGTGACTTACAACAAGTGGACATTATAGTCCAGAAGTGGCTGATCTGATTTATAACTTGTGTCTCCATCTTAGATGACAGCATTATTTGTTCTTTCTTTGCTTTTGTGAGCTGCAGAGGAATATGCAATTTAGAACTCTGTTTTCTTTTAAATACTCTCTTAGGAAAGCTCGAGAAAGAAATAACTCCCCACAAAAGGTTGCTTTTATGAACATCTTCAAGGAAAAAATAAGCTTATATATGCAGTAGTAGTTGTGGCCTACAGGGATTTCTTTCTCATTGAATGATTTCATAGCCTCAGTCTTTCACTGTTCCTGTTTTCAATCTGTAGCTGTCATTATAAGATTGGGCACAAAGAGAAAGGCCTGAAGTAACAGCAGAGGAATATATATAAGGAGAAGCCCTGTGAAACATGTTGTACAGTATTCCTTTATTCTATTTAACTGGGGTTTGAATTCAGCTACTGTTTTAGAAAAACACTATTAATAGATACTATTGGAACAATGTAAATACTGCAATATAAGGCTTACCTACATTTATTTTATTCATGTTTTATGAAACCTGAGACACTATTTCTTTTCATACATAAAGTAGCATGGCAAAGAACTGCTGTGACAGTCTAACAAGACTAATCTGTCATATTGTCCTTCACCCATTTACTTCCTCTGAGTTTTAATTTATATTTTAGGAAATGTTACCCTGAATTTAATAAATCAAACCACAAAGATATTTAAAGAAAATGTTGGTCTAATTAATTTTACATGACACTTGTCAAATTCTCTCTGTTTTCTGAATTTCTTGTACATTTTACCCAGCCATAAAATATGGATCAGATTGTCATCTATAAGGATAATCACAGTGCCTAAAATCAAACTGTACCTTTTAAATTTATCTGACCCTGCATTATTGCAAGATTGAGTATCAAGGCTTTCTACAACATGAAAAACCATTGTGCTGCAGTTATCAATTAACTAAGACATCTAAATTCATAGCCTAGCATGAGACACAAAATGGTTAAATTAAAAAGTATCAATAACTATCAAAAAACTACCTTGAATGTAAATTGCTCATTGAAAACAGGGTTAAGGGTCTTTCTGTGGACTTTTGTTTCATATTTCTTCTTCTTATCAGGCAGCAGGAAGACTTTCACATAGGGATCAGATGTACCACCCATATCCAATGCAGGCAGCTCAGCTGCTTGAATAATCCCAACCAGAAGCTGGAAAGAGAGAAAAACAGCAGAATGAAATTTCAAACAGATATTTATAAAAACACTGTAACAGTGGAATGCATATGCAGACTCTATTTCTGGTCTAGGAGAAACTATACTTCCCTTGCTTCTCCCCCCTTAAGGAAGGCAAATGAAGCAACACTATTGACTTTAGAAAACCAATTATGGCAGATGCAGACTGTACAAAGGCTGTTTTAAAGCAGAAACGAGGTTTTCAAAGGGCAGCTGATTACAGCTAAATACAGACTTCATCCTTTTAAAGACTGCAATCAAATAACTTTCAATTGCTCTCTCCTCTTGTGCATTATTTTTCTATGCTGGGCACCATGAATAGAAATCACATTATTAAACAATCAAGAATGTCTAATTTTGACTACAAAATTTGTATTCTAAACCCCCAACATGTAACCTTCCCCCAACCAAATGCAAAAGGTGATAAAATCAAAAGCAAATCCTGAGGCAGAGCTTTATTGAAAACAAATTTAACTTGCAGTCTTCCTTATATTTAGGCTCTCTTGCTATGTACATGAATGGGCTCAGGCAGTAAACTAAGGACAGCATTTTCAAAAAATACCTCATGAAAACAAACCTTTGGTAACTAAATCCTAATAACAATTTGCAATCTCATTGCAAACCAGAAAAATTAGATTTTTAAATCTCATACATGCTTTGAAGATAAGACTGAAGCATATATGGAACTAGTTAATGTTTTGGCTTTTTTTAATGTGTTGTAAATGATTATGCTATGTCATGTTATGTCATCTTATGCCATGTAATCTAGACACCCAGGCTGTATGAGGCCTCAGCAGCATAATGGAGCTGAGAAAAGGAATATACTTCCAATCTTGTTTCATAGATAGAAAACTAAAGCAAACATTGAAGTGTTTCTTCAAGGTCATTCTGAAGATACTAGGAACTGGGAATGAAATCTGAGAATATTTTCTTCTAAATCAATGCTTCAATCACAATGTATTTGCTTCTTTCATGGATGAATTGTTTAAAATTGGAAACAGGAACTCTAACAATTGGAATATAGAACAATATAGTCAATCTGTGAAAGAAACTTCTGCCTTCTATGGGAGTCCTCAAAGCTGGATTTGCAAGTTTTAAATTTACAGTATGGCCTGCATCTTTCCCACTGATAGGACTCTTAAGTTTTATGAAACATTTCCCTTTTGTTCTATGAAACACTTCTCCTTTTGTGTCTCATTTTTATTCTAGATGCATAACAGTTCATAAATACGTGAATAGGCTCAGAATCGACATCAAGTTTTCCACAACAAAGAGTGAAAAACAAGTCTATGACTTTTACTTAACAGAGTGGAAAAGCAATTTAATTCCCCTTTACAATTTCTCCCTCCAAAACTGAGGCACAGTGCTCTGGAGAGTTCATTGGTCATCTTGCATTCTTAACCCTATGCAATATATTAGCCAAATTTTGGGAGGGACTGTAGTTTCATGCCATTGCACTATACTAACCTAACTGAATCCCCTCTCCTACTCTTCTACATCATCTATCCTTTGACAAATTTTAAGCTGCAACATAGTTTAGAGCAGCAAACCAAAATAGAAATCCAGGTAATTTATTCTCTTAATTAAATACAATACAGACTTAGAGATTTGTGGTTCTTCCATCCTATTTTCCTTTGTAAAATATGGTTCATAAAATCAACATTCCCTTTAATAAAATTCACACAGAAAATTTGTTTTCATAGTCTAAGGAAACTGAAATCTATTTTTCAGAACACATTTGCAGCTTCTCCTTTCCTCCTCTTTAAATCTTGTGCTTCTGAAGGGTCTACACTTCAAACTGATTTCAGACTGATTTCAAGGGGGATCAGTGTGACTCATCACATGGCCAGGCAATTTGCTCTGGGAGGTGAGGAAAAGCTCCTTTAACAACAGCTCCTTGAAAGGCTTCAGAATTCTTTTTAGCTCTTGCATTGTTAAGCAAGCACCTGTAGTCAGAAGATGGTTGAAAATACAGACAAATACTATTTATTATGCTAGGTCACAGCTGTGTATAAATATCTTCCTTCTAATAGAGAAATTTTTCTTAATTTCTCTTATTGTCTTTGCATTTGCAACAAGTAAGAGTACCACACTCTATAAGCAGCATCAAATAAAGAATATTAACATGGAATTTATCACATGTGGAAGGCAGTTCAGGCACTAAATAGGAATTAACTAGTATTTACTTTCAGTAGTAATTTCTTTCTCTAAACAGGAAATAATTATGTGATCATGACTGAAATTGTCAAAAAAATTGTCAAAAAACCCCACACAGGATATGTGTTTTCAAGTTTACTGCAAGATACACAGTAGAAGTGAAGAACTGAGATGAGTTGATGTGCTTTGGGCCAAAATTAGGCCCAGTGAATTTTAATGCAGGGCTGTGAATTGGTTTAATTGCCAAAACTGATCCCTGGCACAGAGACCAGGGAGGGGAATAAAATATGAGCTAGCTCAGCATATGGCCAGACTTGTTAAGTTGGTCAGTTTGAGGTCAACACATTATAGTGTCTATTAATTCTGATAAAACTTGGTAAGTATGCCAAAGTTTAGTCTTACCAGTTTCAGAGCAGCGTACTGAAGGAGTATCAGTCCTTAAATTTTTGTCCTTAAATTTTTGGTTTTTTTGGGTACAGATCTTTTTATTTGAACTTTTATTCCACACTAGAATTTTAGGAAGTATACTTTCATGGTGAGCAACAGAACCTATACAGCTAGTTATTACAGCAAAGTGCACACTTGATGAAGTGAGAGAAAGCAATCTTACCAACCTTCTAAAATCCCCAGTGAATCACCTTACCTTTATGTCCCTCTATTTTTCCTCCCATTTGGGTTTGCTTAATTTTTAAATACTTGAAGGCTGAAGCTACATTTTAATGACTGCACACAACTCCGAAATTTACGTGGATTGACACTGGTTGGTGATGCTTTAATTTAAGTTATTAATAATCATTACATAAAACTGCATCTTCAGTTTTTGATTAAAGGTGTAATATAAACTCCAAGTGCATTCAGTACCAATTTAGTAGTACCTCTATAATGAATTTTCTGTCTTCTTTTCTCCCTTTACTCCATGCAAGTAGTAAGTATTTCAGGAATATCTACTTTAACTAAATGTATTACTTCATTCTCCACTTGCACACACAGAAACAAAATGTTACAGGTTGGTTGTTTCAAACCTGATTGTTCTGGAAGTCATAATCCAAAGAGTATTGTATTTTCCCTAGCTTCTCAACTTCTTTGGCCTCTTCCTTCTCTTCCCCATCAGTCAGCCCAGTCTCAGCATCATCATCCTTAAGAGCCTAGAAAGAAGAAATGCAATATTCATAAATGAGGCAAACTGTTAAACAGCAGTTTAAAATAGACATGATCCTCAAATCTATTTTAGAGCCATTGAAAGCAAGCATAACAGCAGAAATTCAAATATGCAGTTTTCATATATATCTCTACTTTCTGAGTTGCTCAGTAAGATGTTATAAATCAGCAAGCAAGCAATGGAAGTAGGAAGAAAGCTCCTCGGACTATAACAAGCAAGGATTGTTATAAAACCTGAAAGTAGAAACAAAATATCATCTTGATGTGAAAAAATAGTTCTTCTGGGCTCAGACTGGCTCTTAAAGAGGCACAAGGAGGCAAACATGCTATTAAATAAGCCAAGTCACGCATTCATTCAACTTAAGAATCTTGGCAATGTCAAACCTGGTTGTACATGCTGTGCATTGTTTGCATTTGGCAACACATTTCTGTAGGACTACTGTGATAAAGAGCATGTGCTGTGGATGAGCTCTTTCTACAATCATATGCCAAACATTTTTCATGTTTTTTAGAATGAATATGGAAGCAAAGTTTCCACCATGCCATTAGCAAATGCATGTTCCTCCTTTTCCCTCCCTCCCGAGACCAATTTCCTTTTTATTCATTCTCGCAATAAAGCTTGGCTGAACCAAATTGATTGCAAGTTGATTTTAGTTTGCTTAGAAAGAAACACAAAAAGAAAGAAATACAGAACTGCTAGCAAGCTTTGTCTATTGCATAAAATCTATTTTTTAAAGGACACAGTAGATATCTTAGATTTTATACATAATTAAAATACTAAATGATATAATTTTTTTTCCTGTACCAGAAAGAAGTATTTTTACTGTGTAAAAGGTAATTCAAATGATTATTAAACCATACGAACCATAATTAACTATGTAGATCTTATTACAGCAGATTCTTTCCTGAAGAAGAAGTGAAAAATAGACAAAAGTGATGAGGCAAATAGTGAAAAATTGTGGAAAATGTAAAAGTTGAGAGCAAGAAAATAAAGAATCAGTACTGAGCATTCACTCAGAATTGTTATTTGCATGTTACAGTAAAAATTATACTTGTCTGTAAGAGCCCTATTTGAATGAAAGTTCTTTCTGTAAGAAGCTGCTTCTTGCACAGACAGACAAAGTGCAAGAATAAGATGCAGTCTTTGTTGCAATGTAATTTTTCTGCAATTGCAGTTTTTTGTATTGTAGGAAACCTACAGCATTTCTTAACAATAGGTTGCTGCTGGAGCTCTCTGAAAAGGAAGCAAGGCTAGAGAGTAGCTATATACACAGCTGATAGCAGTTAGGGAAAGAAGAAACATGAAAGCATTAACGTTCTCACTCAGCCTTGAACACAGTGAGGGCCACGCAACCGTTGTGTGGGTTTGGAAAGAAGGAAGATTTATCTCTGAAGTAGAAAATGTTCTTCTCCAGAAGCCAGATCTAAATTCAAAAGGTCAGACTCAGAACTGTATGATACTCAGCAATTATTTCTATACTTTTGAAATTAGCTAGAAATTCTGTTGGCATAGCTCAAATGAAACCAAGCCAAAAGCTTTGATTTTTGTGAGCTGAGAAGCTGGGTCTCATGTAAATATCTGATTATAAGTGAATGATGGACTTTCCACTAGAAACATAAATTTCATTGTACCTGCATGAAATTGGTGGGAAAGGTCAGTGATGGATAGAATCACCTGTGACACTGGAAGAGTAGTATTTTTTAAAGTAAACCATTTCTATTCTGAAGGGCCGAACTGCCTGAAATGAAATTTGGTTTGAGATATTTTATCACTGAGCTCTTAGTAAGTTCCCTGACTGTAGCACAACATTTTTGTTAGTACAACAAGAAGTGTGACACTTGAAAACTGATAGGCTCCCTGGCAGACCATACATGGGATTTCCAGGATATGGAGTGATGTGATTATGCCGAACACTCTTGCTTTTGGTAATAAAAATAAGCTTAAGCTATTGTGATCATAAAAAAAAAAGATGTGACTCAATCCAGCTGAAGCAACCAGATTTATTTGATCCTGGAGACAACAGGAAATAGTAAGTCAGAGTAGGATGTTAATTCCAAGATCCACTGCTCTGAATCATCCCACTATGGTCCTAAAAGAGAACTCCATGATAAAAATGTGATATACAGCTCCAGTATATTATTGTTTCTGGGACAAGTACTGGACTTTCTGCTCCTCCATCTATTTTTGACCTGGATTTTCTTTGAGATGTAATATCCTACAGTCATGCCCCACTGAGAAAAGTGAGAATGCAAAAAGAACCTTATATGCTAATTTCCAAGTAAGAGGAATTTATGAACAGTCCATCAAGGCAATAGTATATTCATACTTTCTTTGGGAAAACTACATTCTCTTCTGCAAGGCTGTTCACCCCAGATGACAGAACTGTGGGTAGCTCAATGTGAAAAAAGGCTCTTAGTGTGATCACAGAAAATATAATGGGAAGCTAACATCTCTCTTGCTAGGGAGTTTTGAAGTGCAGGCAGGAAACACTGTATGGTTAAGAAACTCATCTCCACAGGTTATGAGAAGCCTATTGGAAAGGTGAAAGCTATTTCCATGAGAGATGGACAACACTGTACATTACTGACATCAGCTGAGGAGCTACATGATTCTTGTTGACCTTGACTCAGAAACACTGAACCTCTAAGAAACAATACTAAGAAAGAAACAGTGTTTGGATATGGACGAGTTTGTGGCACTGAGGGGAGGAAAAAAAAGAAAAATTGTTATCTCTACAGCAGTCTGTAAATAATAGTTTTTACATTTAAGAGAGGAATTTGCTTTCAAACTAGAGGCTAATGTTTCAGGAAGAAGCTGAATCAAAAGAAGCACCAAGGTTTCTCATGCTTGATTTAGCTGCCGAGCTCCAAAGAGGAAGAAGAATTGGTTTGCTTCAAAGTACTTGAAATACCCCACAGGGATTTTAATTTTGTATTGAGATTCTCTGAAAGATCAATAGTTAATGGAATACTAATATATCCCTCAATTTATAGCATACTGCATCACACTGTATTGAATCTTACTGTTGCATTGCTACAATCAATTAAAATAAGAACCTATATTTTATTTGTTTTATAAACAATAAAATATTTTTAATTATAAGCAAGCTTCTACATCAAGCCTTTTCAACTGATAAACCATACCCAGAAAGCCTAGATTTAGATGCAGAGGAATGTAAGCCTTATCTTCTCTAACATTTTCTTTAACTTCATGACATTTTAAATGCTTTTTCTGTGAAATATGCAACATCAAAATGCATAATTTCATTGTGCTGGAAACTGGATTTATCTTTTTTAATTTGAGATGACCATGAATTTTACTCAAGCAGTTTCTTCATTTCTGCATTACATGCAGAGAAACACACAACAGTGAAACATCTACGTCTTCTCAAATGTGTATAAGTATCTGATAAATAGGCTTATATGTAAGCAGGTGTAGGAATGTACCAAGAAAATGTTAATCCAGTACAAACATTTCAAGGTGATACATCTGTGTCTATGGAAATCAGAACCACTACTCTGCAGTGGTGCTTACAACAAAAAGGGCTAAATTACAGCAATTTGAGATTCACTGCTCAATCTGCTGGTTGCATTTTCACTTCCATAATGTTATTAAGAGTGGTTTTGCAGCCTCTTCTTTTCTTCTGAGTTGTTGAAGAAAATGCTTAATTTTCAATTCTTTTGAAACTCCACACCCTGTAGTGGGATTTTGCACTTTCTGGGGTTTTTTCTCCCTCTCCTTCCCCAAGCTGACAAAAGCCTCTCTCCAGCGACACTGCGTCCTGACACTGCAAACATCCCCTGCTTTCAGCTCACTTCTACCAAAACCCCTACACCTTGTCACTAGCTTTGCCCCACAAAAGAGATTCTGGGGCTTAAAACAACTTTAATCCCTCCCTAAACTATGTATAGAAAATGAGAGGGTCTGCGGTGGCAGTTGCTCTGCTGGCTGCCTCCAGATTCCACATGTGCAGAAGCTTCAGGAAAGCAATGTGGTAGGAGACTCCTGTCACAAAGCTGCTGGGGGAGCAAGTGGACTTGCTTGCCCCTGCACTGAGAGGCAGAGGCCACATTCATGACTGAGTCATGTCTTGTTAATGACTAGTTTACATTGCAAACCATTTAAAA
The DNA here is from genome assembly GCA_034336665.1 of Luscinia megarhynchos. Taxonomy (NCBI): domain Eukaryota; kingdom Metazoa; phylum Chordata; class Aves; order Passeriformes; family Muscicapidae; genus Luscinia; species Luscinia megarhynchos. The sequence continues at coordinate 33,649,604 of CM067564.1, forward strand.
TGCAAAGCTGTCTTTCACTTTTGTATATAAAGACAGGCTTTCATTAACAGAGTTTTTAGGATTCCTTCTGCTCATGGGGTGGCCTACAGCCTCATTTTAAGGAAAGAAGTTACCATTAAGCAAGAAGGAGAGACACTGAGAAGCAAAACAAAACACTGACTGCAGCCTTTAAATTTGTTTGCTGCATGGTGCATGCTGCTCTCCTGATTTCCATCTCCACCTCCCCTCCATAATTTCTTTTGGAATGGTGAAGTAAATATTGTTTTAATGTTTGAATGATGCCCACCATCTTCTGCAACGGCTGCTGAGTTGAAAAAAAACCAAAAACCAGTAAGATTTTGTAATAAGAATATTCTGTGCCATGCCCAACAATGAATTTATTGGAAAGGCAATTTTTCCTCCACAGCTAGAAATGACTGCTTTTCCACTAATGGTGGTGCACTTCTTATCAATATCTTTCCTATTCAAGAACACCATAATTCTCATCAGGCCAATTTATATCCTAAGGGAAAACAAAAGCCTTTAGAAATTCCTGTCTGGTTCCCTATCACAAAGCAGAGAAGCCTGCAATTGTAACATGTTCTCTATCAGAGTCCCCCAGAAGGAAAGGCAACGTCTCATTCATTCAGCATCTGCTTTCTCTCCATGAATTAATTTAAAGAGCATGTTGTGCCTGGGTTTCCAGTGGCTGCGCCAGGCTTTGGTCATTGTGAAATCTACTTTGCCATTACTGCTGTAAGAATGTTGGCCTCACATACCAGCAGTGGGTCACACTGATGCACACAATGAGAAAAACCCTGCTGGGTTCAGCATGCGATGCCTTGACTAGCTTGATTACTTCCTTGCTTGTTATCCAGCTTTTAAATGGTCTTGGTCGGGTTATTCAAAATATTTTCTTTCTTTAGGAGCTCTGTGACATGAGGTCATCTTATTCAGCTTAAGAGCTTGCTGAATTGTTTGGGTACTAAAATACCAACTGGTGCAACAGAAAAAAGTTCAGTGTAAAATCTGAATACATTAATTTAAGTTGGAGCTGAGTCACAAACAAATGTGTTTTTGATGTTTTATAAACACCTATAGCCAGTGCTTATAGACTGAAGAAAGATGAAGCTGACCTGGGAGCCTGTTCTGGAAGTTCATCCTGTGGGTCAGGGCTGTGCTCTGGAAGCAGGGCCCATGTGTGTGAACTAAAAGCAGAGCACTCCTGCAAGCACGCTGCGTGCTCTGCCCCCACTGCCATCTGGCAGGCAGTGCCTGCCTGCACTGAGCAGCAGGCTGCGAGTGGGAGGCAGCTTCAGGCTGCCTGGCCAGTGCATGCTGCTCCATCAACTGCTCTTCATCCTCTCCAGATGAATGGCAGTGGGACAGATGGAAGCATGCTTTGGGACAGAGCTGGCTCCTTGACCTGGGAGGACCACGCAGAGTACTGCATTTATTTCTATTTGAAAAATCTGTCATACTATAAAACTGGGACTATATGTATTTGATAGTGAAAATTAACCTAAATATAGCCAGATATTATTTACTGAGTGCCACTTTGAACTGTGGAGAAAAAGTTGGCACAGACTTTTTCTACTGGCTTAGTTCCTTAAAAAGAGATAAGATAATCCTCTGACCATCTTCTAAATTGGACTTTATGAAGTGCCTGATATTCTCTTGTTTGATGACTGTTTGCTATTCATATTTATTATTTATCAATTTGTAAAGAGTAAATACCCTTTCTTAAAAAGTAAACAATTAAATATTCCCAAACATTTAGTTTTTATTTTTTAAAAGACGTATACCTCATTAATATGAACTGCTGTTCTTCTAGATTATGCATACCACTAATTTCAGACACAGCGTAGGAGTTTAGCTCTCCATACAGTCTGTGGATATAGGTAAATGTCTTGAGAGTCTGATTCAAGTCACTTAAATTAAGTACTAATTGCATACTTCCTAAATGTCACTCCATCAGGAACTTGCAGACTCTGGTCTTGAATAAAGAACTCAAAATTTGGTCTGTTAATCAAGAAAATGCACAAAACATTCTTGTGGATGGAAGCTTCCAGTGGTAAGACCTTCAATACAGAAAACAAGATATGTAAAAGAATGAGTAGGATCTGCATCTTTGTATCACTCTAACAGTACTGTAGCTTACAACAGAAGTTACAAATTAATTACATTAAAAAATAGTTTAACAAAGGAGGAAAGCAAATTCAGGAAGCATGCAAAGCAAGCTCCCATGTTTTCTTGGGAGTGACTGAGAGGAAGAGACAGGAATACGAATAATCCCAGTCTTGTGTCTCACAGCTACTGCTGCCATATTCTCAGACTTCTGAAGTCTAATATAAATCTATATTTCAAAAGAATTTTACAGAAAACCTATTTGCAGAACACGAACACTCATCTATAACATTTCATGTTCATAAACGTTATTCACATTTTTCACAAAGTTTTCTGCACACTGCACAGTTGTCTTTGAGGCAGGTGAAAAAGCAGGACAACTGGTCAAGGCCGAGCCTGAGTTAATGTAACAACAGGACTCAATCCCTTGGGACTGCCACAGTAAACTAATTTGGCTTGTTTTCTAAGAAGACTCGTCCCCATTGTTTGTGACTAACCCTCTTCACTGTAGTGGCTCTGCAGCACATCATCTTTCTGAGTGTGAATTGGAATGTCACTGCATCACGGATAAGCCACAGCAAACATTACCCACCACGGGCTGAAGATGACAACAAATGGGAAGTGGCATGCTGATACCAAGACAGGTAGTACTGTGGAATAAACACACTATTCTCTAGGCATTCAACTGGGAAAACAAGCATGTAACAAATATTGCAGAAGAAAAGACCATTGCCAGCAACAGAGCTCCTGTCCCTCAGAAAGTTCCTCTTGGATTTTTTTCTGAATAAAGGCTTGAGTTGCTTCAAATGAAATTCAGGCTCTCTAGATATCAGTATGGATTATCCTGACCTCATCTGGGCTACTGTCTTCATGCTGCCAGGTCAATGCACTCTACTTTGAAATATTTCAGGGCATCTAACATTAAAAAGCTTTTCCCTTTGTATTTTGTCTACATGAGGGCAAGGGTGTTGGATGATCAACAGCTAGAATCATAAGGTGAATTGGTCTAAAAAAACATTGTATATTGAAGTTCAGCTGGGTGCAATTGCAGCTCTCACTGTCATGTCACTTTATAACATCTGTTATTCAGACAGCAACATTAATCAGAATACTCTGATGAAGTTAGTACATAACCCTAATGTAAAAGGAAAAACAAACATATAGAGAAGTCAGGTGGCTGACTAGACACAGCAAGTCAGTAGCAGAGCCAGGAATATGCTATTCATACTCCAGGCTACAGAACATAAACCTAATACCAAATCTCCTGTTTCACCTAGCACACACATTGCAAGCCAAAAATTCTTTACTAGTTACAGGGCTTTAGCCTGATACAATGAGGAAGGGCTGAACTATTAAATCTCCTTTTCTACAAATGCTTTGTGACCTAATAAAATGTTCAGACCACAACAATTATTCTCCAAGTAATAAGGCTAAATTTTAGTAAGTTCTCAGTGCTGCTGGTCATGACTGAAATGATTATACCTATTATTTTGCTTTGCCCACAGGCTGAGCTTAATCAAGAATTTTGCTGTACCAATGCATTAAATCCAGACATAATAAATCTGAAGCTATTAAACCATCTCTGAAAGAGTCTTCAGGGCCTTTTTTGCCCCTTCAAAGAAAAAAAAGTAGTGGGAGCCACCAGGAACATTAGTAGAGATTGAAAGTTATGAAGGTGAAAACCATGATGGGAAGATTTCACGAAAACACTAGTGCCAGCTGTCACTAGGTTGCACCAACAGCAATCTGTACTAAGACCACGTCAAAAGCTTTGGAACACTAAGAATTTAATGCCTGAGCACTGTACTGAGATGAAGTGAGAGCTGACAGCAAGTTTCATGAGGTAGCAGTTATCTTAGCAACACTTAGAAACTAAATACACATTGCTCCTGTCTACTTTTGATACGGTGACATTTAAACAAAAGGAAAATATAATTAGCAAGTTATTTTTATGTACTGATCAATTTTAAACTTGTACTTTCTGGTACAGTTTGATTTAATATTTTAACTATAGAAAGAATAACAACCTCTTTTCTTCCACCCTCCTCCAGCCTCACCCCAAGTATATATCCAACCAAAAAAAACCCAATCAATTTAGTTCAGCCTCTTGATGTGTGTATCAAAGCTTCTACATGTCCATCTCTGCTAAGGAGACAGAGCTGTCAGGAGACTATGCATGAGAGCTTAAGTCTAGGTGCGTTCCAAATAGCAAAATAAACCTACCGCAAGTGACAATCCAGAACAGTCATGAGACACAACATTGACAAGGAGGACAGAGGAGGAAGAAATAAAAATTAAAACATCCACACACAAACATTAGTAAAAAACATGGAGAAATGACCTTTTTTACAGGAGTACATTTGTTAACAATTTAGCTTTGTCTAGGAGGAATCTAATCCTCCCGGTGGCCCTTGGTAGAGCTGTATGCTCAACTTGAAAAAGTAACCTTGCCTGCAATGGAAATGGGTCTCAAGACTGAAAACCTAACATTGTTTTCAACTCATCTCTCATTCTACCTCAGCTACATTTTTTAAAAATCTTCATATAAAGACAGTTTCTCTTTTGAAGTTGTGTTTCAGGAAGTGGATTTTGAAGCACAAATAAGAGACCAAAAATTTATTCCCCTTTCTTTAACATCTCACTATCATATGTGACTTTTGAGCTAACTGTGTCACTTTGTCAAAAGGATCTTCAACTATGCCAAGTTACATGGCTCTATAATGAATTGGCATGGATATGCATGAATAAAAGTAGTTCAGAAGTTCTCTGCCACAAAAAAACCCATACTAAGATAAAAATTGTATTTCCTGGAGCTATTGCTTTCAATTTACCAAATGGCACTGCTTCAACTTCATGTGCCTAGGGAACAAGGATCCTATAAGATGCCTATAAGACTAGCAACTGCTTTTATGCACTCTTAGTTGAAGGCATAAGTAATTAGCACTTGCAGGTTCAGGCCTAACAATGACTGAAGTAGTTTTTTTCAGTTTTTGACATTAGTACTGTATGTTGCCCTTTATAATGGCATTAGATTAACATCTTTCTCTTCAATTAGTTTTTTAACAATTTGCTTCTTTGAAGAGCTAAAAGGTATTCTTATTATTCGCCTTTCTGTTTTATGCCACTAAAGTGCTTAAATTCTGTTAACTGAAATATGGTACATTTAGCATTGCCTTGAGTTCAGCTAGGTCTATTAAAACCTGCACTGGTAAGTCAAGATTAACTGTTAGAACAAAAACCATATTATACAGAAAAAAATGAAAGCCAAAATGTTGCATTAGGAATCAAGTGAGCAAAAGTTACTGAATGCCAAGGACTTCAAATCTGTACACTGTCAGACTGGTGGAAATTAATTTAAGGTGCTAATTTAAGAACCTTTTAGCCAAGGATTGAAATCCCAGACAGTAAGGAGAAGTGGCTGGAGAGTTGGTGATCTATTTATTAGAGGTCTGACATTTACATCAACTGTGAATCTACCCTCCTTAGGTTTAACTCTGCAAAACAAAACATCCTAGTTAAATCCCAGAATATTCAGGCAAACGTAGGTTTAAATAACTACACCAAGTATTTTGAATGGAATCATCTTAAAATACCTATCTGTGCAACATTTCAAAGTCTGAGCTCTCTTTGTAGACAAAAGATGCAGGATTCAACTTTTTACCAAATTTTCCTATTAAAAAGATATAAAGAGAACTCAATATTAATAAAATGTAATTTTGCACTTCAAATACTTATTTTCCAAGAATCCATGGTCATTTATCCAGGTCCTAATGAATATAATTAAAAACACTTAATAATACATTGTAAATACAACAAAGGCCTTACACGATATGAAACAAATTCCACATAAATATCAATCAACAAATTGCACATTATTTATCCTATGACAAAGTATTAGGTTTGTTATCATTAGCAGGACATAACAAAGTTCTCAAGAAATTTTTCCATCAGCATAATCAAAGCAGTTCTTCCAAATTACTGTGGGTTCAATGGGAGGACCTAGCTAACAGTGGCCTAGGACAAGCCAACAATTGATGATCTGATTTTCCATACACTGAAGAGGAAATATCCCACAATTTCTTAATTTTAATACCTCAGAACAAAGTCTATAAATCAAATACAGGGATGAATGCTAAATCAAAGTGCTTTAAGAGAAGGAGTTCGTCCACATTCATCATACAGGGAAAAAAAACAGAAGAGTATATCTTCGTCAAGGGAGAAGGCAAAATTTCTGCTCTGATGTTTTTTGAGCTCAGTCTCACTAAGCTTTCTACATTAGTGATTTTGTGCACAGAGAATGTTTTTTTCAGGTGTGAATTTGTCTTGTGCTGGTGTCACAGCTGGTCCAGTACACCAGTGTGGCACATGAAGCACTGTATCTCCAGGAAGAGCAAAGGTTGGAACTGCACACCAGTGAAGTAAGTATCCAAAGTACTTCACTTGCAGTGTGGATGTAAGGGTCTCCAGTATTTGCTCTTTGTCCTCTTGTCTCTGAAATTGAAACTGGAAATAGCTTGGATAGCTCTAAACTTATCCATTATTTTAATTCCCTTACCTGAGCTCTGTTCTGATTCCTCTCATGTCATCTATTGCAGCTGGCCATCAGACTTGCAAGGCTTCCTCATCCACTCTCCTGATTTTGCTCTTTCCTTACTACATCCTACATGTCTGGAAAAGCATGCTAACCTGTTCCAGGAATCTTAAGACTGGCTGGCTTTAAGATTCTTTTCTTGGATCTTGTCCCTGACCAGTTGGCCCTAGTCTTCAGGTTCCCAGCTTTGACTTTTATTTCTGATCAACCTGCCTTGAGCTCAGCTTTCTTCTATGCTAGATCCCAACTTGTGGAATCATCTCCTTATTCCTGAACGTGCTTTTATTCTCTCTTTTTGACTGGGTAATTGCTCCTGTACTCCTCTAGCCCAACTTTCCCAGGAGTCTTGGGAACACAGACTTGACTATGCAAGAGTTATTTTTTCCTACTTACAAGGGTTTGCAAAGCAATTCTCTAAATTTCTTCAGTCATTCCTTTTTGAAAAAAAATCCCCTTATCTTCTTAACTTTTGCAACCTGTGAGCTTTCAGGATAAATAGATACTTGCTTATTTCCTCATTCTGCTGCTTATTCCCAACGTTTGCTCCAGGAAGGACAATACTAAAATCCCATGAATAAAAAGCTTTGTTTCCACTCAGGAAGGTATTAGTAAAGTTTGTGGACCTTAGCATTAAGCCTTGCAACCTCTGCTTCTCTTCCACCAAGCAGATTTGAAGGACAAGCTTTTCTGCCCTCATGAAAATGATGCTGTTCTCAAAGGGCATTATACTAATCTTCTTCTCCAAGTTACTCAGTTGATCTACAGTTCCTATTATGGCCAATTATCCTTAATCTTCTCCTCTCTAGGACAAAATTAATTCCCCAAACATCACTGTGTTCAATGTCCCTGTGGTTTTCCTTTTTCATTATTTCCCCTTGTTTCTGACCCTCATTTTTGCCTCTATACTATTGTTTCCTCCTCAGCTGAACTTCTGTGTAAAAAGAAATTTAGAGTTTTCAACTACTTTTCTTTATCATGTAATCTCAGAAATACTGTTAGTAAGATACAAACACTGTACTGGGTCTTTAAAAGAAGTATGGTGAAAATTGCACACAGCTGGTCCATTTTTGAAGCAAGCAGGATACCCTTGATAAACCTGTCCCTTAAGGATGAGTTCATTATATGCCTGCTCATGTTTCTGTAGCAGAGCAGGGAAATTGGCTGGCTTCTTCACCAGTGATGTCACACCCAGGTTCATCCCTTTTGATACCACTGAGAAGATGCTGTCAATCAATCCATTCTTTACTCAGAGCCACTACTGAGACAACAAGCACAGCTTCTTTCCAGAAACATCAAACAGAAACCTTCAAACGCAACCCAAAAGTTCAAGAAACAGAGAGGTACTTTACCTGGTCTTTCATGCTTTTCCCTAAATCTTTAACATCTTTCATGTTAATAGCATTCTTCCCTCCCTTCTCCTTTCCCTTCTTCTTGTTCTTCTTTTTGAACAAGCATTTCTTACAGAGACAAAAGCAGCAGGTGAGGATTAATAGGACTGCAACTATGGCTATGGCTATTAAGGCCCAAGGTGGCACTGGAAGAGAGAAAGACACACACAAAAAGAAGGTGGTAAACTGTTAGTAGGGTTAAATTTAGAAACAAGCACATTTCTCCCACAGCTAAGCCTTTTTCAATGAAAATGCCTTGCAGAAATACCTGACATCCTCTCTGAAATATCCTATTATCATTTATGTATTTCTCCCAGCTGAGCATTTGCCCATACAAAGCAAATTTAACACATCTATCTATATACAAGGCTGGTGACACATATCAAACTCACTTGCAGCTATTTTGATCCATCAACCATCTGAAAACAGTATATCTAAAATATTTACACTGTGCAATTTGTAAAATGCTCGGCACATTTAAGCAATTACTCATTTCTTTCTTTAATCATCTCTCCAACCCACCTGGCATTGTGGCTGAATCGGGTGGAACTGACTGGAAATTTCCCTTTTCTGGAATAGTATCTGATCCAAGCAGTCAGTTCTAATGAACAGCCCTTTTCCTCTGCCCACTGCTGCACTTGACAGATTTGCAGATTCCTCGCAATAGCTGCAGGTCAAGGTCACCAGTGAAGACTGACCAAGGACAAAGGGCTGTCCAATCCACAGGCACTCGCCCTATTTGGCATCATGCCCTTAACCCTAGCAAAGTTTCAGCACACAGCTATATTCTCACCTATACTCTCCCTATAAAAAAAAGATTGTGTTACATTTTTTCATTAAGTTCAGGATGCAGGACATGGCTGAAGCATGAATAAATAAGAGAGAACACTAGCATAAAATGTTCTTGTTAAAGATCAGAATTTTTGGAAAAAAAATTAGGATGACACTTAAACACAAGTACTCCAGAAGGCAATTATCTTCACACAAATCAGCTTTAATAACCACTAATTCCCACATTTAAGCAGAACACCTGACAAATTTTAAATTTTATAAACTGGCGTTTTCTAAAAATCTTGAAATGCACTCAGTTGGTCTGCAAGATACTAAGTGCATTACCTAAAGGTCTCTAATATGACACAGAGCTACAAAGCAAAGCCAAAAAGTGAATCAAATTTGACATGTTGACGTCAGTGAATCACAAAAGGGAATGGACAGTATAAATAGAGAAAATTAATTGCCTAAAGGAACTAAGAGGAGTGCAAAGCATAGTCACTGGAACTTCCACTACAAATTACCAGTTCAGGAAGCTGACAGAGCATCTACACCTTCCTTATTATATATTTAATAAACTTATTTTCTAACTTTTATTCAAACAACCCTAATAACAGATAAAAAGGCAGGAGAAGAGTTAAATAATAATTTCTGTAATATTTTTGTGCCTCCAATTGTTCATTAAATGCAGCTGCTATAAAAGGAAAGTTGTACCATATGTAGAACAAATGAGAACTGATTACAAAACAAATGAGTGGTAGGAGACAAATGCTGAACAGATTAACAGCTGTTTATGGGATGTATTTTATGAAGTCAGCAGCAGCAATTCTGCAGTTAAAGGTGCATTAGATCTGCACTTAGCACAACTTAAAATCTGTATTTCATGCATTAGTACTTAATTTTATCTTCAAATCTGATGTAGTACCATTTTGTAGCACAACTGACTCGTCTACATTTTTTTTCACCCAGCATTCAGAAATGTGATTCCATCATCTTTCACAAGGACTACGTGCTCTACTCAAATTCTGAACTTTACATGTGTACTTAGTCTGTTAGACACTCAGCACCTGAAACAACATTTACATAACACTGTATCTAAGATAATCCACAGGACTTATGCCAAAATGAAATGAATGATGTGCCCAAATTTATCAGCTTTTTGTTTCACTGATTCGTCAGCAGTGCCTGAAACATGAATATGGGGAGCAGCAAGAATATGGGACGTGTTTTTGCCAGCAGGATGCAACTCTGTGAGGTAAGAGAAGAGGAACACATTGAGGACAGGTAAACTGTGAGAATCAATGGGTTGAGGAGACAGGGAATATAGGCATTAATAGGATAAGTACATATGCATCCTGCAGATGAAAAAGCTTGTGTAGGTAGTGAATGAAGGTACCTTTGTGCTGAAAATGGCATTCTGGCACTGCTGCCTTGGTTCTCTGCAGCTTGAACAATGTAGGGTACCTTGGGGAACATTTGAAACACTTGCACAAACCTCAGCTTCTTTTTTACAACATGTTGTCTGCTCTCATCTGTTTGTAATTTAATTTCAACCAATAGATCTTGTGACGCAATTAAATGATCATTGAATTAATATCTGAGACACCAAGAGTTATGCAGAATTCCTTATTTATCTCTTCAGAGAAAATATGCTTCCTTTTTTTAAAATTAAACACTAAAGTAAAAAAAATTGGGGCGGTGCAAAATCTGAACATTTACAAAACCACTGCAAAATTCAAGCTTGACAAAATGAAAAGAAATGGATTATTTTTCCCAATAGAAGTGGACTATCTCTGTCAAGGAAATGGCTCATTTGAACATTGCTGTTGACAGAACTTGCCCAATCAATGGATGTAAATAATAGATTTAAAACAAGTGAAACATACAGTGATCATTGACTTCGAAGAGATGTTTGCCTCCTTTCAAAAGCATAATACAAATATTTTAAAATCTTAATAATTTTACATAATATTGACAAAATTTTCCAGAATTACTAAAGACTTTTAGGGTTTTTCTACCTGGGCTCACCAATTTATGATGCTGCCAGAGGAGCCTTAAATTCAGAAAAAGATAAGGTTTCAAAAGCTACTTTTCTATAAAGTCATCTCCAGGTGGGCAGACTGAAGTCACTAGCCACTATGGAAGACTCAAATCTGCAGCCTTTTATTTTCCAGGCTGGTGTTTACCACCAGTGACTAGTATCTATAAACATCAACAAAATCTTATCAAAAATTTCTGGTTTTGCAGTGGCTCATTTAGAAGATCCATATTGACTAATTTCAGCTGGACTTTACCCAAGCTTATACCAGATTTTCAAATAATTCTATTTTACCAGTGGGCAACAGTGAGAACCTGCAGTCTGAAGACTACCTACACCCATATTATACCAGTTTGACCAGGCTAAGCTGTTTCAAATCTCAGGAGGTTTCTGGACATAAACCATTGAACAAAAGACCTCTGTGGCAGATGAAGCAGGGTGGGTGACTTGGAAAATGCAGATCTTGACCCAGGGATCAAGGTGTCAGGGAGCCAGAAGCTTCTTGTACAACTTGTCTTACCGACTGCCTGCACAAGGGGGTGCTTTGAAACAAGCAATACCTCCCTACCTGATCAAGCAACAGCTATTGGTTTAAGGATAATTAATATGCATGTAAACTTTCTGGTGTTTTGGTGCTATTTTCTTTGTTCTACTCCTCTGGGAAAATGCAGAATACTTATTTTGAAGAAGCTGTCATGAATGTCTATGTGATCTGGTGATTCTACAAAGCTCTTAAAGACAAATCTGTAAGTGGGGATTTGCTGAGTAGCAGTTAGTAAATAAGGTCTTGAATTAGTGTTATTGATCCAATCCAGAGCACGCTCCAGGAATTCAGTCAGAAATGCAGGAATTAAGCCTATTTGTAAAAGGAGAGTGTAGAGAAAAAGAAACACATGGCTTACTCTGGGCAATAGCAGGGCACTGAAAGCAGGAAGCTCTAGGAGTATGTTGAATCATGACATTTTGGGCACCAATTTTGCATACTTCACTCGTGCTGAACAACAGTCAGACATGGATGCATCTAAATGTGAGCTCTTTTATCCCTTTCTGTTGCTTCCTTCCACCAATGCCAGCCAGTTGTGTGCATACTGTGAGTAATTTGATGCATTTGATACATTTCACAAACAAAGCAACTGTGATGCTCTTAGATTATCATTTTAGTTTGGGTTTAAGTAGTCTGTTTACAAGGTTTATCTCCAGACCATACTCATAGATCATGCTTGTACTCGTGTTCTGCAGCAATCTGTGAGTGGACAATGGACAGAGTGGGAATATATCGTTCCCAGAGGTCACCCAGTGATGCTCCAAAGGCAATTTGCCCATGAGAGCAAACCAAATCCAATGCACTGCTCCTACAAACCTTGAGTCCTCAGGACTGACTGCTTCATTTCACTGCCTTGCTTCTACTGAGCTGCACTAGGTACAGCCTTTGTCCCAAACCATCATTAAATCTTGGTCCTTTGAGCATTGTAAATTCAAAGGGAAGGATGCATTCAATTTAGGAGCTACAATTTTTGCCCCTTATATAAAGACATCCTTACTTGGCTTTACACAAAATACTTGGAGGGCCTTGGGTCTAAAACTGACATTTCCGTTAGATGATCTAAAATTATCAAATGCCTTGGAGAACATCTGACTGCAGAGGAAAGACTTTAAGGGGGAAGTCACAAAACATGTAACAGCATCAAAGAGCTGCAGCCTGGGAAAGAGAATAAAATCCTTAATCCTAATGATTTTCTTTCCTTTCTGAGTGCAATGTCAGAGGAAACTTTACTAACTTAGAACACAAATAGAGGGAAGGTCAATGAAGAACTGAAGAGAAGAGCTGAATTAAAAAGTGGAGACCCCCACAGCAAAAATACTGTTCACCAAAAATTTCCAATTAAGCAATTCAGCAGTCCCATTTAAACAGCAAAGGACTATCAGATTCCACATTACTTGCAAAAGAGGCCCATAGCATGTTGGAATTGAAAAATACTAATAATCTATGTTTCAGAAGGGGCATGATGCTTAACAGGAAGCTGCAACTGCCAAATAGCTCTATGTGAAGCACACTGCTGTAATTTAAAATTCTGGCAGCCTGAACATGGGCACACCAGCAGTTTTAGTTTATTAAACTGCAGTTTTATCTTAGCTTTTTGCACTTGCAGCTTCTAATCAGGGAGCAAATTCCATATATAGCCATATTCAGACTTTCTGTATAGAAATTCCCCAGGGACCATGTTCTGGAAATCAATTTGACATTCATTAGAAGTTACTTATAGGAAATGTCCTGAAAGCAAGGACCCAGGTAAAAGATACCACTACCATAGCCAAAGGAATACAAAGGTGATCGCCAGGAAAAGAAAATGCTGATACGTGGTAAAATGACTCATGACAGACAAAAACTGAAAATACAGGCTTCCATATACTGATGATTTAAATACTAGCATTCAGGCTTATACAGCTACATTTCCACTCCTATGTGTGACCTCTTGTTTTAACAGCCTGTTTGCAAAATACTCCTTTTACTTTCTTATATTTACAGCAAATTTTTTTTTTTTCTTGTTAAAGTTCATGACACTATCTTTGACCAACCATTTTCGTTAATTTTATAGACCAATAGAAAGAACCATTACTAACTAACTTAATGAATGCACTCATACTCATATTTCTCCTCTTTATTTTTTGAGCATGTGCAGTTGCATTAAAACTCTGTGAATAGTTTATAGAAGTCACTGAAGCCTTAATTCTGCTAGAAGAGGTATGTTCTGACAGTGAAAGATCCCCACAGAAAATTACAGTCCATGGAATTGCACTGATCAGATGAGTTCACTGACTGAATATACTCCTGCCTACAGCTTTTCAGACATTATCATGCAAAATTATGCAAAACTTCTATGACCGAACATTCCATTCTTTGCAAATAAACCCACACTGAATTTAACAGTAATCTCTGATACAGCCACAAATTTAGCCAGGGTGCTTGGGGTGTTTGAGAATATGATGTGCCTACTGTATGCTCAAAATCAAAATCAAAATGCATAAAAGAACTAAGGTAAAACCATACCTACTATTATAATTTGCAGGTCATTTATGTTTATTACTGCTGGTATTAATTCACTTTTACAGCATGTGATATGTTCTGTCAAAGTAAAACACAATTACCCAACACTGTCTTCTTCCTGCAGAGCACAACTATTTGTCTGTGGTCCTCCCTCTCTCTTTAATGTGTTTTGCTCCCTCTCTCCTCCAGTTCCTCACTCCCCAGTCTCATCACCTCCTCTGCCCTTGTCTCTGGAGACACATGGGGGAGAAAGCACGATGGGAAAGTACAGATGAAACAGGGTGGTGAAGCAGCCAGAGAGAAGAAGGAAAGCTGCTGTCTCCTTCTTGAAGGAAGTACCTCAGAGAGATTGCAAAGGCCTTCAACCTTAAATGTCAGATTTCATCTGTATAAATATTCATCTGTATAAATATTACAATGCAAACAGCTCCTCTGTTAACCTCCATTTCCCCTCCACCCCCAATCAAAATGAGACAGAATAAGAGCAGAAGAGGGTTAGCACGGCCCAGTGCTCTGCTGGCTCTGTCACTGTCGGTCAGGGCTGCTTTTCTGGTTTTCAGCTCCACCAAGGCACCTGCATGGCTCCTCAGCAAGGTCTCTTCTGTGGTCTCTGGCACCTGGCTGCCCCTCCCAGCAGTGCCATGCCTCTGCAGGGATGTCAGCTCTGCTCTTACCCTTTCAAAGCTCTCAGCCCTCCCACCTGCTCCTGCTTCCCACTTCCTCCAGCAAATACAGCAACGTCTTCCATTGTCCTCTATGAAAGCTGATGCACTGCACCTGGCACACAACGACCCAGAGGAGGAACCAGCAACCCATCTTCCTGCTTCATAGCATGTCCCTTGGGAATGACTGCAGTGCTGGCCACTGTGACAACTAAAACAGCCCCCCTTTCCAGCAAAACCTCTAGGTCACCTCACACAGAAAACAGTGTAGGGAAAGGAATGACTTCGGTGAAAGATGTTTGCTAATCCAGTACAGTGATTGTAGCCAGGTGAGGGTTGGTCTCTTCTCCCAGGTAACCAGTGACAATATAAGAAGACACAGCCTCAAGCTGTACCAGGAGAAGTTTAGGCTAGATATTAGAAAAAAATTACTCACAGAAAGAGTGGTTCATCATTGGAATGGGCTGCACAGGGAGGGGGTTCAGTCACCATCCCTGGAGGTGTTTAAAAAAGACTTGATGAGGCACTCAGTGCCATGGTTTAGCTGATAAAGTCATGTTGGGTCACAGCTTGGACTTGATGATCTCAAAGGTCTTTTCCAACCCAGTTTATCCTGTGATTCTGTGAGATAATATTTTTAGAATGATTACTCTTATCAATTCATATACCTATTGCCATAAAACTTTTAAAATAAAAAATGAGTTCTGGATCTACGAAATTGCCAGAGACAGAGCTGGGGCACCCTGAGCAGCTGGGAAAGATAAAGAAGGCTGGATCCTGCAACCATACTTGGAAGTCAGAGAGGTTTGCTGAATACTTTCCAAAAACTGTTGAGAGACAAAATAATCCATAAGGCTAATATTCAACTCTGACAAACATCTCAGACATCTGAGATGACTGCTTTCCATCATGTGAACAATTCTATTTTGTGGTTAAAATGATGCCTTATGTTTAGCTTTCAAATTTTCCCAGATTCTGTGCTGCATTAGTATATATTAGTATATAACTCTGAACTTCATATGAAGTGTTAGCAAGTTGTCTTCACAGTTTAGTTGGACAAAGCAATCCTTTTCCAGCCTGAGAATCAAGGACACCATTGCAGCTTCAGGCCCAAAATGTATAAACAGCAAATTGAGGGGAGCAATCTGGGAGGATGTGACTTCATAACCTGAAGTTGTAATTTGACAATTAACCCAAATATGTAAATGGACCAAAACTTATAAAAGTGTAAAAACTCGTGACTTGGGAATCCATCTTGGGCTGAGCTCCTGTATTGCCCAAGGTGGGTCCTTTGAAGGCCTTTTTAATAAATACCTACTTTATTCTTTAACACTGTCTAACCTTTGTTCTAGGTAGCCTTTCAAGGTATCAAAAACACTCTTCACTCTTCTTGTGATATCCACGATATATTGCACCTCTAAACTCAATTGATAGACTGTAGGAAAAAAAGTATATAATCTGACTTGGAACTGGAAGTTGCAAAGGGACAAAATACTTCATTAATATCAATCCCAGGATTCAAATATCAAGACAATAAGCCTCAAAAATAATGAGACTGATGGGAAAAATGAATTATGCTTACGTATGTTTGATTTTCTTATTTATTCTTTCTTGCCTATACATCTTTGTTTCCACTGTATGCAATGAACACTGGTTTTATGCTCCTTTTCAGTTTTTGAACATTTGGATAGATTGTAGCACATTTTCAAGGTTTGCCCTTAGAACATAGGAGTCAGTCATATATTTCAATGTTTGTAAGTGGAATAATATTTCTTGCATTCTAGAATTAGTCATGCATACTCCATATGAATATTATAAATTCCCACATTAAGTATGAACTCTACTGCCTAAGGAAGAAAGAGCTAATTTGCATATCTTTATAATAAAATACTATGAAAGGGTAAAGTCCTTTAAAAGAGGAGCATTTGTGAATTCTGACAAGATGAACTTAGAGGAACTCTGTGTGCTTGCCAATGTTCTGTTAACATATGCAATCAATACAGGATGCTATTACACAATGACTCAGGATTTAAAGGACAATAGCTACTATTAAAACATAGCAAACACTGGAGTACATCAATGTCCCAGTGAAAGTAAGAACCAGTTTATTTCTTTCTGGTATTTAATATCAACTTAAAAGTTCTCAAATAGAAATGGCTTATAGATAGCAATTTCAACCAGTAAATAAGACACAAAATGTCTTATAAAGGAGGTAGGTATCTGAACTTCACAGGTAGAGACACTGATACGCACAAAATAAAATTGCTTTGGTTGGAACACAGAAAACAGTGTGAGAGCACTGGAGAAGCAAAGTTCATGTCAACTGCAGGTCCTAGGCACCCACCCACAAGTTAGGGAGCTAAGGGCTGGGGGATGTCATGCACATGGTGTAAGCAAGGGCGTGGGGGTGCAGTGGCAACCTTGGACACCAGCAGAGGCACCCCCAGTGCCACCCTGAGGTGCATGCACACTGCTGGGGCCCTGGTAGCACAGAGGCAACACAAACTCACAGCCAGAACAAACTCCTTCAGCACACCAAATCATCAGCATCGTGTGCCATGTAAGACAGCAGAACCACGCACACATCAGAGCTGCCCTGCATCCCAGCATCAGGCCCCTTAAGGTTGTAATGCTTCCAAACACATCCCACTGGCACCTCAGCTTCTGCAGTGCCAGGAGCCTTGCTCAGCCCCTGGGGCACCTGCTTCTCTCTGCTTCTTCCCAAGCAGCAAAGCAGAGCACCACTTCCAGAACTTCTGTGTGGATATTTTATACAAAAGACTGATGCTGCTGAGAAGGACAGGAAAGTGGCACTTCCTACTCTGGTGTGAAACACTATCTGTAGGGTAGTCACTGTGCCACAGAGAATGTAATGACATGCCTTGCTCTGAAAATGTTCCAGCCTTGAGGAAGCCTTTGGGACCTTGAAACTTAATTTTATCATTATAGATCTGTAGCACGAAGAGACTTGAGTTTCATTTGTCATGCTCTGCTACTGCGGGGCATTAACCCTGGAGAGATTCTAGGTGCCTGCCAAAGCAGAGAAAGTAAATACCACAGAAGGTCCTGGGTCAAGATAAGGACATGGAAGATCACTCACCCATTATCATTGTAAAACAGACTCAGCTTGGGGAAATTAGCTTAATTTATTACCAATCAAGTAAAGTATGAGAAATAAAACCGAGTATTAAAACACCTTCCCTCCACCCCTCCCTTCTTCCTGGGATCAACATTTCTCCTGACATTCTCCTCCTCCTCCTCACTGATGCAGGGGGCAGAGAATGGGGCTTGTAGTCAGTCTGTCACAGGTCTCTAACCCTCCTTCCCACTCCTGGAGGGGGAGGACTCCTCACACTTTTCCTGTGCTTCAGTGTGGGGTCCCTGCCATGGGAGACAGTCCTCCACAACCTTCTCCAATGTGAGTCTTTCCCACAGGCTGCAGTTGCTCACAAACTGCTCCAGTGTGGGTCCCTCTCTCAGGTGCAGTCCTTCAGCAACACACTGCTCTGGTGTGAGTCCTCCCTGGGGTCACCAGTCCTGCCAGCAAACCTGCTCAGTGTGGGCTCTGTTCCCATGGGACCAGGACCCTGCTGAAGCCTGGGCTTCCCATGGGGTCACAACCTCCAGGCCTTCACCTGCTCCAGCGTGGGCTCCTCCACGGGCTGCAGGTGGATCTGCATTCCTGTGGACCTCCAGGGGCTGCAGGGAAATCCTGCCTCACCATGAGCTGCACATGGGAAATCTCTGCTCCAGTGCCTGGAGCACCTCCTGCCCTTTGCCCTGACCTCAGGGGCTACTTCTCACTAGAAGCTTTAGAAACAATCTTTTCTCTTTCCTGATTCCTAATTCCCAATTGCAATTTTATTATCCAGATAGCAATACTGTAACCAGAATCCATGCACTCAGATGAAACACTGAATTATGGGATACCACAGAATAAACAGGAATTCCCTCCTAATTCATACCAAATCAATGAACCTGCCCATTGAAAGAGATCTGCTGTTCCTTAGCTTTGTTGCCAGTTCAGATTTCAATTTCCCACCTCATTAAAAAATGTGCTGAAATTCTCAGTGAAATTTACAGCCTCTCCTTGTGAAATCAGGTCAAATGTAAAAATGTAAAGGACTTCTATTTTGCAAACAATCAAATTCTCTTCAGAAAGGTATGACAGTCTTTCCTTTAGGACAGTGTTTCTTGCCTCTATCCATTACACAGCCCAGGACAACAGTATTGACTTTGAACAGATACTAAGCAGGTTCTTATGTCTGTTTTTACACAGCCCTTGAAAAGGCCTGTGATGAACTTGTTTCTTTCTCTCTCTGAAAGGTAAGATAAAGTCAGAATAAAAAGACTCTTCTACAGCCTAGAATGTAATATATATATAACATATGCATTGTATGTGCTCTCCACTCATTAAAGAAACAGATGTATTCTGCAGTTAAGGACTTTGGGAACAGTTAATTTCAAAAAAAATTATTAATGCTTTCCGACACAAAAGCCTTTGTTGGTGTTTTTCCTTTTTTTCAAATCAGTTCAACAGGAAGCATTCACATACATAAGTATAATAAACAGTGAGAAAGACCAATTTTTAATAGGCTGGGGACCTTTTTCATATTTTCAGTGTCCAGAATGATTCACCAAAAATTAATTGCATGTCTGTAGTACTGATAAATCAATTATAAAAACAATCAAAGAGCAAAGCAAAACCAATCTCTTTCTTCCAGAGAGAATT
This sequence comes from Luscinia megarhynchos, assembly GCA_034336665.1. NCBI lineage: Eukaryota > Metazoa > Chordata > Aves > Passeriformes > Muscicapidae > Luscinia > Luscinia megarhynchos. The sequence goes on from CM067564.1 coordinate 33,668,938, forward strand.
ATGTTAGTACAATTGCAGTATATAGGCAGCAATTGACCATATAAGAAACCATAATTCTTTCTATGACAGGAATGTAACTCAAAAAACATATTTCTTCTGCTGGGCAATAGTGTATGCTCAATAAAATCAACCAAATATCTGCATTTTTTGATCTGTTATTTTAAATGTACAGCTAAAACTCTGAACAAGAGTCTTTCATTAAATATTATCATTATTAATAGACATTCATTTGTGTGTGGGTAGTGCCTACAGGCACTGACTCAGAAAAAATGCCTCACCAGATCAGACAGTGCACACAGATGAAATAAAAGGACAATCTTGCCTGAGAGGCTTTTCAGTGAAAGGGCCTAAGCCTGTGTGGTGGGCACAGAGCTGTGTCCTTGCCCAACCATCAGCCTACAAGAATGAGGCAGACATGCCCACTGCCAGATCCAGTGTGTCCAAGCACATCACCAAGCTCCCCTGTGCATGGCCCTTGCTAAAGAGCTGTTCTATCTTCTCAACAAGAGCCTCCTAGGATTCTGTCCACCTACAACATGAATGCCCTCTTTCTGGAGGAAACCCCCCCAGACAGCTTGGCAGCTCCATATCTCACCAGTGGCCAAGCTGATGGTTATGGCTGGGCCATGAAACAAAGGACACAGGAAACGAAGTGGCTCTCTTTGCCAGGACCCTCCAAAAGATGTGCCTAAGCTGATTGTGCTATTGAGGCACTTGTAGTTTGCCCCAGATAAGATATAAAGTCTTGTCTATTTTTTTGCATAAATGGCAAGCACAGTCTGAGATTGAATTCCCTGTTCCTAGTTACCATGCCATGAAACATGGTTCATCAGTTTTGTTTATAGGCTGTCTGTAATACCAGCATTGGACCTGTAATGCTTAGGTGCCACTGTTACAGGCACAAGTAGCATGAGCCATGCACATGTTCATGGGGATCATCAATAAGATGATCATCATCAACAGGAGGATCATCAATAAGATGCACTTTTTTGGTTCAGCGTCCTCTCAAATCTGAATGCAAGTGGGTGCTAAGATTGCCAGGTAATTGTGGTCTTGGTCATGGCCAGCAGTGCCTGAGGTGCACCATACACAGGCTCAGACCATGTATCAGTCCTAGAAAGAGGGAGAGCAGGGTGCTGGAGTTGTGACTGAGCTGTTCCACCTCAGGATGGCTCAGCTCACTGCAGCAGAACTAAGCCAGGCTGCCTGTGGTTGTCTGCAAGCATTTCTCCACAGGGACATCAGGGTGTACATCAACAGGATCAATCATGCAGGGGTATGCAGGAGCGAATTCCTGGCAGGCACTCTGCTCAGCTCATGGCCATGACTCTGGTTCACGAGACTGGGGGTGTAATGCCGTGCTCTCTCTGGTTTATGGGGTGTGCCTGGCTGGTCAGGGCAGCTGGGCCATCTGTTCTGCAGTGTGGTCTGTCAGACTGCCTGGGGGTGTGAGCTGAAGGACTCAGTGGCCCCAGGCTGGCCCCCCAGGCACTCAAACTAAAATCTTTGCACGACCTCTATTTATTAAACAGAGGTGCTGCTTGGGATATTTATACCAGTTTTGCAAATTTCTAGAGAACAGGTACCAGCAGATTAGTTATCCTAAGTCTCATCCCAGTGCTGGGATGGAAAGACAAACCCATTCTCGTGTCACTCACCTCTGCCTCAAAAAAGCACCACAAACCACAAATCCTTTTGCTCCTTCCCTGCCAAGAGACACTTGCCAAGGAAGTACCACTGGTACAAATGCCATACAACAGCTTTTGCAGCTGTCTGTTCTGTTCCACCAGCACACAGCTATCACCATGTGTATAAGAATACACATTATAAAAATAAAGTTTTGTGGAACCTGCATGTTATTAGACACATACTGTTAATACAGAAAAACGAAATTTAATCTGATTATTCACAGACTGTATACAACTCAAATTCCTCAGACAAAATGTTTTCACATGCTATTTAATAAAATAGCAGGCTTTGACCTTTCTTTCTCTTTTTATGTGCTCAGTTTCATTTTAGAAGACTGAAGCAAAGAATCTAAACATGGGTTGGGCCTTTGCCTTGTATTTTGACCTCCTTTATTTTGCAAGAAGCTATCAAGGTTGCAAGCTTGTATCAGTAGCGGCCTTTGTCAGAAAAAATCTATTTTCAAGGTATGGTTAAGGTTAATAGCCATGTTGCTTTTCTTTTTCAGAAGCTCATTTAGCAGCACAATTATGATTAGGATGATGATGATTGATTACTAACTTGTGCCTTTTTGCACAAAAAGCACCATTCCTGAGTGGATAACCATAAATGCTGTAATGATCATTAACGTTGTTGCAGGAACCACTGCCAAAGTGATAAATAGATTTGGTTTACATTAGCTACCAGTCTAAAAGCATCATTTGACCTCATTAATCGATCTAATAAAATCTGGAGTCATGTTCCATAAGAAGGAAGACTGTCCTTTTTACAACAAGAACTCCATGCCTTCCTTCTGATCTCCATAAATACAAGAGCTGAAATTTTGTACCATTGTAAGGTCACAATTCTCACCAAAACACTCAATCCAAATGCTGGACATTCAAGTTTATTTTACTTGCTCAGTCTGGAAGAAATTTAAACTGTTCCTGGGGGGCATTAAAAGATACCTCTACAAGACCAGTAAATCTGCATTTCTTGAAAAAGCAGTCAGTTTGCTGAAGGAACCAAGGACACATTTATGCATAGATAAATGTAAAATCCATGTCAGTACACTCTTCATGAATTTAAATAATTCATGTTCTGTAAATTTCATGTTAGTACACTGAAATTGCCTCAATATTATATGGTTGATGTATAGATACATCATTTTAGATCTGTGAAAAGACAAAGCTGCAGACTGCATTTGATGCCTTAATCCACATTTCCTCCATGCTACAGTTTCTTTTTTCATTCATCTTTACTTCTGTAAGGTATACCTAATAACACCTCACTGCTGCTGCACTTATCACTTTGCCTCCCTAGCAATGCTAGAAGTTCATAATTCAGCATGCCTGGAATATGTTTTCTTTCATACTGTGCATTAGCCTTCTGTTAATTAGCCTAAAAAATTAGTTTACATGAGCTCTAGTCAGGCCTTATATTCAGCTGGGCCACGAGAGTGTGTTACAACTGTTATAGCTGTAATCCAAAGTTATAGTTTCACATTTAGATGATGTGGATCTGAAAGAAGTCTGGGAAAGACTGTTTTATACCTCACATATCATCATGAAGGACAGCACAACATGTTCTTGTATAGTGTGGATTAAAAGAGCTAGTCTGTACCATCACTTTTTTGGTGGATTGTCAAGCAAAAACAACTACTATCAGCCTGTCTCTTAAGAGAGCAACTCTCCCTAAAAATGTCACCTACTATTTTGATCACCCTTTTTTAAAAAATGTTGTAGAGGGTGAAGTATGACTGCGCAAAGGACAGCAGAGGAACCATGAAAAAGAATTTTCATCAACTTCTGCATTTTATTTGGTGATTGCTGCTGATTCTAAAATTAAATAATGTTGATAGTGAGAACCAGAAATCTGTTCTCCCCTCTGATTTTGGCTTATAGTTTGAATTATTTCCTACATAATGCCATGACTTACAGCATGAGTTAAAAGTGCTGCCATAAATTAAAGCTTCTGGCTGGATGAAGGAACTTAACCTAAGTCTCAATTTCCTGGAGAAACACTCCAAATATAAGATTAGTATTTAAAGTTTATATATATTAGAAGTGGTAAGCTGTGCTACCAGTTTAATATCAGAAGACCCAGCCTTGTTTTACTCCTACCTTCATTCACCCAAAACAAGGACTGTAGGCATGTCTCTTTCAAAGGAGATTCCCCACTGTTAAGTGCACAGGTGAACCAGTCTGCTGCTCTGACATGTGTTTGGGATTTCAGATGAAAACCCTCCATTTCAAGTCCCTGTACCTGGCTTGCTGCTGGACAGCCAGCCTGGGAGGCTTTTCATTGTTCTGAGACCCCATTAGTCCCATCTGTGCTGAGCCTCAAAGCCAGTCATGGAATAGTAAATGCTGGCTCCAGTCATGTAATAGTAGATGCAGGCTCCAGGTTTATCTCAAATTACATCAGTCATGGATATGACAGAAATAAATAAATTCCCTCTCTCAGTATCACACTCCACCTTTGATTATCTGCATTAGGTGTCAGTTTTGCCTTATGCTGCCCAAATGAAAAGCAGACACATTCTGGGCACTTCCATCCCTTATGGGATCTACTTGTAAGAGCTCAGTTCACAGAAAAAGCATCCTTTCCACCATCCTATCAGCCCTGACTGTGCTCAGCACAGATTGATCCTACAAGAATGTCCAGACCAGACTTTTTGCACTGACTGAAGCATTCCTCTAAGGGCACATTGAAAACTCAATGCTGAAATGTCACGGCTTCTTCTAATTGGGGAAAGAATAGGAAATGGAACCATATGCCAGGTCTGAAAGTCAATTATTAGACATTCTTGTTTGATTTTGCTGCAGGAAACAGCCATCAGGGTCTGACTGTAAAGTTCTATAGTAGACTTGAACCTACAGCTCTCTGGTTGACACCCCTCCACGTTCACTGATTATCTTTAGAACCCCTTTCTGAATATGATTTGTTAGTTGCACAATCAGAGAATAGTGTTATGTTCCTTTTAAAAACAGGAAAACAGCAGGCTTAAAAGATCACAAAGAATGCTACTAAAGCTCAAAAACAATGAATTTAATACCACACCCTGTGTACGCTCCTCTCCTGAGACTGGCATACATTTAATTACAAAATAAAATTTTCACTCTAGTAATATTTTGCTCCAGTATTTACAGCCATCCTCAGCAGCTGCTCTTGATGAACACATTCTCTTACTGCTGTTTAAAAGGCACTGCATCCCCTCATTTTCAAGAGTTCATCCCACTTAATAAAATCATTTAATTAAACCCTATTCTTCTTACTGGATTAATTTCATTGCTGCTAATCAAAGAGACTGAAAAAAAATAATCAAATCTTAACATTAGAAACACATAGAGTTTTTGCTTCTGTCTCTATAGACATTTTTATATAAATATATAAAATATAATTTAATTATATTAATAATTGTATAATTAATATTAAACAATTATATTAGTATTATATAATACATATTGTTTTATATATAAAAATACTTTAAATGGATTTTAAGTGATTAACCTCTGGTTTGGCCAGAAAGAGAAAAAAAATTAGAAAGGAATGCCAGGGAATGCCTAGGAAAAATAGTAATTTCTGGAATTAAAAGTCCGTTTGCTGAAATCAAGAGCTGTGTTTCTGATGACTTCTGTCCAGTGAGTTTACTGTTCCAGGTTTCCAATTCCTCTGGCAAGTCCTCTGCCATTAACTAAAGAAGCTCTCTCTTAATAAGAACTTTGCAATAGCTGATCAACCATTCTTTCAAACCTACAGCACCACCAGTAATGAACAATTAATCCACCGCCTCCTCAGAACTGAGTTAAGCTTGGAACAGAAAGTGAAAAGCAGCAAAAGAAGATGGGCTCGGTGAAGCATGAAGAAATTAAAATAAAAAGATGATAAAGAAAATAAACATTAATGGTAGATGAGCAATCAATAAAGTCCAAAGCTTGCAAAGATTGCCTTGGAAATTAAGTGCTCTAAAGGAATTTAAATAAGTATAAATGGAATCTCAGAAAGATTTATTTAAGAGTGAATTAATTCTTCAGCTTATTTTCCTTCTTTTCTTTCCCTGCATGATTGTCTCTCAGGCTACTTAATTTTCTGCATATGGTGCCACAGGACAATAACAGATTTATCTCTAAGTTATATATGTTCTTCCATAGTGATTATTCCAGCAAGCAAAATGTTAACACATTTAAATTACTGCAAATGAAATAGTGGTTTGTTATGGGCTGAAAGTGCTTCAAAAAAGACTAATAGTGATACACAGATGCAACTTTGCATCTGCAGTCTAATTAAAACTAATCTAATTAAATATGGTGCATCTGCAAAGCTGCTTGAGCACTGCAGAGAACACACAGAATTCCTTTAATAGTTGGACAGAGCTTCCAAGAGCCAGTGTGCCTGCCATTTCACTTCATTTGGAACCACTTTAATAGCAGGTGAGTAATCAGCAAATAAATTCTCCACGGCTGCTGTGGAATTGTTCACTCAGAGAGGCAGTGATAATGTATCCATAGATACAACACAACAGCAATGGAGACCACACGGAGGCAATGTCCTTTCATTACGCAAAACGGTACAGCTGGAAAAAAGAAAAAAGCTTGAAGCCAAAAGTCATCCTTGAGCCTCACTTATGACAGAAGAATTCTACAAAAAATACTTTTGCAAATGTTTTACATTACTGATGTGAGCTGTTCACAGCAAAATCAAGCATCATCAAAACTTTCCTGTCTAGCGATTCCGTTTTTTTTTTCCCTGACAAATAAACATTCCACAGACGTTGTACTCAGTAAGAAAACTTACTGCTCTCAACTGAAATTGTGCCATGAGCTATTCTAGTACTGAGATCTAAAATGGCAACAAAGTAATAAAATAATGCCTTTCCCTCTCAAAAATTCAGGTGAGAAATCTCATGTTGGAAAACTATCTTAAAATATGTAAAGCAGCTACAGTCACAGGAAAAAAGGTCAAAGGAGAACAAATCCTGATGAAAAGGAACTGTCATCACAATAGACTTCTACATGGAATGTAGTAGGAAAAAATACTCTGTATTCCCATCTTAGAGAAATAGGTAATATTGTAGGTAACAGAGAGCTGTCCTGACCTGTTACAAGCTAAAGTAACTACATCTGTTGAAAGCCAAGGAGAGACATGTATGGTGCTTGGCAGGAATCTGAATCCACCCAAAGAGGCTCTCCAGATCTCACAGCTTTTCCTGTTTAATCCTTTTCAAGGCTCACCAGATTGCCAAAACGTTAAATATCCATATTAATATCCATAAAATGTTGAATTCCAGAATGTCCTTGACTCTGTGGGATAGGCATGGCTCTGTATTCCCGGGCAATGCTCCATATCAGGCCATACTTTGTGTTAGAACAGATTAATGGAATGAGAGCATACAAAAAGTGTACTGTGGATATGACACTCTCCTAGAGGTCAGCAAACTGAGTCTTCCAACCATTTTAGAGGAAATAGTCACTGTGTGAAAACGAAAAGAGGCATGAGATGAGAGCTCTGAAGACTTCTCTTTCCCCTGCTGGAACCCTAAGCAGTGAGCTGTTTACCCCACACAAGCCAGAGGCTAAGCTTCTCCCACAGAACAGTATTTTGGAGTCCCCCACTCGCCCACAGAGGATTTCTGTGCCACCCTCAGTGAGACAGATGAGTAATGCATTCTCCATGCAGTCCAACCATCAGGCTATAGGCTCTCTCTCTCTTCTCTGTGGGGTGAGATAATTTGGTTTAAACTTGTTTAGGCTAAGATGCAAGCCATGTTCTTCCTCATCTCCTGGCAGAGCCTTAGCAACTATTCCTACTACGAAATAAAATTGGTGACAACTCTTGGCACTTCCCCTTTCTTCTTCAGCCTCACTGCAGTCCCACTCGCTCCAAGGATGAAAATACAACCTCCAAGCGAAAGAGCAAGAGATATGACAAGTAAATGCCACAGTGAAAAACTGAGTTTTCTGTTTGAAAAAAACATACATAAAGGGCTATGTTGGGAAAAAGAAATAATAAATGATAAAAAGTCTCCAAAATGGTCCATTAAAGTAATTTTCTTTGCTGCCTGATAAGTAGAGCTCCAATTTGAGTCCTTTTAGTTATAAACAGTTACATTAATTTCAGCAAAACTACACTGAACAATGTTTGTAGAATTGTCTTGAGGTGAACTTACTAATACACAGGGAAAAAGCACTGCATGTTTGTGAAAGCATTCCTCTAACCTAGGAAAGATAAGTACAGTGATTCATAGAAAAGGGGTACTTTGCTAAGTCAAAACTAATTTTCAGACCGAAATTGCTGATCAAATAGTAATTTTCATGGTATTTTTCGTTATGTCAGTGTGAAATTTACTCCATTTTGGAAGCTTGAAAAAGGCATTTTTCACAGTACAAAACTTGTATTAAGGTGAGGTTTGAGTTGCACAGGCTGCTACAGAGGCCCATGCAACAGAATGAATATTCCCCTCTGTGAATATGTGCTCTGAAGGTTAGCACTGGAAGGGGCTGCCCAGGGAGGTGGTGGAGACACCACCTCTGGAAGCCTGTAAGAAACAACCTGGCACTTAGTGCTATGGTTTGGTTGACAAGATGGAGATTGGTCAAAGGTTGGACTTGATGATCTTGGAGGTCTTTTCCAACCTAAATGATTCTGTGATTTGGTGATTTTATCGTGGTATCATGCATTGCCTAAGGAATTGAAAATGAACTGTCAAAGACATTATTATTTTAAAAAGCATGATAATTGTATATATATATATATATATATATATATATATATATATGTATATGTAATATAATATACTTCTATATATTTTGATTTCAGTGCAATTTGGAGCTTTTAGAGTACAGCACGTACATGTGGTTATAATCACATCACATTAAGGACATTGCATTTCTTTTTTTTACTCTTTGAATGCATTATTTACTTTACTAATTAGTCCTTATTTATTATTTTTATTTATTATATTTTCTATTACTTTGATTTCACATTTTGCCTGTGTTCCCTCAATGTACAGTATTCATAAGACAACCTGCTTTTATAGTATATGAAGGCTTTATCATGGGCTCAGTCACCTGTAAATTGTCTTTAAATCAGCAGAGTTTTAAGCCACGAAAATAAAGATAGGTAATTTATATATGGTAAAAATAGTAAAGACACAAGATACAGCAAGATAGAGATTGCTTTTAAAAATAACATAGGACATCTGATGTAAAAGTTTCTAACTTCTACAGCTCAAGTAAACTATATCAATGAGCACCACACTTAGCAATATTGGAATCTTAACCTTGTGCTGCCTTTTCAATAATTTTAATAACTTAGAAAAGAAGCAAAATAATATTGTCTTGCCAAAATTACCTGAGAAAGAAATCTGTCAAAATTTGCCTTACTTTCTGATTGCTGACATTAGCATATTACCCTACAATACAGCAAAATTAGGATTTGTTGGGTGAAATCTCAAAAAGGGTCTCCAGAAATCAGAAGATAACTTCCGCTTATTTTGAAATGACTTTCTAATCTGACTTGTCACAAACTCCTGGATCAGCTAGGTGATGAGCTGCCTGTCCTTGAGCTGAAGGAAAGGAAGTCCTCATTAATATTCTTTTCTAGTGGAGCTTCAGAGCAAAAGTTATGCCTACATACAGGAACACTCTACTATACGAGAAGTGTAGTTGGTAGGGGTAAAAAGAGGCTGATAGATTTTACTGTTATGGTGAAAAATAGTCCTTTAATAAAATAAAGTTTTTGTCTCTGTCACCTGCAATAGGAAGTGCTCTTGGAAGGTAGTATTTTTTTGTGCTGTGACTAGTATTAAATCCATCTCAAATCATAAATAATTTATGTTGGCAGTGTTGTCCCAGGAGAGTTCACTAATGTAAGCGAAGCTAGTTATATTTATTCAGGCACATCATGGTAGAGGTGACACTTGATGAAAGAATAAATCCTTCCCTGGAGCAAAACTAAATGCCATTTACCTCACTGCCCGTGGCTCACAGATTAGTATCTCTGCAGAGGTTCCCAAAAACCCAACCACTGCAGAAGAGATCAAAATACCGCCCCAAAATAAACCTTATTAAATAACTCTCTAGTCATAGTACTTTAACTAAGGGAAACATGAAGACTGTATTTTTTGATCAATAGCCCTTTTATCCCTTCATGAAAGCAGGCTCTGACAGACATACCCCTCCCAAGTGGCTAGGAGTTATTTAATTGGCCTCACAGGCCTTCAAGTTGAGCCAGTTCCTGCCTGGGAACAACCTCCTGTAAGCCAGCACTGCAACCAATTTTCCTTTGGCTTCTCTCTAAACTTGGCAATGCTGCAATTTATCCTGGCTTGTCTCTATTGTTGATCCTTATCTGAGGTCACACATGGTTTTGCTGACTGCCACTGACATCATACACACAACACATTTTCTGTCTCTGCTTCTGAAAATGTTTCTTGTCCAACTAGTAGCACAACTCGCAGCAGTTACCAAATGCTTGAGCAGGGATGTGAGATTTCTAGATCATGGTTCAGTGCAGGAACATTCAGCATATTCAAGGAATAAACTCTCTTAGTTGCAAGCCAAAAAAATAGCCACTCCTTTCCTTATATCTGTACATTAGTCCTGAAGGTACTAAAAAACCACTCATCAGTATTCAGTTTGCTTTGCCAAAATGTTAGTTGAAAGCTTTCCAGTCCTTCTTAGCAAGCTTTGTGTGAAGAAGAGAGAAAAGTAGACAAATACTGGTTTTCATTTATTCTTTTTCATCCAAAGTATCCTATGGCACATAGCCTGTAAAACAGAGCTGAGAGTAGCACTGTCAGGAAGCCTAAAGCCTCTCAGCCATATGTCAAAAAACATTTTTCCTTCTTCTGTAATGGTATTCTCCACAGAAGTCAGCATGGCAAAACTGCTTTTTTTCTGGAGAGGCAGGAGGTGCAAATGAGATGAGAAGATGCTATGTGATGAGGGAAAAAGGAAGGCAAAGAGGCAGTAGAGATGAAAAAGACTGAGAAGAAATGGAGATGTAAGTCACAAATTGGTTATCATTTACTTTCAGACCACAGACATGACCTCTAACACTTACAAGTCATACATCCTGTCAACATGCTCTGCAATATTAATTTTCAGAGTATCAGATACATTGGTGTGGAGAAGACATATACTGACTGTCATTAATGGTCACCTGTCCAGTGGAAGCAAATGCTGCACTTTCTTGGAGAAAGAATCACTGATTATTACTTTTTTTTAGAAAAGGCAATTTTACATTCACCTAGCATCAGGACAGGATTAGATATTTTATAGCTCTCAGTCCTCTACTCCCAAAATGTCAGTATAAACCCTTTATTTTCTTTGTCTCACAAAATATTGTGAGAAAGCAGGGAATATCAGCATTGCTTTGCTATATCAGGAGCTCTCACTGACACTTCAGTTTGCTACTGGCTCCCAACGTGCATGATGACAGTGCTGTATGAGTAACAAACTTCTGTAATAAAACACCCTGACAATTTAGGTCTATTAAGTTATGTCTGGGAACTGGATGATAAGGCCACACCCCAACAATATTTATTTATTTTGGTCCTATATTGATGTAAGTATATTACAGCTTGTCTTCACCTCTTACAAAAACCAAACCAAAGTAAAATCAACTTTGAAACAGAGAGGCATTGAAGCATCTGCCAATCTATGAAAAATAATCCATCTTAGCATACAAGACTGATACCAAGTAGGCTCCTAGCACTTTGATTCTCCCTGATACCAGGGGGAAGATTACAGAAGTCTGCCCAAACAAAGGCACTATTAGTAGCATTGGAGGCAATCCTGTAATTTTGTCTGCAAGGACCAAAGCACTGCTGGGGTCCAGTCAGTGAAAAAATCTTGAACCCTGTAACAGTCAGATGCTGACTATGAAATGCTTCTGAGTGCCACTCAATGCTGAAAGGAGGGAGGAATTGGTGAAGCATCACATCCACTCCCTGCTCACTGCTACAGCACTCCAGTACATACACCAGAGAACTGAACTGAGCAACTGAATGCTCATGGACGACCTAAACGCAGAAGGAAGCTAAAAACATCATCTGCCAGTATCCTGGATCCCTCTCAGGCACAGAAAGTGGCACCATGGTGGCCTGCTTCCCCCTGAGCCACTAATGCTGGGGAACATGCTGATGCAAGGGCAGCTGTACTTTGGGGGAAACATAAAACCAACATCCTCAGCTTTTTTTGGTGATGAGAGATCCCCTGGGATTTTCCCTAAAGGATTGCAATGCCTTACAGCCCTATCCAACTCTCATTAAACTAAATGGAAACAACCTCAATCACATCTGTGGAAATTGGATGTTTGCTGGGTTGGCTGAAGTCCCAAGTGAGGTAATTACATTCTTCCAACGGCTTCCATTGGAAAATTTCAGTGTGTGTGTCCCCATCCCAAATGATCTCGAAGTAGCACTCTACTGATCATTTAAACTAAACAACTGCCCTAAATGCTCTTTTTTTGACAACAATCATGGAAATGTGTGCTGTGATAATAGGCCATGTGAAAAGTGGGTACAACTCCCAGCAAGCAGCCCACTAAAATCAAATGGAAGGTAAAAGAATTACACTGGTATTTATGAAGGTCTAAAAAGAAATTTGCTGCTACCACTATATGTGTGTGTGACACGTCTCTAAAATTACATTACTTGTAGAATTACAAACTTTTAATAAAATAAGTATTTTATACTAAAATAACCATAGCGAAAATAAAATTAATTTACATTAAAATAAGAATCAATGCAGCAGTTCATCAGGTAAATTACAGGACAGATTAGAAATGTTATTTACAATTTTGATCCCCCAAACCACTTGTGTATGACGAATTTAATTTGATGCACCATTCAGGAGCTTAAAGGTTAGTACACATTTAAATACTTCACCAGACTAAACCTTTTGAGATTCTAAAAGCTGCTGTGTAGCATTTCAATATCTGGACTCAGCCTGCATACCCATGCTACACTTACTGGCTGGCTCTATCAAGTAAGAATGCAATCCTATTTTCTTTTAAGTTATTTACAGGAGAGGTGTAGGTCAGTCAAGAAAAAAGACTCGAAAACAAGAAGAAAATTTGTTCATCAATTTGCAGTTGTGCTGCACTGCAGGGTTCAGCTAGCTTTGCTATGCCTTTAGGGATTTGGTATCACAAGTTATTTTATGTAATGGGGACACAATTTAGGAGTTTGGTTAGTTGTTTTTAAAGAGGATATATTTTCTGTTCTTTTTCTAACAGGAATTACTAGGATAAATATTTGGTTCAACAGAATAAAATGCTTCTTGTCATTATCATTACAAAATCATAGACAGTTTTCTGGGAAGCAGCAGTGGTGTTGGACAGATCTGTGCACTCTGCAGAATCAAAGCTCAGCTGTCAGTAAGTTCCTAACAAAAATGAGCTGTTGAAAATCAAGGATGTTGCATAGCTTAAACACTTCATGTATTACTGAATAGAAAAGAGATTGTTGTAATTAGTTTCTCTTTTCCATTTTGTCTCATCCTATACATATTCCTCTTGCATGCCTATATTTATATCAAGAAGAGCATTGTGCAGGAATATTTTTGTACTATACAGTCACTCATAAATAAATGCATGGCTGTTTCAGAATAGTCAAGTCAATGTTGACATTTCATGCTAAATTATCACTATGCCCTGAGTTCAGGGAGTATTTTTTGTCCATTGGTTCTCTTCACCCATCACACTATTTCCCATTGTCCTGGGCACCTCACTGTCCTAAGACTTGAAACTCATCAATAAATACTTAATGAGGCAAGCAAATTTAGAAACTGGTATTCTGGAATAGTTTCCTATACTATCACTGACTTGTAATCTAAAATGCTATGCTAGGCTGAAAGTGATGAATAGTAAGCTTGCCTTATCTTTGTCTGTCCTCCTTCCCTTGCTTATGCTGCAAGTAAATTTTTACTCGTGGCATATAATGAAAAAACAGACAAACAAACAAACGACTCCAGGGTTGAGACCTGAAATACCATACTACAGCTTAAAGCACTGCTTGATGAAAATTGAGTCTTGAAGTCTTAAGAAACATGGTAATATAGCTATTTTGGGAGGAAAGGTGAGTTTGATGCCTAAAGAATAAACAAGACTGAAATCTGGTAAGAAAGAAAGAACCATAAAAGTATCTATAAGAAAGACGTAAAAATAATTGAATAATTGAATATGTAAAGAATGTATTTCCTCTCTAAAAACCGTTTCTCATTAATTAAAAAAAAAAAAAATCTGATGTCTGTCCTAGTCCAAGAGGTTTCCACCCCACTGGGGTAGAGCTATATAGGTTATGGTCCTGACAGAGGTCTAGGAGAAAGAAAGCTTCTTGTGTGGAAATAAGTTCCAAACCAACCAGCAGCTCACCAGCTCCTACATACTCCTCCCTTTCCCTCCAAGGAGCTGACACCCCAACTCCCCTGTGTCAAATAGATGGTTTGTGTGGCTGCTTCAAACTGACAATAAGGGAGCTGCCAGCCAAGATTCAGGAGTATTGTTCAGGCTGCACCCTAAAATATCTGAGCCTCAGGTCATCCTGAGAGTAAAGGAAAACAAGGGATGAAGCCAGAAACTTGGATCTGACTGTCCTATAGAAACAGCTAAAAAGCCAAAAGTGGGATTTATGTTGTCATATTCTGTAACCTTGGGTGAGACATTTATTTAAGTGCAAGAAGCCTTAAATACCCAGTGCTTTTTGCTCATTTTGTCCAAAGGCACTTCACAGAAAAATGCATATGCTGTTCTTCAGCCAGACCTCTAGTCCAGTGAATCTCTTACTCTTCATCAGATTGTACACTAATACAAGAGATTGAAACAAATGCTCCCCAAGTGAGAGAAATCAGGTCTCTAAGCCCAGAGAAAGTGTTTTAAGGCTGTGAATCTCTCTCTTAAAAGAGCTAAGCCTTCCCAGATATCTAAGTATGTGGGATCAGTACCACTGCATACACCAGTTTTTCCTTCTGGATAAACCTGCACCTCCTCTTCCTATGTCATTCTGAAGAGGACCAATGCACTTAACTCAGATCTGTAAATTTGACTTCTAGAATCTGATTCTTAAAAGCCAAGTGTAGAAAGCCTAATAATTTCTGGAGCTCCTTTTTAAGATGTGGATTGAAATGCCTTTCCCATCTGAAATTATAAACTTCATCTTTCATTTTGGTGGCTCTCACTGCAACAGGAAAACAGTGCCAGCTACAGTACTGAAACATGCCCCCAGATGATATAGGGGCTGTGAGCAAATTAGGGAGCTCTCGCTGAAGTTGGTAATTAAGAGTAGATTCAGATTCTGAAATCTGCACAGGAGTAGGCAGATGGCTTGCTCAGCTGCCAGCTGGAACTCAGCCTTCATAAGGCAGTCATTCAAGTTCAGCACTGCAGCTTCTTTCTCTGGAGTCAGAGCAAAGTCTTCCCATACCAAGATTCTTCTGAATATTTGAGGCCACTTCCACAGCTCTTGCAAAGTAGCTGCATGTTCTGGAAGCATTAGTGACTTTTAGATCTAGAACCATTCAAGAGCTTGCTTGACATAAAAGCCAAGACTAAGAAAGATAAAATGAATGTATGAAAAGATGTTGTGTACCTACAGTATTCCTGAGAGCTCCTCTTTGGTGGTCAGTGTCTTAGCTTTTCACCCACCTTGGCATATTGCACTGATGACCAGGCATTTTAATTCATGTAAAAGCATTCTTGTCTCTTTTAAATATGTTAAACACCTAAAAAAACCATATTAACCACAGTAAGGTGGGTATTATATATTTATAATCCCTCAGAGAAGGCCTTAGTTTGGACAATTCTCAGCAGCAAAGTCACCCAGTTCTAAGCAGAATAGTTACCAATAACAACAAAGAATGGCATTCTGTTCTTCAGCTGTGCCAATTTACAACAATTTTTCAGAATAACAGTGGCATTATTTACTCTTGGTTTTCATAAAAATACGAGAGAATATCTTCTAGCTTGCCACAGTGCCTAGGCACCAGTAGCTGAGGTAAGGACAGAATATAAATTTTAACAGTAATTTCTGTATTTTCACTGCACATTTAGACCATACTTTTTAAAAGAAAATCCACTAACCACAGTCACAGATGCCTAGATCTTTTATTCTGAACATTGCTGAGAATCAATCTTTAAATGCATTCTCAGTTTTAAATTCAGAACAATTATTCTATGAACTCTTGTTTTTAAAAGCAAGATTACAAACAATTATAGCTGATAATGTATAATTCTGTAGGCACTTTTATATGCAGATAAGTTTGAAAAGGGCTAACAAAGATTGTGTCTCTTTTATGCACGTCAAACACAATTTTAGTGCACTTTCTCTCACACAAAGTAATGAAATTTTAAGATACATTCCCAGAACTGAAAGTAAGCCAGCAACCATATTCAGTCCTCTGCTTGTAAATTGAATTCTTTACTCAATTTATAAGGTACTGGCACAACTTGACATATCTATAGTGCAATAAAATACCTACCAGAGTAATTGTAACATATAAAATAATAATCACAGTGATGTGGTAGAGGAGACCCCTGGGGGTAGTCTGACACCTCTTGTTAAAATGCCACCACCAAACCAAAGGTAGGTGCTCACCCCTGTTTCTGCTATAGATTAACTTCATCCCCTTGACTTTGAAAAGTTAATCTGAATGTGTTTTTTTGTTTTCTTATATTTTGCTGAAATGTTTTCAGCATCCCATGTTTTATCAGGAGAACTTGCTTCTCCTTCCCTTTTTCTCAGATTATACAACTCAAAACCAACTGCTGTTTCTGAAAAGGGTGTTCCAGACACACGCAGTCAATAATGTATAATTCTGTTTGACACTGAAGTTACCTTCCCAGTGTGCTACTGGCTTAGAAACAGCATTTCCTTTCTGACAGTGCATTCTCAAGGTGATGCAGAGGAGGACATGGGTTTAGCCTGTGACAGGCTCTCCCTGTGCTGGGGATGGGGAGTGCTGCAGCTGCTACTCTGGTTCAAGCTGCAGGAATCTGCTCTTCTGATTTCTCCTTTCTCCTTGGCTTGTCCAAGGAGTCAAGATAATGGCCAGTGTGGGAATAGGGAACTCCTTTGGACATCAGTGCACCAGATGCACGGGCTGAGTTTGCTTTGATTGGAGGAGATTACTTCCCTGCCCACGGCTGGGGCGTTGCAGCTACACGATCTTTAAGGTTCCTTCCAACCAAAACCATTCAATGACTTTATGTAACTTCCTGGCAAGCATGTGTGCTTGCCAGTGCTTGATCTAGCTACAGTCTGCAGCAGTAGCACTTCTAGGTCATGCTAGAGCAGCTTCTACTTCCAACAGCCTGAGGTTCCTCACTCAGTCCTGTGTGAGGATCAAACTGGCAGCTGTCATGAACCCTAAAGTTTAAGAACAGGACATGTTAAGGGGAGCCTATCAGAAGGCATATGAAAATAACTTATGGATTGTAAACTGTAATAATGTAAATAAATAAAAAAAAATTCTGAATGACAGAATCAATCATTAAAATATTGATGGAGTATAACTCAGTGGGATCTCAGAGCAGATCCTTCAAGACAAGGATTTTCATCTGCTTCATGAGCTTTTACTTGCATTCTTCCACTCCCTCAGTATCTATTTAGACATTTGGGATTTAAAAGCTGTATTTTCAGGATTCCTCATTTAATGCAATCAAAATATGCAGGACCCCTAGAAATAACTACAGCATTTTCATATTATGAGTTAATAAAATAACAGAGTAGAATTGTGCTTGTCTCACAATATTTGTGTCTTCTGGA
The DNA here is from genome assembly GCA_034336665.1 of Luscinia megarhynchos. Classification (NCBI taxonomy): domain Eukaryota; kingdom Metazoa; phylum Chordata; class Aves; order Passeriformes; family Muscicapidae; genus Luscinia; species Luscinia megarhynchos. The sequence goes on from CM067564.1 coordinate 33,686,372, forward strand.
TGTGTGAGGGCAGTATTTTCAAGCTTTTCCCTATCAGCAGGAGATCTAGAAATTTTATTTAATATTAAAAAAAAAAGAGATTAAGTTCTCATCTACGGTCTGGGACTGGGGGGTTCAGGGAGAAAACAAAGTAATTTGATATTTGCATTTAAATTGCTGTATTTAGAAATAATGTTGCTTTTATTTTTCCCCATCTAATATTGCACTGCAATGGTTCTGTCTTGTACTTCTGTGTTCCAAAGTAAATCCTTATTTCTGAATTTTCCCTGTTCCTTCAGCAGTGTAAAGTTGTATTTGCTTGGCATGAGTAGCTGTGAATGATTTTATGACAGGAAAGGAGACAAGAAGACTTGAATTCATGCCGTCCCACTTCCCCCAGCATTGCTCTTCAGACCTCCCTGAACATCAAGAAACTTCTTTATCTTCTCTGAATCTTTCCATGCAAATATTCTTTGTCAAGATATCTAAATGGAGTTTGCCAATGTCTGACTGTTCCTAAGCTGAGAACTCTGCTTATTGTTTTGATAAATATATGTGAGTACACATATAAACATATGTATACATAGTCCTCATTTTTACAGGCAGTCAGCTTCTACTCAAGATGATCTCTGAAGCAGAAACTCAATTTTTTTTCTGGCTAACCAAAGATCTTAGGCAATGACTAACACTGGCAAGTGATGTGAAAATATAAATCATAGCTATTGCTGCAAACTTTATTCTGATTTTATGGTATGCCTACACTATTAATCTAGTTTCTAAATCTGAAAGCATTGTATTAACAGCATTTTCTATCTTTTTTTATGAACTTAGAAAATAATGTGCCATCTCCTCCCTGTACCAGTGACACCTGTGCTCCGGGAACCATTACAAGAAGCCTAATGAATTCATTTTCTGCAAATGATCAAGCTGTCAGCTTATAAAAATTAAGTTCCAGAAAGACCCCATGAAAAAAATCCCCAATTTTCTAATATCAGACATAATCTGGTAATAACTCCTTGATAATCTTGATGCCACATACAAATGAAAAATTAGGAAATTAACTTTACTGTCATTTATAGAGGGCAATAAGCACTCAATACCCCTCAGCTGGTCAATCAAGAAAGGCAGAAGGGCAAAATAGCAGAGACCAGCAAGGAGAAAGAAATTAGGAGATGCATCTAAGATGACTGCTGAATGCTGGAATTTTGAATTATATGGCTAAATATATATATCCAGAATCAGTTTATTTGCTAAATTACCCAAATATATCTACAACTTGGTAGTCAGTTTACTAAGGTATTATTCAGAATTAAACCAGACCCGAGTCTTAGTGTTATTTTCACATTTTTTTAACAGTTCTCTCTACAGCTTCCAGTCCCATTTTGTTCTGACAGTTGCTCACTAGTCCAAGGAGAGGGAAATAAAACTTTCTCTGGAAATAGAATGTGAGACAAGTCTGCACAGAACATCAGGTTTTAGTCTGACTTATCACAGAGATTTGAGCTTCTCGTTTTGGGGGATTATCAGTCAGTTATTCAAGATGAAACAAATTCAGGGCTTTTGAGCACCAGCAACTGAGGCCAAATGGAGTGGCAAGCCAGCCAAACATTTCAGAATATGTAACTTTTTTTATAATTACAATGTAAGAAAGCAAAGAGCATTGGAATTATGCAAGATCTTTCTACTGTAGAGGTAATGACACTGCTCTGGATTCAATGCAATCTGCTATGATAGCTGTTCCAGATTTTACCACGAGCATTAACAGCACATCATTATTAACAGCACAATCAGAAGTATGCTGGAATTTTACTGAATTTTTGCTGTCTTATTTACTGGCATAATGAGGTCTCCTGTTCATACAGGAATGTGCCATCACAAAACACATCAACATCACTTTGATTTTAAAATTATTAAGTAAACTAATGGTAATTTATGTCAATTTTTATTTGTGTATGGTTAGTATCTGTATCTTGACATTTAGAGTCTCCACCCAAAAGCTGTTGCTGCCATTACCAGTCGTGTTGCAACACACTTATTGTAAATGTATGGCAGATATTTTCCTAGCCTACAGAAAAAGAATCAGATGTGAGAACACTGAGAAGGAAGAACGAAAGAACTTATATAGCTTATAAAATCTTTTAATGCATTTTGTGTTCACAGGAGTAAATGCTGTTTTATCTGCTCTGTTTCCCCCCTTTTTTCAGTTGTTGGATTTACTATATTTAAAATGCAAAATGTAAAAGCAGAGATGATGCCTTTTTCCCCCTTTTGGTAAACAGATTAAAAATTCTGCAGATTAAAGATAAATAAGGATTGAAAGTATAAGAATCCATTAAGTTAGAGTGACAGTTATACACAGTTCAGTTATGGAAAAATAACTGTACTGTGATTATGCAAATCAGCCACTCACAACCAAAATGCAGGGATTTACATAATGGAGAAAAAAATTCCTCCCATTTATGCCTCAGTAACTTACCAGGTTCTTGCACTTTAATCGTATGACTCATTGTAATAAAATTATCCCACATGCTTTTTCCACAGAGAAATGTATGTTAGGACATTGCCATTCTGAATGATTTGTGTGCTTTTGGAAGCCTACACTCTCCTGTCACAAAATGTGGTGTGTGTTCTATTTTAAAGAGATACAAGTCAAGAAAAAGCCTTCAGATTTTCTGCTTGTACCAATGAAAATTTTAACCTGGTTTATGTGCTACATCACTGCTCTTGAAATAAATGTATACTGATAGAAATAGGTCCTTTCTTTTTCTTGGAACTTTTATTTCCTCCTTCTGTTAAAGTATTTTTTTAAATAAGACTTGTGCACACATCACAGAAGAAAACATCAGTATAATTTAAATTGCATTAATTTAAATTGATTTGTATCTTGTAGTTTTGTAAAGTGAACTTTTCATGGGAATCCTGATATTTTTAGTAAACTGATATGCCTAGACTATTTAACTTCTAACATCTGTGTGTTCTACACACAAAACATAGTATTTAAACAAAAGAATCTTCTATTATAAGCTACATGGAAGAACAGTATTTATTCAGCTGGATGTAGTTTGACGTACCTTTCTTTTTGTTATCATATATTCCCTGATTAGAAGGTTTTTTTAATTTTTTTTTAAATATGAGCATGACTTGGTATTATGTAATTTCTAAGATAAAACAGAAAGAGAAGATTATGTAAATTAGGCCCCACTATGGCTTGGCCTTTTCAACACTCAAACCAAACTGACTGCAGGTGAGCTTTTTCACAACACTTTATCCTATTATATATACATCCACCAAATCATGATGATTTACTTTCTATCTGCAGATTTCTTAGGCAGAGGCAACTGAAACATTAAATTATTTATCACACATAAACAGCAGAGATCTGAAAAAAAGGTCCTCTCATAATAAACACTAATATTTCAAAGTCTTTTTTGTCATGTGGGGATGAACATGACACATTTGGAAGTAAAAATTATAAAGCACATGAACTAAAAAAGAGGCATTCCCTCATCTGAAAAGATTAGAGAACTTGCTGACTGTGACATTCCATGCCATGTGTAAGACTCAAATCAGGTCTCCAGTTTGAATCTACCAGAGGAAAAGCCTGGTCCATGGTCTTGGGAGTGCTCTTAGGCTTCCAAGCATCTGTGCCATCCCAATGGGGCCCATGCACCATATTTTTTCTCTCTCACACAACAAGAAATTCCCAAACAGGCACTATGGAAACAATTTAATTTGTACTAATTTATATTCTGCTCTGTTTTAAGTGACATTCTAAAAAAAATTGTTGTCAGCTGTAAGAGGTAAGTCCTGAGAATTTTTCTACCACAGTTCAATTTTTTTGGTAATAGGCTGAAAACACCACGCTGACAACTCCCCATTGGCATAAACTGAACAACTCATGAGAAAATGTTATAATCTTGCAACAGGGAAATGAGGTTTCCTCTGCCCCCCTGTCCCCAATATTTTGTAGACAGCCTAATTGAACTTACTAGTTTTGTGTTTATGTTAGTTTATAAATGAAAAATACATAGAGACCGGTGTGTAATGCAGTCCATTCTTGCAGGATTTATTATCGAGGGAAATGGACAAAAGAAAGTTATTTGGAATGTAAAATGCTCAAACGTGTCAATGGCACTAATTTAGTATTTCAAAAACGTCCCCACACAAGTCCCTTGCCCATCTGCAGCACAATGAACATTCAGCTTTCTTCTTGAAATGGCAAAACCCCCCAGTATAGCAGAATGCAACACTAAGCAGCCCCAGCATTTGAGAGAGATCCTGGGAGGATCCAATCACATCTGCAGCCTCTATAACAAGAGCAGACAATTGGCATGGGATTTGTGACTACCTGAGGTTCATTTCTCCAGGACAACATTACTGCATGATCTTGGATAAGAGAGCAGATTTCCAAGATGGAGGCAATATGTTCTGGTCTCACTATCAACATAAGGTACCATATTTTATAAATAAAATGACATATTTCAAAAGAAATAAGATTTGTCTTATTACCTAATAAACTTTCCTAAATAAGTACTTCCACTCATGAAGAGATAGTAGAAGTTTTAGTCAGTTCAGCTTGGAAAGGCTCTCCAGATTGGACTTTCCACTTGTTTTCGCTGTGGTTTCAATAAAGAATGCCGCAGGGCATTCCAAGCTCCTCTCTAACTACAAAGTTTTTTCTACACCTACCAATTACAGAGTTCCTCATACCAGGAAGCCATTCATGCCTTTGTGAAGTTAAAATCAAAGTTTAAAAATAAGAGGATATTTACACAGAAGTCTTATCTATGTTATTTACTTAGGGTGGTGAAACAAAAATTACAAGACAAATGTTTCAAATTATGACTTTTTCCTTCAATGTCTTGTCTTTTCATTTTTCCTCTTTTTTCTTTTTATTCTTGTATTTTTGTATTTTTATTCTTTAGTTTGGTTTTCCCATGACATTATCAGACAATTTCCTTTCAGTATGGTCTGCACTGGACTGCACAGATCACCAAAATAATGGCACACAAACTTCTTACCTCTGTAACACTTTAATTCTTGCAATTGGGAATTTTGAGTGACAGAGCAAAGCTGTTTGCTATCAATTTTGCAACAACTGCCTCTGCCACATTGTCAAGATCCATGCAGAGATAAAAAAAATAAATTAATATTCTAATTTGTTATCTGACTTCATCAGTCACAGAACATTTCTTTACACAAAGGACAGCCTTCTAAAAATGAAAATTCTTATATATGTTAAAGTACTTCCCTGAGAATATTTTACATTTACTCTTTCTTGTAAGGAAGAATTTATTAAAGACTGAATGACTTTCTAATGCTTGCTAGTAAAACACTCACACAGAGCCTTCACCTTCTTGTCTATAAAACTGCCAAAATGATCTGCTGGTATCATTAGGTAATTTTTCTGTCAGTAACAAAACAATTTTTTTCTGTATTATATAAAATGCCACTGACAATATTGAATTAGTCCTATACTTGATACCAGTGTCTGTATAGTAAAACATATCAGACAGATTCAAGACCCCCAGTATTATCATAAACAACAGCACAAAAAAAATGCTTGTATTTTTTTTTCTAATGTGAACAAATTGAAGCCTCAACTTTGAGTCAATACTTAGCATCAAAGACCAAAAGAATTCTGCTGACTTTAGTTCTAACTTCACAAAAATATACATTTATACTTTTAATTTTCTGCATTGGTACATGAACTTGTGCAAACAGCATTCAGTGGCTGATTTACTAGAATAACTAGTGGGAGAAGCACAGCTATCTTCATATATTATACATGTGTTAGCTATTTTCTAGTTAAAACCCAACTTTCACATTTCTTTCTACATTTTCTAATCTCCAAAGATCCAAAGTTTCCTTGTTTTCTCAGTATGTGTGAGTTCTGGCCAAATATTGCTTTAAGGCAATATAGCCACGCACATTTGTCATAAACATGAAACCTTAAGTGTTACTGAGAGGAAACATTTTACTTATTGGTCCCACAGCCACAGGGAAGTCCTCTAGTTTCAGTTTTAATGATTCAGCAGTAATTCATCAGTACAAATTACCAAAATAATATGACAGATCAAGAATAGACATAAATTAAATTTGAGCTGGACTCTATTTTTTTCTACTTCAGTTAACTTTTAGGAACTTACAAAACCAGTTTAATCTTGAAATTTTCCCAGCTTTGACTAAAAAACATTTAGTATGCTGTCTAAACAAATGTCAAAGAAGAAAATGTCAAATTAAATCGAGTCTGCCAACAGAAGCTTTTTCATCAATCAAGTTTTACTTACGTGGAATTTTGTTCAGTTCATTCATGAACTTCTCTTTTAGCTTAGAAAATGCATCTTCTTTTCCTCCCCCTCCTCCTGGACTGGCTGGCTCAGTGACATTACTTGGAGGGGCTGCTGCTACTGTGGTTGCTGGCGGTGCTGCCAGGGCCTCATGATGACTTTCACTCACCATTTTAACTCCTGGGTAAGCTGTGGGAATAAAACAAAAAACACAACAAAAAACCAAAAGGTAATATAATTGAAATATATCTCTCATCATTATATGAATAAATAGGCAGAATATCCTCTGGTTCTCATGCTTACTGGGTAAATATAACTGCATTTGCATATAGTTTCAGGTTCTTCATAAAATATTTATTAGGCAAGAGAGAAAAGTGTTTTGCAGGGTTAATTTCAGCCAGAATAATTTTATCGCTTAAAGCCCTTTTCCAATGGTTTTGGAACTGTTTTGGAAGTGCTAAATTTGAAACCACAAAATTCCTGTAAAAATTTCAAACAGATTTACATCTTTTACTGCTCTTCAGTTAGAAAGTATAAGCAAATTGGGTAATAAATGCTCTCAATGTGCAAATTTCAATGTATTTACATAATTATTTTTCTATGAGAATTACAGAGGTGGGGATCATGGACAGAGTTTCTATACATGAAATAAATGAGGTGATAAGGACATAATAAAAACACTTTTTGATTTCCTGTCAAAGTAATAACCTACTGTTTCCTATTTAAAGCTGTGTATTAAATAGAAAGGGATTTGCATGAATTTTTATCTTCACTAAGTTAAGGCAATTTTCCTTCCAGTTATTTTGTGTGACACTTGCTACTGACAACATTCTCTTAAATTATTCAGATGCCTTACTGTATTCATGAAAATACAACATCTGTAGGGAGTCTAAATGCAGCCATTTTGAAATATCTATGAGGCAGCCACAAGCATAATCCCACATCAGCATATTTTCAATTTCACGTTATTTAATGGGCATTTTGGAAAACCTTTACTTGACCGGTAATAAATTAAGCCAATTTCCCTAATTCAAGTCTGCTTTGACTGTGACAGCAATGGGTGACTGATATCTCCCTGTCCTTATCTTCATCTAGGAGCCTTTGGTTGCATTTTCCCTCCACTGCCCAGCTGAGGAGAGGAGCGATAGAGCGGCTTCAGTGGGAACCTGGCACCCAGCCAGGGTCAGCCTACCACAGCCATACTGCAAAGAATTTTGGGCTAGTGGGATGAAGATAAGAAGATATGAAAGAAACTTCAGCAACACAGGAAGGCTAGCTGAAATGTTTATTTAGGTTTCGAAAACGTTGTTCTGATTTTCTGCTGCATCATAAATATCACCAATCTGAATAATTTCAGGAAACAGAGGGAGAAAGAGCTTGAAAAATAACAAAAGTTCATTATTGCTCTGAGTGTACGATTGCTCTCAGCCTCAAAAGACACTTGGCCTTTGAGCTTTTCCTGAGAAATTTAAACATCAACAAAGGAATAAAACACATCAAAATTGAAGGGGCATAAGAGCACCTGACTGCATGCAATATGATGACATTTGTCTTACATGATTGCTTTCATGGATGTTGCTAAGCGTGCTCTAATCACTAAATCAAGAGGAGAACTGGCTTTTTGTCCTTCAGTTCTATGAATCCACAGTCATGAAGACCTGCATGCACACAGACCTAACTTCAGGCAGAATGAACTTTTTGAAATCATCCTCACCACTCCTATCATTGAACAGGGGTTTGCACACAAGTGTAGTCTGGAATACAAAAGCCATTCTCCAATATTGCTGTATGAGGAAAAACATTTTAACAAAATAGGGGGTTGGTATTGCTCAATTTGGTGAATATTTTGCAGCAATTTTCTTGATGCAGCAGTGAATGAAGTGGTATTCCCTGCCTGCCCATCACTTCTGTCCTTGCCCTCAAGTCCCTAGCCTAATATAAAATCATGTCGATGTTGACACAGAATATGTATACAATACAGCTCCATAAATATTTCATAAGCATGTGGTCTTAACTATTTCCCTGTAACAACATGGGAACAGTTCACTATCAAAAGCAGACCAATGTTGATGGAAAGATTCCAGTTAATATCCATAAACTTTGGCTCAAGGCTGAGATATCTTTATTTCCCCAACTGCCTCACAAAACAACAATAACAAAAAAAACCCCAAACAAGTAGTACATAATTTGGGCAGTATGAAATAACATGCCAGCTATTCCAGACTAAGAGACTTTTTCCATATGCTCTGATGAATGCCAAATACTATGAAGCAAAACATGCAGAGTTATAAGATATAAACACTAGTGCTGTTTTATGTTATAGTATTTTGTCAATGAATGTCAGTTAAATCAGAAGGAAAGTTGTAGATCATAATTAAATCAAAATTAAATTGCTTAATTATAATACATTGCTTAATTATTTCAGGCCTGGCAGTTGACTATTTTATTTAGCAATGGAAGACACAATTTGCAATGACGACTTTCAGCTAATTAAAAATTAAGGCAAATGTAATTTATTTGCTTCTAGTTTTGGAACTATATTTTGAAAATATATTCAAAAAACAAATTTGAGGCATTACACTTTGATTTACTTAAAAGGAGGAAAAACCAACAAAACAGACTATTCCTGTGATCTCCAGGAACAATCCTCAGTAGATTCCTAGTGCAGTTAGAAGTCACTATGTCTAATGAGGCATGCACAAATGGTTTGAGACTTGCCAGAGAACCTCTGACCTTTACATGCCAATGACACAGTCCTGGTATTTCAAAAAAGGTGTGAAGGGGCTGAAAAAGAATCTTTACTCAGAAAAAGCTTTCTGCAAAGAGCACATGCCCACTTGCTTATAACACCTGATGGCTTTTGCAACTGTAATGCTGCAGCTTTCCACAATAATGGTTTGAACACTGTGGTAGTATTAGAGACTGTGGAATAATAGAATAATAAATAATAAAGAATAATTAGATTTAAACTGGTTTTTTTTTTTTAAAAAGGGGGTTACTTGAATGCTGAAGTGCATTGCTGAAGGTAAAGATCTACAAACCACTAGATTATCTGCCATTCATGAAATGGTAGTCACAAGCAAAAGTTTCTTGTAAGTTAAAAAGTAAAACGTCATTCCACTCAACTACGATTTTCAGTTCAATGTTCACTGCAATGTTTATAGTGCTATGTATGAAACATTGCATGTTTCATGTGCAGCATCCAGTCATAAATACGAGTACATTTGTAATTGTAGATAAAAGCACAATTTAACTTACATGCTTCTACAGTATGTAGGATAGACTATATTTCCTTAACATGTAAAAATTCTTTGGTGTACCACTGCCTATTCACTGCCCAGTAGTGCCACAGAGTCATTATAAGTCACATGAAATGAAACAATGGACAAACACATGGAATACTTCAAAGTAATGCTTGTCTCTATTTAGAAGTAGGTATGTGTTGACTGAAAATCAGTAGAACTCTTGGGGAGACCAGGCATTTAGAGCTTTACTGTTCCCTATGCCAGAATAACTGACAAATATGAATTATCAGCTCAAACTTCTACATAATTTCAACACAATTTCCTCCAAAAATGAAGCATTTGAGAAATACACATATACACGCTGGAGATTTGTAGGAACCAAGGGATTTTGCTATGGAGGTACAAAGTATTGGCTGACTGCCTTATGTGCTGGTATGGATCCTGATGGGGAGAGTCCCATGGCAAAGCACCTCTTAAGAAAATTGTAAAGCATCAATGTCTCTTACAGGAGGAGTCAAGAAGTGTAAAACTTGAGACATGGATGAATACAGAGCACTGAATGGATTCTGGAAATCAGAGCTGAAAGAATGTGTTCAAAGGACACAAGTCTGCAAACATTTTGGCATAGGTAAAGTAAGATGTGGGCAACTTGGGAAGACTAATCTCATGAGAAATGTTAAACTTTTTTATAAAAATAAACGGTGTAGTCATAAAATTGATGAGAACTCTGTGGGATGTCTGCAGTGATTCACACAAAAGGGGAATTTTCTGGAATGAGCAAAACTCAAGAATAGTGTATCACCTTCTGGAAAATCATGGGGAGAATTACGATAGCCTTAGAAAAAATATGAAAATAATAAACCACCAAAAGCCAGCAAAGTTAATTGGTGTGTTTCTATGTGGTTAAACTGCAGTAGGTGTACCACAGCAGTTACTAAATATATAATCTTATAGGTGCAAAATCAGCGACATTCCTTCTACATGGTGGATTTCAGACAATTTATATTTGCTCATTTCTCCTCTTATCTGCTGAATCCAAACTGCATGCAGTGAGACAGTAAACAGGTCAGACATCCCAAGCTGACCAAATAATTTCCTCCCAATGAGAAATTTTCTGGAAAATGTCCTTTTACATTACTACCTCTTTTTTTGGTCATATTAAAAATTAAAATTAATGAAATTATTAAAAACACGCATCTATAGTGTTGCTATGAGTAGTTTTCAGAAGTAATTGTCATCATTCTTTCAGTGTTTAATGCTGCAACTGTAGCAGAGCTGTTGACTATACTCAAGATGTAAATTGGGATCTATATTGTGAAATGGTATTTCCTGGAAAGTTTATCTTTTCAGCATACAAAATATCATCAGCTCAGCAGTTACTCCAATGTAATGGATGTAATGCAATAACAAGACCTATCTAAAAAAGAAGGAAAATCACACAGTTGTGTCCCTTGATCATTTTTGTTTACAGCACCTGAGCATTGAACGAGAAAGAACTGTTATCTTTCAGTGCTGGTACACCCAGGGTAAGTATGCAGTATTGCCAGAGAAAGGTTTGCATCACATTGAAAATACATCTCATTCCATTAGAGCGTTTTTGAGGAAATTAATTAATCAGAAGATGGATCATTAGCAGAATGTTTAAAGGTATCTACAATAAAGGATGTCTTCTTAGATTTAAGCATTCTGGGATATTAATAATACATTTTTTACTCATTCATCTTCCTGCTAATGAAATAGGTTATCTTTGTAACTTCAGTAAAGGACAGCTATTTTAAAAGAGAAGCTCAGAAAAGAGACTTTGTTGGCCTTTTTTAAAGATAGGACTGTAAGTACATTTTCAGAAGAATGGAAGGTCATGGTAAAGATGTATCAAAACAGCCTTTTCATGGCTACCACAAAGGTTTACAGTGCAATCCAAATTTAGTACTGCTTTAGAGAAGGCACATGAAAGCCCAACAGTTCATGGGGAAAAAAAGTTCTGATGAAGAACCTTGGTGTGAAAATTCAGGTGTCCTCTCTGTTCTTCTACCAAGACACAAGAAATGTCCAGCAACATCTCCAGAGTGATCCTTGCACCTCTTTCAGTGGAAAAGAGACACTTCTGCTGCCATTTATGAAACATGAACTGATGCTTTCCAGACACCATCCGTACATCAGCTCTTTAACACTGCTTTCCAATGCTTGCTAATAACACCACACCAATACTTTCACTGGCTGAATGAACTCAATAAATAGGACAAAGGAGCATCACTTGTCCTGGAGCAGGCTGGAGGAGCACAGTGCTGCAGACAGAAACAGAACCATGAGCTGGTGAGCCAGGAGTGATGAGACCCCAAAACATGGAGGGGGAGACATCTGAGCCCAAGTTTAAGCAAGTAAGGGGAAAGAACAGCCACATACCAAGTCAGGCAGAAGTGCTGCAACCCCAATGCAGCAAAGAGAAGGAGAGCTTGGCAGAAATATTTTTGACACTTAGCAAAAACTTTTAGTTTTGAGGGCCAGAAGCAAGCTATGCTGTGACAGTTATTTACAGTACATTCCGGGACCAGGAAACAATCTTCCCAGTATTAGACATGAGCTCCATATCAGTCTCCAGAATTTACTTAAAATAGGAACAAATATTTTTAGAAACACATCTGAAAGACAGTAACTTGATAGCCAGATATAAATTAAGTCTCACGAGAAAGTGAAATATTCTCAGATTTCCAGTCTAACATTCACACCAAAAACCTATTATTGGAGTATGAGTTATATTAAAATAATAGTCAAGTTTCTGTATATTCTTCTTAGCCTAATTCAGATTTTTAGTATATTTGATAAATTTTGAAAATACAAAGAATAAGCGTAGAAGAGTTCACAGTTCTCTGTCATGATAAAAACATTTTATTTAATTGAAATTATTATAATGGAGCATTTAATGTCTAAGCATGTTTCAAACCTAATGATATAATGTCACAGAAAACAAATTTTCCAGGGACAGCAAATCACCTGTGAATTTTTGGGAGGGATATGGACACTGTGAACACCGAACACAGCCAAATTCTTCAGTCCACAGCACAAACTACATGCTTCTCTTTCAGCTTCCTGCACATCCATCTATTAAATATGGCAGAACTGTTTGAAGTATAAGGCTCTGAAATATCTTTCACTAAAGTCTGTGGAAAAGAAACTTTGTCTTCAATTTTCAGGAAGCACCTTAGAGTCTTCGATTTTCTGCAATCTATGAACAGCTAATCACTATACCTTGCAGTACCAAGCTATGTAAGATGGTATTTTCAGACTCACTCCTTAGGCTGTGGATAAGACCACAATTAATTTAACTGAGAAAATAGTGAAGTTGACACTATTTTCTTACCAGCTAAAAGCCGTAATTTTTTGACTGCACTTGAAACTTCTGCTCCTGCAATGCAGAAGAGCACTTGAGAGCCAGAGAATTCACAGCAGTTACAGAGAAACATCCCTATTTAAGTCACATTGCAAAGTAAGTCAAGAGTGGTGGATCCCTTACATAGAATCACTACATAAATGCCTGACCATGCTCTGAAACTTTTATTTTCCCTGAGTATGTGATATTTCCTAGTCATGTATTTCCTTTGATATTTAGAGGTAATGGGGATAGAGACAGCCTTGTGTCTGGATGTTGATGTTATTGTCATGTTTCAGCAGCAGTGAGGTTATCTGTCAAAGCTTCACAATATATATATAATTTAAACCCTCAGTCATTTGTCTGCTACAGCAATTGCTGCTTTAAAATGTCTGAGCTCCTTGATAATAGCTAGTTATTAATAGAAATAAGGCAAAGAAAGAAACTACAGTAATTTCCTCCCACATGATCATTCTGTCATCTTTCACACTTGCATCTCATTTCCTGAAGCTGCAATCTGTGCTTCTACTCTCCTGGTATTTACTTCCAGACTTCCTTTATACAACAGTGTAAGACAAAAGAATTTATACAAAAATTAACGTTCAACTGAATTTAAGCATGAAATTCTAATGCAGCCCACAGAGTGTTCTTGCTATTCCAAAATCATTTTAAAGTAATCTTACAAATAATGAAGCCCTTTATATCAATAATTTTTTTGTTGTGTCCGTTGCATAAAATCAATTTATATTCTTGTATGTAGCTCTTGTCCAATCAATGGCTCTAATAAAGCCTATAAACTAGTGAAGTGACAGAGTTTAACTATGACATAGCAAAAATTCATAAGGAACAACATAAAAAATCTGTAAAATAATACGGAGAAATATTATTAATATTCTTGCCTTGGCACAGCCTTAAATTCACTATTTCCCCTTTGAGTTTTCTTTTTATTAATGGTTCTTATATGTTTCAATTTCTGCAGCCAGTAACCATGGGGCTAGTAAAATTAATTAAATAGGTACATGCACTAAGGAACCAAACATGAGGAGCTGAGATGTGCAGTTGAGGGCTACCTCTCACATTAGTTCAGTCTTGGAATTGGGTTGTGAAGTAATTGGCACCTCAGAATGTGATTCTGACAAGTGACTATATAAAAATGGCACCTTCTGCCTGAAAAGGATCTGCTCTCTACATATATTCAGTCATATATGCTGAATTCAATGAGTACCACATTTAACTTTATCATCAGGTGTTTTTCCACCATTACATTCACAGTATTATAAAGCTAAGAAAGTAAGGAGAATGCAGTAAGATTGTATTCCTCATCTGCACCATGAATGCAATTACAAACTGAACTTCAAAGACCTTTGAGAACTTACTTCAGATCACACAGTAAGCTCATGAAATTTGGGCTACATCATTCAGTGGTAGGTGGAAAAAGGCAACAGCTCAGCTAGTTTTTCAGATCCTATGGTAAAATTATGCTTTTGGCATTTAGAAAAATATAAATAGGTGGTATTTGGCATTAAAGCTTTAGATGCATCACTCAAGTGTATTAATGGGAAAAATACCATGTGAGTAAATTTTATAGATTAAACTTTGCAAATTCTGTATGATCAAGATGCAGACTTTTCAGGTACATTCATTCTAGTTTTAAATCTCCTCAGTAGGTCATCACACAGATCTCAACCAGACATGTGTAAAGTACCCAGGTGTGCACAAATACATCTTTCTCTAAATATATATCATAGGTATATTCCTCCTGGATGTGCATTAATTATATGCTACTATTACTGCAAGAAAGCAAACAACAGCAGTTTTGAGTCCAAGATTTTCTTGTGAACAGATGTGGGGGTAATACACAATTTTCATAAACTGTGATGCTGTCAAATAGGTTTTTCAGGGTTTCTTCAGCCACATCATAGCAGTACTAAAATCAGGAACAATGTTGCAAAATCATGAAAAGAAGCTGACTGATTGTGACAGTTTCTGTTAATTACATGAAAATTAATATTTCCTGAATGTTACCAGTGCAGGAAAGAAGAATATGGGGACACAGGAAGCATCTGCACTTAGATTTGGTTTTAAAGTTAGTATATTACATAAAAAAGTTATTTGGTATCTATGGTTAATTGCTATACACAGATTTTTAAGACAATCTTATCAGCACATGGAAGTAAAATGGTGAAAATTGAAACTAATTGTCCCATAATGACTGATACTTATTCCTCCTGTTGAGAATGATACGCCATCATCCAATAGCCTTCTGCACACAGCAGGAGGGAAAATTACCAATCAATTACATGACATTTAATTTCCAACGTGAAACATTTTTCTATTGAAAGAAAGAAATCAAAAAAACCCTAATCTGAGATTAATAACCATGCACTCCCTATGGTGTTCTGGAAAGACATCTTTTTAAAAGATGGCCTTATGCACATCTGAATTTTTTTTTAATAACTGATAACCTTAAAATGAGTTTATAAAGTATTAGTATAAGCAGTGATTTCTGCTGTTAGTACAACTATTGCTTGTTCTGTGATTATTTCTTCAGATGATCAGTTTAGCAAGGATCCCAACCACAAGGATGTTGTATCCAGCTCACACATGAGCAATACCAGAGAACAGAACCTGCAGAATAAAGATAAGGAAGTAACAAAATAAAATAAAAAAATGAAACGACTTGGTTTTGTTGTTGCTGTTGAAATAAAGTTAAGGATAAATTGTAATTTAGTGATTTTCATAGGTTTAAAACTTTTAGGTTTTTTTCACATGGAAATGCTTGGTGTGGTCATATTCCCTTCTCTTCTGTAGACCAGAGAAACCTTGTATAATAAAGCTTTGATTCCCTTTGACACATGACAGACTAAGCCTAAGGTTATCTTCAGTGAGTGAGTTCCCATGACTTGGGTTTTGCATACCCAGTGTTGCTACCTCCAAGAGAGGAGTCATCACTGTTCAGCTTTTGCACAAAAGGACTTGCATGCTAGTCTTCAGGCATCACCTCTAAGAAGGTGCTGGAGACAGTTCAGAAGAGAAGCAAGATTTATGAGTCACTTCTGTTTTTAGCAAACCCTGCTGACTAGACAGCTTCTCTCTCAGCATGCTGGCTGCTGAGCATCCCATTTTGACGTACTCACACTTCCAGATACAGTTCAAGGATGGAAGGAGCATTCCAGCATCAGGAATTTTCTAATCTAAACCATGACCTCCATTTGCTCTGCTTTCATAAACAAGAAGACAAAAGCAGTCCAGTGTCTCTGCCTGACAGTATGGATCTTCTGCATCATGAATATTCCTCACCTCCATCTGGTGGTTCTGCACAGGTTTGAAAGAAACTTGGTGGACTGAGGCCAAGTGAGATGCCTGGGTTGAATTCAGGAAGCAGCCCTTCTGCATGCCTCTTTCAGGATGGCAGATCCCAGAGCATCATGCCCTTTTAGACTGATGGATGGATCTACCCTAGATTCGGACAACAGTCTGCAGCAGCATTCTGACTGAGGCAGTGATTGATAGATCATTCTGCCTCATTAGCCACTTACTGCTGCAGGAGGGCAACTAAGGTTAGTGCTATTGCCAAAACAACCTGAGGGAGCTAGAAATCCTACTTAATAGGCAAGGCTGATTTATTGCTATTGCTGGCATTCCCAATTTTCTTCTGGGCACTTCTTTCTTCTGACCCAGTACAGTGCTCTTTGTTTTAAACCACTGATTCAGTACAAGTTCAAGGGGAAAGTGTTGTTCATCAAAAGCGTTTAAGTAGATAATTCAGTTTTTCAAGTTTGTGGATGGATATTTGAGCAAATTTTACTTAACCTACGGGTAATTAAACTTGGAACACTCTGAACAGCTCACTGGTTACAGAATGGTTACAGGAATGTTATTTTTAATGCAGCTCAGTAGATACTCCTACTGCAGTTAAGTCTGTAATAGCTAAACACCTTGGAGCATGTTGTCACACATCCTAAGTTTTCCTGTAGATTTAGCAGATTGAGTTAATTGTCCAACTGAGACACCAAAAGAAGGGCTGAGTGTACACTAAGTGCTATACAGTTAACATCCACACAGAAAGAAACAAGTTTTGAATAAGCAAGTGAACATGAGTGAACCTAAGAGTTCTACTTCATATAGACATCTTATTGATATAATTTTAAAAACAACCTGTTATGTTTCAGTTCTTATTTTCTTGATGGTCACATTGTTTAATTGAATGCTTCAACTTTTGTGACAATGCTTTGTTTCTTTGTTGCTTCCTTTTTTTCTCACCTATTTTGTTTACTGTAAACCTCTAGATTGAGATATGGAATTACAGGTGCTTATTAAATAGGTCAAAAACCCCCTAATCTATAACCATGATCAATTTAAAACAGAAAACAAAAAAAGCCTTACTGATCATATTTGCATAGGAAAGTAGGATTATCTGTTGCCACAGAACGAAGACAATTAGTTATGTTTTCAGTTCCCATCTTTTTTTTAGGTCACCATAGCTAGCGTGAAACTATGCACTTTATCCAGCTTTTCGCTGAAAAATTAAACTTTTGCTGTTATGTGATCTGTGGCCTTCCAGGTGTGACAGAGCAGACTTGAAGATTGGAAGAGATTCTGTACTAAGGGTACACATCTTCTGAGGTCATGTGCTGTTTGGCTGGTGAACTTGGCCTAGGATGAGGATGATATGCAGAAAGAGGTTCTTTCTACTGTTCAAGAGGAGTGGCCAGGATAAATGAGCGATAATTTTAACTGCATTTAAATCTTCTGGTAGCTGGTTTGTTTTTTTTTCCCACCTCTGCAATCTCCAAATCAAAGTGAATTGCTCTGAAAAGGGATGAGGGTACTGGGTCAAACAGAAGCAGGATGTAGGAAGGCTAGCATGACCTTTAAGCTCCTTTCAGTACAGGTGTTTCTGTCTTATGACATGGGCATTTTGTCTTCACTAAATCATGTAAACACAGGACTGGACTCAAATGATAATGCCAGCACTATCTGAAAGAACCTGGTCCTCTATAACTAATTATTAAAGAAAACCTTGGCTTCCTCTAAAAAACTTGCAGCTAAGAGCTTTCCAGAGATTATACCTACATTATAAAAAATGAGAAAAAAAGAATTCAACATGATTGATGAAATTGTTTGCTTTATCTTTAGAAGAAAGTAATAAATAAGTCAGCATTTCAAAATTCTGTGAAGAGAAAAGCTATCTGAGAGAAAGCACACGGATGCATTGTTCTGTAGCAGGGGCATTTGATGAGCTACAGAAATCTCTTTGGAAGAGAAAAGATGTATTATAGTGTGTGAAAAGCAGAAATCTTCAGTAACAGGCCGTTATCTAGCTGCTAAGGGCTGGTTCTCAATGAAAACAGAGCAGAATTGAATAGATAGTTTAAGCACTGTGAGGTAAAAGCAGAAAATTGGACTTAGAGCACAAGGGACATTCACAATGGAATGAAAGTGCGGTAAAGTGCTAAGAATGTGACAAGAAGAAGATTATCATAAATATAAAGAGTCGAAAGTCAAAGTTTTGCCTTCACTTCAACAAAGCCCTTGGAGAAAAAAAGGGAATTAGCCCTGCTGGAATGTACATAAGCAAAGAGAAAAGAAAGATGAAAAGCAGAATACCACTTCAAGGTCATTTTAAACTAACCAGCAACTACTAAACCTCTAATTACAAGCTTGCAATTCTTGTTTATTTATTAGCAATTCCTAGCAAAAAAAGAGGTAAAATCTGAGTTCAACATAGTTTTGAAGTTCATTCTGTTCATATTTTTGCTGCCAAAAAGCAAATAGAATAATTTAAAATTATTAAAACCTAGAAAACAAAGACAAGTTTGTAAACGGAAAAATATATTAGCTAATTCTTTTACCAAACATTAAATAGCGTATTTTTCTTGTCTTCTGTCCCTTCACAAAAAAACTAACAGCTTTAACTTCACAGAACACCTAAATAAATGAAAGCCAAGGCACCTCCTCAAAACTTAGGAACAAGCAGAGCTTCCATGCTGTACAAACATGCTGTCCACTTTCTGTCAAAAAAACCCCCAAACTTGCCTGGAGAAGTTCCCACCAAAAGCCCCTTCCTATTGAGATCTGCACTAATGCAGCAACTGTGTTTCAGCCATTATCAGCTGCCACAGTAGAAGAGAGAAGCATTTATGGCAAGGAGTGATATTTGTTTTTAATCCACAGGCATAAGCCATATCTGGAATTTTCATCACCTTTCCAACCATTTGAAAACAGTAATTGTTATCTCTGTTAAATGCCTTCTCTTTCTAAACCAATACTCTCCAATGCAAACTATAGTCACAGCTGCAAAGGAAATCTACTGCCAAAATACACCACTGGGAGAGAAGAAAATATAGTGGCAGGTGGCTCTCTCCCAAGTGGAGTGCCATCTCCCTGAAACACTGTTGGCTCTTGTAGAAGAAATGCTAAAGAGCAAAGAACTGCAATATCAGCCAGGCAATGTCTGTCAGTGGATGTTACTAATGGGAACAAACTAAAGGCTGTACCTTTAGTATAAAAAGATGGAAAGGCTCAGGAAGGCTGAAGCACTGGGATGCCTTTGCTTCCATGCAAGGCGAAAATAACCAACGTTTTGTAAATTTTTTTAGTTAGGTTGGAACTCAGCAGTATTCTTTACTTCCCTCACTCTTACATTTCTTACTCTTTCTATTTGCAGATTCCTGACTAAAGCCAGTGACTGCTTCACTAGATGTCTGCCTGTCCTACATTCCAGTCCCATGAGTTTATCATCACCAGGGACAGTTTAAGGAATCAAGCTCAGAGAGGTGATATAGCCCCTCAGTGCAGCTCCACCAAGCAAACTATGATGGCACAACACATCATGAAACACACGTTCCCTGTGACATGGGAATAGCTCAACACAGAAGCTTTTTCTGCTGATGGAGTGGACTCAATTAAAAGTGGGAATCTACAAGGTGAGACAGTGCAGCTGAGAACTGCCCTACAGCACAAAGTCCTCTGGTCAGAGCTCACTTCAGAGGGAACTTGCCTAAAGCTGTGCCAAGAGAACACTGAAGTTATCCTCTGAAACTCTAAAAAGTCACCCCTGGAGCCTTTATATTTCTACCTTTTTATCTAGCATAACAAGAACCGATAGTTATATGCTCATTATATATTTTACTGGGTCCTTTGCAATGCTCAAATCAAGAACTTTTAGATTTACAGTGCAGCAACTTTCCCGCTCATTTTAGTATCAGCAGTAGTAGATTCTGAATCTAGTCTTACCCGTGTTACAAAACCACAAGTAAGCAGAGAAATAAATGGATACTGGATCTTAAGTATCTGTATTCTGCTTATGAAAGGCAACAACTGCCTAGCATTTACAGCAGGGATTACAAACGTGACAGCTACATTTATTTCTTCTCTATGTAATTATTTCTAGCAGGCATATTTGGACTTTGCTTCTTTTTGTCAAAGCCTACTCACACTCCTTGTCACAAACCATCCTGGAACAAAATGGGCAAGTGACACCTGCTGTGAAATGAGAAACTGATCAATCATAAAGGTTGTGAATGATTTTGAAAAATATACTGACTAGCCTAGAAGGTTTTCAGGTCTGCCTTTATATCTTCATACATGTGCACCCTCAGTGACATGTTGTAACAGGTCTTCAGCCTGGACATCAGAACCAGCACACTGTGGTGCATTGGAGTATCTACACGCAGGAGAGGTTAGACACGTAACTAACTTTTTATCACTTGATATCTCAGCACAACCTGCATTAACATTTAATTTTTCTTCTTTACTTATTTGGTGGTTTTAGCCTCTTCCCCTTGCTCATGGCAGTTTTTTCACTCTCCTCTTCTTCATCCTGGTGTGTGACTCATGCTCTCCTAAGAATCACATTTCTCTGCTTCACTAACCAACTTTATTCTATCTCGTTAGATCCCTGTCTCTCCCAGACATTTTTCTGTTCTCTATACTCTTACCCTCTATCTCTATGCCTACAGTCACCGTGCAATCTTAATATATTTAGCTATTCATGCCTTTGAAAAATCTCCTCCTACACCTTCATAATTCTCCTGCTATGCAGCAAAACTCTTACTTACTTCTACCTCCCCTTCCTCTCATCACCTCTCCCTTCCTGCCTCTGCTCTATTTATTCAGTTCCGCTTATCTAACTGAGGCCATAGTTATGTCAGCAGATCTCTGCAGAGCAGACATGTCAGCACAACTTCTAAGCAATGTCATTATTCTGATAGAAGCAGTTTTTGTCAGCCTATATTACCCAATTTCAGAAGATGGTGTAACTGCACCAGCAAACGCGCCTCCTCTTCAGCACTTGTTCCTCCAACACTCGTGGTGCGAATGGGTCAGCAGCCACAGAACAGGCAGGCTGTTCAGCCACACTTGTCAGACAGCCCTTGATGCAGACACTTCACTTTTAGAACAACAACAATAACGAAAAAGCAACAAAGAATGGTATTTACGGTGGAGGAAGAATACCTACTTGAATGCATGCATAGATCCTGATATAATCTGTGTCGACCTAAATGGGCTAAGGAAGGGGCTCAGTTTGCAGAGTACAACATCAACTGCTCAGTACTTCAGAAGCAAATAAGTACTTTAATTTAGCATAGTTGGAGTGAATAATAACCAATTATTCTCAGGTCTCTTTTCATAAATCACAACTGCTTAGGAGTGATGGAAATTTTCATTTTAAATGTCTGTTGTTAGAACACAGGACTGAAAAAAGGTTTGTGTAAGAAAAGACATTACAATAGCATAGGAGACAATG
The DNA here is from genome assembly GCA_034336665.1 of Luscinia megarhynchos. Lineage (NCBI taxonomy): Eukaryota > Metazoa > Chordata > Aves > Passeriformes > Muscicapidae > Luscinia > Luscinia megarhynchos. The sequence continues at coordinate 33,708,005 of CM067564.1, forward strand.
GACTGTTTTTAGCAACCTTGTTCATTTAATTGTGTTTTGCAGCTGAATGATTCCAGTACAAAACTTAATTGACTATACTTTGAGCCCACCACTTATAATGGAAACTAGTACTGAAAAGGTAAAAGGAAACTGGATCTTGAGAAAGGAGGTCAGGGATGATTTTTAACTTCTGTTAATACAGATCTCTATAAACTCTTTTGGGTTTTTATTCCAAAAAGCCTCTTACATTGTGTTGTAGGAATACTCAAGAACCTCTCTATCTTGGGACACAAGAGAGAGTGAAAGTACTTTGTGTAAACAGAAATGTACTGGACGTGTCCTTCGGGAAGAGAATTGTAATGTGACCGAAACAGTCTTCTCCCACCGTCTTTGAAGATACTTTCAAAACCCTCATTCTCATTCTCAAAGTCTCATTCCTTGTCCACTTATAAAACTGTCAGCAGTAAAGGATTGGAAGTAACCTCCCATGACAGATTACTACACAGCAAGTTGGTTAAGGATTTCTTGCATGCCTGTTTGAAGCATTTGATTCTAAATACTGCCAGCCAATACATACTACTTTGGATGGGTACTAACCTATATTATACTAGATGGAATATAGATTTTATCTAGTATAGTAAATCTCTGTAATTCTGTATAAACACTACTTGGCCATATTCCAAGATCTACTACATTTTTATTGCATTCCTTATACACAAACCATGAATCATGGTTAGGCCCTGTAAACATGGGAAAATAATAGCCATTCAACTCATCTTCATTTAATTATACAAAAAATGGCTATAATGTTCAAGAAGCCAAGAAGTTAAACAACCCAATTCACATCTGATGTCAGAATAACTGCTTGTTCCACCCTACAGTAATGCATTGCATGCTGCTTTGAAGTAATTTTAAGTGTCACTATCCAGTGCGTGGTATATTCAAGGCTAGCCACAGATTCTTTTCTGTTTCTGCCTATTATTCCTTCCTTCAAATGAAATTTTCAGTTTTTATTGCCTGGTGTGGAATTTTTTGTTTGTTTGTTTTGGTTTATTTTTATTGAGTAAGGCAGGGGTATAAATCAGAGGAAGAAGAGTTAATGCTTGAAAATAACCTCTTCACACATTAGCCACTCAATATTAATTACAAGTTCTTGTTCTCCATGCCTGAACAGTCTTTTCTGAGTACATCTTAAACTGAAGATTGTATCAAACTTGCTATGCTTTCAGTAGACCTCATTGAAATGCTCTGCTGTTTAAAGAGAATGTAAGTAGTGAAAAATGGGATTCTTATTGTTTGAAGTAATCACCTTCCTTGTTTTGGGAGCAGTTATGAGAACTGTAAGAATCAAATACATACTTTAGTTAAAATTCAGATTTTGTAACTGAGCAGAGTTCTGGGCAGGCATACAGTATCTGTCCAATGCAGAGAACAGTTTTTAGCCAAGAAAACCCATCTGTGGTGGAAAAAAAGAAAGCAGAATCTATTCTAACATCTTTTTTATCCTGTACAGCTTGTAAACTGCACAGCAGTGTTTTTTTGGTGTGTTCAGTTTCCTAGCACAGAAGAAACACTTTCTGTGACATACTACATTATCATTGAAAGAGCAAACTGGTGAAAATTAATTCCACAAGCTGTAAGCATTGGACATAGTTCAAAGATCTTACAACCCTCACAAATTTAACAACCTCAAATCTTTCCCTTGAAAACAGGAAAATAACATGTAAGACTTAAAGGTACCAGAAGAATAAGACTAAAACTGCTTGCAAATTCTACCTTTGAGTATGAAATTCTGGCATTTCTATTTGTTCATATCAAGATGCTTGTTTCAAAATTAAGAATAATTTGTACTCAGTAATTTTCTGGCTTTTTACTAACAGCTCTAGTAGGCCAGTATTTCAGTTGTAAACATAGAAACATAAAACAGGTTTTACAACAGAAACTGCAGTTTGGGGTTTTTTGAGAAGTTAGAAAAAATATCTGTAATACAAAATACTGCAAAATTTAGTAAAAATAGATTAGCAATGGTCTGTGGTACTTAATTTACATTTTAAACGCCTAATTAAAGTAATTAATTTGTAAAGACTTTAGATTTGTACATCTGTGAGAGTTGAGAATTAATAAAAAATTTACAACTTTACGAAACCTCCTAGTGGATTTTCACCTGCTAACAGAGCAAGTATTTCCAGCAGAGGGTACAATATTGTCACATTTATTATATGTGTATTAATAAAGCACTTCGATGCTAAAATTCATTTATGTCAACACATAATGTTGACAGAAATTTAAAATCTTATGACAGCACATCAGATTTTGTTGTGGTTTGGGTTTCAGTGAATTCTGATATATAGAACACATTATTTCAGGATGCTTCACATCTTTAGTGATGTGGCATGCTAAAAAGCAATATGCAATCATATTAAAACTATCACAAGCTACAAACTGTAGGTATCAAAATTGTAATTTTAGCTTATGTTTTGTATTGCCCATCTCCCAGACATTAAGAAGACTTCTCAGGATTTATGCAAGATAGCTTCTTTCTCTAAAGACACATTAATAGTACCGTTTTTATTGTCTACATTCTAGAGGTTTCATATGATTTGATTCCCAAAATATCTTATCAGAAATCTTGATTTCTAATTCATCTTTGAAGTTTGAATGCATTTTTCATAAGTTCTAAAAATAAGGCCTTCTGTCTTTTGCAGAGGCATGTCATGCATATGTATGAAGGCACCGTGACAAAATTTGAAGGCATTTTAAGAAATCTAAATGGAAGGGAAAACATAGTAGCAAATTATGATGCAGCATTTTAGCCTTTTACATATGGGGAATCTTTAAGTATGTCAATATAATTATGGGCAGCCTAGTGACAATGGCAGAAAAAACAGGGTCGTGCACTGGTGTTACAGACTGGAGACTGTTGCAGGTGGAGTCTAAAAGTGAAGTACTCATTTTCTGGAGCTTAACATCTTATTGGAATGTGTGGATAACCTTAAACATGCTATCCAAATTACACTGAAAAACAAGCATAGAGGAAAGAACAAAGCTTCTGAAAATTGCTATTCTTGAGTGAGACTGATCCATAGAGTTGTGCAAGTTTAGTTCACTGTTTCCATGTTAAAAGAGCTGAGTCTGTGTCAGATGGGCAAGGTCCTATGAATGACCAAATATACACATTAGATTTTTAGACAAAAAGTCTGGGCTGATTTCAGATACAGGTTTCCTTCTCCTCTTTACAGGTGATGTTATCTCAAGACAGAACTAGCATCTGCCCACATCCATTCCTCCTACTGCAGAGGGAATTCAGTACTACTGATGGGAAACAGACCACTCTGCAGGGAAAATGCTAATCTAGACCTGCCTATGATGGGGAAGAGAAGGAAATCCTGAAAGCGGTAAATATCAAGGGATAAAACCATAGGATAAATTACTTAAAAAGTGCTGGAGGTAGTAAAACAGTCATAGAAGAAGGTGACAGACAGAGAGGTGTGATTGCTGAGTGCAATTCAAGAGAGAGAACAGGAAAGCAAAAGGAGAACAAAGTGAGAGAACATTCTAAGAGAAAAGTTAAAATATGGAGAAAGGGAAAATGCAACAAAAGAGTGAGTCATAAGTCCTATGAAAAGTCACAAGAAATAAAGGAAAAATGGCAAGGAATGAATAAATTAAAAATTCACAATGCTAAGGTTCTTTTATGTGGTCTAGGTATTTTAATCACCATGTTAAGAACACATTCTAGAGATCCTTCAGTTTAACCAGTGAGAAGTCTTGTTCTGATCCCTCCAGTTGTGTTGCATATAGGCAAAACCTTACAAAAGGAAGGCCTTGCAAAATGATGTCTCAGGGCTGTTACTTGGGCTAAGCAGAACAGGACTATGGGAAAGTGACTCAGCTGAATTAGAGGTGGAAAAACAAGTTATGTAACCATCATGTGTTCATATCGTGGTCTATGGTGGTTGGTTGAATTATGTCTGCTCTGATTTAAAACCATGTAGCTGATAAAGGTTTTTGCAATAAAGGTGCTCTGCCTGGGGACTCTGCTTCGCACACTACTGCACAATATTACTGAACATGCTGACTTACATATTTAAATATTACATATTTAAATAGTGAAAGAAGGAGAAAGAGAAGTATTTATTTTTACCACCAGGCACCATCTTGCAAGCAGGAGAAGCAGAGTGAGCAGGACAGCTCAGAGGGATGGGTAACTTTTCCATCTCCATTCAAAGCTTCTGCTCTGACACAGACACTGGGGAAATTTTTGCTGAGTTCTGCCCATTAGCTGGTATGATCCCTGGTGACCCACTTCTGGTCTGTGCCTCCGAGCCACTAAGTAATCCTGCTCTAATCCATGACTCTAGAAACCAAGAAGATTGGCTTGTTTGGCACAAAGGTTCATTTAAAGCCATCAAATTTTATGAGGCAATTTTAAATGGGCTTTCATGTTGTATTTATAAATACAACTTCTTTATGAATTCTCTTTACATAATCTTCATTCATCCTTCACAGCTGGCCATTATCACACAGTGTTAAGCAGTTTTTCTGAAACCAGCACCCCATTTTATAACAGCAAATGAAGCACCCATGCTTGTACATTCTGCACAGTGTGTAAAGGAGCAGTCTGAAAATTCCTAGATACAGCAAACAACAGCGAGCTGTCTACCACATACAGTGCTGCAATGACCTTCTGTATTTGCTCCCATATGTCCTCTGTGAAGACCAAAAAATGTTCTGAATATAAATAATTCGACTAGGGAATCCAAATTATTTTCCAAAACAAAGAATGCGACGATATAACCAGTTAAACAAACAAAAGCCTACCACTATCTCCATTCTATTGTTTGTAAGTAAACCAATGTGGAAAAAATCTCACCTGTGCCAGAAAGTCAAAACTTCATGTTAACCATAGAAAAAAATTAGACAACACTTCACCTTCACACAAGAGCAATAGGAATATTGTACATTTGTATTAAAAAATGCTTTTGCTTAGGAAAACTTATATAGTAGTGTATCTTGGTAGAATTATATACAATTATGATTTATGTAAGTAAAGATATATATTTCTTTGTCAAGCCTCAAAATAAATGCATCCTCAATCTCTAAAAGAAAAGGTCCAAACATAAAAGGAAAGAAATGAGCAGTAAAATCTACAGAAATTTTCTTTGGGTATGTGGATCATAACTGAAAACAAGAATTCTCATCCTAAAGACTACAAATACAGAAGTCTGGAACTGCCATAAATACCACATAATAGTAAATTATATAAGCAGTTAAATAATTTAATAATTGTACAGAAAAAATGCATTTCTCAGTTAACTAGTTTGTCTATTCTAGACAAATTTCAATCACATTGCAATCGGAGCCAGCCTTATGCAAACCTTACTTATCCTTACTTATTCACAGGTATTGGAGATCTTAATCCATGATCAACAAGAGACTGACTGCTCATAGAATGGGAAACCCAATGCAAGACCGAGTTGCTATTTTGTAAACACCCCTGAAACAGTGCAATCCATGGCATTTTGAAAATAAAACAAAATAAAGCCGATTGAAAGCTATGAAAAAAGTTTTACAATTGCTGTTATTCCACTAATCAACATGCTTACACTGAGGTGTACTGTCCAGAACATGTAATTTATATTTTAAAAGTAATTAGATCTCAAAGGGTGAAAAAAGTCTTAACAATGAGTACAAAATGTTTTAATAAAAATTTACATGTCTTTTGGACTTGCTGTCATCTATAGTGACTGTGCAATAAAAACAAACAAGACAAAAAATACCTGTAGTAAAACTGAGAATTGTAAGGAGATTATATGAGTTTTAAAATATCTACTATATAACAGACTTAAGGGAAAAAAACGCATACAAAAGTAGTGGAACACATCCTCAAAAATGTTAAATATTATATAAAGACTTCATACCTAGATTTTTATGACAGATATTAGAATAAATTTAACAGAGTAAGTAATTAAGACCATGGAGGGACTTTGGTCAAATTAAGAATTATTCTGGTCTGATGTAGCAGGTGGTCTGAAAAATGCTACTTCAAGTCAAGAATGAAGAATACTTGGTAGAACATCATGCAGATTTCATATAGTGGAATGAAAATTAATTTGGCCCAGTAAGATAAAAAATTATGTGAAAGTGGAAGTTGTGACAGAATTCTGTCAATTTATCTAATTCTTTTAATTAAAGAAAAGCTGTATAAGATGGCCTGAACTGTTGTTCAACTCTAAGTATTTGATTCCATGTAATAGTCCATATCCTACTACATTGTAGCACCTCCTTGACAGTATTCCTTTTCCGTGTTACCTCAAAATGACTAAAGCTCCTCTACATCCGAAAAAGTGGTAAAAGTGGGTAAATTGTGGCAAGTTCCTTAAAATTTTAACCTGTCTCTGTATTAAAGCTACAGAGTGAAGCAGTGGTTCAGATGCTATGAATAAAGAATGAAGTTCTGTTTTGGAATTTGAGGAAATGAACAGATTCACTACCAAGCTGTTGCTATTCCAGAAATGAACTTTGGATATTTGACGTACAAAAAAAGGGCAGAATCAGAAATTCTGATGTAAAGAATGAGGACAGTAAATAGTGATTCAGTGCTTTAATTTAAAAGGATTTTTTTGGGTAAAAAGCACTATACATCTATGAAGCTATTAAGTTCCACATGATCAGCAGGATTTTGCCTCAGAAATGGTAATATTTTACTACACACAAGGAAGTGACACCAGTAAAAGTGACACCACCTCACTTAAGAACATACTGAAGTACATTGTCTGCTTTAATGAGACTTTGATTTATAATTTAATTGTCTCAAAAGAGCACGCTGATTTGCTTTACTGTGCAGGGTGGCTATTCATTATTAGAGGGAATGTTCTCTGTTATTAACCTGTATCTTCTATGTAATCCACTTTGCTTGGCGAGTATTTTTAGCAGGAAACATGGCACAAATTCCAAATGCAAAATTCTCTGCATATTTCAGCGAAGCAATGTATTTGTTAATTTAAACTCAGGAAAAGATATTTTAAGTTAAGTGGTTACTGAAATACCTAAGATTGATCATGTCTTCATATTGAGAACAAATTAAAAAGCTGAGTCTCACATCTTAGATGAAAACAATCAGCTTTATAACTCACTTGAGCATAACTCACTGCAATGAATGGGGATGAGAAAGGGCAATTCTTTTACTGTTTCAAATGACATTCATCATATAACATATCTTTAGAAAACAGCATCACCATGGATTTTCAGAGATTCTGAGAAGATATAAACCTTTCTGAATACAATGGAAAAGAAGGTACTCAGCAATTTTGAAAATCAGGTTATTGAAAGGCTTTCCTAACATCAGATTATTTTAGCTTTCTTGCTGCAGAACAAACTTAAGACAAATGAATTCTGATTTCTGAAGAACTCGCTTTAACTTCTCAAGCTTGTATTTAATTGAAGAGGTGTACATAATGTTATGATCATTAAAAAGCTACCAGCTCTGCAAGCTCCTTTTGAGGCTGACTATCTCAGTGATTGTGTTATTTTAGTCAGTAGATGGCATTAGCTGCCTCAGTGTTAGTTTTGCTGTGCAATTTATCAAGAAGTGGGTCAGCTACAGCCTGTGGCTCTGTGTATGTTCCCAGCAGGCTGAGAGAAAAAGAAGAGAAAAGATTTTGTTTTCTTTTCTTAATTACTCTTGCCATATTTTAGTTGTTTCACTGGACAATATAATTACACAATAAGGAGCAGATTCCACAGCAGGTACACATTTTCAGACAACAGAATAAGAAACAGGTAGGATAGCACAGGCATTTCCCTTCAGACAGCAAATCCTTCTGCTGTAGGTATTGCTCAGGATTACAGGGGGTTGGCTTGAGGATAGAAAACTGTGCAAAGCCATGAGGGAAAGACAGCTGACACAGCTCTAATGCTCTTTCAACCCCTCTGCTCCACTAGACTCCTTCCAGCTCCTTTTACTAACGAAGAGAGGAGCATGTTATATGTCATACAAATTCATCAGCATGATTTGTGTTTTGCAGATATTTTTACATCTAGCAGTTGTTAAAAAAGATGTATTTCAGTAATTCTTATGATAAAACTTAGGCTGTAAAAATACACACATGTATATACACTACAGACAAAATCTTAATCCTGTATTATTCAAACATCCAATGGGAATGTTCAAATATTCCTGTGAAGTGACTCCAACCCAAACCCTGCAGTTAAACACCATGAAAGTGTGTTTGTACGTGTTTGAGACCACGATCTGAAAGTGCCTAGTGCTGAGCAGGAAGCAATTCTCCCTTATGTAAAAATAATTCAAGCTGATTTTTTTCCCCCTTCCATAACAGGATGAATTTGGCAAACTTCAAAGTCCTTTTCTGCAAAATTTGAAATATTTTCACTCCCTGCTTCCACAGCCAGTGATTAGAATATGCACCAGGAATGTGCGAGAATCCGAAAGCCCTGTCAGTGCATTTGCCACAGCCCTGTATAATGCCCTGGCCACTCTGCTGGGGCTGGGGAGACTTTGCAGCCTGGAAATCCCTTCCTGCTTCCTCAGCCATCACAAACCACTGCATACATTCCCACTGACTGCTTTCAACTGGCAGATACTAGCTGCACAACTGAAAAAAACCTGCCTTTTTTTTTTTTTTTTTAAAGGCAACAACTAACAGAATTTCTCATTTGCAGTAAATGATTCCTCTTGAAATTTCAGATGTTTATTTTGGTTTAGTACCAAAACTAAGGCAACCTTCCAACTACAAACGTAAAGTATTTTCTGAGGAACACATATTTTTAATCCAGAATGAATGTGCATATTAGGTTTTGCATTTTATAGCAAGAATAGTTTTATCCCAGAAGAACAGCTCTATTCCTTTATGTTACTTGCCAACTCTGATTATTGATATTTATGAGAGGTGAACTTATATACTTAAATGTTTATATGCTCCAGCAAAACAATCAGTGACTGCACCAGTCCCTTTAGTACAACTACAGTCAATCAGAGACTTGGGTAAATTTGGCCTTGGTACTTCATATTCTGATATATCGACCCAAATGCTGACCCAAACCAAGCTAGACTTTTTCTCAAATTGGCACTGCATCTAAGTGCAATGAGTGAGTTATAAACAAATATCAAATGATCCCTTTTCTTAAAATGCTCCATTAGCAGGATTATCCTATTCCAACCCTCTAAATAAAAATGTTTAGAGTTCCTTTACCTAACTAAACAAAGTATTCTCTTGCTGTAGGGGGAGTGGAAGAGTAGCATGGAAATGGCAGCAGGGAAATATCAACTAAGGTTTGTATCTGGGAAACTGAAAGACATTAAAAAAATGACTTCTTCAGGTTTGTACACAGTATTATGGAAAAGCTTATTCCCAAATTTCCCATTCCAGTATCTCTGGGAAAAAAAAAGAAAAATAAATATGCTGCCATCTGTAGCTCTCTAAATGCCAGTATAAAACAAAATCGTTATACTGATAATAAAGTCAGAAGATAAAAACAAATAAGCAAAATCAGCAGGACTGTCAAACAGACAAATCTTAAAATGCTGCCTGATGCATTTTCCTCACAAGCACATTTCCTCTCCCTCATATTTCAGCATTTCTGATAGTTCAGTTTTCTATAATGCCCAGCAGCACAGCACAGCTTCTTCATAACTTGGAGGTAAACATGGGCTCAATGTTTAAATGAGACATTAATACACAGTCAGCTATCTAGAAATCAGGGGTGTGATGCTGGTTTTTTTTTTTTTTTTTTGCTGTCAGTGCTCCAGACAGTAACGTGAAATGGAGGAAAATGAGTATAAGAAGTTCTTATACATACAGAAATGCAGGACACCATTTCATCAATAGTAAAAGATTTTCTCTCCTGCCATTAAAACAGCCAACACTGGAAGCATGAACCCTTTTGCCAGTCTAAATATGGTAGAGACTAGAGAGCTCATGAAACACAAAGCTTCCCACAAGGAATTCGCAGATAAAGACCACAATTACTGCTGAAATTAACCAAGAAAATAGAATGAGGATTTTTTAGGACTGTAACCCATCTTTCTCTGTTCTCACAAAATTTATGTCACATGTCACATGTCTGCATAATTATTTATTCTAAAAAAAAAAAATAGGACTTTGGCTTCAAATTTTGGACATAACATTTTTTCAACAATGACAATTTCAGTCCCAAAACATTGACTTGCCAGAAGACCTGAGCTGCTGTCTGCAAATTCAATGACATTGAAAGCTCAATAAAGTACTTTGCATTGGAACTCACCGGACAGAGAGAACAAACAAAAAGACTCAGCTCTAAAGGGAAAAGAAGAATTTACAAAGATTCAAAGCAGTGATTTTTCTAAAAATATTTTTCCAAGGTTGAAACTGGTATTTGCTATTTTAGGTAGAAAATTGGAAGAAATGAAATTTCAAGACAAGCAGGAAAGTATCAGATATGAATGCATGTCTAGATAAAGATAGATAATCATTCATATATACTTAATTCCCTGAACAATGCAATGACAATAAAACCTCTGAATACATTAGGACAACTATTATTAGTTAAAACAAGTATGCAGAGTTTTTTCAAAACAGGAAAAAACTCTCCAGCAACTCTTCAGACATGAAATGACAGTCTATATAAAAGATTAATTTATTTTTAAAACTGGCAGTTATTTCCAAATTTGCAATTTACAACTACTTAAATATCTGTTGAAAATTTAGTGTCACATCTGAACAGTCTATTTCCCACAAAGTGCATGTTAACATTACTAGGCTACTCCATATGAATTTGTAGACCTATTTTAACACAGTTAAGGATTTCATAAAGTGCAGCCCTTTCCTACAGAGAAGGAGGACAATAAGGCCAATTATCAGTGTGAAATTATTGATTTTTCTAGGTTTCCATTTCACCCATCCAGCTGCATCTCCCCAGCAAAGTCAGGCCTAAGTGATTCAGACTGATAGAACCTTTTTATACCAGCTGAATTTCAATCATTTTTCAGAAGTATTTGCCATTCTGGAAAACTTGGCTTGAGTTGTACAGATAAACACCATAAATATTGACTCATATCTGGCATTTCCAGAGCTTCATAATGTGATTCACACAGAGTTTGTAGTCCTGGAGCAATCTTGAACAACAAATAATATGTAGGATGCCCAGCTAAATGTAAATATCAAAATAAATAAATAACTCAACTACATCTTCAAAATACAGCTCCAAATGTAAGAGTAGCTGAACATTACTCTGAAATCCAATTATTTAGTATAGACAGTATTTTTCCAACAAGTTGTACTGCAGCTTTTCCCTTTTATCACTTAGCTGAGTTCTGTACTGACCAGTCCCTTACAAAAATACTGAAATACTGTTAGGCAAAACAGCACCCAGAAAAGATATGACTGAACTCAGAGGGATTTTCTACTGCTATCTTTTACAAATGAAACTGCACAAATGCAAGAAGGAAACAAATTACCCAGCAGTGAAAATGCCAGTCTTTCATTTCAGATGCAGTTCTGTCATACGAACTCGATGCATCAGTACTTCCTAAACCTGTTTCAGTAGATGGTGTATACCTTGGTGCATCACAGTGTGAACACACCTTTTCCTAAAATGAAGCTGCTAAAATGCCATGAATATACTGCTTAATGACAGACACCTGAACAAAGTTTAAGGGCTTATGAAATTTGGTACAAAACTAAGATTAAAAAATTGGCAAAGCTGGAATCATATGATTTCTTATATGGAATACTAAGGAACATAAATAATATAGCACAAGGATTCAAGCAGTACTTGAAAGTTATGTTTTCCATTTGAGAATACTGGAATTAATTTTCCAGCCTGTATTGACTCTTGGCTATTGGGACAATTGTGACTCTTCCTCAGTCATTTTAACAACCCTTCTCTTTGTCTGCTTTAATATGGAGCTATCTCCATGAAAAAAGTGATGGCAAGAACTTCATAAAGTACTCCAACTTTAAATTTCACCTTTGTCTTTCTCAATTAACACATCTCCAGATTTCTTGAATATCTTGTCCAGTAATTCCTCTTTCAGTTTTTCATTATGTTATCTCTACTCATCCACAAGCTGATTTTTGTTTTCCTTCTTTGTTGTTTTCAAGGGATGAGAAGCCAGATGGGGTAGAAATGTTTTATTTAAGGTTATCTTTAATTTTGTATTTACACACTTGATCTATTTCTAATGATCCTCTCCTCAGTCTCTAGACATATCATTCCTTCTACAAGCTCCCAAATCCCTCCAATATGTATCAGAAACAAATCTTCAAAGTTTTCTGACTTTTGGGGGCAGTTGTTAAAGGAATAATATAGATTCGAGACCAATGATGCTTTAACAATCTCACTCATAACCTCCTTTGTATACAGTAACTTTGAATACAGATCATTGCATTTGCTGCTTCCAATCGTTTTTAAATCACCTTACAGCTTTTTTACACATTTGCAACAGAACTAAGACCTGTTTTTACATATGCTTCCACAACAAATGCAAGAAAGTCCATATAGATAAAATTTATTGAGCTTCCCTTCTTATCAAACAACGTGGGCAATTTAGTCTGGCATGCTCAATGTTTGGCAATTCATGTGAGCTTCAATTACTTCCATATCCCTACTTACTGTTTTGTTAAAATATCTTCTAAATCCCTGAATTTTACCGAGGTTAATGGTCTACTATTGTCTGAATAATATTTTAACATAAAAACAAGAAAATTCTTGTGCATAACAAAATGCCTTTTCCAGGTACGCTTAATATGATGGGTTTTTAAAATGTAATTTTCGAAATCTAGGACATCACTAAATTATTTACAGTTTTTGAAAAACCACATGCATTGGGAAATGCAAATAGGCATGATAAATGAAAAAGAAAACAAAAAGTAAACAAGTAAGATACTTTTTCTTGAAACTTATGGCAATTATCAATGCTGATTATTGAGACAGTATTTAAACAAATATGTGTTTTAATTATTTTGCTTATTAAAATGGTTTTTAAAATAACAAACAATTAGGAAATACAAAAAAGCTTAACTTTAATCTTGCTTTTCTGGTAAATTAATCTCTTTTAATATAACCCCTGTCTTAAGCAAAATATAGCAATAATTCTCAGATATGGGATTTGTAGACTATAGTGTTTCATGTCTCAGCTGGACTTAGGCAACAGTTTGTCATTTCATGATGTTCACTAAATAGAGTAGGTTATGAAACACAAGGGTAACTGGTATATTAAACTGGTAATCTGGTAGACTGATACCTTAAATTAGTATCTTAAAACTGGTAAACTGGTATCTTAAAAATAATTTGATTTTCAAACTCACTCCCAAAGAACAAGGACTTAAGTGAACAATGGAATATTCAGAGTTGCTGCACACACAGAGCTCTCTGACATGAAGAGAGGCTTTGGGCTCTCACTGTTATTTCAACAAACGGCTCCCACTTGGGTATCCTCTGTGTCCTCAGCTGTAGTAACTCAGGAAAGCATCTTTAAGTAGCATGTGATAAGCACAGAGAGTACAAATAAGCAATTCTTAACACAAACATAATTTCCATAAAGTAAACAGCAACATGCACTTGTAAAATGGTCTAGATGTGGTTTGAAGTGAAAATTGTATATACTATAAATAATACAAATATACACTTTAGCTATTAGATTTAATATAGACATGTCCACTCATAAAACAGTTTATATAAATCATTGATACTTTAGTGACAATCAATAATGTTTTATACTTCTGTAGGAAGGTTTGAAAATGTTAATTAAGAATTATCTGAAAGGGTATTAATATCCTATTAAAAACTGTCCATGGCTTTGTTTTCAGTAAATCTTTATGGGAATAGAAGAAAGTTGCAGTTATCTCTGTAGATCAAGTACCAGTCGATGGGTTATTTAAATGGAAGGCACTATAGATATTCATGTTCTGTTTTTAATGACAAATGGCAAAACAGAGTATTATTGACCCTCCCTATCACAGACACTGAAACAAGCTCACTCATGCCTCTGAAGAAAGGAAATCTGTGCCCCAAAGATAGCTGGCATGAACTGCAGAACATTTATTTAGAGCCAGTGTGAAGGACTCAGATGCAATCTCTTGTGTGTGTAACAGTACAAATAGAATGTCTGCAAAAAAGAGGATCTATAGGATGAGGATGGTAGAGGGTGAGGAAAGAGCAAAGTTCTTCAGTTCTTTTAAGCTAAATGTCTTCTCCTTAGACTGCCTTTTATCATAAACTTCCATATCTTTTCATTATAAAAATTGTTTTACAAATGACTATTAGCACTTTTATGTCCAGATCAACAACCTTTCTTCTGAAATATAATTTATATGCAAAAATAATGTGCCTGATTTAATGCGCTTATCAGTTCTTGTACTAATTAATGCACACATATTTTCCATCAACAGTCGAGCCTATAACAGTAATTAAAAAATACACAAACTGTATTTTGAAGTAATCACTAAGTCATCATGAACTCTTTTTTTTATGCATGCCAACACTCGTACCCTTGCAAATGTGTTTAGGATAGAACTTAGTAGTTTTTAGCACAGCAATTTAAACTGCAAGGCTTTTGAGAGGGAAATAGAAATTTAATCACTATGTATCTTGGTCATCTCTGGAATCACCTCTGCAAAAGCACAACAGATACATACTTATATAGAATATTTTGCTACAATGGACAGAACAGATTTACAGAGGAAGCTGGCATCAGCTGTGATTAACAGGATCTGTAATGCCAAGAATTTAAATTACTGCCTTTTTCTATCAGCAGGTTACTGGACACAAAGACAGACGTCAAGAGTTGTAAGGACCCCGAGTTAAATGGACCAATTTTGTGCAAACTCTTCATGTTATTTTAGCTGTTTCTCTACAGCAGAACCTAATGAGTTGCAGATAGCAGCTACAGCACTGAACCAAGACACAGCTTACCTATACAAATAAAAGAATTTTGAAGCTAATCAGGGAGGAATAATTTCTTTGAATGCCATTTAGCTATGGAATCCCACCACAAGCAGTATTTATTTTCATCTTTGGTCTTAGTGGCATGCAGGCTAAAAGCTGTCCTTTTTAGATAAGATGTACTTCCCTTGTCCCCTAAGCAGCACTCAAGAATTATTATTTAAAATGTTGCTCAAGCACTTTACAATACTACTCCAAAATGAATTTAATTTTACTTGGAAATATTACATTTAAACTTTCATGGACCCCATAAAATACTATGAACTTTTGCAATACATTTCATACACGATAGTGACATCATTAGTAATTATTACTGTGTGTTGCCTTTTTTTCATGTAGCTTCAAGAGTCCTTAGATAGATTAATATTTTAACTAGACCTCTTAGAGTACTGAGAACTTAGAGAGGTATTTATCTCACCTGATTTTAGATACTAAGGCTGATCTAACAGCAGACCAGGAAGAAAAACATATTGACAAAATGACATGTAAAGAGGAAAACTTATAAAATTTTATCTGTTTTTTAAAGTGTATTTATATAATGTCTCACTTCTACAGATCTAAAATTACATAAAGATTAATTCAACTATGGTAAGTTTATGAGATGCCATGCACTGAAGTAATGATTGCCCAAAAAGATGGAGGCGGGTGAGTTTTATGATAATATTAAGTTAGGAAGAAACTTCTGGAAGAAACATGAAGCTATTTCACAAACATATAAACAGAAAAGGTAAATTTCCTTTGGCTTAAATTATTTTATGTATAACTTCAGTATCAACCTCATGGGAGAAAAATGGAGAAATATAAAGTTTAGTATTTTTTATTTTATATATTGTTGCATTTAGACCACAGCATATAAAAATATATATGTCTGTGTATATATACACACACATAAAAGTTTTAAAGATTCATTTTATTTGGTTAGAAAGAGAATGAAAAGGAAGGTTTTTCCCATGCATTTGGTGTTTGGAAGCATTCACTGTAATTGAATCCATGTGAAAAACTGGGCTGCTATTTACCACTTTCATTTATATGAAAATGACCACCTGCTACGGTAATGAAAAAGTCAGTATGTTAAAACTTGAGAAATATCTTTTTATGAGCTATTCCTTCACTATCCTTACAAATACCACAGAATGGTAATAAAAGCTATTTTTCATGTTTTCTTCTTGAAGTTTGAAAAGAAGATAAGAACCCTTACCATAAAACAATACTCTAGTAAGAATGGGAAAGAATGATTTGACCCCAGTATCCCATCACCTCCTCAAAACAAAACAAATAAAATACAATGAGTTTTTGGCTACCACTAAAGCAATTCCCTACTTTGTATTCAAGAGCTGTAATGCTTTCATATAGCCCTAGATAGGAAAACTGAGAAAGAGCCAAGAAATCTACCTCATTCCCTTTTGCCACATAATCCTATGGAAGTCTATGAAATCCTTGGTTGAACACTATTGCCTTAGTTATCAATCTGTCATCTGTGAGTCCTCTTCTGCTTACCTATCACGTGCTATTGTAAGATAGCTATGTTAATATCTATTTACAGCTAATATAGTTCTGTTCTGGAAGAAAGTCTTTTACACTGGAGATACTGTGGATATCTGTACTTACAGGATTGCAATTATGTTTCAGTAGAAATAGTATAACAAGAGTCCTGATTTGAAGAAAACGAAGCCAAGGGAATATTGCCAAGCATTTTACTTGTTCCTAGCTTTTGGAATTCATTCTTATCCTCTCTCTAGTTTACAGCAGACCTTTCATGCCACTTGTTAAGACACCACAAACTCCTAAATATACTAGAGCATGTGGCATTTCAAAACTTAGAATTTTGGGAATATTTGTTCTTCTTTTTTTTTTTTTTTTTAATGCTTTTCCAATTTGGAAACCAAATATTATATAGAGGTTGGTGATTTCTAAAAAATTTATTTATCACAGCATTTCTAAAAAGATCAAACACAGAAATGTTGTATTTTGTTTAAGGTATTCATTTGCTACCTGGAGATGGCCATAGCAGCATTACTTCTTTAAAAGAAGATTTCAATAGGGAATCCTAACACATTTTGGAGATTTAGGGTTGAAGAAGCTTACAGCAGCAGCTAAATCACTGGAATGTGTTTTATACATCAGTACTGAATCTCAAGTTAGTTATAAAAAGTAACAGAAAAGATTTGGGAAATGCTCGAAAAATAAAAACAAACAAATAATTCCCCAGAAAGTAAGGATAAAGGTGGCCCTACCAGAATTTAGGGCTCACAAAATATGTGATATTTTTCTTATAAAATAAATCTGCTCAGATCTTATGCTATCCTTATTAGAATCATTTAATTTTCTAAACAGTTCAGTGGCTTAGGATAAAAATGTGTAGAATTTAAGCAGTTAATCAAAGTTTGGCTTTCATTTTTCCTATGAGGACATGAAAATTTTAAATATCCATTTGGTCCTGTCTTCATTTTGTAGAGCTCTTCTATGTTCTGAAGAGACATAGTAATATTCTCATTCTTTGGAGCATTTGTGTAATTTATTTCAGCCACAACCAGGTAGAGGATTATTCCACTGAAAGAACCACCCTTGCAAATTAGAACATCTTTCTGGAACAGCAATTGTTTGACTCAGTCACTCTTCTAAGCACATCCCACTGAGGTACCAAAGCAATCATTAGCCACCAAGCCAAGAAACCAGGTTCAAAGTCACAGAGGAACTTGCTACAGCTGAACTTTAGGAAACCTGAAGTCTAGACAGGGTGTATCTTATTTTTAACAACCTGCCACTTCTACAACCTGTTCCCTCACAAGTATTTGCTGAAATAAACATAAAAGATTCCTATTGCCTTCAATTAACTTTTTATCAAGCTTTAGCTACTTCCTCTTATCCTCACCCTCCTACTCACCTTCCCAATATATGTACCTCATCCTTCTGCTCCATTTTGCTGCTTCCAATTAGTTGTGCTTTCTACCCCACTGACTCTCCTCTGTTGACTCTTCAGACCGGTTTTTTAAATTCTCTTTTCTTTCTTGAAAGCTTTACTTATCTTACCCTTATGAGTACATTATGATTGTGTTAATCACAATCTCCTTACCACATCCATTACTTAAATGCCTTGTTTTGACCACCTGAAAAAAAGCACTGGTGAGACCATATCTGGAGTACTGTGTCCAGTTCTGTGCTTCCCAGTTCAGGAGAGACATGGACATACTGCAGTGCTCCCAGAGAACAGACACAAAGATCATAAAAGGACTGGAGCATCTGTCATCTGAGGAGAGCCTGGGACTCTGCTCTGCAGGAGCTACAGCTGCTCCATCCCAGTGAGAGGGAAGCCAGAAAAAAATGCCAGGAGGTTTGCATGGATGAAAAAGCAGCTTCCAGCAAACTCAAATACAAAAAATGAAGCATGCAGAGGTCAAAAAGAGAGAGGGAAGATGTGGGGCAAATGCAGAGATACTGGGTGAACATGCAGAGAGGCAGTTAGGAAAGTGAAAGCCTACCTGGAACTGAACCTGGCAAAGAAAAACAAGAAAAAAAAGTATGCAAATGACAAAAGGAAGACAAGGGAAAATGTGAGCCTACTGCAAAGTGTGCCGAGGGACCTAGTGACACGAGTAAAGGCTGAGGTACTTGATACTGTCTTTCACCTGAGTCTCTACCAGCAAGACTGGCCTTCAGCAACTCCAGGCCCTCAGTACCAATGGGAAGTCTGGAACATGAAAAGGTACTCTTGGTGGAAGATGATCAGGCCAGGAAATACCGTTGTCCTTGATGGCACACCACAAAAATGCTGAGGGAGCTGCCTGCTGCCATTTCTAGGCTACCCTTGATTATCTTGAAGCACTGTGGCAACTGGGAGAAGCATCCAGAGATTGGAGGAAAGAAATATCACTTCAAACTTTAACAATGGCAGGAAGAAGGAATGCAAGCAACTACAGACTTGTCAGCCTCACCTCCATCCCTGCAAAGGTGACAGAGCAATAATCCTGGGAATGATTTTCAGGCACATAAAGGACAAGAAGGCAATTGGGAGTAGTGAGCATGGGGAAATCTTGCCTAACCAACCTGACTACCTGCTATGATGAAATGCTTGGCTTTGTAGATGAGAGGACAGCAGTGGCTATTGTTAACTTGGACTTCAGTAAGGCTTTTAGCATTGTCTCCTGTAAAATGCTCACAGAGAAGCTGATGAAGGATGAGCTAGCCAAGCAGGCAGTGAGGTGGAGTGAAGACTGCCCGAAGAGCCAGGCACAGAAGTGATCAGTGATACACAGTCTGCTAACTTGTGGTTGTACCCCAGGGGTCAAACCTGGGTCTGGTCCTGTTTAACTCCTCCATTAATGGTCTGGATGACAGGGAACAGTGTACCCTCAGCACATCTGCCATCTGCTGAGAGAAAGCATTTCAAACACAAAGTGGTGAAAGTGGCAGGTGAACAATAACATCTTCTGAAACTCCCACTCCTAGAGCTGACTGCTATCATCTGTTACCTCTTTTGTGTAATTTTAGATAGCAAACACTTCAGGGCATGGATGACATTTTTTATTTGCCTAAGACGTGAACAACAGATACACATTAACTATATAAATGATTAACAATGATAACAGTAGCACCCCAACAGCAAAATACAGCTCTGTCTCCATCAAATAATCTGAAATAGAAAATCAAATAAGCTATGGAGGAGTAAAAATTTCTATTAATTTTGTTATTGTTCCCTATAATCTTTATCTGGATATAATGGAGAGTATTTTCCACCTTAATAATGATAGACAAAGTCTAAAAAAAAAGAAAACGAGATAATAAATTTCACAAATCCAAAAACAACTTAACTTGTTCTGCTAAATAAAAAGGTTTTCTAATTCAAAAGTTCAGATAGAAAATGTTAATGAAAACAGAACCCAGTCAAGTCAAATAAAGTAAGAAAATAAATAGGGATTTTGCTTCAGGCAGCTTGAATCTGATTTAAGCAGCACTCTTGGAAGAATCCAGCTGTTGTTTACTGAAATGTAAAATAGTGTACTTATTCTTTTATGTGACAGCATTCATGATCCTTCAAATCATGAAGTAACATATTTCTTCTCATCAACAATAATCATTTTATGTACAGTTACTAATCTGACCAATTACCTGAAAGCTAATTACTCAGGCTGTACAGAATGAGATAGCTAACTCAATGTATTTTGATTTTAATTACTGGTATTTAATAAGGAGTACTGCCAAATACATCCATAACATTAATGTTTTACAGCAGCATTACAGATATTTTGCTAGTGATTGAACCAGTCTATGATCATCTTTGTTTTATAGCCTCAGAGATCAATCTAATTTTAGCTAGTGCAGAGCTGGACTATGGCAATTACAGTGTATTATTCATGTTAACAATTTACCTCTTTTCTCTGTATGTACACTGAATTTTCACACTGAGACACTGTAATTCTCTCAAGAAGCAGTGTATCCCAGAAGGTTCAAAATGATGTGTTATTAAGGAAAAAAAAGCCAGAGCCTTTCCCAGCAACACAACTTGTGGCAAGTTTAAACAAGGACTTAGCCCAGATCAAGTGAGCCCTCAGAGTTATAAGAGCTGCAAACCCCATCTGTGCTTCTGCCTATCAAATCTTTAAAAACATGTGGTTTATTCCTACTTACAGTTCCTCATTTTTATAGGGAATTAATAAAAGCCTAGTGCTACTACAGAAAACACTTTTCTTTCTATATCACTGTGCTAAATGATGTTCTATGTAATTGCCTATGTTATATATTCTATATTATCACACTAAACATTCAGTGCAATTCTGTGCTGCCTATAAAAGCTGAAAAAGGTCAACAGAGAGGGATACATTCCCACAATCCATGCTAAAACGTTTATTTCAGTCTCACGGCCTCCAAGCTTTCACAAGTACTTTAAGAGGAGATTGGAAAGAATTTGCTGCCCACTCACGATGATGTCTCATAAAAGGTTCTTCAAAAACGGATCAAAGGCTGTAATTTCCATGCCATTTCTGTCCAATTTCCTTTTCTCTTATGTTTTCATTTTTGAAATGGCTATGATTGCAATCCACTTTAGCCCACACAGCAATGCAGGTCTAAATGAACCATTTATCACAAACTTTTTGTCTTTTGGCTGCTCGTGATTTTATTTCCTTTGCAATTTTTTTACTTCATTTTTTGGTACTACTTACACTGCATTGCAATTATCTTCATAATTATACCTGCAGTGATTTATGTTTTCCTGCACTCAGATGCATTATTGAGACTTCTAATCCAACCCAACTGCACTTTATTAATTTATGTTAATGTTAACTCCTCCTCCATCACCAAAAAGAGTATGGATCTTTCCACAGGAAGAACTTTTCTTTTTGCCCTTTTCACAGTACACAGAGAATGCTGATATCTTGTATTGCTCTTACTGAATGCTACTGCCTTACATCTGAACCTCACATATTTTTTGTTTTATTCCTTTATTTAAAGAAAAAAAATCTGAGATAATGAAGTTTAACATATATTCAATTGCTTCTCATTATCTCACTGGACAGTATGTCATATTTTGAATAACAAATTGTGTTGCTCTTCTTTAATATAAAATAGTACCAGTCATAAGCAGACAAGTTCTCCATCATTTATCTAAATAAAAAAACTTGCCTCTGATTTACAACAACAACAACAACATCAACAACAACAACAGCAGTGCTAAATATAAGCTCTTACGACTCAGTTTAATCAACAAATGATCCTTCAAAAGAGATTTTAAAACCCTCTCATCTTTTGGTTTTTCTGTGTTAGGAAAAACATTTCAAAATTCCTAGTCATCTAGCCATTTATAAAACAAGCCAAAGACGGATATATTTTACTTTAGTATTCACTATTTTCCTCCAATTTCCCCTCTCTGTTCCAAAAATTAACCTTTAGTAATAATGCTATTTATTACAGCTTAGCCATACAAAAAGATTAAATATTTCAAGGATAAATTTTATTGCTATACTTTTCTTCAAATTTATCTTTCAATATTAAAAAATATGTTGTATTAAAAAATGCAGAATAAATTTGTTTCAGATTTAATGGTCTTTAAGTGAGAAAAATAAACTATACATGACCATTAGGAGATTATTAAATGAGACAGAAAATAATAAATATAGGAATACTAAGAAATTCCTGCAGAATAGTGATACATGGCTGGAGTACCTGAATTGCCATGGTGTTCACATCACCATGCCTAGAACCTCACAATATTTAAACTACATATGGATGCCTAAGAAGGCTAAATGAAATTGTGACTGCAATTCTCATATTTGAAGGCAAAAGAAAACTAACTAACTAACTACATATAAAAACCAAATAAAAACACACGTACCTATGTGCATAAATGTATGCTTGTTCATTTTACACAGAATATACCTAAGAAAAATACAGAACACATCTAAAAAAATCTGTGTTTACTACTAAAGTTGTAAATAAGGAATAAAAGTTCCCCCTGAACTTTCATGGATGGATCTGTTTTACATATGGCCAGACTGACACAGCACAAAACTTGATGTGCTGTTTGGTGAGATGGAAATCACTGGATGCCTTACTGAACTTTTTACACAGATGCACCCACTTCACACACAGCCTATGACCAAAGCTACAAGCAAACAACAGTATATGACCAAAGTAAACTACAATTCATAAGAAAGTGAATGGGCAAGAACAGATACCAGATAAAAAAAGTAAGATGGTTGTTCTAATATAGACTTTTCCCATAAGCAAGGATTCTTGTTGTTTCATAACAGAATGAACGAAGTGATGGAAATTATTTGAGCTACTTTGATTTGGAGGTAGGAGAAATGCACCACACCAGAAATTAGCTGCATGACTTCTCTGAGATATTCAAGCTGGTGAAAAGGAGGCTCATGGGGGGAGGTCATTGCTTTCTACAGCTACCTGAAAGGAGCTGTAGCCAGGTGAGGGTCAATCTGTTCCACATAACAAGTGACAGGACGAGATGAAACTGCTTCTAAGTGTGCCCGTGGAAGTTTAGATTGGAGAGTAGGAAAAGGTTGCTTTACTGAAAGGATGGTCAGGCATTGGAACTGCTCAGGGAACAGGGAGAATCACCATCGCTGCAAGTGTTCAAAAAAATGTGGATGTGCCAGTTGAGGATGCAATTTACTGGTGAACATGGTGATGCCAGGTTAATGGTGGGACTCAGTCTTTTCCAACCTTAATAAATTCATAATTCAGCAACATTGAACAGGCAAACAAAAATATAAGAGAAATAAAAAATAAACTTTCAAATGAGAGAAATATTTTGCAGGACAAAAAAAAGAAAGACCTTCTGTACAATTTTGTGCAGTACAGAAAGAAGTAAACAAGCACTTTTACTGGGTCTCAATGCTTGCAAAATCAGCTTAACAGCCAAGAAAGTAGATACTTAGAGGAAAGAAACCCTTCAGTGTTTCTTTGCTTAATTTAACCAAGGGAGATCATGAGTATATAAATACTAGATGTTCTTTCTACAGTCTCCTTTCACATTTTTGTCTAAAAATATTCAGGCCACCTTCTACCATCAGAAATACCACTAAAAAACATAAAGTGAAATATGGCATTGATTTCAATAGAGGAAATCCAGATTTATACATACATAACTCAGAGAAAAATCTATCACAGTATATTACATATTATTTAGCGGAGAATGAAAATTTAATTCACACATAAATGACTTTCTGTAACATTGCATTCTTTTCAAAGAGTAATTAAAATAAGCAATCAATGCAATAACACTTACTAGAGTGGCATGAGAAGCTGTCCCTATTCACCTTAAGAAGAAGAAAAACCAACATCAGTTAATTCAGGATGATAATTTTGGATTTTTCCAGTGCTGGTGAGACCAGAATTTGTTCCACAGCAATTGTCAAAATCTCTGTTACTAGAAATGTGATTTTCCTCTTAGATTACTATGACCCATATTGATATAAGCATTTAGGAATTACTAATATCTACTAAATCTAGATTTAAAAATGCCTTGTGAGCATGAGCCTTAATGTGTTTTCTCTCAACAGATTAATTTCAGTTTTCCCAGCTCTTAGGATTCTTGTTCACCTTCTGGTGGACAAAGATAAAGTTAAGTGATGTTTTGCCCTCCTGACTTTCAAGACAAAAAAACCAAAATTGATCGCTACAGTTTCAACAATGAATATTGTTTAGATTTCTGTCTGAACCTATTGGTCACAAGGAGATTTATTATAATGGTAGAGATATTTTCTTCATTATGGAAAAAAAAATCATAATCAGTAAACAGTTACTGTATTATAGTAAGAATCAAATATAAAGTAATGTAAAATATCATTATTTGTTTTTAAGTTTTACCTAATAACAGCTCTTCTTTTCCTGCCAGTTGTTGATGCCGATTTTTAACCAGGAAAAAATACTGAAAACGCAGCATATGGGACAGTGTAATATATAACAAAAGTAACAAAAGAGGCCATTCAGTTTATCACATACAAAAGCATAGGTGCACACACAGCTGCTGCTTCTCACATGCAAAATAAACAGCTCCTGACAACATAATTTGCTGCAAAATTCATGGAGCAAGTCTGGTTTAGGATGCCAAATCTATATGTAGGTACAGTAAAATACATTTCAAATAACAGTGAAGGATCTCATCAACTGAGAAGCATATAAGC
This sequence comes from Luscinia megarhynchos, assembly GCA_034336665.1. Classification (NCBI taxonomy): domain Eukaryota; kingdom Metazoa; phylum Chordata; class Aves; order Passeriformes; family Muscicapidae; genus Luscinia; species Luscinia megarhynchos. Next base: position 33,732,565 of record CM067564.1, read on the forward strand.
AAGCTGCAGGATTACCTTTTTTGTGTGTTTTGTACCCAAATCTGCTGTCATAGGCTGTGTTTGCCTTAGGTGTACAAAGGCATATGTTGATATGGACCAATGGTCCTTGTAACTTTGCTGCATGTCATCTTTTATTACGAAGGTCAAAGACAAGTTTTGTATTTCTTTCTACATCTAATGTGACTACTACAAGTAAATGTATTAAAATATGGTACACTGTATGCAGAAGCTGACATTCTCAAATTTAATTGATAGGAAAAAGAATACTGTGGGGAAAAAAAAGCCCTCAAGCAACAGTTCACAGATATTTCAATGGAATTCTACTTCTCTCAATAGTCTTGATTAAAAGTGTGATGAGAATGAAACTAACCTCACAATGGAATTACACATGAGCTGAATGATCAGTAATGGGAGATTGTTACAGTTATCCTCCTAGGTTTCTGTGGGATTTTTCACTCAAGTTTCACTAATGTTGCTGTATTTGATTGATTGCAATTTTCTCTATTTCTAAGCTGTGTTCCAGAAAGCAACATTTTGTTCCAGTCGTCTTAGCAAGTGGCACAGTGTTCCTTGGCATAAAATATTAATAAAAAGTCATGCTGCCTGTCTCTCTTGGTTTGTCACACCAAGGTTGATTTTTGGTAGCATTTAATATTCAATTACATTGGCAGTCACATCTGTGCTTAAATTTGAAATTATTTTCGGAAAACAAATACAACTACAGGGGAAAAAAGCCAACTTTAGATAATTTACATTGAGATCATTTACATTTCCTGTCTTCCCCCAGCACATCACACTCTGCCCTCAATGTCTGCACAGAAGTAAGAGAGAGACCTTTGGTTCACTTTTCATTCCTTGGTGGTATCTTCAGCCACAACCTGAGCTTAGATTCTGACCTGGCCTCCCATATGGACCCTGTTTGAAGTTCTACCAAAATGCTTTGTAAGTGACCTAGCACTGACTTCCCAGGTGACAAACCTTCCCATCACTGCTGCTTGCTACTCACTGAAAAATGATCCTGAAGAGCTTTCCTGGGGTTTTAAAATAAGCACAGCAACTCAGGATTACTGCATGCTGTTTGAAACAGATTTTCACCCTTTTTTCTGCAAACAATGCTGCTCACGTCCACACAAGACAGCTACTCGAGCACATTCAAGGGCATTCCCCAAGAAACAATATGCTAATTCCCTATTCCCTATCTCCAGCTAAGCTGAGTGCTGGTGAACATCCAAATACAACTTAAAATTGATGGTACAGACTATACAGCATAATGAACTATACTGGCAAGGTAATATATTATTACCATATAGTAATATAACACATATTAGACACACATAAGCAAAATTACATTCAATGATGAATAAGCAAAATTGTGTTGGAGTACAAAGCTATACTAGAGATTTACTACAGTATCAGTCTAGATCTGATTTTAGTCCACACTTTTTTTATGCATAACTTCATTTAAGTAATAAAACTTGAAGATGTTATCATTATAATATCAAAAAGACACAAAATTCCCACATTAACAATTTTATTACAGACTGGCAGAAAATTCATAATTCTACATAATTAATTCTGGGGTAAAGCATCAGTCTATTTCTGGCTGGTTTTATTCTCTTCTGAAACTTGTCTCTATGTGTCATATTTAAGCTCACCTATATTTTATATGAACGCTTACTGAACACAGGTATGATGCACAAACACAAGAAACAATAAACACAAGGTACTTTATAAAGGAAAAAAGCCAATTATTTTCTTCAGGAAACTACACATTCCTATTTGTAGGGATAAAAATAATGTAAACTGTAGGACTAGAAAGCACACAAGACAAGGGTACAGTGCAATGTAAGGACTCAGCAGAGAACTTCTGGAAATTGTATTCCTTCAGTGATGAGGCACAGCTCAGTCTCATGCAAAGCACTCATCCTGTGGTCAAACCTAAAAAAACATACTAACTAGCAATCCCACAATGGACACCAGAACAAGGAACAATAATTTATCTCTAGTAAAAACTACAGCTGTGTCTTCTTAATGATTTTATCACTTGCCAGACATCTAGTTGTAAGTACACAAAAAAATTTAATTGCTGCTAGAAGGAAATACATTGACTACTGGGGTAACTGTCTTGACCACTAGTGTTTAAGGAGACAGTCCCAAAGTTATGGCTCTGTGGTTTAAGAAAATGGATGGACAGGCAAACGCTTCATTGAGAGAATATGTATTTCATGAGGTCAGCTGAGGTAACAGAGAAATGGGCATGGTTTTGGATATACAAGATCAAAAGGAGCATGGGGGGAGGGCTGTAAGGAACTGACCTGATTTAAGGGCTTATTGGTACTGAAAGAGTGTTTTGCCTTCATTCCTCCTTATTTCTTCCTCTATTCCTGGCTATGGCTATGCCATTTCACAAACTTTCTCCAATCTCCTCAATGTTCAGGGGCTCCTGCTATGAAATAGTTCTACTTATTAGTACAGCTCTAAACTACCCATCTTCTTCTGTTACCTTATCTATTTTCTAGATTAGTAAAATGTATTGGCTCACAGGAAGTCCCAGAGTTTTGAGAACTGGTGAGCACACAGAGAGGGAAACTAGGTTCTTCTCACCTTGGTGGCAGGGAACTGTAAGGCTACAGACAAAAACATTAAAGGACAAATAAAGAGACAAATAACATTAAGTATCAACTAACATTAATAATTTCTGTATCTACTGGCAAACATTTAATGGAGGTAAGGATGGGGAGATACTTCTCCTTTTGTTCTGGAAGCATTACCTAATGCTGTAAAAAAGGTCTCAGGATTTTGTATACTCTTGGTTCCTGCCCTGTAAACACCCACAACCATTACACCATGGACACCTGTGCAGAGTTAACCTGGGCCCTCTAGATGTATGTAATTCTTAGCAATTCCACATCACTTTTTAGGAGAACTGATGAACTTGGACCACCCTGCAAATATGGTCAGCCTACAAACATGAGATACACACTCGACAAAGTCTCTTGTTTCCTTTTAATTCAGCCAGGAAGGCGAGTGAAATGCTGTGAGAAGCCAGATCCAGAGCCATGAGTCCCAGGGCTGAGCTGACATTGGTGTTGCAGTGAGCTAAGGTGTAGTGACACTGCACTGGGGCTTTGCCAAGGGATGATAAAGTGCAGAAGGCAGAGCAGGCTGCTGGTTGCTGTCTGCCACTACGTTTGAAAGGATATCTGTGTGCTCTTTCTCATCTCTGGGATGAGCACTTTCTTTCACACCACAGTTGAAATTTGGTTTCAATCTACACAGGTGCATTACTTTCCTTACCACTCAAACAAAACATCTACCACTGTGAATCAAAAATGTAACTCAGATCATAGTTTCCAGTGTTTAACCTTTTCTGTTCTCATTTTTGCCTATATTGCTCTCTCTGTTTTATTATTTTCAGTCAGCCTTTTCTTGCCAATATTCTCATTTTTAATAATACTTACAGTAAGCAGCTACTTACTACAGTAATTAATTTTTAAAATTAATTAATACAAGGAAGCCATATGATTAAGGACTTCTTAACTATATGCACAGAACAGATACCACCAGAATTAGGGCCTCTTTCATGAAGCATACTGCAGTTCAAGTGAACAAAGCAGTCTCTGTATCATGTATTTTTATAGATACCATGGGGAGTCAGGAAGTCATTCAGTACCTCCTACAGAGGGAAAAAGTAGAGAAGACTGGAGATGAGGTCACTTGACCATATTTGCCCCACAACAGTTTTAAACACAAGTGAACTTGGCTCTCCACAGGTTTGTGACTCAGAGAGCCTCAGAGGAGGGCTTTTTGTACAGTGCTGATAAAGGTTAAGTCTGTTAACCAAAATACTGTTCTGATGTCGTATTTGCTGTACATTAGATGTCTCAACCATTCTAATAGCTTCAAATAGTAGTCTATGGCAAAGATTTCAGTATTTTATCAGGAGTTATCATAAGATTTTGAAAACATACTGAGAAAATGAAGGACTCCACAGCATATCCTACAGCTCCAAGTGTACTATAACAATTCAACTATGGCAAGTCATCATGGGTTTTGTAGTTTTAATGCCAGACCTGCAGCTGGTGATCCTAACAGTAAACCACTAGGCTCTTCTCTCTCAACTAACACCACCAGGAAATGGAATAAAAAAACCTATCAGAAATACTGTTTTACTTTGCACTTTTTATCTGTCTCCTTCACAAAAGAATCACCAACAAGAGCTAAAGAACCTGGAGAAAGTCTTGTATGCTCAGGTAATAAATATCCTATTCTGATACCATCCTGTTTTGGGACACAGAGAATCTGTTAGCTATTCAGAGACTAGGTTAGGGTGATGAGTGAATTTTTTTACTATGCTACAGTTATTTTTATCGAGGTTTATACTCTACTTTTTTTTTTTAACCAGAAATTATTGCTTGAAATGTGCAATAATACATTTGTCTTCTGCAAAACCTGAAATCAAGGAGGGAATATTCAGTAATAATAATGACAACAAAAAGCCTCAGAGTTTGCAGAACTGTTTCTTCTTAAGTGTTATCTTTTTGTTTTCCCTTCTGTGTAAGGGTCTTCTCCTTTCTTCCACTGCTCCTTCTTCATTAAGTTCATGTTCCGTAAACAGAGCACACAAAGTAGATATAGATGCCAGTGTTCTCACACATCTACATAAGCAATTTTTATAATTAATGCAGAAACTGCCCAAGCATAAGGTCCACCTGCTGCAGAACTATAAAAGAGCTGAAAAGCAAGCAGATGTGGACAAGTGTGAATTCTCTTCACATCCCTCATTCTCATGCAGCTCCCACCTGTTGCTATCAGCAGAACAGCCAGAGCAAACCTCACACCAGCTTGCACAGATGTGATGGCATTATGGCCAGGTGGTGTGAATTCATGGAGTCCCCCTGACATTCCCACCTACTCTTAGCTTCAGCAGAGCCTCAACCTGCCACCAGAGCCAGAATGCTCCCATTACACCAGTGACATCAGTAGAGCAAAGCCCTAATTTTGTAGCAGGTTTTTACACAAAAAAATTAACTCAGATAATAAAAAGTAAAATTCTATTAATGATAATTAAGTGTGCTCACCTGATGGATTTTTTTTGCCTCAAGGCCAACAGTAATCTGCAGACTGCTCAAATACCTTTTAATTAGTATGACAGATTAATACCATCAGTCATTTAACTGTGCTTTTTTACTTTAGAGCCAAGGAAGTGAGTGGAAAAGTAAAGTCCATACAAATTTGAAACAGTCTTGCATATTTTATTACTTGAGCACATTTACTCACCACAGCCTTTCTGAGATCATGTTCAGTTAACAACCTGAAGAATTCCTACAAAGATCTAAAATGAGACAGGGCAAAAGAAAATTCCTAACAATTACTAACTTACACCTTGCAATATATTCTGGTTCATTTAGTAAGTACTGCAATATAAACATACAGGCACAATCAAGTATTACACAGCACGTATCTAGTTTTCTCACAGGGTAAATTAAACAAAATAAACACTACAGTGAAGGAGTATTTTTTAAGTGGAGGAGATATATCTACTCTGTAGTTGAAGCCTCTCGTTTATAGAGAATGTTTGCAAATCTCTGTACCATGAACAATAAAATGCAATTTGTTCTTATGGCTGCTATGAGTTATATTTCTGTGATTATGCATGTATTTTTAGAGATTTATGCAGATGCTTGCAATTGTACTATTTAAAATTCATTTTTAAAGAAAAAGCATATTTATAGGCTAAAAAGGAAAAATATTAAAGTACTTGATAACCAAAATATATCTGTGAGAGAAGTAAAATGTATTCAGTTTGCTTTTCATAACTCCTTCAACATTTTTTTAATATTCTGATTAGTAAGAACTCCTAGTAACTTTTAACAGTAACATTACTGGAAGTAATGTAAATAGTAATGACTAAAAATGTCCTATTCTAAAGCCATGGGCTAATAACTGAACAGAGAAGCTAATGTCAAATAAATCTTGCAAAATAACCAGGTGTCCCCTAGATAGTATGTGGAAAGGTTTGATGGGGGTCATCTGCAAAGCTGATAGTAAACTAAACTGAAGTGTTTTACAAGGTGGCAATGATACTTGCAAAACCTTCTTCATGAGTGAGCAGACCTTCTGAGATTTAAATGTCTTATTTGTCTTATTCTTGGCTCTGAAAGTAAAGTGCTGAAATTAAAATACTGTGTGTACTGTCAGTGCTATTTTCAGTATTATTCTTGTGATCAGGAGTCAAATTGGAAGGTAATACCCTGTAGGGCAGTGAGTGTCTATAGAGGCCTCTCGTAGCTCAGCTACACGTTCTGAGAGCCCACTGTCAGCACAACTCAAAGCCATACCTGACACCCCAAGGCACATTAGAAAGCCAGAAGGGACAACTGTTACCATGCAGTCTGACCTGCAGTATTACAAAGGGCTTGGGAATTCCCAGAAGAAATTCCTATTTGTAGCAGAGATTCTATCTTAGAAAATCACGACTTGGATTTATAAGCTACCTTCCTTAAAGAATTCACCATTGCTGTGTTCAGGTGCCACCACGGTTCATTATTTATGGCATGAGTCATCTACTTCCAATTGCTAATCTGTTAGCATGTTTGCCTCTTAGGTTTTAAGCCTTCAGCTTTCAATTTTCTGTACTCCACATATACAATTATAGACTAATCTCAAGTCTTCTTGTAATGATCTTGTTTTCTAAGTGAATTGAGTAAAACTCATTGAGATAATATATCACCATACAGAACATTTTCTAACAAGTATTGTGGCTCTTAAGGACATCAGGTTTCCAACATCCTTGCTGAATAGTGGGAAATGAGATTAGGCTTTGTATTCTCTAGCTGCACATAGCTGAGAGATAAAATGATCTCCTTAGTTTTATTCTATATTGCCCTGTTCATACCTTCCATGATTATGTTAACTCTTGTTGGCTACTGTTCTAGATGAAAAACTTCAGTTATATCCATTATTATTACCCATTAGGGCACCTAAATATTTTCCCTGTGTAGCACCCATCATTCTGTAACTGGAGTTGTCTCTCTTATACTTTAATGGCTGAGTTTATAAAATATATTGTTTCCCTCAGTAGAATTCAATCCTCTATTATTCAAGTCCCACACCTGCATTTCCATTATTCTGTCTGAGACTGATGTGAGACTGACAGGCTTATAATTACCTAGGTTATCTCAGCCATTTAAAAAAAAATGTTAGTATGACCTTTACTCCCACAAGCTTCTGGAACCTCATCAGTGCTCCGAGTTAGAATTAAAATCGATACTACAAAATCCAGAGAGTTTTTCTGCCAATCCTTTGAAAATATTTAGCTATCTGTTACCCCAATGTACTGACTCAAGATTTCGAGCATCAGTAGCTTTAGTCACAGTTGGGAGTAGAAAGAATTTCATAATCACAATGCACTGAGTATAGCAACCTGCTTATCCTCACATACAGAACTTCCAGAAGTATTCACGATCACTCCTGGCTTCAGGTCCAATTTAATTGCCACAGACTCAATCAATCAATGCCATCAATTGCAAAAAGCTCACTGAACCATTACTGCTTAGTATCCTTCAAAATGGGGCCAAAGTAGAGGCCCCAAACTTCAAACTTAGAAAATTCTAAATATGCATGTGAACACATATCTCTAAGTGATAACATGTAAGTGGCAGGAGTTAGCCACAGAAAACTATAATTAAAGTATTTTTAAGAGAGAGGAAAGACTGTAAGAAGAAGACTCCTCATGACAAAAATCAGTACCCAAGAAGCTTTTCCTCAAAACTTTGAAGTTCAAGCAGTTCTGTGTTAGCTCTTTATGTTTGCAAAACATTATACTCTTCTTTCCCAAAAGCTAAACTCCCACCTCATTATCTATAAAAGCAAAAAGTGCAAATATTTTGAAATTCTATCTACCAGAATGGTAGTAAATCTATTGCATAGTTACAGTCAAGTAAGTGAATTTCATAAAATGTTCAAAATATCTCATAATGAGCCTTTAAACCAAAGAAATGCAAAGTAAAGGGGTTGCAGAAGGACAAAGCATTTCCAAACTCAACTTTTTAATGGAGGCTGAGATCCCTCAATTTTCACTGAAATTGTCAGCAAAAGGGACTTCTATCCTGGTTGCAACATTAGACCCATGCATGCAAATGCAAAGCTTCTTATTTAAGAACAGAGCATTATTCTGCTACAGGCAGTTTTAAGCTCACCACCTCAGTGTTCCCTGAAAATCAAACAGAACGTGTGCAAACTTTACATATATACACTATTTTTTACATATAACACTAGTATTTTCTAACCTTTTGACTGATACTCTTCCATTCAAACACAAAAATATTTAAACTGCTTGAATTAACTATTTCTTTACTACTTATAGTTCAGGCAATATCCAGACATGATACTACTGCCTGCCTGCCTTTAATTTTTTTCCCCTTAGTTTTTAAGCAGACACTGACAGACCACTAACAACAGCAAACTTGCAAATATAATCATCAGCAACAATATGAAAATAAAGATTGAGAGCACTATTCCAGTTCCCAGTCTATTCATCTGATGATGTGCTCTTTTTGAACTTTAAGCTGCTAACCTTTTAATCTCACAATGAGACTGTCAATGGTGAGTGATGAGGCAAACACACGGGTAAACACCTTTTTCTAGGTGCACCTGCATGCATCTGGCTTTGACTGACACATCATTCCTTTGAAGAGATATTCTACAGAAGAGTGTCCCCAAACACTCTCAGAAATTGCCACAGCCACCAGCAGCTGAAACCACACCAGGACAGATTTGGGGCGGGGGGGGTGGTATTTTACACTGACTAAGAATATTATGTGAAAAAAAAAGTAAAAGATTATTACCAGGAGATTAATACTCAAAGAGGTGACAGCTTACTCCTTTCATATTTTAGCTAGATTTAATCTTATATTAATTGATTGGCTTAAAATATTCAAAACTTGTTTTTCTGTACTCATAGGAAGGAACAGGAATTTATGAAAAGTTAACTGCGTGTTACAAGGTCTTCAAAGCAGTTATGTCCTTACTTATTCTTTTGCAATATATTGTTTGAAAGAAAAAGAAAGAGAAATCCCAAATATTTTTTTAACAAAATGATTTAAACCTTGAAACAGATTCCATGAAATTTTCTTAAACCCAAATGCTTTTAGGTGAATGTTGATGAAATTGAAATACAGCCATAGGAATATGCTGAGAATGGGCGAGTCTGAGTTCTGCAGTAAGAAACTAGGGCAGAGCTGGGCCACAATGACTGCAGTGAAACTATGGTAAGAACTCTGGAGAAGAGAAATCTCAGGGTAAGGCACCATTTCCTAGCATTTCAGGGCAGGAGTGTCTATCTCAGTAAATAACCTGTGGAAGCATGGATGTGGGATCTCTCTCTTAAATTAGATTGAAAATCCTCAATATATACAATGTTGTTCTCTATCATACTGAAAATTTAAAAGTATATTTTCATTTTCCACTAGTTTTACTTTTCACTAACAGCAACGAAAAGGTTTCATCACTACTTATAGATATATCTCCTTTGAATGATTACTCCAACTACTTATAAGTTACACTGAGACTTAAGTTCCCAACAGGAAATTCATTAATAATCAACATAGAACACACGCACCCTGAATCTGTTTCTTAATCAGGTGGAATTAGTTTTCATTCTGCATTAGACCAGCAGGCTAGATATTTTCTAGTCACAATGGCTTTTTGATAGGGTTATTTTTATATTTAGATTAAATCTTAAAACATACCCTTTTTAGTATTTGAGCTGTTTCATTGCTAGGTACTGGAAACATAAACAAACACATAAAAATAAAATAGTAAGTGAAGAAGAACCAGATATGGATAGGAAAATAAAATCTATTTCTTAAATTTTGCTGCATATAGCACACAGAAGAAATTTCTGTACATTCTGTACACCAGATATCCTGATGAATTCAAGGCCATAATATGCATTATGTATGAAATAAAAAAGAGTATTTAATAGTATCTGCAATACTATTGTTTAGAAGAAAGTGCTTCTTGTGAAAGCCTCATGACAGATGACTGAACATAGGTCAGACCCTCTGTTTACCATCTCATATTTTTAAAAGTATTCTCTAATCATTAATATCTTCAAATCAAATACTGCTTAAAAGAGGGGAGTATTTCCTCTAATGATCTGGAAAGAAAAGTAATTGCTTGCTATTATATATTAGCTAGAGACAAGGGAAGCAACAGCAATTAACTAAAGGTTTTTCACATTGAACAAGTCACCTGAAAATGATGAATAAATGTATAGAACAACAATAGCACATAGATGAAAAGAGAAGATTTAATTACCAAATATTTTAGCTTGTCCACTATCTTTGCAAATTCTCTCTCTTTTCAAGTGACAAGAATTCTTAGAATCAAAAGTATTTAAATAACTTTTTACACAAAATAGACTTGCTTATCCATCACTTCAAAATTTCCACTCTAACACAGAACATAAAAGTTTTCTGCAAAGATTCTGGACGTGCATGCCCTAGTTATTTATATACACACACATCTACCCCGGGAAGAACATAAATGTATTTTCTAAGTTACAACGTGATAAATGGTAGATTTATAGGAACTGGTGCATTGCAAACTGGCTGAGAGCTCTGTACATAAAGTGAGAGACATCATTATTGATGCTATAAATACTTTGCACTGTAAAATCATACTGTATTTTATGTGGCAATACAGAACAAATAATACAAAAATTGTCTCTGTTTCTGGCTCAACTTAAAATGTAATAACCTCTGAATGATCCCAACAGAAGCTGAATTGAATGGGCACAAGCATCGCTTCCAGTCTTTATAGGACCCAAAATCCCTTGCACCATCACAGCTGCAATAGAGGTTACAGCATTATCTGATTTCCTAATTAAATCATCTAGATCTCTTTCTTGAAAAATGAAATGTTTAAGGCCCAATTATAAGCCATATTCTTTTTTTCATCCATCAAACTCTACAAGACCCTTTCTACATTATACCTTAAAAGAAAAGCAGGGATGTGTGCCTGAGTTGTTTGGGACTTCAGAAAAACTACTTTGGTGAAGACTTTAAAGAGAAGTGTCTGAAACATCATTCTAATGTCACAGTCAAGCATCTGAGGGTAGCAGTACCATGAAAAAGGTTGGCTGGCAAGACAAATCAGGGAGATGAAGACTTCCTGTGTATTGAATTCATCTGCTCATTCCCTAAATGTGTGACTGTTCTCTACTCGTCCTTCTTTCCTGATTTTTAGGCAGACTGAGTTCCCACAGCTCTCAGCAGGTTCAGAGGGAACTTCAAGGCAGTTACCTTGGTAAAGCTCAACCCAGAATCTGAGCGACTAAAGGGCTCAGAACCCTACTTCAAAAGTGAGCATTTTTCAAAGAGCATGCCTAAATTTATCTGTTCCACTTTTTCTATTATTTGTGGGGCAGTAATAATACTGACTCGCATTTACACAAGACTTTGGGATCTCCAGCTGAAAGATGCTGTTCAATTAGTCTCATGAAATCATTGTTAAAAATGAGATTCCCTATTATACTCACTTTCTAATCAGCTGAGGAACACTAAGTTCAAAAGTTCACCTTGATACATAATCTGTTTAGGAAATTTAAAAGAGAAGGCAGAAAAGGGACAGGGAAAAAATGTCCAGAAAAAAATCCAGTGATAACTAAACAAAAGGAGAAGAGCAACTAAAATTAAAGAGATTGTAAAATGACTCTGAGAAGGCATAAGAAAAAAAATCAAATTATAAGTATGATTGATTTCACAGAGTGCTACCACTACTGCCTTTGTCTTTACTCCTACTATCACACATCATGTACAATTAGTAATAGTTTTTTAAAAATTATTTAATTAACTTCCTTTATCAAAATTCCACAGAGAAGAAAAGGTTGAGAAACCAAATTATTTGGGAACCCTGACCACCCACAAAATACTTTGAAAGGTTAATTTAAGATATGTCATATTGTAGAAGGTTTTTTCTCTAATTATGATATTGATCTCATACAGATACAAAGCCATCCCCTCAGGCTCACAGCTTTGCAGTAACCAGTGCAATTGCTTCCCATGAAAAACAGGAATAAGGTCATATTGCATATACTGTGCAGCCAGACTTCTTATACTGAAATTTGTAAAGTAATGTTTTAAAGGTAATTTTAATGGTCTTTATTTAAAATTTCCACTGCAAAACACATTACACGGATATTATCTAAAGAAATTCTTGGGCAGCAGTTTTTAGAAAATCGATCACTGTGATCTAAGTACTAATCTTCATTAAACATGCAATCAAATTTTACTAATTTTTCCTTCTAAGATTTATTTTCCCAAAGTAACACCTCCATTTAGTTTGGCAAAAGACCCAACAAGTTAATGTTTACACTATCTAGTGATAGGGGTTTCATATGTTAGAATCAAGCAAAACAGTTTTATACTTTCCAGATACTTTCTCATGTTCTTTTTCAAAATAATATACATCCATGCAGCAAAAGTGTGTCTGATGCATTCACTGAACCATCTGCTTAACAGGAAGACAAATATCTTCCTTTCCTCCTGACAAAAAACCCCAACATACACTGTTTATTGGGGAAAACCAGATAACTATAAAAAAATCAAATCTGTAACTACAAACATTATGCAGTTTTGATTGACTACCAATGCACATACAGCTCCACCAGAAGATTTCCTGTTTCCACTTCTGTGAACTACTTCTGCTTTTCTCCCTTAAGCACTCTGAGTTTCAGATATGGCTTGTATTTTCAAGAGATGTACGCAGCAAGCTGCACGGTAGGTTCATCTGCCCTAATTTAATTGACAGACACCATGTTCCTTCACAGGCAACAGCAAGAAACAGCTCCCTCAGAAGATGAGTCATCCTATCCTATAATAGAGGCTGAATTAAAATAAGATTAATTGCCTATCTGCTGGCTGTAAAACCACCTCAGATCTGCACTGCAAATGTATACACCCAGCTAATGGTAACTACAACTGGACAAAATGAATCCCAGTTCCTATTTCTCCAATCATTAAAATTAAGAGGAGAGAGCTCAATCATTTAAAAGAATATACTGCAAACGATCAGTTTACCCTGCCCTAGTAATTTTTTTTTCCGGTTTCAGCAACAGCATTAATCCATTTGACTGGCACTGCTGACTGCAGTTTTCACCTTCACGCTTCACATATAAAAATATGTCAAGCCAGCCCTGCTGTCTGATCTCCTCCATGCTCCAGGAGTGCGGTGTGGTGCAACAAAATATAATCTATGGAAACAAAATGGCTAAAAACACATTTCACAGCATTGCAAAGATGCATAAATGTTTTAGAAAGTGAAGCTGTTGCAGAAGGGACAGAACATTCTCGTAACACTGAACTGATGAGGTAAGTTTCAGATCTCTCAAAAATACACAGCAGTAACTAATACCACCTGTAAAAGATCTTATTCATATTGGGTTAGAATTTTTGAGGTGAGCTGACACTGCATCCAGGCAAGGTAAATCAAGGCCACAGAACACAGAGTCACACATCAACACAATATGCTCTCACTATTTACACATAACACTTACCCCAGCCACTGACAACCACATGTAATCAAAGATACAGATTTGGCAGACAGTTATCTATTCTATCTATCTATTCATTTTGTCCTGCATGTGATTTTTAAGTCAGGAAGTACAAAGTGAAAACTGCAGTAAAAGATGTAGGCATTTTGTCTAAGGAAAGTGAAGTGAACACTTCATAGTGAAGTAAACACAGAATTTGACCTTTACACGCTGGACTGTAGCTTTCAAGCCTTTGCAATTATTTTTAATTGCTTACATTGTGCAATATTGTTTCAGTGCTATTCAATGGGAAAGGAATTATGGTTCCATTTCAAAAAAACTGGGCAAAGTATTTTGTATATACAAACAGCCAATGTGACACTACACTGCAAGTATCTGGCAGGAAAAAACCTACTTACATCAGGGCAAGTTTAAAAGTTCTTTAGGAAAACTCATGAAATTGTCAATTCTTCTTATTTCCTTTCTTTAGGAACCAATAGTTGCTTAGCAGGGTGGTATTATTTAGTGTTATCAGGCTGGTTTACATTTGCACTGAAGAAACAAAAGATGAGAATACAAGGGGTACAATTTGATGCTACAAGTATGGAATCAAAATGGATTGACCAAATACTTTTTAAGACAAGTTGAATTAACAGAAAAAATCTGAACAAGACTTAACCATCATATTGATTTCAAGCTGTAGGTCTTCAGAGGAACTTTTACTCTTTGAGGCTGAACTTTCTTTTGAGCTTCTGAGATATAAGTTTAAGGCTGTCACTGTCATTAGACTGCAAAGTGACAAAAAGGCACTTTTGAACCATTTCATCCCCATTTCAACTTCCCATCTTTCTGGCAAAGGTGGTAATCTGCACGCTCAATAAATACATTCCTTACCTTCAATGCCCTACCTGCAGAACCCCCACAACCTGCCAGGAGTCCTGGCAGGGACAGTGGTGGCCACCAGACTGTGGCTGCCCTGGGACACTGTGGAGAGCAGGCTGCTTGAGGCTTCTCCTCCTACTGCTATTACTGTGAAACCTTCAGGTTCACTTGGACAAATTTATATCCCCTCCGTTGTCAGAGGCAATCACAAACTGTGACAGTAAACAAAGGTATTTCCCCTTTTGTTCAGAAAAATACTTGATTTGAGAAAAGGAGGAGAGGACAACACTGCAGAAAGGAAGAAAAAAGCTTCAACTTGTGATAAAATATCTCCTTTTTCACACTTGCAGTGTGAAAACTTTTCTGCTTTCTTGTCCACAATTTCTTTGTTGTCTATGTCTGATACCCTGAAAAGTAAAACCTTTTCAGGAACGAGCAGAGGGCTAACTAGCAAGATGAGGCAAATTGCCTCCACATATACTAAGAACAGGGTAAAAAACCTACTGCTTTATTTTGATAGGGTTATAATCTTTCACAGGACATAGAAGCTTTAATCAGAACAGATGGGTCTTTGATGATGTTACTACTGTACCAGTTCACTACATGATGATTGTGTGACTGGCCTATGACAAAGCTAATGACAAAGTGAGGAAAAATGAAGAAAATTAATGAAAAAGCCATTGACTAACTTTGTACAAACCTACTTGTGCTCTAATGACACGTTTATATCACAGTGTTTGTACTACAGAAGCCCCATTTCAGCTACAATTAGACAGTTTAAAGAAAGTGAGGGTATCTATATTCACCATTGCCCAGTTTTGCCAGGAGTCTCTACCTTGACAGTTAAACATCCCAAAAGGTGTCAAGTGAATCTACCATGCAATGGCAAAAAGTAGTAGTTCCTAGCATCCAACAGCTTCTAATCTAGTATTACTGAAACTTAAGGTGGCAGGAAATTCACAGATTTTTAGAATACCCCTGAACAGAAAAATCCAGTCCACTGTGAAAAATGTTTTCCTTGAAATGGTTGTTAGTAATTTCATTCTTTTCAAAATGAAAAATGACTGTAATATGCACATGATATTAGAAACTACAACAAGTTTGTACAGATTTTCCATGAATGTCATATTTGGTTTTTGGATTGCTGAAGAACAAAGGTGCAAAACTACTTTTCTCTCCAGTACTTTGTTTTTTATATTTTGGCATTGAAAGATAGCTACCTAAAGATGATAAAGATGTTCATTCACACATCCCACTGCAGTTCATTCTTCTTCTTACTTCTGTTGATGCTTTTGAAAAAGTCTGAATAAATTCTTGTTTCTAATTTATATGCCCTTCCTATGCCTGCATACTGCCAGTTTAGATACGTCACCTGTAATAACAATGAAAAATTGCTGTGTGCCTCATGCTCTGTTTTCTTCATCTGCTTTAGAGGTTCGCTCCAGCTACCGCAAGGGAGTTCACTTGTGAGTAGTAACAAATCTAATTTAACTGTACCAAGTCACAGTTTTTTCATCTTAATAGCTATTCTGCACAGCCCAGAAAACTCATTAATGGAAAGACTCTCAAGTCTAGCTCATGTCTTTTATGGGAATGAACAAGCTTACCAAAGAGAATGCATTTTGTAAAAAGACAGCTTAAAGACATCCTCAACTACAATTGTCAGTACTCTACAATTATTGACATAAGCAGTACCTCTATGCTGCTTCTTGTAGTATCCTGAAGAGTCAAGTATGCTTAACAATGACATACAGAGGAATTTAAACCAAAGACAAGCAGCAATATTAAGTTTGGAGGTCACCTTAGGTATTCAAATTGCTCAGGAGGCAGCAGCATATTTTTTTACTTACCATTCTGACAAGTGATACTAGCTAGACTGACATTCAGAAAGCATGAGCAACTAACATGTCATCATTTAAATTTAAAGTTAACCAAGGAAGCAGCAGCTCCTGCTTCCTTCCCTCCTGAGACAAAAATAGTGTTTCACTAATGTGAACCTGAGGATAACTAACAGGAAAAGCTGGATAGCTAGGTCTAGGCTGCAAGGTCAAATTTACTTGTGTACATCAAATATAACAATTGAATATCTGAAGCCCTTTTTCCCTTTAGTTGTCGGAATTCTTCTGGGAAAGGAAAATAAAAATAATGAGAATAATAGACCCAGATGTGGAGGAAAGGATTTGATTGCTCAGAAACACGTTTTCTGAGGATGACTAAGAGAATTAATGTTTTATGAGAAAGACAGAGAGAGGAAGGGAAGGGAAGTTTCAGGGAAGGGGGGAGGGGAGGGGAGAAGGAAGGGAGGGAGGGAGGGAGGAAGGAAGGAAGGAAGGAAGGAAGGAAGGAAGGAAGGAAGGAAGGAAGGAAGGAAGGAAGGAAGGAAGGAAGGAAGGAAGGAAGGAGAAAGAAAAGAACTTTTTTCATCTTTTCTGAGGATGAAAAGTTAAAATATGATCTGAATATGCTAAGGAATTAGACAGTTTATTTCATCATAATCTTCCTGATACTTGCCCATTTCTAAAGCATATCCACTTCTGGATAGAAGCAAGACTTTAAAAGCAAATCAATGGTGGACATAATATGACAGCTTATGCTACTGAGGCAGCACTAAGACAAGTAAGCTTGGCTAGAAGTGAGTTAGGACTATATATATATATATATATAGCAAAATACATGAACACAAAAAACTATACCCCACATTCTGAGCTGCCAGTGAGTAGATGCAATAGCCACAGAATTTTGTAATGGAAGCAGACAAATGAGCTAAATCCTATTCTTATAAAGCCTTACAGCAAATAAATTATTATTTTAAAATAAGTCAAAAGAACTTAAATACACAACAAATGAGTCAACAAATCATCTTTCTTAATTCTGAATGTGAGTCAATGGACTACAGAACTGGATGAACCTGCTGAGTTGTAGAGAACAGCCTTCTCTTAAAGTAGGTATCAAGAGCAGGCATGCTACTGAAGTGCCTACTTCACTGACCATTAAAGAAACTATGAATGAATAAGTCATATACCATGTACTAAAAAATGTCTGCCTTTGTTGAAGTCCATAACTGTGAACTCCCATGAAGTCCCACCCTGTTGCTCCCATACAGTGAGTTTTAGTATGGAGTAAACTCCTGTTTTCTACTCAACCCAAATAGAACAAAGGCAGGTATGAACTTTTAAGACTTTTGATCCCGTAAGTTTTCATTTTTGTATCTTCCTGCACTCTGACCAATGGAACATAAAAGGAAAAGTAATAAGAGAATGATAATTCTGACTGTTTCAAGACTTCAAATAAAATCTTTTTTTTGCTGGTTAGAAATTGAGACACTAAGAGAAAAAAGTTTCTAGCTATAGTTTGTGACAGGAAGATTAAAGAGATCCTCAAAGCTGTAAATGGTGAGGTATCATCAGTCAACCACAACTTCCAGTAGCATAGTATGGAAAAGCTTCCTAGTAAGAGCTTTACATCCTATCCCCATGCAGTAACCAAGATCTGGATATTTCCATCCCAGCATGATAATAATTAATTAAGTTAACAATCAAATAAATTTAAAAAATAGTAATAATAACAAAAATTTCAGGTGCAGATTCCTCCTGATAGATATGTATAACTTTCTACAAGTAGAAATAGCTTACTCACTGTGATAAAGTATTTTATCTGATTGCTATTCCATGGACAGAAGTACTACTATGATGAATGCAGATCATGGTCATATTTGCTTTGAGCAGCTGATTTGATTATTAAAATACACAACACATAATAGAAACACTTTTGCTGCAGAAGCCTCTTATGCGAGGATATGCTTTAAAATACAGGGAGTTTGAGTGCTCTCCTTATTTCTGCTTAAATTGAGAATGATGAAATACTTGTTAAGAAAAATTACCCTGTGCTGTTATCACCATGTACTCTGAAGATACAAATCACAAATCATGACACTGATCATGTCATACCGATTTTAATTTTTTTGGGATCATTTTCTCAATATTAGGATAATAACCTGCAAAAACATAGACTAAAATTTTTGTTTCATTTTTTCCCTGCAAAAAACTAGAAAATTACATTCAAGACAGAAGTGGCTATCATGTAAGCAAATTAATTCCATACAAATATTGAGAGGTTTATAACAAGAGTTGCTTAATTTCTACAAAAAATGACCATTTAAAGTTGCTCTGCATTTGATAAGAAATAGTATCTTCTGTGATTAAGAAACAGTATTATTTTGCTTTCCTGTGTTCACTGAAGTCCTAACTGCAAAACTAACACTAAATACAATATCTGGGGAAATGGATTTGATTTCTTTCAGTACAATTAGCTAAGTAAATTGAAAAGCCTCCAAATGCTACAGACAGGTAACTTTTTTAAAGCTCCAAACCACATATTTCAGTAAAGAAACAAACAAAATCTCCACAAATTTCATTTTAAAATTGTAATTATTTACTTGGTGTACGTGAAAATACTTTTGTTCAGTAAGCTTCCCAAACATTAGCCTATCAACAGAGAAGTATCATCTTCCTTTCTTGCCAGAATCAACCTTGAACACACTGCAGATTCATTTCTGTATATAGCCATGGATCAATCCCTTCCTTGTACCCTCAGCCTTGCCACTTTGGCTTGGACATAGTACCAACACTTTTCATCACAAAGGGCTGTCTAAGAAAGTGCTAATGTTAGAAGCCTGCATTTTAACTGAATTGGATGGATTTGCCTTTTGCACAGTTTGATGGTATATGCACTTCCAAATGATTTTGTGGTCAGTACTAAATACTTTCCACCAGAAGATTTGATTTAAATCTATCTCTGATGTCTTTATAGTACACTGCATCCAGCAACATATACTAAGTGTGTGGATCCAGACCATGGATTTTCAGGGTAGAGCAAGTCAAACAGTAGAAGTAAGATTCAAGTGTATTACACCACCCATGAAGAGAGGCAAAAAATGTGGTCAATAGTGTGTACCTTAATCCTCTTATTAGATAGCAAGAATACTCATAATGGAAAGAAAAGGTATCTCATTCTCACCAAAATCCATGTGATGACTCTTATATTTCATTTTCATTATCAGAAATAATTGAGGCAGTATATTTCTGTTCTGAATGTAAAGCTATTTCCTTATTTGATAAATGGTTGAGAAACTGAACAAAATCTAGTGAAAAACACAACCTAGAAAACCTGACAGAACCATCAGAAAAAGAAAGGTGTAAGAAGGAAAACACTTTCAAAAATTATCAGAGTAATATATGCTGTAGAATTTTATATTACAGCTTTGTCTCAAGTTATTCTGGTGCCTACTTTGCTTTAAAGAATGCACTCAATATGCAAGGCTGCAGGCTTGTGTGTTCAGTTTTAATTGAAGGAAATTTCACTAATTACTTATTAATCCAGTGCAGTGATTTTTCATATGCTTCGTTCATACAGAACAAAATCTGTGCCTTTAAATTTTTAATAGATGGAAGCTAGAATGAGGAGACTGGTGGATATAAACAGATTCTTTCACACTCATATCAGCAGCTCAAATCCACATTATCTTTTCTGGTGTCCAAAAGAAACCATCTGTTTAGAAGCCTACATGAAATGAGTCGATGATCTTAAATATAACCCCTAACATGCACATGCTCATCACCTGCTTGATTGACATACATGCTGATAGATAGCAGAGCACAAAAAAATGAACTATTTTCACATCAAGAGCTGAACCTAAAGTGCAAAAAAGTATATTGCTGCAACAACTATAAGTATTAATGCTGTTTACAGTAGAATTGCTCTAGAGACAACAGATAATTTCAGTTTTCATCAGTTGTGTTATGTACCAAATTACATAACAGAACTGGAATAAGGGACAACCTGTTATTTTAAGTGTCTGTGTACTGTTTTTCACAAATGTTTTGTCAATCTATGTAACCAAAAATGTTTCTCTAGTTCAGAACAGTTAACATCAAAATTTCATTACAGTGGCTGAAAGCTGGTTGAATTTTGACATAATGTTTAAGTTAAAACTGGTTGACCCAAATGCAAAGTGTTCACTTTTTCAATAACTTTCTTGGAGCCAAAGTTTTTGTGTCTCCCCATTTACATTTTTCCCCAATTCTATTTCCCTTCTTTATATGGTAATTTAGTCTCTGAACAAACCAGATTTTACTATTACCACAAAAGTAATTTAAAGTTTATGCTTATATTTAATTTTTATTAAACCAAGCAGAGCAAAGGACATTACATTATGCAAATAATTCTGAAACCAGAGAAGAACGGCTAACTGGAAAAAAACCTTTGTGATCCATTGAAATCCACACCTTATTCTTCCTTTTTTGCATTCCAACAGAGTAGAATGCAGTGTAGAGTTTATGCACTCAGAAATGGTTTGCTACCACCACCCCCCGTTAATGAGAAGTCACGCTGTCGTAGAGAATACTTTATAGATTTTTCCACTTCATCTATCTTCTCACTAAGAAAGAAACTGTCTTCAGCAGCAGAGAGGCATTGGAACAGTGACAATGTCTAAGATATTCTACCTTACACCTTCACCTTTTGGCTGCCATCATCTGCAAACACGCCCATGAAATCCCTAGGCAATTTTTTGCCTGGACAGTTCAAACAAATAGTTGCTAAAGACAATGGCAGCTTTCTTGTACTTGCTCCTTTTTTAATACAAAAAGGTAGATTTCAGTAATCAGATGTAACTTTCCTGCACTGCAGCAGTCCTGTAGAAAATACTTTAACTAAGCTTTGATCCCTTACTTGTGACCTAAACTAACAACAAATAATGAAGACAGACTAGGGAAAAAAAGTACCCAAGTTCTGTTACATGTTGTTTATTTGTGGCTAGATCATGACATTACAAATCCACACTAGCAATAGAGTGTGGGCTGCCAAAATTGCCAGCAAGCCAGGCTTGATCCATAATGATGACTAATTTTTCTGCCCATGACTTTACAAAGTGTTGCAGCAATGTGGCAGAAGTAAAGTCATCCTCCCTTTCATGATGCTACACCTGTGATCTGGGAGCCACAGGGAGGGAGTCAGTTCACTGTCTCCCTACACATTCCTGAAAGACAAAGAACAGCACTTGTCTGGAACATATACTTCACCATAAAATTATTTCAGATGGGGACAGCATTTTTTGTTTCAAATTTCTACAGTGTTTAAACAGGTTGACACTTGATCCTTCATGAGTGCTTTGCTTCCTATACAATAGTAATCAAATTTCAATGAACAGTGGCTGAGCTACAATTCAGCCCAACTACTGAATTTCTGATGAAAGTAGAATGCTGATTTTACAGCAGGCTCAAAACAAAAAGAAAGCACAGCATCATTATAAGAAACCTAACTAAATTTTACTTTCAATTTCAGTAAAGTACAAAGATCACAGAAAAATACTTTTCATTCAGGTGAAAAAGTAGCTGTTCATAGGCTAGAAAGAAAAGAATTCTGTATTCCTGTGATCTTGGGGCAATAAATGTGAAGCCTCCAATCTGGAGCTTTGGTTGGAGCTCCAAAATGCAAATATTCTCCACTCAAAGATGACCTACCTTAGTTTTCAACAGTTATGGAAGAAAACTGCCAGCACTGACTTCCTTCTACATTCACTCTCTCTGCCCATGACTTTTTTTTGCTTTAAGAATGAAGGCAAGATGTTTACTTCCTTCTTCTGATCATTCCTTAAAGTATCATCATTATCATACTGGAACACATGATTTAAAAATGTATTTTTTACCCTGCTATCAACTGAGTAAGATGAAGAATAAGTCCACCTTTATTCTTTGACAAAGGCAGTCCCAGGATGGTAGATGAGTCACAGCAAAAGCACTCTCTCCATGCCTGCTAACAAATACAGTACCCTGCATGGAGGCTCTTTTCATCTCAGAGGATCTTGTGATTACTTGACCATATCTACACTAGCAATACTTTGCTGGAATAAGTGTTTTCTCTGCCCGTGACTCCAGATTGGCCTTGACAGGCAATCAAAGTCTCCCACCAGGTGATCTGTTATTTAGTTATCAACACACCAAAGTGCAAACTTCAAAAACTAGCTTGATGCCTGTGACTTCAATCTTTTAGTGGTGGGGGTTGGAAGTAAATAAAGAAGCATCATGTTTAATGAGAGCTGAGTATCACATTTACCTGTTGCTCACTTCAAAAGGAAAACACAAGGACAGACAGAGAAAAATCTCTGCTTCAAATGGATGTTGCAATGTGAAAGATACACACAGAGCACTCTCAATATCAGCTACAAAGTATTGTGGGTTACAGCCATCTATTAGAAAGCACCTTTCCCACCATATGTAGCATCTTGTTCAAATCTAACAGCAGAAACTCATGCACAGTCCAACTTTAGCCCTTGAATAACAAACAACAGAGAAGCAGCTAATGTGTCTCTTGACAAACCCAGTTCTCTTCAGAACTGTAATTTCGGTATAGCACAATTTCATCTGAATGTCCTGAAAAAATACAGGGCAGACCAACTTTTGGACCTAAACTAACATAATTTTTCTTCTAACTACCAAAAGTTGTAGCCTTAGACCTTCCCTCATCTCTTACCATGAAACAGAATATAATTTACAAAAGTAATAAAGGTGAATGCCATCACATGCTTAAAATGGCCACAGATTCTTTCAGACAATTTTTTTGCTAACTTAGCATTTGCTTAATATTA
Source organism: Luscinia megarhynchos (assembly GCA_034336665.1). Taxonomy (NCBI): domain Eukaryota; kingdom Metazoa; phylum Chordata; class Aves; order Passeriformes; family Muscicapidae; genus Luscinia; species Luscinia megarhynchos. The sequence goes on from CM067564.1 coordinate 33,755,628, forward strand.
TGTTAGACTCTTTTCTTCCATCACAAATGTTTAAAACTCCTTTAGTAGCTATCTGTTTAATTACAGTTTATTTTAATAAATACATAAGAAATAAAAGCATGAAAAAGATTCAATCAAAGCAATTTCCTACAGTTCAATTGAACTGAAGAGCATCTCACTCTTTAATATGAATCCCCCAAATTCTTTCTTAGTGACTATCTGTTTTTTCTAGAGCAACTTTATGGAGAATTCCGTTAGTGTTTGATTTTTAAGTCTGGAAAATAATTTTAAATTTGAATGGGATGCCTGAGCAATATGGCTATAAATATATGTACTGAGATATTAAATCAGTTCATCAAAACCAGGCTTAACCTAAGCAAAGTTGCTAAATTAATGATCTGGATAAGATGCTGCAATTTAGTGCTTATACATGTTTCAGGATTTAAGTATCTTTAAATGATTAATTGATAGAGGATTTTATGAGTCAACTTGCTCTTAGTCTCTTTACAAATCCACCTACTGTCCGTACAGAAAAATTTCAATATTCTGTGGGGCTGTTTTCTCTTGAGGCTGTTAATTTTTTTTCCGTAAGAAACTTCTAAGTGTAATCCTCACACAAGAAGTACAAGGTACAGTGAGAAGTATTTCCAAACTAAAAAGATTCAGCTCCATAAAATCTGACTGCCTTTAACCCTTTCTCTTGCCATCTCTTCTTATGTTTGTTTATCCTGGTTCCCTTTTTTAGTCTGTTACTGGATGCAGCATTGATTATGAGATTGGTAAAAAATGAGATTTACTACCAAAACATAACATTTTGGATCCACTTAGTCCAAAACAACTTCCTGTTGAATACAGAGGTATTTCTTTGGTACTTTCAGACACCCAACACAATTCCAAAACCCATGAAGAGGATTAGGAACTCAAAAATATGAGTAATGGAACCATTTGTTAATCACTAGAGAAGATAAATGGTAAAGTTAATTCCTCCTTAATATGTTTCTACATTTATGGCGTATTTCTGCAAGGTGTTTCATAAAAGGCATTCAGGAATCATAGAAAATTTGATGAATGAAATTAAATTAGAAAAAATTTAGTAATTCCAAACTTTTTCTTCAAATACAAGAAATTGTTTACTATATTAATTATAACATCTGTATTTAAAAAACCCTAAGTATTGGGTGAGTGGTAATTTAAGAATTCCATGGACTTGCACTGGCAAGACTACAAGTATTTTCCAGACTTGAAAATCGCACACTTAAGCTTTCTTCCTAGAGAAGGAAAAAAAATCATTACCTCTATATATATTGTTAAGTCTCAAAATAGCACATTTCCAATGATGTTAAGGGTTTTTGGCAAATTTTCAATTTTCAGTTGATGCACAAGGATTTGGAGGGGAGGCAATATTTGAAAGGGGTTGTAGAAAAATTTCCATTACACGTCATTACATTAAGGTGAACTGTTTTCATGAAATTAAAGAAAAAAGGTTTATACTGTTAAAGCAAGCAATTTTCAATACTCTGGTCATATCTGACAGCATGAAATAAATGGCTTTTGCTGAAGACTGTGCTTTGTGCTGGACTGAATACTTATCCTGATTTAATTTTATTGCTGTCTGGATATCAAAAAAAGTACTAAACATAAGCAGACCACTGCTAAGTAGTGCACTTACACTGACAGTGGCTTCTGGTTTGTGCTTCATGCAGTTACTTCCATATTTATTCAGGGAAGCTTGAAAGGACAAAAAAAATCAATACTAATGTAGTGGACCAATTAAAATTTGTTCTCCAGAATATCCTGTTTAGTGTGCTGCTCACACACTCTGACATCACATGAGGAAAGCTGTCAGTTTTGACATCATGAAAACTCTTGTTTTTCTTAAATCAGATCCATCTAAGGAAAACAAGTATTAGCTTAGGAAGCAACAGAAGAACTTAACAAAATTTCAAAATCTTTAAGAAGATCAGAACGACACTGACAAGCTGTAACTCTACACCTGGATGATAAAAAATGTGCTACATCCACAACTTTCTCAACTGAAGACTGTTTCCATCACTTAGCTCACGTAAAAGAATTGCTATTTATCATAGAACAGTGTTCAGTGTGAACTGAGAGTCAAGGTCCTTTAAACCCTCAGAAGTAATATATGACACATCATTACATTTTCTGAACATCTCACTAAGAATGGTTGACCCTCAAGTGATTACAAAACAAAGGAAATGAAATCGTCTCTTGGCAGAGACACAGCCATAATGGTTTGAAGGCAGGTAGATGAAAGGAGGGACGGAGCAGAGAGAAAAATTTAAAATAAATAAAAGAATGCCGTACATTCTTGAAAATACAGTTTCAAAGGAATTATGGTCACAGAGGTAGCTTAAAAGAACTATGTCTCTTAGAAGAACTCTCATGCATGAGTGGATACTTCCAAAAACAGGAACAGAATATGTCCACTGGAAACGTGTTTACTATTTCCAAAGCCTAAATAAAAGAAGTACAATTTTGAAGCTTCAATTTAATGCAAACAAGTCGATTTTAGAAGTTACAAAGGTTAAATTATGAAAATAAAACCTGTGTCCCCTGGAAAGGAAGAGTAACTTTGTTTTAGAGGATATATAGAGAGAGAACATGATTTTCTGTTGAAATAGGAGTTGAAAACAGCCATACTCCTTACAAAAAGATTGCCTGGAAATCTTGATACTTTCTGTAAGGAATAATGCATTGCCTCTCCTTTAGACAAACACTGTATATAAAAGCAGTGACAGGTTTTTTATATGCTCCCCTGGAAAAATATTGAACCACAGTCAGCTCAAACTAAAGAATAATTTCTATTTCAGTACTTACTAGGACATAAAATGTTTTCAAGAGAATACTAAGTTCTCTGGTGAGAATACGAAACATTTTAAACTAATGCTAGAACTAATGTTCCAATACTGTTTCAACTGGAAAAGATTGAAGGTTTCTCTTGCTTCTGATCCAGCTGATTTATTTGGTACATTTGACAACAACTCACAAAGAGTTTGTCTACCACGTATTTTTCCCTCTCCCTCCTATTCTTCCCTCCTCTCCCCATCTTTTATGCTTCAAGGGAAGATAAGGAGCACTGAAACAATGAATTATTTTGACTAAATTGGGAAGAAAAATCAAGCAGCAGTAGTGTTCTTGAAACTACTAGAAAATAGAAATCATTATATTGGCAACGTATTACATAGTAATGGTGCACTTACAATTACCAACTTGCAATTCAGTTGAGCTAACAGGTGACAAAGTGATTAATCCTAAATAGTCTGACAAAATGTCCTCACTAAACTTAATTTCCAGCTTGTAAAAAAAAAATTTACAGTATATCCTCCCTTAGAATTTGATTTGGGAAGAATTAACACAAAATAGTCTAGGTTATTATCTGATATAAAAGTTAATGCAGAGGTTTTTCTTACCAAGTTAACAACATAATGTGGAAGATTTAATAAAACCATAATTTCATAAGCCAGGGCTAAAAACCCCCATGTTTGCTGCTAACAACAAGCAGGAGGTATAGTGAACAAAATCTTACTGAAAAGACAAGTCTAGGGCCAAGTAGCAGTGAGGCTTTGACCATTTTGTCCTTCTCTGCAGGGAGTTATCCTCCCCAGGACTAGACAGAGAGATCATTTTCACCCCCAAGTTGTTACACTGTCATTACTGGGATAGTCCCTGCAGGCAGCAATCAATGAAACACAAACGTTTCAATATGGATTGGCAGGTGTTTTTTGTCTCCATCTAAAGGGAACACAAAAATAAAACCTCCATGCAGAAAAGATGCCTCTATTATTTAGTCCAGGCTAGCTGAAATTCAGCTACAACAGAAATACGTGGTGATTCTGTCCTGCCTATACCAGATACTTGCTCTTAGTGATGACATTTATTCTTTGCATCATTCACTGGATAACGAGACTTGTGAAATAAGTAAAATATGAGAAGAAAACATCTATTTAATTTCAAAATTTGCACATCTAAGCCCCTGAAATACTCCAAAATAATTCCTGAAATATTCCAAAAGGAATATTTAAAAAAAGATTCCTAACAAGGAAAGTAATCAAAAAATGTTAAAGAATGCTGTTAAAGCATCAACTTGTTCAAAAATAATGCTGCTTAGCTACACTGTGGCATTTCCCCATGATTTCTGTGTACAACATGTTACATAACTGAGCCGGATTTGCATTGAGGGCAGGAACAGCAATGCTGTTTATATTTCCTCATAATTATAGCTAACAGAGTTCAGTGCTTCATCAAAAAACCTCAAAAAACTCCAAAAAACCAAACCAAACAAAAAATGTACAGGTCTTAAATCTTTCATCCAAGAAGTAATTGAGGAAAAAAAAATTTGCACTTGCATAATTTAACAGCTGCTAAATCACTAGTTTTAGGCCGTTTTTACTACTTCAGAAAACATATTTGTGACTGCTGCAAAACATAGTTAGATGCATTGAGACTTATTTAACACAAAAATAGTATTTTGTGAATGATTTTTTTCAAAGTGGCTTTTTAATATAAAATGGAAAAAATTAAGTAGGGTAGGTGGAGAAATATTTTACACATTCATGCAAATCACCATGATGGATTATAAACACATGAACGTATCCGTGTGTATAAATACAAAATACAAAATTATTTAACTGAGAGTCTGCTGTATGCAGCACGTTATGGCCTTGGGAAAGAACCACGTCAAATGCCATTTGATGATGCTCAGCCAGGCACATATAAAGGCACATTGCACCAATAATATTTGACAACACTGGCTGTGCTTTTTCTGCTTCAGTGGCTAGCTTGCTCAAATTCTGGGCAAAGCAACACACAAATAGTTTATAAGCAGCTACACTGTCAGCATCATCCTTTCAAAGCAACAACCACACTGATTTCCCAATAAACATACTTCACATTTCAGGTTGGAAGTTATGAAATAAAAAGGGAGAAAGAAAAGAAATGTATTAGCCCCAGGTCAGCAGGTCACTGAAAACAAAATTTCCACCTTGAAATTCAACTTTAATGTCCAGTAAGCTCTTACTTTTCTTTGATGGTGCTTCCAATGCTTTTTTTTTTTTTTTTTTTTTTTTTTTTTTTGTTGCCTGCCCCAGCAAATACTGAGCACAGTTCCTGCATCAGGTTGAACTAAAATGTGTTACACTGGACAATCCAAACTAGGTACATCTCAAAGCACTGAGTTTGGTAGCAGTATTGTCCTAACTATTGGCAGGAATGATTATGCATTATGAGAATGATGTATGTGGAAGTCAAGAAGGGCCAGGCTTCTTCCACAACTTCAACAGCCACAAATCTATCCAGCTAACAGATCTATCCAACCATGACCAGATGCAGTCCAAAATAATTACCCTTAGATTTTTGCTGACTACATTGGTCGATGCCAGAGACCAAAGGCTCACAGTACTTGTTAAGACAGATCTTTGCTAAAATTCGTCTATCTATGGTGACTAAATGTTTCCTTCACAACTGTTTAAGTTCATGGCAGGATAAGATTATCTCTTTTGTGCAGCTTCCCCTACTGAAGTGGCACGAAAGGCTGTACGGAAGAAGTCAGACGCAAGAGTGAGAGAAGGAGAGGGATGAGACCACAAAGTGTGTCCAGAAACTGAAATCGTGAATTATTTCTTGGGGAAGAAGGAAAAGACATCTGACCTGTGCCTGAGTGATTTTGTTCTCCATCTTGTCTGAAATTATCCTGCCTCTACCTTAAAACTGTATCATGACTGACAGCCCAGCCTCATTCTGTCTGCTGGCTGGGACCATCCATGCTTTGACACTCATAGTGATGCTCTCACACAACTCTCCCTCCCAGCTTCACTATCATATACAGCACACAGGATGTATGGTTTAAAAGAAGAGATGAGGTGAAAATGAAAGTGCTGCACTAATTAACCATTTGGATTTTTTTGAATCTGTTAATTTTCCTTGGTTTCAGAGCCCATAATCAATGATAACCTAAGACCACCACAGGAAGTTGCTAAATCAGACTTGTAGGTTTGCATTTGTTATGATTCTTTCGACAAGTCAAACAGCTCACAACACTTAATTTTTTTTCCCAGGAGTTTGAGTACTGAAGGGAGCAGGAGTGGCCAGTAAACAGAGCAAAATATTGTCAGCTTTGTTCAAACTCTGATATTCAGTCTCTTAACTCCTAACCTCACAGGGTTCTGTAGTACACGGATCAGCAATTTTTTCCACTTCCCATCATCCCACATCCAGCCTTTCCACTGCTAGAAGTATTTAAGTAAGTACATTGCAAAAATAATTTTTGCTAAATCACTACCAAGCTCATTTCTGTTTACATTAACTCACGTAACTCCTTTGACATTATACTGTCCAAATCTTCAATGCAATTACCACTGTAGGATAACATATTGCACGTAACCTTCTAACCAATATTGTGGGTTTAAGTTTAAAAATTAATGAAGAAAAATGTCTCAGTTCTGCCACAGATTTATAATGTGCAATTTTTGTACAAACAGACACCATAACAGGATTTTCTTGAGACACCAAATAATTAACTGTACATTTTATTTAACTTGTGTCTTCAAATATGGAAAGGAGAAAGAAGTCACAAACATGGACCCAAACACTTCTATAGTGTCAATTTTGAAGAGGAGATTTACAAAACAAGGAGGAAAAGAATAGCCTTTTTCTTTGAGAAAGATGTTAGATACCTGGTATCTAACTTTAAAAAAATATTTTTTCTAGCTTCAGCCTTATTTACATTAGCCAGTATGTTAAATTACTCTTCACTTGTTCTCTTTGTTTCCTTCAATACTCCTCTTTATTTCCCTCAATACTCCTATGATGTTCAGTGAATGGCACTGTTTCTTGAGCGGGATGTGAAGTCCAGCTGGACTGAAGTGTTAAATATTAGCTTGGTTGGTGCTTTTTTCTCCAGTTCTGGACTGTACTATATTGGCAGATTTCTGTGAGCAAACCTGCATATCACCCAAGTAAAGTGTTCCAATTCCAACTAGTAGCACTAAGCTATCATTTTCAGCTCATTAAATTCACTCTTCTTACAATTAAAAGAATTATAAGTATAAAAATAGGAACATTTGAGTTCCTATCATCTATCAGTATATTAAATACATTTTTGCATTAATTTGCAATTCTATGTTTGACCTTGATATTTTCCAAGGTTCTGACAATCAAAAAAGCAAAACAGCTTGCTGTAAACACATACTAACTAAATTTCTAGAGAAAGCAAGAAGGCACAATATTAAGGGAGTTTATTAAAAAAAGGTTAAGTTCTTCAATAGAAGTAAACAGTGACTTATTGACAGTCCAAAAATACTTCATTATCCTTTCATGCCAGTCACTTAAACCTCAATACAATCCTCTATTAGACCCTATAATCGAATTTTTTTCTTGCTTTGTCCTCCAGCAGAATAAGCATGATTTATATATCAATTTTAAGAAGAAAATTCAGCAGTTTACTGTAGAAGATATCTATCTTCAATCCTCAGTTTATGAGTTTTGTCATATGGAGCAATATATACAAAACTATTTTAAACACTGTGTGATTGGCAAAAACCTCAGACCTATTCCTTATGAGCTGTCAATAGTCCTGATTATTTTCTGAGTCTGTTTACTGTGCCAAAACCGTTGAAATTCACACAGTGGTATCTTCTTCAATTTGATTAAAAATATAATACTAGGGGAAGAAGACATTTTGAAAAAAAAAAAAAAAGAAATCTCATTAATCTTTCAATAAGTTTTACTTTTCCCCCCTGTTTCCAGTCTGTCAGAAGGTTCAGCCTGGCACCAGAAATGTGTTGATTTCTGTGAAGTGTCTAAATCTGTCTAATCAACAGGCTGTATAAAAAAGGTCCTTGGTTCGTCTATTTGCAGCAGAGACAAAGTATCAGCAGCTACAACCCTATCAACCAGATCTCCATCTGCAATCAACTTCTTCCAGCTCAGAACTGGAAGGACCATTTACACTGTAAAGCAGGAGGAAATGTAGGAATAGTGTTACATACAGAATTTCAGAATAGAAGAAACACCTTTTCTTATGAAGTTATTACAGGTAACCAGACAAGATGAAAAACAATGACACAGACTTGACTGGCCTTCAACCACACAGGAAGGAATAGACAAAGTATGAATCATCTTCTATGGGGATGGCTGATCAACATGTGTAAGTCTGTATGCCCTGGGACCAACGACGGGCAAGGAGACTGGGTAGAGAGAAGGGATGGAAACCAGAGGCCAGCCCAATAGCCAAGGGAAGAATGTGAGCCAGAAAAGAGAATGAGGAGACAGAGGGCAGGAAGTGACTTGGGACAGAAGCATGAAGGAGCAGAGAGATACAGTATAGAAAAGACCACACAAGCACATGGCAAGTTAGCATGAAGAATTCACAGAAGACTGTGTGTTAAGACATGAACCATTATAGGTTGAAGAAAACCGGAGAACAGCAGCAGTGGAAATAGAAGCAAAGAGCAACGCTATAGAGAAGTGTTTCCCTACCAGTATCTGGCTTTGAACTGTTTCTCAGCATTTTTCCACTCTCCACAAATAACTATGGAATCTGCTAACAGTGTGTCTTGCTTCCTTTTAATCTGAAGTACCTTCAAGGGAGGCTTTTAAAGCATTCCATGCTGCAAAAGTGCAGCATTCTGAAATAATCAAGATGTTAAAGGTCTTGTGTTAATTGGACACACAAAATGAATGGGGACTTCTTGTGCATGATGTGCCTTACAGACCCTTTTGTAAAATGGAACTAAAACCTTTTCCTCTTTTCGCATGGGTGCTGCAAGTTTCTTGGTATCCAAGTATCCTTAATAGATAATAATGTTACGTGTCACGAAAAGCCCAGAGAAAAACAGTAATAATTCCATCTTCAAAGAAAGATGTAAATAGAACATGTGAATATCCCATTAAACAACAAGGATGAAATAAAAGTAGGAGCATCTGCTGCTTCCCTGAGCATTCTGCATTTCACTTTTATTCTGGAACCTTCTGCCTTAGTTATTTTATGATATGATCATGCAACTAAAATTGCATATGTTGAGGCAATGGAAAGTCTTACTTATTACTAGCAATTTATATTTTACAATGTTTGATTTAAAATCTGTAGTTTTCAGTCTGCCAATGTGTGTGGCTATCTACAATACATTTACAATTATACTACTGATGTAGTTTAGGAATTATATTCTCAATATTAGTAGCCTCAAACAAAAACATGCTACCACTCACTCCCACTTTCCCCTCCAAATGGAAGCACAAAAGGCATAAATCATGGGTTGAGATAAGAACAATTTACTGGAAATTAAGTAAGAAAGCTAGTAACAGCAGTAACAGCTAGTAACAAAAGGTATTAGTAATATTAGCAACACAAGGAAACTACACAGAGAACCATTCACAATACGACCAGGTCTTCCCCATGACATTTTCTCCCATTGGAAAGAACACCCTTCTCATCAGAAACAAGAGGACCCTACTCCTACCCTGGCAAGGAGGTGAGGCAGTATAGAAAAGCCACACTCCCTCCCACCTACTGCCAAAAAATTAACGCTGTCTTGGTTGAAACTAAGACAACTAGGATTAAATAATGAAATGTATGGAAAGTACATAAAAACATTGTTGGTCCCTTTTTCATGTTAAATTATTTCCATTCCAGACTCTGATTTGTGGCAATTAAACACGAAGAAGTACTTTTTCCAGTATTGTCACCATTGGTTAACTGTAGCTTATCAATTTGGAGTTTTAAGATAAACTGGAGGAAGTGATAATTCTCACGCACAAGAACTTACATGTATCAATATACACAGATGTAAAGATACAGATGCATCATTTAATATAAGCATACATATGTTCATAAAAGAAAAATAAATATACAGTAGCTCTTCTCTGTCCCTCCTCCCCTCCTCAACACTTCAGCCATAATTTTATATAAACGTATCTCAACGGCAGAAAGACTATATTTTGTTGGCAACCACAACCAACAATTCAAACTTAATCTTTTTCTACGTGTAGATGTATGAAAACTTGCTTTCATTTCAGCACAGGACTGAAAATGTATTTTGTTTCCTATGTTAAAAGCACAGTTGTCCTTGCATAACTTGTTGAATATAAAATGAATAATGAAACATAATATAATAAAATTGCAAAACTCTGAATCATCTGTAGAGCATCACTTGATAATGCAGTCTGCTGCGATATGTTAGACCCAGGCCCAGCATTTCCTGTTTCTAATGTTATTTCAAAAGTCTGGATGGACATTTTAAAATCCAGTAACACAAAGCGCAATTTGCAAAAAAAAATTTGTTTCTTGTCTGTACTGGTGACCTTTTCATACTCATTATATATTCACTAAATTTCCATTCTACTTTGCTGCTATTCATGTATGAAGAACAACACTAATTCACAATGAAGTAAGTTATGACAGCACAGATTCAACTTGCACTGTTTTTAGACAATTCCTGAACTCATTTTTTGAGATTATTCTGGAGATTGTTCCATGCGTTTTCTTACCTGATGCAGACATTGCATCAGATTATTATCTCATCTATTCTGACACATGGATAAATAAGCTGAAGGCTAGGTTTTTCAAGCTATTAAAAGTGCATTTATTTGTAACCTATTAGCTCACTGTAAACATTTAATTTGTCCATACATAATTTCAATCCAAACGGCTGCATAACAAGTAACAGGCACTCTATCAAAGAATACTGTGTTTCTTCATGAATCTTTTGAAACTGGTTTTAGCCTGTGAACTTGAAAAACAGAGTTGCCACCTTATTTGGGCCTTCCTGATACATGCAAGACAGGAATTATGTTCCATTGAAAAAGGTAGAAGAACACAACAGTGAAATACTCTTGTTTCCAAGGTAAAAACAGCAACAAATTACATACAGAATGAACATTAAGCACTTACAAGAGAGCAACTAGTTAGCTGAACAAAGTGTGCACTTTAAACACACAGTAGCCTTTACAAATAAATTGAAGTGACAAGCTCCATTTCATTTCAGCTTCAGTTTGACAAGAAGTTGGCAATCAACACACAGAGGATTCTGGAGTATGGTTCTGTTGTCCACTGTAGTGAAATTTCATATACCCAAACTGGTTTTGGCAGTTCCTGCCTTCCACACCTCAACACTTTTCTCAGTAAGCTCTGTGGAATTCTGCAAGCTAATTTTTAGGCTCTGGAAAAATTAAGCTCATAAGATCTTCAGGGGCAAAATGGGTAAGCTGCTATCTCACATTGTAGCTGAAGTATGACTGGAGGGGGGGAATTGGCAATAAGAAACTGGAACCAAGACAGGATGGAAGAAGAAAACACTGAGCATAGAAGTAAGATAGAAGTCCAAATGGGCAAGCCCATTAAGTGAACACTTAAAAGGGAATAGATTCCTCAGTGAAAATTTGGTGTGAAGAGGGGTACACTGATGTAGAAAAATAAAGACAAAATAGGGAGGTTTTTTTTTAGGAAGCTACCTTACTCAGCCTTTTGAATTTAAGCTTTATTAAGGAAATAACTACTTCTAGTAAAAAAAACACACAACAAATGATGACTTCTGGTGAAGAAGTATGGCACACACCCCCTCAAACTCATGCTACATAGCTGTGTGGTCACTCCTATTATTCCCTACTTGAAGAACTGACAGGATAGCAATGCCTATAATCTCTTTTCAAGTTCATTAATATGACTAAAATCCAGATAAGCTTTACATCTGTTTCTCCAGAGTTTCAAACTGGAATCTTTCCAGACTGATAAAGGATAAAAGATCTATTGGTGATAAAGGATTTTCATTTTGCTTGCATAGCAAAACCAAATATATTTTTCTTAATACAGCCCAGATGTTGTGATCTCATAAAGCAGCAGCTCTGAAAAGATGTGAGAGAAGCATGATTCTGAGAGTCTGTTTGTGCACATTTAGCCAGAGAACTATTCCACTGGAGATGGAAAAAGCATGTATTTGTGAAATTATACCGACCTTGATAAGACTGGCCTAAAACAAGTGATTTGAAAATTAAATATGGAAAATTTAACAGTAAAATACAATCCTTGAAAGTTTTATAATGAGAAAATTCCTGGATTTTGTCTGAAAAGCTGGTTTTAATCCTAGACATTATATACTTCAATTTATACTTTTGCGTATAAATTCAGGTGAAAACATGACATGACAAACTGTTTTGTTATTCCAATTGCATGTAATATTAATTTAAGTAAGCTGTATTTATGGATCACAGCAATTTTCATTTGTATGTAAAAGTGTTCTGTGGGAGAATAACAGAAAATAAATAATAAATTGAAAATTGGAGGTTCAAACTGAATATGAAAAAATACCCCAGCATTTCCAAAACAGGGTAATTAAGCAATTAATTTCCCAAGAGGGTTGCAGAAATTCCATCCTTGGAGGCTTTCAAGACTTGCCTGGAGAAAGTGCCAAGTAATCTGGTCTAAAGTCAAACGCTGATCATGCTTTGAGCTGGAAGCCTTCTCAAGGTTCCTTCCAAAATGAATGATTATGTGGATTCTAAGGCTTCAGAGTCAATCAAAATGTTTCTCTTGCTTCCTCTGCCAGACACCTGCTGATATGATGTCAGCCTCCCTCTCAGTGTGCAAAATGAGGAACAAGTATTGTGACAAAGTAGTATTTTCTCATCCTCGTGGTTTAATGGTTTATCATCATCCTAAAAACATCATTGCAACCCATGGTAATGAGAAACTAAGACACTAAGACTTCAAATCAGAAAATAAAATATTTGAAGTGCTATGCAATCAACTACTGTCTATCCAGATTTCTATGTTAAGCTGAAAGAGAAAAGAGCAGTTAATCTAATTAGAAATTGAGTGCTTATACTTTAGAAATAAAATTACATGAAAAGGTCAAATAGAATATGTTATCACATATTAATTACAAAATTTGTGATTTATTATTCCAATACCAAAAAACTTTGCTGCAAAATGACAAGAAAGACAAAACAGAAAACCAGTGCAGCTGATGTGAGATGACATCTCTTGTTATGCCTACCTCTGACAAAACCATAAAAATAATGCTGCAAACATGGAGACAGCAAGAATCATCTGAAAATTTTTCATACACAAATGACAAAATCTTTAGAGAAGTTCAGAATTGTGATCAGTTCTAAGTTATCTGCTGCGCATTTCTAATTCTGCAATGACACAAACTGTGCAGTTCAAGACAGCAATGTAGGAAGGCAAAACCTGCAGCATGTTTGGTAATTTAGAAAAATCTGGGCAGGTCAGCTTAATCTGTTTATATTTCATATCATGCTAATGGGGTATTGCAAATAAAACAATCATATTACTACTATTATTAATAAGATAAACTTGTATTTGTTATTAATGAAGTGCAACAGAACAGTGGTCTCTTATGACCAAGCTTCACAGAAAGATGCATTTTCATCACTGTGGTTTCCTGGGCTGGAATGGTTTTAATAGAATTAGGTACACAATAAAAAAATGCCCTAAGAGAAAAGATCGGAGTTCTTAAATGTAGAAAAAATGCTGGTTTAGAAAACAATAACTTTTCTTTAAAGGCTTTCATAGCCCACTGTAAAAGTTGTGGAGGTAATAAAAAACTGTGATATTGACCTGATATTACTCAAGATTAAGATTATTCAAACCAGACTAAATTACCTAACCTGGAAATCTAATCTTTGTAAACTAATACTAATGCAATGTGTAGAGGTGTAACGTACATAAGCTAAGATGAATTTTAAAGATCAAGGCTTAAAATTTTACTTCTTATATAGCTAATTATAACTAACTGCTGGGCACTTATCTGCCTGGAAGTAAGACTGCAAAAAGAGTTTTGTGTTTTAAAAACTGCATAATTATTTGCAAGTAACCATGGGAACCAGCACTAACCAAAATGTCTTTTTTAGTAAAGCTCTCCATTATACACATAAGCTTCACCGCTTTCCCCTCAAAGCCCTTTCTTTGTTCCTCAAGCTTTGACATAAAATATTAATTTAGGTCTAAAGAGTGAATTTAACTTTTACTGTCAAATGGAAAATAACAGCATAGACAGTAAGAATTGATAGTTTTCACAGCTGCCTGTTACCCCCAATGAAACTGGGGCAATTAGATACAGTCCAGAATACAACTGATCTACATAGCAACTTTTGATATAGGGCTATTACAAATTATTCTCACTCCTATTAAAGACCATCATTCACTCCTTTTTATGTATTGCAATTTCAAGAGACTCTGAACATAGCCTACAAAAACAGACTTTAAAAAACATACTCATAAATTTAAAAAATAAACCCACAACTTTGTCACTTGCAGAATACCACAGAATTACAGAATTTAACTCTTTTTGTATGGGAAAAATGGTAGATTTTTTGATTCTCATAGTCAGCAGCTAAAACATCACACTGGGAGAAAATTCTAAGTTTCACATATTCATGTTGTTGTTTAAGCTGCACTATGACCTGGAAAGTCCAAACAGATATTGTTGAAGACATGGAAATTAATTGATTTTTTCTTCCTTAACTATAAATATCTAAATCATTCACATAGAGGAAATAAGACCTAAAGAAACCAAATATTTACTAATAGCCAACAACTGACAGAATGGTGAACTACAGGGAGTTAATTAGGCAAATGACTTTTGCTAGGTTACCTCTGATATGCATCTTTAATTAAACAGCTAAAAAATCTACCTGTGTATCTTACAGCTCTACTGGAATAAATGGGTGTCATTTTAGCAATTATATTTCAAAGGCATCACCCAGTGCTTTGAATTGGATAGGCTCAGTCTCTGGGGAAGAGTCATCTATTGGGCTTTCCTTAAGTAACACACCGCTGCTGGTTTGAGAAGTAGCATTACTGCAGCCTGGGGGTGAACTGTCTGCTTGTCCTCACAGCAAGGGTTGTTCACTGTACACACGAGAGAAAACTCTATCCAGGCACAAAGAAAAATCGCCTAAGTGGGATAAGAGTGCACAGCTGAACACAAATAGACTGCACCAGGTTATGTGACTTCCTGCTCTGTGTGGGACAGCTTTGGCAACTGCCCATCTTACAGTACTGACTGACAAATGGAAAGACATTTCCAAACTTCCTTGAAGTACAGGGTCTCTGTTCCTGTAGCTGTTTTCAAGATAACAAAAGTTTCGACTCATAAGCTTAGACAATACTTAGTGTTACTTACTTACTTACCAACAGATACTTGGTAATCACCTGCGTATCCAAATGCAATAAACAAACGCTAAATGTAAAGACATAAATAGTAAGATGCACAACATGAAGAAATAGTAAAAAGGGGAAAAAAGTGCCAGAACCACAGAGGAAGCACTCCACATACCTTAACAGAAGAAAGATCCTTTAGAATTTGCTCATCTTTGTTAGAAAGTTTTACCTGGCTAGAAATCACATCCTACCATGCACCAACAATTAACTAGTAGAAATGTGCTCTATTTTCTACTGCAGGAGAGAAAAAAAACTTTTCTTTGAAAATGAAATGAGAGTTTTGTGAGAAGTGAATAGAGTTTTAATGTTTCCCACAAAACTTTTCTCCACCAGACAGAATTTTTTTTGCAGTGCACCGTAAACTATGCCAGCAGATATGTCCTACATAGGATCACTCCCATGCCACAGAACCCACTGTTTTAACAGCACGGCATCTGCCAGATACTTCTCCACACATGAGAAGTATAGCTGAGTACCACTCAAAGCATTTGCCTCTTCTGTGGTCAGAAATCACTTATGTGATTGCAAATGATAAACTTTTAGAACTGCTAATGTGAAGACTATCTTATTTGTATCATTTAATAAGGCACTAGGGATACATGACCATGGAAAGTGAGTGAATCAGAAAAGAGGACATATTAACTTTACAGCAAATACATAAACTCTTGTGAATTGTATAAGGACTGTACAGTATTCTTTTGGTGATCCTACTATAAGGTGATAAAACAATTAGCAGTATTGATATATGAAATCCCAACCAAAACCAAAACAACTTCAGATTTCTTGAGCAAAGTCTTGTATTGCAACCCATTGTTCCGGGGAAAAAAATGCGAGTGTCTGTAAATTTCACGCAGCAGAGAAGCACCACTTCCCCAATAGCATCAAAAAATGATAAGGCAACCAAGCCATGGATAAGCTCTTATCAAAAAGCCTTAAGAGGGATAAAAGATTGTGCTCACCAAGCAAAAGATATTTCTTTAAAATAAATAGAAAGTCAAGTCTTAACCCACAGAAATATATACTCTCTTACATAGCCAAGCTGCTTCATGTGCTCTCCAGAAAGGTACTTAAATTGAGAGATGTGCATGTCACATTATTAGTTTCCCTAAAACCCAACTGAATTAGAGTTATTTGTTAGCTGTGTACAAAATCTATACATGCAAAAGACACCTGACATCATTTAGTCTGTGAGCAAGCATCAGTATAAACCACAGGCATCTGAGAAAAACCTGGGGCAGCATTCAACACCATTTCAGACTATAGTAACTGTTGCCAACAGATCAGATGACATTTGTCACTGTCAAATATTTCCACTTTTTTTAACCAGGCACAGTCCAGAAGAAAAATGTAAAGCTTTCTGAATGGCTAGTCATATTTTGGATGAAAATGACAGAAGCTCAACAGAAAATATACTAAGGTCAAGGCAACGACAAGAAAACTAACCAGTGGCAATTTTTCAGCAGGGTATCTAGAGAGCTCACTAATATTTTGACAAAACCTGTACCTTCATTCTTCTAGCTCTGAGTTGTCATTTCTCTGCTTTACCAATACAGTTAGCACACCAGAAGCAAATAACTTTTTCCTTACACTGTTTTTACATCTTTCAGATGTAAATAAATGAATATGCAGCCTTAATGTAATTCTTGGCCATATTCTTTTCTTACATATACTATTACCTCTTAACTTACCAAAGAACACCACCATGCTCATCCTTATTTCTTTAATTTCAATCTCTTGCTGTTTCTGAGATAAATTGATGGTCCAGGTCACACTGAATTCTAAGCGACCAAGTAAATTTCACTCAATCAGGGAAGTAAGAGATAATAATATGTATATTAAGTATCTCAAGTGAATGCAGTTCCTATAGATTCCTTTCAGATCTAAATAACTGTGAACTTTCATCCTTTCTCTTCTTTATTATCATTCAAGTACCGTATTCATTCTTTCTTTTCCACTCAGCCTACTCTATTTTCTAACTACTTCTACACGTGGCCTAAAAAATATTCTGATCACTTGAAAATAAATGAGCAAAAATCCTTTTTACTGGCAGCCCACCAAGTCCAAACATGATAACTGAACTTAAAAAGTCAGAAACATGACAGCAGATGAATGTTTCTATATTTAGAAATATTCTGACTGCTCCTGTTCTCTAATTTTGACGTTTTTCTCTTGGATCAGTTGAGTGTTTGATTGTCTGTGACATCAAAAATTATGACTGAAACCGAGGGTGGTTCTTGTCCTGCTTGTTCCCATACTTCAATTACTTTAAGAATACTTACATTGTGTCCTTAAAAGCATTTCTAAATCCCCAGATTGAGGTAACTTTCATGAAGCAGGTTGCACCATAGTATAACACGACACAGCTCCAGTCGTTCTGAACTGATGAGTTCCAAGATGTTACATGAATTGTCCAACTACCCTGTTATAACTTCCTCCTAAAGAAGTTTTGACACCACATATATTGTACTTCTAAGCTAAAAAACTAACGAAGCAACATTTTGTTAAGCAGAATATGCATCTAGAAACAGGCAAAGCTAAAGAGTCATGTATGACCAATGATGATTCACTTCCTGAAAGCCACACATTAATGTGGCAACACAGTGGTGTCAAGGGTCATGGAAATACCTTCACTCATATCCCAATCAACTTCTTAGAGAATCCTGAGAGAAAACGTCAATGCATTTTCAAAGCCATGATGTTTTTAAGTAGCAATGATTCACAGGTGTCATATAGTTCAAGTGTTAACTGTCTCCCTTCTACCATGCAATTCATAATAGTCTATAATAATAAATCTACCTCTTTCTCTTTTACTTACCAATGGATTAACTCATAAAAACAGTTTATCAGTAAATAGATTATTCAACAGTTTACTGAACCCTGTATACAATTTTAAACTCTCCTCTTGATGCTACACAGAAGTGGATGTGCTGCTTTTGAAAAACAATACCTTGCTTAATTATCCATTTTTATTCAGGTTGTAGCTGTAGCATTAAGCTGGCTGATAGTTGCACTTTAGTGACGTTGTTCCTGGGAAGGTAATGCTGAAGAGATGCTGTAAACCTGACATAATATATTGCAACAAATAAAAGGACAATTAGGATTAATAAAACAGAGCTTTATTTTCTCTCTAGAAACAAGTTGATGATTCAAATAACCCCTCAAGGTTTCATAATCTTATCATATCTCCATTTTTTTATACCAAGTATTAGAGGTTCTTTTTCACAAGTCTAATACTGTACTTTTTTAATACTGAATATTTTTTCATTTAAGACTGCAAAATTCAGTTTCACTCTAGAAATTAATCATCTGTCAGAGTTTCTGGGTTGATTTCTTTCAATTTAGCTTTGGAATTTTATCTGAGAGAAAGCAATTTGACAACTGAGGACATAATGTTCCAGCAAAGCAGAGGAAAAAAAGCAAGAGACAGAGCAAAAGCAAGACAGCATGAACATGTGCATCCAAGACAGAGTCACACAAACATGGGTTTCTTTGGTGCTCCGAGTAAAAAATCTAATCAGCAGAAATCAGAAGCTCTTCAAACAAATCAGACATTGCGTGCTACAGGCAGATAATTTGGAGAAAGTAGTATATGCTAAAGCTAAGAATTTAACAACCAAAAAAAGGGCATAAAGATAATGTATTCATATATCATTTATAAGCAAATCTACTGTGTCCTATCTGAAGTAATGTAATATTATAGTCCCATACCCACAGCAGGTAGAAAAGGAAGAAGAAGTAGGATCAAAGCTACAAAGACAGTTTGCTGACTGGGATAAAGAGATGCCCAAATTGCTCTAAGCTTATGTTAAAAAAACCAAATGTTTACACAGGGAAAAGGTATAAATCTCAGGGTCATTGACTGTTCTATGATACAACATTAAGATATCTGGGCATGGGGAGGAAAGAATGTCCACATAATAAACATTGCTTTATGTCTAGACACATTTCTGATCACATAAATGGGCACTGTCCCAGCTTGAGCCCCTCTGCAAACTCAGTCACAACCTAGTTACAGTACTCAAGCAGATATAAGTTTTTTTTGTCCCTGTTGTTATTTTTTTGAAGTCCCTATTTTGAAGAAGATCAAGAATTATGGGAACTACAAGAAACAAATTAGGTGACACAGTGAGTAAGGAGGGATCTTTTTCAGAAGAGTATCAGCAACATATCTCTAGAATGGAAACTAAGATTTAATAAGCAAGTCCAGGGGAGGCCCCCAAAGATTCTTCATTGTGAGGGTGATGAAGCACTGAAATAAATTGCACAGAGAGGCTGTGCAAGTGTTCAAGGTCATGTTGGATGGGGCTTTAGAGCAACCTGATCTAGGGGAAGGTGTCTCTGTTCATGACAGGAAGGGTAAAATTAGATGATTTCAAGGTCACTCCCAATCCAAACCATTCTATGATAATATGACTTAAGTAGAGTTGCCAATAAGAAAATAGTAAAGGGAGAAAAATGGGAATATGAACAAAGGATGAAAGGAGAATCAGAAAGAGTAAACAATATGGAGCTATATGCTATAGCAGTAAGTAGCAGATTAATATAATTATACCAGAGCTTTCCCCTTTAGCACCATCTCATTATTCAGACTTATAAAGGCTGCTGTTTTTTCCCTGAAAAATGAATAAGGGAGACAGGGAGAGCTTGCATTGGTAGAAAGGAAGAAAAACTGTTTCATGTTTGTAGGACTTATTCATAGTCTTACACAGGTATTTTCAAGATTAGGAATCACTGAATAAGACAATTTCATTTAACAAGCATCAAAACCAGTAAGTACTAATGAACACACTTCTCAAACACAGTGGCTCCTTCTAAGAAGCATGAACTGATTGACAAATCAATATTCAGAACAATCTCAGAGTCTGAAAGAGTAAGATAAGTAACAGCAGTACAAGTTCTGTAGTTCTTCAAGGTCTTTGGCAATACTGAGATGGTATGAGCTTATTCTTTTCACATCACTAACAACACTATCAGTTTCACCACTGGAGTGAATTCCGATCCCCCTGGAAAGTTACTGTGTGCCACTACACCAATTTTGAAAAGAAAAGCTACTCAAGGGGGTTTAAGCTAATCACTAATGTACACTAACAAATCTTTTAAAAATTTCAGTATCCCAGATACTGATTCTATTCTCTTTAAGAAATGTCTAAGAACAAAATTATAAAATTTAGATGTGATGCCCATTTTAAAACCTACTTATACATTGGGCATACTTGCCAAACAGACTGTAACTATCCAAAATGGAATGCCTGTTGTTTACAGAAAAATCAATTAACAGTTTAAGAGCTAGTGGTTTATTAACCAATTGTTTAACTCGAAGTCTTAAGTATCCCTAAAGTAAAACCGGATTTCAAATAAACCCTGTCCATGTTAATAATTTCATTTAAACTAAAGATTCAACCACTGAGACATGATTCTAAGAGCAAATACCATCAAAAATAGTTAAGGTTGCACAGTCTAAATGACATCTTATTTCATTTTTCTCATCCTTCTTCCTAAACCCAATGTTCTTACTTGGCATCACAACTTAAAAGGATGAGTGAAATAGGCTTATGGTATAAAAGCAGCCTGGGCACTACTTCTGTTAGAAATGAAAAGGTATTGGGAGACCTATTACGTGAAAGATCAAAGTGTACTGTTCAGTACTAGCAGAGACCTCCAGGCTATCTTGCATTTTACACAGTATCACCAGACTCTGCAATAAATGTTTGGGAGTTGTCTTTCGAAACTTCGGCCCCTGGATCCATGCAACTGAATGAAAATTTCACCTTTCAATAAAAAAATACATTTCTAAACCTTGAGATTTTGGAGGGACTAAAGCAGCCACAGAAATCCAGCAGTAACAAGAAAAACTCACCAGTACACGGCTCATGGAAAAACCAGAATCTCAGCATTTTTAATAATGTAGTTAAATCTTTATAATTGGTCAGACTGGTAAGACGGCCTAATGTTATGTGCTTTATGAGCAGCATGTTCAAAAACTTGTGCCCTCAGCTAAAAGCACTGTTCCATTTTTTAGCATTTTTTAGAGCCATCATCCTCTCACAGCAAAATCATGTCTTTGCCTCTTTAGCTTGCAGAGCAAAACTGAAGGTATAGCAGCAGCACACTGCAGATACTCTGCTGATACTTTTGATGTGCTTCAGATCACCCTTAACCACTCTTAATTTCTAGCTGTTCTAATGGATATCCCCCCCCCACCTAAAATCCTAATCCCAGGAATCATGCCTTTCCAAATATATTAAATTTTGAACTTTGTGTTTCTCAAAGTTATTTACTGCAAGAAGAATTCTGCTGTGCCCATTTCATGTAATTCAGATATTAATAGAAACACAGAAGACTGACATCAGAAAACGCATTTTTATGTGCTAATGGTTTTACAAAATATTTTCATTTACATGAAGTAACTGAATTTCCTATTTTCCTCCCATTTTCACAGATTAATGTTGTCAATATAGCTGTAACTTACAGATATAACTACAAACAGGTCTAAGATGTGTCTTTTCTCATTTGTGAATAAATTCTTGAATGAGTTTCATTTGCAAAAGGAAAGTTGTCAAAATGAGATGGTTATGACAGCTGTATGTCTTCAAAGTAGGATTTACAGCATGAAACTTTAAAGAAGAAAAAAGAAATCATCACTGAAAAGCCATACTTGGAGAGGATCCAAAACTGCCAAATTATGTTCCTTAGTGATCACCAACTCCATACAGGGGCGTTGTCTTAACCTGTATGTTTCATAATCACTTATACAATATTAGTAATTTCTTCAGTCAAGCTTCATGTACCACAAATGCAAAACAGCAGAGTTGACAAGAAAGTCTATCCTCTTATTTCCTAATCAAAGCATAAGTCACAACAAGAGCAGTGACAGAACAGGCTATCCCCAAGACTCTTAGGAAATTTGGGCTGGAAGTGATCTACCATGAATTACTAAGGTAGATATCCCAAAGCTAACCTGGTAGTCTTTAAAAGCGGATTATGCAATGAGATTAAGAATTAGAAACAAAAGGGAAATACTGATTAAAGCTTGCTGTCACAAAAAGGAGCACCAATTTAGCCCCAAAAAGCATGTAGCATTGCAGATGTCTACTAATTTTGTTTGACTGTATTTAGAGACAGGACTACAACAGCAGTTACCAACGTCAGCAAAGCTGCATTATGATGACACAGTATAATTCTTCTTATTGAGAGATTTTAATCACAAATATTAGACAGTAACTAAAAGTAAAAAAACCCTAAACAAATTATCAACATCCCCATTCAAAAATATGCAGAGCCATAATAAAAGCTGCAGTAGCAAAGAATATGTGATATTAAAATTTCTTTGATACGTGAATCATAGAAGCAATTCATGATAGTAGCTTCTTGAAAGTTGCCTCAGTAATTGTGTAGAACTGCTGCAATGTTTACACATTGTGTAACTTAATGCCAAAAACCAACTCTTTTTTAAATGCAAAATGACATATCTCTGAAAAGAGCCTGATTAAAAATCATAGCCAAGTCAATATTCAATGTGATGTTCAAAAATAGCAAAGTACAGGAACACAGTACATAACAGAGGAGAATAAGCAAGTTAACCCCACTGACTGAAGGTGGCTTATGAAATTCCAACAAGTAAATTACACTAATTAATATTTTGCTTTTGAAATCTAATGTGCAAAGGTGGTTAAAATCTACTGCCACAGCAGCAGCCCAGCTCCTACACTTAAGAAAGATGCTGATTCCCTGTAAAGTTTTTTGGTGGATGAAAAAGCAGCTGGTAAATTCATTAGTATTTCAGAATAAATATATATACAATAACATTGAAAAATGGAAAAAATAACACAGATTTCCAGTTTAAAAAATTCCAAGTAATAGACGAAATATCAGCCAATATTTATTGAAACCATTAACTGGCTCAAATGGTTAAATTCCCAGCTGAGAAAAATATGATTACATGACTTCTGGGGTACTTGGAAAACACATCATTTGAAAATGTGTCTAGAAAAGTATGTGTTTACCAATTACAGAAAAAGCTTAGAAGCTGCAGCAGATAAATTAAATAGTAGAGACTAATCAATCACAGTGCTAAAATGATAGATGACAACTAAACTGAAGCCCCAGGGAACTACAACTACAGAGTCATTTTGCAAAATTAGGCTGCATAACTAGCATACCTCAAAGCAGTACAGAATCTAAATCCATGTCAGAGTTGTCACATTAAAAACCACAAAGTGGTGTCTGTAATACAGGAATGACAAAAAGAGAAGAAAAATAAAGAAAAGAAAAATAAAGAAAAGAAAAATACAGTTTTGCAGCACAGGATTTTGCAAGCATGTAAGTCATACAGAATAGACTCCTCTGAATAGTCTTGACATGATAACTGAAAGAGAGGCAATATAAACAACCTTTACATTATGCAACTGCTACTATATAATTTACCAGAAGTTC
The DNA here is from genome assembly GCA_034336665.1 of Luscinia megarhynchos. Classification (NCBI taxonomy): domain Eukaryota; kingdom Metazoa; phylum Chordata; class Aves; order Passeriformes; family Muscicapidae; genus Luscinia; species Luscinia megarhynchos. Next base: position 33,779,236 of record CM067564.1, read on the forward strand.
ATACTTTCACCATGTGAGGGAAAAAAAAAGAGTGAAACTAATTTAGGGAAAGACCTCATTAAAGACTTAAGGTAGTGGAAACACTCCAGTGAACAATTTTATCCAAGCCTGCAGTGTATGCACATGAATTTTAATTTGCAATGACAAAACTTGTGACAAAATGGAAAAAAACAAGGAATAAGGGCACTTCCATGCTGCTTCCAGATTACTACACTGCATGAAAGATTGAAATAATAATGTAAGGGAAGGTTATTGTGATTAGTACAGAATATTCAGGAACCACAGGCTCATTTCTTTTTGAATACTCATATATTCAACTTCTAGAAAAGGGATCCTTCCAAAACCAAAAACCCTTCATTTAGCTACTTTATCTCTGGTACATTACATATCTCTAGATATAATATGGTAAATGGTAAAATATTACCATTAATAGCTTTGGAAATAGATATGAGGGCAAACAAGGGTAATGTTGCACGCTCATGAGGTACTGGTAAGTCTAACATCAATTTAGTTCTTCTACACTAATGGAATCAAGCTGCCCACACAATAATTTTCAGCAGGCCAAGCCTCCTCTCATCTGCTCACAGCAGAGTCTGGATTCTGGCCATCTCTCTCCTGTACCAGCACCATGCCAGTGAAAGCTCCCAGTTTATGCCACATTACCTGAACTTGCCTTTATCAAATAAGAGTAACAAAAAACCTGTTATCAACCAGCCACCAATTATTTACCACTTCTTTGATAAACCAAAGTCTGTGGCAGATGAAATCTGATTGCTGCTGACTATGTGAGGACAACGGGTATCTTTTTTTGATCATCCATTGCAAGATTTTTTTCCCTGCCCCACAAAGGGTATCTGCAATCTTTTGCAATACCAGAGACAAATGACTAAGGCCCTTACACTTAAAATAAAGTCAGGAACATGTAAAACCCACAAAACATACTATATATTATAACTTTTGTCCTTTAACAAATAAGAACAATAATAATTTACATTTTATTCTATCTATATGTGGGGAATCCAATCTTTTCTTGCCTCTAAGCATCAGATATTTTAAATTTTAGATTTTAATTCAAATTGAAGGAAAAAAGGTAGTCTGAAACAACTCTACAATTCCAGTTTATCAACCCCAGTGTCAGAAGAATGACTGGTTACTTAGTGTATGAATAACACACACTTCTCAAAGGTGCTGTTAGAAGGCCCAGAGGTACTGTACATGAACTTTCCTCCATGGAAGAATGTACAGCCTGATCAAGCTGGTAACATTGCTTCTCCCTGATGATGGATGAGAGGTAAGAGTAATTTTATTTCTGTTTTATTATTCTAATTTCCCATGTATACTCCAAAGAGAGTGTTAAATAAATTTCACATCACAAATGTTCAATAACCACTGCAGAGTTTCATTTCTGTAATTATATATTCATTATATGTTAGATCATTTGTAGTTTATAATCATAATACCACAACTGATAAAATTAACTGAGGGATAATATGAAAAGGTCCTGTCAAACCTCTTCTGCCAGCAAAAGAATTTGTATATGAAGGAGTACCAATAATAGCTGACTATTTTTTTCTCACTATACACAAATAAATCCATTTTATTCTGAAACAGCTGCCTGTGAGTTCTGGCCACTTGACACAGAAACACTACTGGGGAGAAGATCTTCCAGAGTCTGAAGTAGTGAAATTTATTTTCTACAAGTAGGTCTGTAACAACTTGTGGATTTTTTGTACATATGCATCAGTTGAGTTATACAAATTGCTTGGAATTGCTAGCATTTATTCATGTAACTATCAGTCACCTGCTGCCAAAACTTCAGATCCAGAGGGCATAAAGCATAATTGATTAGGTTGAAGGTATCCCATTCATTAAATAACAAATTCCAAAGTTCCACTGTGTCTTTCCACACATCAAGCAAAATTCCAAGACCTGACCCATACTACACTACATTTTGCAACCCTTTGGGAATTCCTTAAACATAGGCATATGGTATTATTCTGTGCATTATTACCCAACAATAGCAATAAAGGTCTTGGTCTGCAGAGTATCTATTTAATACTAGATATACCAAAGTCAAAATTTGCCTGAGATAGAAAAATTCTGCAATGCAGCTCTGCCAAGAGTAAGAGGAGATGCCCTGTGTGGGAGACGCGAGCAGAAAATACGAAATTCGAGCAGATTGACTGTGTGGCAAAAAGTGGAAAGATAAAGGTTAAAAAGAGGTGTGATAGCATGTAGGGAATATAAACCACAGGAATCACAAGGGAAAGAAGAGAAAATGAAAGGAAAGTTTGTCTGATAGAAGAAGAAATGGGAAAACCTGAAAGAATAGATAAATAGGAATTTTGAGAAGTTTCCTAGAATTCTCTGGTACTATGTATCATCCACTATATATCTAGAAGATGCCCACTGGTAACATAGTTTAGTACAGAGTACAAATAACCACACAGGTTCACAAATAAGCATTGTATTTTCCTTGGATTTGTGAAATGTCACACATTTCCTTTCATGTTAAAGCCCACTGTCAAACTTGTCTGCCCAGAGACATAATGGGTGTTTTTTGGCTATTGAGATTTACACACATTCTTTTCCAACAAAGAGTATTATTTTTATTACTTCTCAAGAAATATCCTAGATTTATTTCTATTCAAAACTAGCCTGTTCTACACACCATATTAGCTAAATGAACAGGGATTCCATATACAACAGTAAAACTCCTTAACTTGTACTGCCAAATGTATATTCTAGAAGTAGAATGGTGCTAAAAACACACAATCTCTGCACATTACTTACCGTCCACAATTATCTACCACAAAAAAGGCAGGCTCTATTGGCACCTAGCACAGAGGAACTGTTTTGTTGGAACTGTTAATAGAAATGTGCTAACACAAGCCCACCTGCTCTGGTTCTCTGAAGTTATCACCACCTGTTAAACACACAGTAATGTGGCACACCCATATAATCAGCTACGGTTCCCAGGGAACACTACTCTGCATTGGCAGCAAAAGCAGTGTCTGTGCTCTACTTTGTCATGACTGGTACTTTACCAGCAGCCTAAGGTATTTTTCTAGGAACAATGTGAATAATATCACCCACAACACAAACATGGCTCAATTCTTATCTCAGCAAGTGGTCTTAACTTATGGTAATTTATAAAGCTGCAATTGTCAAAGGCCAGTGTAGTCATACACTGCAATTGTTTGGACAGTGCAGTGAACAGCACAGCTATGACCAGGGTGGTTCAGAACAATTACTGGTTATGTGGTTAACACAAACCCAGAAAACTCTTCTCCTACACCAACCATGCAGGATCTCACGACAGTGATTGATCTGTTTTTCTGCAAAATTTCATGCGTGAGTAAATGTTGGCATAATATTGTTTTTAGCTTGATACTGTCAATTTCTATTGTGATGCACTTTTACTGAGAAGAAAAATGTAATATTCTCAGTATGGGCAGCAATGAAGACACTTTGTGTGGATTACCTGGGCCTCTTACCTGAGATGATTATAGCATTTATAAGAGTCTACCCCTGTGAAATGAATCTAAGTTGGATATAAGGCAGAAATGCTCACTGCACTAATTTCTTACACTTATTAGAAGAACTGCAAATATGAAAGAATAAAAAAAAAATTAAAAAGGAAGTCAAGTCACATTTAGCTTCAGAGTATGTAAGTTGGTCACTTACTGTTCACGATAGAGAATGTGTGCTTAACTCTCTTCTCCTTGTTTATTCAGGATTCCACACTTCTGTAAGAAAAACAAATACATGCATTTATCATCTATTTAAAATTAACTATCTAGTTTCATTTGTGCTACAGAAGTTTGCCATTTTCAGGTTAAGTTTTGGCTTACTCCAATATTTAAAACCCTGGGCTTTTGTGACAGCACCCAGCAGAGAAAATTCACATCACCCCTTTTCCTTAAAAAACAGTTTCCAGTCTTAGATACTACAATAGCAGCAGAGATGAAAAATCTACAGGTTCAGGGAACAAACCTCTCTTGAAACCTCAGACTAAAAGCTGGGCATCCTAATTTCATCTGGGCACCTGCAGGTCTCCCCACTTCTGGGTAGGTGACAGGCTTTCACATTTCTGAGGCTGGCAATCCTCTCGTCAAAATCAAATTCTCATGGTGTATTAGATCTTGGCTGCATTACCCCATTAGACTGAGGAGTCAAGGAAGAAAGAACATATGCCTCCAATGACAGCCACAGCCTGCCTCACCATTTCTGGAGGAGAGTGGAACATGCTGCAGAGGGGTGTTTGATGCCTCACTCCTGCTGTTTCATACAGGAAATTTGTATGGTAGGAACTGAACACAGCACACCAGCTGCTTTAGCCTTTCTTGGCCGGTTTACAGGCATCACAACAGAGGTGAGTTTCAACACAGGATTTGAAGGAACACAGCATACTGCCTCTGCAGATTTTACTGTTAACAATTTTCATTAATAAAGGCTGCTTGAGAGAAGGGAGAAAATTGGGACTGCTGGGCAATAAGGGTTACAGTAAGTGCAACATTAGGTGTGAAAGGGCAAGCACAATCTAGCTGTGAAGGCATTAATTGTGAAGATGACTAATTTGGATGCAGTTAAAAAATTGAGCCAAATACATAGTTACCAAGATAGACAAATGCATTTTTAATTTTACATCACCTAGGAAATGAAAATGTTATCTGAAACTGTCACACTACAGCACACCAACACTTACACCAGCCTTTAAAAAAGGCAAATCATGATTCCATCCACCATCTCACTCTAATCAGCAAACCATCTTTCATAACTCAAATAATACAGGGCTCAAACTATAACTAATTATAAAATCTAATTTTCCTTTCTATTTCAGTAAGAAATTAAAATTTCTTTCTCTATCATTCTGTCAATATTTATGACATACCAGAAATCACTCATTTGCATATGAGTCTACTGGAGAAACCTGTTAAGTAACAATTAAGAATTGTTTGGAGCTAAAGGCTATATAATACATTATTCAGAAGCATCTAATACTATAATGTTATTAAGTTTTAAACTTTTTTGAACCATAGGGATCAGCTCTTCTATCTAGCATAGAGCCCATTTAATTATGTCCTAGACATCAGTAAGGAGCTGAACGCTTAAAATGATGCATGGTTAGCTGGACAACAATTTGAAATCTTATTTTAAAAGGTTTAGAATAATTCAGATGCTGGTGTAAAACATAACTAATTTAATTCCCACAGTTTGTAGCTCATATCAAATGTCAACTCATGTTGTTAGCCTCAACAGACCTTACCTTGCTTGGTGCTCTGTATTTAGCCGTATAAAATGTTCTGGTACAGACCACGACAGACCTAATCTGAATTACTGTACTCAAATATCTCTAGAACTGGTTCAACCAAAACTTTGCCTCTTGCTGTCAAGTCAAGTCTTCCCAAACAGAGGGATTTGAAATCCAGAAACACTCAGAAAGAGGGTTCAATAAAAGAACCTCTAATCTTCACCTTCTCCTGGGGTTGAGAGACAGGGTTTTGGTTCAGGGCCCTGTGTATACCTTGCATTTGAGCAGAGGTAGCTGCAAAAGCCTCAGAGAAATTAACACCTAGAGTCACACCTGCTCTGTGGTACACTGTCTCAATCTTCCCCTGCTTCTCTAAGCTGTCTGTGTCAAGCTGTGTCGTATTATTACTGAGCCTTTCAGGAGGTTCACTACCTCCTTCTGCTGCAATGACAGAAATTGGAAAGGAAAGACAAATGTTTATGATAGTATTAATTGCAAATAACTGAATAAAAATAGAGGTTTGCATTACAGAAGCAAATTTAAGCAAAAGTATGAGCAAGTGCAGTGCTGAATTGAGTGCAAACAGAGACAGCCTGCCTGCTCCTTTGAAGCTCATATTCTGAGTTTCCAAAAGAGATAAAAAATGAAATTCACATCTAGAATAAAGAAGTAAAAGACAATCAGTAAAATTCAACAGTTGTCCAGGAAACTAAATACCATCACTCTTTGGAAGCATTTGCAGACCTAAAATATAAGGAGATAAATAAACTGGAAAGATTTGCATTTCTAGAGGAGGACTAAAACATTACAAAAGAAATTCGACTGTGTTTCTATCACTTACTATTAAACACAGACTATTTTTTATAAGATACGTTGGAAGATTAATTCATTCACCCTTGGTTATGGACTCCTGTGGGTCCTCAGTGCAGGAGATCCCCTGCAGTGACAACTGTATTTTCAGAGCTACTAATAGCAGCTGTCATAGCACTAGGATCTTCCAAGGCTCCCGTTTCATTTCAATAATATTTGCAAGGGAAGATGTTTCCTAATAAAATCACTGGAAATATCAACAGAAAAACATCTTGATATGTACTACTAATCTTGTAATATGTCTTTGAAGTGTAATGTATATTTAACAAATATTATCTATAGAACGTAGTTTAAGGCATTTAATTTCAGGGTAAGTAGTCAATGAAATTATCTGTAACTTTTGCTTCAGTTAGCATACAGATATGCAAAAGTAAGCAAAACAAAGCCTTTTTTCATTAATTTCAAATTCTCTGATCCCAGTAACGTTTATGGTAACCAATTATGGAAATAGTCCCTTAAACTGGGGCAGGACTGGAACTCTAAAACAAAACCAGTTCAGTCAACAACACTGAATTTAAGATTATACATTCATATATGCATGCTCATGAAATGAAATGCTTCTCCACTGCAAAGAAGGGAGTCTGCAATTTTTCTCAGGAAGCTCTTGTTTAACTCATACAGAAACAGAGTGTATTTACATTTATTACAGGTGACAAAGAACATTTTTAGCATCATAGAATCATGGTAAAAATAAGGCCCTTTTATTAGATGTTTCACTTTTCATTGTGAACTGTGATACAATAGATGAAAGGGAAGTTGCATGGTAATTAAAAGACTTCTCAAGATATCTTAGGCCATCTGCAGTTTCTTTATTCCATTACTATTTTTAAAGCCAGGAACAGCTATGTGATCTTTTACAAACTCCATGAAGAACTAATTTTTATCTGTTTAGGATTATGGGCTAAACATTCATTAGTACAACATATGGCTGTTATTTGAGTGTTCTTCTCCTCTCTCTTCCTTCAAACACTGAGGAATAATTTTGCAAACTGACTCTCTGTACTCTGGAGTAATAAAGAGCTGCTAATATATCACCATTACAGCTCAGTGACAGTTCCAGAGCGCAACTGGTCAACATTTTTGTCATGAAGGAATAGGAGCTCTAGAAATCAGTTTCAAGAGGGTTTTGGTTTTGACAGAACTCAAACTTAGCCCACGTTTGCTCACTCAATTGATTGTCTTTCAGACCTGAGGACATCCACTAATGTGGTGTATCTGGGAGGTTTGGAATAAACCATTTTGAAATTTCATGTGTCAAAATGAAAAAAATACAAACTAAACCTCAAACAAAAAGCAGCTTGTTTTTAACCTACTGAATTTAGCAGCACATCCTCAAAATACAAGCCCAGGAGTCTTAGAAGTGAAAATGGGTATTTTCATGGGTATTCAAATTTTATACTCTGCTTTAGAATTATTTATGAGAGAAAATCAGATTAATTGAAAGTGGAGGAGTCCTTTATGAATAGACTGACATCCTGTAAAACACAAAACTGACGTCTGGAAAAATGAAGCTAGCATTCATTTATGAAGCTTAAATTAGCTAATAACCAGCACAGAGTCTGGATAATTTCCAGTTGCATAATGTGCAACAAATTAAATGTATTTTGAAAAAAATGCAGTTGTGGGCATTTATTAATCGTTTCACATATTGAAAAAGAAGTTGTCATACATTATGAACTTTACAGTCTTAATCATGTGTATATTCCACTGTTTTATGGACTTAATTTGCTCAGCATCAACTTTTAGTGTGAGTAACATTGATTTTGTCGAAACCTCAAATAAGACACGGAACAGATCTGAGGATTACTTCAGAAGGGATTTAAAGCACACACTGTGAATCTCTATACAACTACCACTTAAAACACTATCTGTTCAGGCCCAGATGGATTGCTATGGCAACAGAATCCCAAATACCAGGTTTGTAACTAACAAAAATTTAAATTATTGATGAACTCAGAGTTTTCTCTCTTGGACACCCTCCTATTCAAATACCAAGCCGTATGGTTAGAATACAGAGAAATGGTTGATATGCAATTTCCCTAGCCCAGTGAGCACTAATCCCAAAGGATTTCATTAAATCTTCTGGCTTAAATTTTTATTCTTGGAACAGCAGTCAGCAAGCAGGGATTACATTAAAACAGGCACTATTGAGGTCATTACTGACTGAATTCAAGCCTGTAATATAACAAAACAGGAACTAATTTTAAATATACCTCCACACACAATCTCCCCTCCCCCCCCGCCCCCAAAAATAGCACTGCTCTAAGTTACTATATATTTGATGACAGCCCTTTTTCCACTCACATCACCACCCTTCCTCCTTGCCTATAGGCAATGACAGAGAACAGTACTAAAGAGTAAAAAAAAAATTTTAAAAAAAGACATCTTTTGATAAAGAGGTGAACATCTCATGGTAGAGGTGACTGTGCATAAACAACTGAGTTGCAGAACAATGAATGTCAGGAGGCTCTGCAGCCTTTGATATTTTGTAAATCAAAACCAAGAATAAAAACTTCTCTAGCAAATGAGCAAACCAGAAGAGAAAAAGTACTTATTGGCTTTTTTATTGCAAATTTCATGAACAGTCTGATAAAGGAACAAACAGTGGTAGGAAAGCCAAGCACTGCTGGAAAGCCTCTCAGACTTTATACAGAACGTGATTAACACAGTGAGTGTTGGACAAAAATAGACCCATCAGTTCTCAAATAGCTTGTTTTAAAAGAAACTATGGCTTTAAAAAACCCAAACAATTCTCAGGTGTGTGTCTGCCGTTAGCTGTCACTGCATACAGAAGAGAAATGGCAAACATCTGACTGAAAGAGTTTGTTACTAGATCAAATGTCCACCCAAAATTAGAAGAAAAAAACAGGACGGTGAGAAATTTGTGGAGATGGGTAAATATGGAGGGATGTTTTTGCTAATAGAAAGGAGAAAATGATTGAAACAGAAAATGAAAGATAAAACAAGGCATAGTCATTTACTAAGACGAGAGAGAAATTTAGAACAGAATGAGAAGAAGACAGTGCTTGTACCACACACGTCCTGGTGGGGCAGGAGAAATTCTCCCTTTTTCATTCATGCAGATGAGCATTTATTCAAAACAGTATGTAAAGACAGAGGACCCATTTAGGAAAGCTGTCATTTGAACAGCTATTTAAGTTTACAGATATTAACGAAAACTGCAAACCTTTATAAGGTCTCTACATACAATGTTTAAGTACTTCAGAATACAGTTTGCCAGAATGCATGTGCAGCAACACTGTGGACACTAGAGACAAAACCAGTATTTAGTTCCTGCTTTTCTCTTTCCATTCAGTCTGTGGCTTGGCCATTCCCACCCTGTGACCCAAATGTTTTAAAGGTGAACAGTTTTCAGCTCTACAGGTTTCTCTGCTTAGCAAAGGACTCTGCTCACTGTGCAATTTGTCTCTGGGAATCCCTTTTACAATATTAACAATTAAGCTGCTTTTTCAGCCTCTGTTCACTTGCATTGAGCTACCTCCCACCTAAAGTTCAAAGATCCTCCCTTGTAACCTCCTTAGAATTTCAGTTCTTAGCAGAACCAAGTGTTTCAACTCCTGACTAGCTTTTTCTTGTTGTTTTCTTGTTTCTTGTTATTTTTTCTTATTACCATACACTTCCATCATATATGCTGTGTTTCTGTTACACACAACTCAAACACAGGCAAGAGCAGCTCCTAACCCCCAGTAAGTGCCAGCTGATCCTCAAAGGCCCCTGCATCTCTCTCCCAGTTGCATGATGCTTCTCCCATTCTCAGACTCCTCTTACCAGTACTGCCTGGAACATGCCTTGTTACCCTCTCTGGTTCTCAGTCCTGGTGGATTCAGATCTCTTGTTACCAATCAAAAGCCTTTTCCAGCTTCTGCTGTACCCTTACACTTTGCTTGATATTAGAAGAACCATCCATTCTCCACACCTCAGTCAACATTATAACTTCATAACCAATAAACAATCATATGAATCAGTAGGCACTAAAATATTCTCTTTTCAAGAAAGAAAACCTATTAAAATTGTGATGATACAGCCAGTGACAATACAGTCACAAATGGGTTATCAGAATCATCTTGAGAAGTTTTAAGAATCTTATGTGGCCAAAGGAGTATCAGAATTTGGGGCAACAATAGCATTTCCTCCCTCCAGTAGCTATCAAGCACAATATATGTTTCTTCTTCTACTAACACTGTGAAGCTACTGTAGTTTTGCTATATAAATGGGATGGCACATGTGGCAGAAATAGAGATGCATATCAAATGTGGTAGAGACTTCCAGGAAATCTTTGCATATGACAGACCATTAAAGTAGATAATGTAGGGACACTTGATGCTGTATCTGCCATGTAGTAACTGTGGAGCTGCTCTGGTAGGAATCTTCCCAGTGCACAGCTTGCCATTCCTGCTTTGTGATTGCTGGGTATGTCTCAGCCATTTTCTTAGACAAGAGTAGAATTTTCAAGCCATACAGGAAACTTGTATTTTCCAATTGAAAATATGAACACGTGAGAATACTAACATTTACTAAAACCAAAAAGCCATAAAAACTTCATACATCCAAGTGAAACTTCATTTTCCTAGGTGAAAGTTTTCAAGAATTCAGCTAAAACAACCAGCACTCATAACATGGCATTCCATCAACTTTAATTCCAAGTATTTTCAAGGCTAATTCCAAGGCTTTTCTAGACAATATGATATAAAGCTACAATTATTCTCTGAGACATTTTAGAAAAAAACCAGTTCTCCATAAGTTGCTTCATAACTAGGCATCTTATATGAAATGATAAGAAAATAGTTCCTAGCAAAATTGGTTTCAGATGCCATATTTAAGTTGCTTGTTACAGCTATAGACTAAGACTTATTTAGAAGCACAATGGAGGTTTTCAATCTCCTAAATCCTTCCTAGAAAGATAATATATCTTTATATTAGTAGATACACACTCAGCTGCATTGCAGTGTTTGGAGATTCAAAATCTAATTGCTTTTATCACAGGACCAAAGAACCTGCTGCAGTATCCACTGCAGGAAGTGATTATATGTTACATAAGGCAGCTGATCTTTTTGTTCTGGTGTGAGAGGTTGTATTTATTTATTTATTTATTTCTGTATTTAGCTATCAATTCTGCTTCAGGAAAATGTACTAATATGGGTAAGCAATTCACCCATAAAATCAACATGTCAGCAAATTTAGTGAAATAATCTACGGGTGAGTTGTTCCAATACCCCTTCTATATTACCCTAGAGAGATCTACAGTGGCAACACCTTCAGTATTTCTTGACCATCCCTTCAAAGATAACTTTTTAGACAAAGAGAAAATTCTAAGCAGAATAATTTTGTGGTTCATCTGGATATGTACACAAAATGTATAGAGATGGTAATACATCACTGGTACAATGTCAGCCCACATTTTCTCTACCATATAGTAAGTTTTATTCACACTATTGTTTTCTCCTAATGGAAATTAAAAAAAATTGGAAGTCCACCAAGTCTAAATGCAGGTAAAATCAAGCTATTGCCTACCCCCTCCTGGACTAATCCAAGAAGTAATGGACTACATGATGCTCAGATTTCTGGTAAGCAGCAAAACAAACCCGATAAGGACAGTCACATCACTTTCTAAAGCTGGTACCCTTGATTTCTCACATTAATTTTAATGTTGCTTGTTCTGCACCCATCATGCAACAAGCCCTTTTGCTCCACAGCAACTGCTCTCTGCTCCCTTTCACCTTTTTTATAATTATCTTGGTGCTTCATATCCCAAGACTACTATTTTTAACCTTCATGTGCAATTTCACTACCCCGACAATTATAGTCAGTTCTCTGTTTCACTGAACTACACTTCGAATTACTAATAGAATGAAAAGACACCAACTTAAACGAATATTTTTTTGGTTTATTTTTTAACAAGAAGAGATGATATTTTGTACCTTTCTGTGGTCAACAGGAGTAAAGCATGAAACCCTCAAAATTAATAATGAAACTGGACATCACTGACCCCTAGCACTAGGGGTACTAGACTTCATTAATAATAGGATCCTTAAATAAAGTAAGCATATATGATGATTTTAAGTGCTTCTTTTCAGTTACAACACACAGTATTTCATTACCAAAGAATGTTTCTCATCACTCCACTATGCTTAGCATTAAAATAACTTCATCATAACACTCCAGGAGCAAGCAAACAGTTATACCAACATTGGTGGAAATACTTTACAACCTTATGGATAGATTATTTTGATTACAAAATCATGAGCAACTAGCTAAAAATAAAAAAAAATTGTTTTAAGCCTTCTAATTGTTTATATCAAAAAATAACTGGTGTTTCTGTCTTTGAAATATATATTACAAGAATGGATTACTATTATGAGACTGTTGTATAAACATCACAAAGTCTGTTGGAAAACAAATTCATCTTATACCATGTTCTCTATCTTCCTCAGCATGTAAGATTCTTAGATCTCCTTAGAGTCATTAAAAATCTCAGAACTTGAGCAATCGTTTAAAATTGTGTCCTTTTTATTTAGTACTTGGTACTTATTTAGTACTTGGTACTTATTCAGTACTTTAGAACATTTTTTTCTCAGTGACTGTCTATAGGGCTGTCTCCTGGAAGGAGCTGTACATAGCACCACTAAGAGATGCACTGACCACTATTACTGGTCCTCAAACACTAGTAGCACGTTGACCAGTCAGTGGATCTTTCTGGTTCTTCAGCATTTTTAAATTCTGCCTAGACACACAGGCCAATAAATAAACTAAACCAAACAAAAGAATAGTGGACAGATGCACAGCATGGGTATAAAATAGGTGAATGCCAAGAGCAATGCAAACTGGAGTTTCTTCTCAGGTTACAACTTGCTGAAGAAAGGTCACCTAAATCAAGAGTGAGCACTGAGTGACATGTAACAACAGCCTGTGGAAAGTATGAGGTGGGCATGTAAGCAGCTGCAGCTGCAAGCACTACCTTCATTCTCAGAAGCTGCAAAGTCAACTCAGCAGCAACTGCACAGTTCAGCAGGAATGTCTCATACCCCCGAGATAAATGGTTGTCAGCCTGGCTGGCTGTGCAAGGGAGAGAATCTGCTCATCAGAGCTCTTAACCAAGCACAGGTGTCTCAGTGTAGAGTGTCTAAGCCATGCTACTTTCCATAGTTAGTGGTGCATAATAACATCCTACCTGGCCACCTGGGCTTTCTTCCCTGGTCAACTAATAGGGTTGGGCTGGTATCTACTGTAAAGTTCATCTCCACACTTACAGAAGTACAGTGTAAGTCTTAACTAGCCTATAGCTGCTGGTATCTGGGGTCTAAATTCATTATTATATAACATCATCTAGATATACAGTTTCCATATCTTAAAGCATTTCTTCACACATTATGTGTGCATGCCTGACAAATGCATCTGATTTTGCAATACTAAAGATGAACTGAAGTATCATGACTTTTTTCATCTTGAAACTACAAGCAGAAACCTAGAGACTGGGGAATTGAAACCTTTTAATCACAGGTGCCACTCTGGGCTGTGACAGAAGAGCTTAACTGCCAATCCTAGTAGATTACATGCAAAGATATTAATAAAAAAATAGGGATAAAAGACAAGTGGTGGTTTTGCAAGTCTATGTAACAGTAAAAAAGGAAAGTATCAAGTCCACATTCAGCAAATCTCATAGCCTAATCAAAAAGTAGCACGTCAGACAACGCAGTGTTGATGTGCAGATGGCTAGGAACATTAAAAGAGGTAGTTATCATTATTGTTCCTTACGTATTTGAGTGAAGAAAAGACATCATGATATTGTATTTGCCTATAAAATCAACTTCCTCAGCCAGACACTGCCAGAAGGAATCTAATGGAAATGTCTATTCAGTGAAAATCAAATAATTACCTTGTAATTACCATCTCATGTGACACATTTAATGCTAGCATCTCTGAATCAAGGAAAATTCAAAAAAGATCTATTTGAAATCCTTAAAAAAACCATATGGGCAAATATTTTAATTGGGCTACTTTTGCTAATGAAGCTAAGTATTCCACATAGCAATATTTCTCCCTCTTTGTAGAGCCAAATGTTAACATAAACCACCCTTTAATTTAATATTCCTATCCATCATGAGGAAATTTGTTTAATTTTTGATTATTAGATTCTCTGAAATACAGCTTATCTGGACCAAACTTCAGCCACTTCATAAAAACTACTGATTTGCACTCAAATAGCACACTGGAGAAGTCTGAAGGGAAAAGCCATTTGTTCTGTCTCAACTGATGTATAGCGTAATTTTCCGAGATTCTTTCATTGCAATTTGCAAACACATTAGCTAAGTCTATGAAACAAAAGCAATCTGTACTACCCATGGCCCAGAAAAAGCAGAAGCAGAAAGTTAGAAAACATAACAAATGTCTGAATCATCTTGAGGCAGGGACATACTCTACCTCAACACAAAACATCATTATACAAAATGTGCCTCATCTATTTTTCTGACAAAGGAAGCCTGGCCACTGAACACCTAATACTGAATACAGCCTTAAAACAGGCTGCATTAGACTTTGAAGGAGGGGCCTAGAGAAGGCAAACTTACCCTAGACTAACTCAGGGTAGCAACACTGCAGTTAGGATATGAGACTTCCAGCCCCTTTGTCCAGTCCCTGCAGTTTCACCCTCAATTCTAACCCCTCTGCAGTCACTGTTCCCAAAAGAGGAAAGCTGGAAAGCTACTCAACACTGGCATGCTGAAGTTCTCTGCTGAATAATCCAATGCAGAATCTAGCAGGTGCCACTGAACACATTCTAATATGGTTACTTTTAAACAAAGCAGATGTAAGGGAATACACTGTGGGCAGGAAGCAGAATATAAGTGCAGCTTTGATAAACAGCCAGATGAGAGCATAACTGCATTCACGGGTAGGAAGGGACAGCTTAATACACACTGTTACACAGGATGATTGTTACAGCATCTCTCAGCATGGATTTGAAACAAATCAGGAAAACACCACATGATGTATCTAAAACTTCATTTCAGCATCTGGGAAAAAGGAAATATCTGTTAAAGATCATCTTGTTCAAGGAAACCCTTAATATGAGTTTCTGTAAAAAGGGAATTTGAAATTGCCTGTCAACAAATCAGCAGATGCCCTTTCTGAAGCTGACAGGTGCTTTTTGACATTATTGTAATGACCATAAATACTTCATTGCACAGGGTAGAATCGATTGCTTTAATCAATTTCTACTATCACTTATGAAGTATGCAGGCAATTTTGCTTTGCAGTGACACAAAATATGCAAGTTCAGCATACTCAGGCAAAGCTGACTGTCAACATATTTTCCTTTTGACAAAAATCAGCATTTTGCCTATAAGGTTACAGCTCTGTCTCATGAATAACTGAAGAAAGGGCTCTTAAGCAAAATTGATTCTCCTAAAATACAGTAACACAATCCACAGCAGTGTCAGTCTTCAGCAAAGTTCTATGATATATAGAGATTTCAGGATGCAATGTGAAATGCTGCTTTACGAACAGAACAACCTGACAGCTTAAAGCAGGAACATCATGGATTCATTCAGGTACATCAATAAATCCAACATCTCTGTCAACTATTTTCTTTCTGAAAGTTCTCTGTTCATATTTCAGAAAATTCAGGAGATTAGACAACAGTAAGAGTAGGAGAAAGGAGAAAATAACAAAGAAATCAAATATCTCCTCCTCTGGCCTTGGTTTCATTTGTTCATTCCTGAAACACTTTCTCTTCTTCTTCTCCACCTTCTCCTTAAACTAAAACAGGCATCTAACAGAGCTGATAGCTGCCATTCAATAGCTCCTTTGAGCACACAGTAAGAAACTGTCTTAAAGTACTTTTATTCTGAATCTTGCTATGCTCATAAGAATAAGTAAAAAAAGAAGCTGAGAGATTACATTACCCTAACTGCAAAGCAATTCTTGCTCGACAAAAAAATCCAGATCTACTTGCCCTGTAATTTGTCCAGTGCTCTCTCAAAAATGTGAGTTTGCAATGAGATACAAGAACAGAAACAGAGCAAAGTGAATTTTGGTGTCTCAGCTGCCATCTTCCATGCCCATTAAAGATAATACCCTTATCTAAACTTGTTGAAAAATCAATCTGATTTCATTTTTAGTTTTGCAAATATGAATTGGAAATCATTGGAAGTGATCACTGAACATGTTAAGAAAAGCAAAGAGGAGTTTTACAAGGCAGATTTTGAAAAAATGTGGCAGGCAGACAGATACTATTTGAAAAAACAAAACAAAAGAGCGAAAGAGAGTGGGAAGTATCTGAAAGGTTGAAGACTTGATAATATTTGTCACTGCAGACAAGCATAACAGGACAGAACAGGGAAGGAAACAGTGGCTTGATACCAAAACCACCTTGTTTTGCTCTAAAATATTTTAAGGGAAATGGTAAAGTTCAGCTATGTGCAAAACTCAAACTTCGACCAGGAAAAGCACAATAAAGTAGGAGCTGAAAGCATCTTACATGAGTTGAGCTGAGGACTACTTGAACTGAATACTTATTTTCTTATTTCCACCTTACCCCTCAGCGAACACCATGCTATTATTGTGGAGGTGAGTGGAATTAGTGGAGCTAATCCAGGGTTAGAAGGCAAGAACTCTAGAGATGTAATCCTGGATTGGTCTCTTGACTTGCTCTGGCACCACGTTTACGTCACTGTTCAGTTTCTCCACTACTAAAGCAGATACAATAATATACAACCCATGAAGGATCTTGCAGGATTAAGTGTGCAGTATTTTGCAGGAAAGCTGTCAAATGTAGGTTTCCTGCAGCACTTAAATGGACCAGCCTATAGGGACTGGGCCTCAACTTATGTCTACAAAAAAGTTAACTGCAGTAGGAGAGAATAAAGACAAGCCTGAGTGTTTTTGAAAATTATACCTTTGCATTACTAAACCATTTGCCACAGGGGACAGAATGTCTGCACTTCTGGGACTTTGCTGGATTTCCAGATTTATACCTCAGGACAGCTGAAGTTTTCCTTTGGCCCTAACACCTTGTTCTTCTAAGGCATTATAAACAAAAAAAAAGTACCACTCTCTAAATATCCTTCACCATTTTGTTTTAAGAAGTCTTTGAAACTACAAGTGCCTCTTACTATTCATCTGTAGAGGGCTCATCACATTTGACTCTGTGGGCAAGGCAGTATTACAAAGAAACAACATGTCTCATAATACATTTAATGTGGTTCAGTTGCTGCTGCTAATAACACTACATTTATCCTACTAAATCCCAAAGTATTATCTTTTCACAAGCATAGGAATTACTCAGCCAAAACTGAAATATGCTCTTAAATGGAGCAGTTTAAACAATGATGAAGGGCTGAAGGACTGCAAGACTGTTAACATTATTTCCTGGATTGTTTAAATGTAATAAAGTACATTCAGCAACAATTCTAAATTCTTCATTGTTCCATGTTTCACACTCACAGTGAATTTCTTTTTGCTTTTTTTTTCCTTGTTGCACTCACTGTGTTACATAATTAAAATACCAAGATAAGGAATTTCTTGTAGTCCTAAATGAAATCACACTACCTTATGTAAGGGCACTTATCTGTATTTGTAGGCATGTATGCCTTTGCCAAGCTGTATCCACTCACACATATACTCCCTCCTTATTTACCCAGCTTCCCTAAAAAATCAAGGTCCAACTCTGCTGCATATAGATGTTCTGCACTTATTTGAGAAATTCTGGTTACAAACTATCCTTTGTTTGGATAACAAGGAGCAGTTATACCAACATGGGCATAAAACTGAATATGTGAACAAACAATACATTAAAAATGTAATTATATTGGTTCCTGAATATATACAAATGTATAGCATTTAAAATATGATGTCATGTGACATTACATCAAAAAATATATATTATCAAAGGATCACCTATAATGGATCACCCATATGTAAAATAATGGACTAGAGAGTGTTGAATTACACAAGGGAGATGTGAGATGATCCCAATTTAGATGCCTCCCTGGTAGCAGTAAAGAGATTTATAACAGTCTGTGCAAAAGCAGGGAGGCCTTTGACACGAGGATTTTCAAAAACCTTCAGTTAGATCAGTGTACCACTCTGAAATAGCAACAAACTTTACAGAATTTCCTGCACAACAAGAACAAAAGGAAGATGGTGCACTCCAGCCTGGATACAGCACACAGAGACTGAGTTAGAGATATTCTTCAACAGGTTTCTATGCTTCTATTATGCACAGACGCCTTCTGAAGTCTTAAAAAAGTGACTAAAATGGAAATTGAAAGATACTGTAATTGATAGTGATAATTACCTTGGTAGGAGGCAAAAGGCTATGCTGCAGCAGTACACGAATATCTCTTTTGCAAGTCTGCTAAGAATATTGATTTGGCATATTCTGTACCATAGGCCTGCTTATTAAATCCAGCACTTTACTAACACTAGTCTTTGAGACATCAATAGAAAACCTGGTGTCCAAGTCTTCTGATTTTACACAGTACAGATAATATCTTCCTGTTCTTTTCCACTCAGAATGAAATGGCCAACTCATTTCATAGGAGCCAGAAGCCAAATAAATTATCAGCTGTCAGTTACTGACTAGGCATCAAAAGTGTATTTGATGGCCATTCTATGGAGAGAAACATCAGTTAGATCTACTCAACCTTGGATACCACATAGCACAGTTTTCTGCATGAAGACAGAAGATAAAAAAGGCAAGACAAAACAGAGTCAGTCACCTGGGCCAAGAACCTTGATGGAAGGTTTTCAACCTCTCTGGGCCCCAGGGATAATGCTGAGCTGGCCAGATTGCTGGCTTTAGCTGGTTGTCAATAATGGCTGAAGACTGACCTGGCCTGAAATTTTTGGTGGTGCATGGAAAACAACGTCTCCCTGAGAACTCCAGTAGTAGGGCTACTACAAAATTAGAGGATCTGATTTGGGGACAATGAAATCCATCTTCCTGCTTAGTTCAGCTACCTTCTTTAAAGCAAAGTCAAGATTCTGTGTAGTTTTACAATTTCCTTCATAACCAAACCTAAGGCATCAATACTGCTTTGAAATAACAAGGAATGAAATGAGAAAGTCCCAGGACTTCCAACACTTACTGAGGAACTGTATCACAACATTAATTTCCCCAGCACATGGAAGATATCACCCTAGGCAACAACTTCAGTCCTTTGCAAACACAGACAACCCTGCAAAAATCCCTAGGCTGGAATGGCCTTGACTATTCTGCCAAAACAGCAAGTTGCAGAAGACATCCTACTACCCTGAAACATCCTGACATTTTTCATGCAAGGAGTCAAAATGTATCTAAATCTCCAAGTCAGGGGAAGGCTGTAGGAGAGCTCAAGAACATCCAAATGTCATTAGGCTTTGCAACAACAAAAGAATTCATCAGTTGAAAATACCCAGAGCCTAACATGGTGGGGCAGGACATTTTTACTTTTCTACTATATGTGGGATGGAAGGGAAAAAAGAGCTGTTTGTATTAGCTTTGCCCTTCTACAGCAATCATGCAGCTATTGTGAGTTTTTATACAGTTGTAATGGGAAAAACAGAGTGACCAGGTTGCTTTACCATTTTCTACCATGGGTCAGTAAAGCCAGTCTGTGCAGTTTTCATATGCTGCTGTTACACTGCATCCCAAAGCTTCCCTCATGCCTCACACCTGGCTCTCTTTGCTGCTTTCCCTATAATACTCCTCCTTGTTTATAAGGAGCCAGTACACAAAATCTTTGGTTTATTAGATATATGCTTGGCAAATTAACTTCAATCACTACTCAGCTCTAAACATTTATGCTTCCCCCCAGATCAACAAATAATCTATTCCCTTCATATTTAGCCTGTTTAGCCTGTTTCCTGTGAGATGCTGGATCTCCTAAATAATAGCTATAGCTTGTAAAGAGGTAAAAACACCCAGCAAGATGCTTAAACACACAACTACTTTTAGTAGTCAGGAAACCTTTGAGACTACTTCTGTACTTAAACATATGTTTGTGTAACTGAATCAATGAACAGTACTCACAGTCAGGCTAAAAGAGAGACATAATGGTAAAATTTGGTGGAAAAGGCCCAGATGGTTTCTGACAATAAGTCAACCATAAAAATACAGGATTTTAATTAAGCTTTGTTGTTTTACTCATGGAAGCTTACAATTTTGAGTTTTGATGGCTGCATTTTAATTTGACTCTCTTTGTGGACGAAGCATGCCCTGAGACAGCTAATCTATCTCAAGTATTATTTTCTTACACTATCTGACAGAGATCTATAACACAAGAAAAACACATTAATTTTGGCACGTTTGTCTCATTATCTCGAAATTAATTCCACTCTCAGAACAGTAGTAAAAGGTAAACAAACAAATGCTAAAATCCCTACAATTCTAGCACAGGAGAGAAGCTGCATCTTCCACACAGACCTGAACAACCTGTTGTTCACCTGCTCACTATTGGTTGTGATACCTCTTATGCTTACCACGTAGCTCCATTTTTAACTTTTGGCTACACTCCTTGATATCTCAAATTGAACAAAATGCTTCATCCATTTGTTGCTAAGGATTATATAAAGAAGTGCTTTTAGACTATTTTTGAGATTTTTTTTCTCTCTCTTCAAAATGTTAAAATTGTAAGAAGACACTCATCTCCACTAGTATCTAATTCCAAAACTATAAAATGATCCTATGCTCCAAAATTTCAATTTTAAAATGTCCTGGAGCAATGAATATTGCTATTTCAAAGAAAAAAATATTATCTTTTTGAAATAAAAAATAAATTGGGCTTTTCTTGAAAAGTCTTTGTCTTTTACTTTCTCAAGGCAATTATAATTAAATTCAGGTGCATTTTTAAAATATAAAATAAAACTATAGAGAATATTCCGATATCCTCAATTGACCTGTGTGGTCCTTTACCTCTGAATTATCTCTATCTATGAGATGGTACATTATTTGAGAACTATTGATAGTTCTTTCTCATTGAAATTCACACCTGGTAAAAAGAAAAAAAGTATCTGATCCATTAATAGAAAAGTACACGAGTTATAAAAGACATAAAATAAATAATATCAGTATAACACATTTGAGTCTTATCTATGCTAAATATTTTATACAAGATGTATCTTACAGCTTCTTACACTTAAATTTGAATTTTCAAAATGAGAGGACCTGTCAATCCTTTCTTTATGCATAGATGAACTCTAGTAGCCAAATTTACAGAACTGTATAAAACTTCATTGCCGTTGAATACCTTTTATCTCCCAAATGCTACCACTTTATGTTTGTCTTGGTTGTTTGTAAAAGAGATGAAAAGAATTTTCATCTTTATTGTAGAATAAAGATAGAAGCCGAGATTCCAAATGTGAAAGAAACTCACCC
Organism: Luscinia megarhynchos; assembly: GCA_034336665.1. Taxonomy (NCBI): domain Eukaryota; kingdom Metazoa; phylum Chordata; class Aves; order Passeriformes; family Muscicapidae; genus Luscinia; species Luscinia megarhynchos. The sequence continues at coordinate 33,800,733 of CM067564.1, forward strand.
TCTATTCAAAGGAAGCCAATGACAGTATCGAAATTCATTAAAACTCATTTCAGCCTTAGCAGGATCAGATTTGGAAAATCAGTTATTTCAGGGAAAAAGGTTAGGCTGGTTCTGCTATCCAGTGATTTCTCATTCCTTTTAAGTAAAAAAGGACACTGTAATGAAAACTGTAAATATTCAAACACCTGAAAACACTTAAAGTAACTAATTTTGATATTCAATGGGGTCTTTTGGTGAGTTGTGCAAAATGATACTAGGGAAAAAAAGCAACCTTTAATGATTTAAAAATTACTGCATTGACAACTAGAACGTTTATTAAGAAAATTATGCATTTATTATAAAATGGTTCCTTTATGCCATTCATTCAGTGTGCCTCTTCCACGGAAGAGGCATTTGCAATACTGACACTGATACCATGAGAATGTTTTTAAATGGAAATTTTGTAAAACTTACTGTGGCTTGAAAGCAGGAATGACTTTAGACAATCCAACATGCTTTCTTTGTCTTTGGCTACCTACTGTATTAGTAGCACCATAACTCTTAAAAGCCTGAGGAGTGCCTTGCATTTTATCTTTTACCTGAAAAGTTATTGAAAGTAAGAATTGTCTTTTTGGTTTGGGTTTGTATGTTCTCCTTGTACAAGCACGGCTGATTAATAATGCTGAGTCTTAGTCACTGCTATAGCAAGAACACATTTTATCAGATAATAACCATCCTCCTCACTGCTATTAATTGCTTAAACTTCCATTTACTTTGGCTCCTTAGCCTTGCAGATTATAGTCTCATGACAAAAAAAAAAAAAAAAAAAAAAAAGAGAGAGAGATTTATGCTCTCTTTTAGCTATCAATTTAGTTGATTTTCCAGAAATAGAACTTTGTACACATTGACATAGAAAAAATGATTTTTAAAAACAATTTAGTTAATTTGGGTGATTTTTTGAAAGTTATTTCTATTTTGATTTTATTTGAAAGGAAACACTTTTTAAATAGATGAGTTTATAGCACTGACAACACTGCTCAGGTACTGAAATGACACCTTGTACTCTGCAAAAAGTAAATTGCCTGCTAGTTCTCTGCTGTTAAGTTTTTACATAAGATTTATGTTTTGAGGTCAGGATGAAGCTGATGAAATTCCATAAAATATGAGATTCCTTTTAAAACAATATAGAGCTATTTTCAGCTCAATGAACATATATTTTGCAATTCCTCCTCCTCCTCCATTCTTCTTCTGACCTATAACCTCCAAATTCCATTTCCTATTTCTATTCAGTCTGAATGCCCTTCGGTGAAAAACTGGGACCAAATCAATTTCTTTCAATACAAATCTGTTCTGTCCTCTTTCAGCTCAGCTCCTGTCCTGGCTAAGAAGCAATTATTTTCTGGGAATAATGAATATCACACCTTCAACTTGTATATGGCATTTACTTCATCTCCACCTGTTCTCCTGTCATGTGATACAGCAATTTCTTCAAACAGGTCAACAGGTTTTATGCTTCCCTTTGGGTCTTTTCTATCTCCCTCTAATCTTCACTTTCCTACTTCCTCCTCCTGGTTCTAAGTCAGTTCTTAAACTCTATTCCTTTATCTATTCCATGACAATGCTAAAAAATGCAGTTCTTTTCGACTCTTCTGTCCAGTTTCCAACTCCTCCCCCAATTATTTTCTTCAGCTTAATTCTCCTTGCTCTTTGACCTCCTGTTCTCTTCTGTTTTTCTGACTGTTTTCAAATACTAATCAAGAATAATGCAATTTCTATACTCCCCTTCTCCTATGACTATACTAGTGAATATATATCTTGACTACTGCACTGTAAAAGTGTGGATGCTTCTCAGTTCATACACAAGACTTTTTGCCAGTGGCATCAACCTACAACGCCAGGAGTGTTTGCAATTAAAACTTATTGTTATCCCTGCAAGTGCTTCAGTCCTTCATGCAGTAAGCACGAGTGATGACAAGTGATTTTGAATTTCTCAGAGTTTGGTAGAAACAGTTTAAAAATGGCTGATTTCAGAATATTAAGCATCCTTTTGGAACAGAAAATGAAATGCTGGTTTATATTTGGACATGGAAAAGAACATAAGCACTATACCTTTTGAAAATCACAGGGGGTATATATTAATACATAGTTGGGGTTTTTTGAGGTTTTTTTTGTTGGTTGGTTTGGATTTTTTTAAAATCGAGCAATAGATTTTAGTATGCATAACAAGTTTTTACCACCCTAATGACACAACTACCTGAAAGCATGAAATTCCTTTAGCAGACATGGTACTTTGAGACTGAAGTTGGTTGCTCCATGTAACTACTATCTATCTTGGAAACAAAGATTATAAACAACCTGCAATTTTGCATGACCAGAGCAGGTCAACAGGTTGCAGAGGATCCTACAAGGGGGCGATGTGAGAGGCAGGATGGTGCATTTTTCAGTCTGAGAACACAGCTCCCTAATTAGAGGTCACGTTCTCATTATTCTGATCCTTTATAACAGTGACAAAACAAACATTTCTATCTCTTCTGTGACACACAGCATGTGGTAGGAAACCATGTCAAACTCAGCAAGATATATACCTGTTTTTTGCTGGACCTTCAAAATAGAAGTGAACAACCCAAAGTAGGCTGTACATCAACCAGTCTTTCACTGAGGGCCATGGTGGGATCATAATATCATGTCTTAAAATCAAGTACAGTTCATATTCTTTAGTCTCAAGCCACCCTGAATTATCACTCAACTTTCTTTGCATGAGTTCAAGAGTACTCACATTTATATTTGCTCTTGCTTCTCATCTAGGAGACTTATAGTATTCTTTCTCAAGAACTTGTTTAATAAAAGAACAAGGTGTGATTCTTGGGGTGTCCTGTGCAGGGCCAGGAGCTGGACTCAACGCTCCTGATGGTTCATTCCAACTCAGAATATTCTGTGATTTTATGATATGAATCAAAAATGTATTCAAAACATAAAAGTAAAGTAGCTTTTCCTAATAGTTTAGTCTATCTTCACAGACATGAATATAATGATTTTCATTTCCAAGGTTGTAAAAAATTATGGTTTTTTACAGCAATGTTTTTATTGAAAAATACTGAACCCAAAAAGAAACTGTTTACTTGAGCATACAGGTAAGAATGCAGAACTTGCAATACATAATCTCCAATTTTGTTAATGCTGGCTTCCAAAAAAATAAAAGCAAACTTTTGCTAGGCATGTTTGTACCTTTTAGTGAAGTTACAGTCCAGCCCTGGATAATATTTTGCTGTTATCTATATACTTAGTGTACAAAAGGAAAGCTTGACTTACGATGCCAAACACAGAAATTTTAATGTTCTTTTCAGGCCAGGATTCCAGCTCACTGCCTTAAAAGAAGGAACAGAACAAGGTAAAGACAAGAATAGTTTCTTCCTAATTGGTAGTCTAAAGAAGTGCTGACTGCACTCCATCTCAGTATTACTTAATCCCTTTCAACTTGCTCTATGTAGAGACAAGCAGTGAGAACAGATATCATAGTTTGATTCTGTACTGACTTCATGTAACTGCTTCTTATTGAGCTGGCAATAAAGAACAGGTCTTTATCTCGCTACTTTTTTATTTCTACAACTATCTACATTTCATAATTTGGGTTACTCTTATTGTTACAAAGTAGCACTACAGCAGAAATTAATCTCTTGCCATTAAAGGAAGAATTATTGGTAGGAATTGTCCCAGCAGTTTTAAGCATAAAAAATGTCTACGTCTCCCAAAAATGAGATCCCTTTCAACACACTGGATCCCATGCTTGGACTTAGCTGCTGTGGAAATTCTATCAACTGGAAACACCAAGAAGTCCAGGACACAAATCTGTCAGAATGTCTTCCTTCAGCAGCGCAATGCTACCCACTGGCATTAAAGCAAATGAGTCACATCCTAGCCTTGTCCCTGGTTAAATTGATTTAGGTAGATTAAAATTACATGTTTGAAAATAACTGGAATTCATAAATAGGTAAATTAAAAAGCTGTTAATTTACTTTGCTGGAGAAGAACCTTGGAAACGTGTTTCATTTACATTCCTGGGCACAAACATCAGTAATATCAAGGTCAATGAAGAAGAGCATTGACCTTCGAAGTAATTTGTTTTAGTTTTCAACTGTCAGATTCCATATGAGCTATGAATGTAGCATTCACTCTCTTGCCATGTAAACTGACATGGGATTTGTTTCACAAAATGACGTTTTGCAGCAGCTCAGAATGCAAATGTCACTACAAATTGAAGTGTGGAATTCTAAAGCAGTTTTAAGGTTATTCGTCGAAAATACTATTTTATTTATGCCAATGTAGATAAGTTGCTAGTAAAATGAGCCACAGAAAAAGAAAAATATTTACACAAATAAAGAGAGCTTAATCTTTCTGTATTCTTTACTACATTCTGTGTCTGCTGCAATGCAAGGAGAAAGTTGCCCAAGGAAAGGTATTTTGTTTGAGGTAGGCTTGGAGACAGCACTACAACATTGTGTAAGCATTTATCAGGTTGTTTATGCTAGATATAGGGCTTCTGTCAGACACTGGTAACATGCTTTGATTTACAATGTTTATGCTGATAAACTGTTACTTCAGGCTCCAGTAAGTCTTTTACCTATCCATCTAATGAACAACTGGACTTAAATTAGCTACTCATTTAACTGCAGTAATTTATCAGTTACCTTAAGGAGACTAGATTTTGTAGATCAGTAAGAAAAATAGGAAGCTCTTAGTCTAATATGTAGGTTACTCAATCAACATGCAGAATTCTTTGCAGACTCACATGGACAGGTTAAACAAATATTCAGGAAAGGTTTTGTCAAAGCTGCAAAGTCAAGCAGCTGAAATATTATTAGAAATATTGTACCCCTAGTTAATCTCCTAGAAAAGTTTTGCCCTCTAGTTAATCCATCTGTCACACTAAATTATTAATATGGCATCACAATCAAGAACATGAATGTTTTGGAGAGTGAGTTTGCATAGTAAAAGCAGCTCATAAAAAGCAATTTTCTTTTTTTTTTTTAAAGCTGGAAGATAAATATGTATCACAAACAGAGTTTGAAATTTGAGCTGTTCAAAAGCTGCAGTGAATTTATCTCAATACATCTGAACTGCTACTGTGAGCTGTAGTTAATACAGCTGAGAGATAAAAGCTGGTATTCCCTCTGTATGGATTTGGCAGAATTCTGTGTCCACCTGGAAGCAGAGAGGAAAAAAGAAGCACAATTTTATGCAAGTCATGGAGTGGACACTAAGCAAAAAGAAATCATTAGAGAATTAATGAGAATTCATGAGAATTCACTGCAGCAGCTCCTGGGCAGTCTCAGTGTATCCCTATGCAGCTCTTCTGTTGGATGTTTCACATCACAAAAGCCTACCACCAAGTCTAACACCTTGGAAATATCTGGCAAAACTGAAAGAAAAGAAAGTTTAAATTGAAGGAATGGAAATTCCATTAAGTCTGAGCTACAAAAGACCCCATTTTCAATACAGATACACAATATTGTTTAGTAAAATTTTGAAAATATATTGTGAAACTCTAAGAAAGCAGAAAATTCAAAATTTTGTGTCCAAGATGCCTACAAGTTCTACATCAAATCTTATTTTTTATGGTAAACTTGAAAGTATTATTCTAACAAATTCCAAAAATGGGATGAATATCAAAACACTTGAATGAAACTGAATGAAGTTCAAAGAAAATGAAGGAAATAGCAAAAGGGTAGTTTTAATAGAATGTATTTCAATCAGACTTGAGGAACATTTCAAAATACAAATGAAAAAGTCCTTCTCTAGGGCCTTAATATTAGCTTATGAAAAAAGGTACTAGAAGTTAAAATGCAAGAGAATGAGTGAAAACTATTTAGGGAGCAGGAAGAAGCAGCTCAGGAATTTAATGGTTAATGAAAACATGACACTAAATTGTTGAGGACAGAAGAGAAAAGTAAAAATGTAGACATGCACTACAAAGGGGAAGGAAATTTTCTGAAAACTGTAAGGGAAAGGCTGCATAGGAACTTTTTAAACATTTTATATTTCTGAGAAAGGAGAGGCATTCAGTGGTTTTATTTTTCCTCAATGGAATTAATAAAAAAAAATAAAAGAAAGCTCTTAGCCAACAAGTTTGGCATCATCTTGAATACTCATTCATTTTAAAAATGTATTTTTTACTAATAATGTATGAGTAGTCATAGGCTCATGTTCCTGTCACTGCTGTTATTGGCTGACATTTGACTTGATTCTGAATTTCAAAAATGTACTTTACTTTAAAAGCAAGCCTAATATATCACAAAGTACAGTAAATGGAATTGCCATTTTGCACAGCATCATGATTATAGACACCACAAGAAACAGCTGAAGATTACATCTGTTTAAATATGGACAATGATGCTTAAAGGTCAATGGATGTTTTGTAGAAAAACACAAGAAGACAAACAAACCTAAAATCCAAAACCTAATACCACACTTCAAATCCCAGCTAAAAGTTTAACTTATTGTCAGTGATGTACAGGTTACCAGCACAGGTATTAGCACAGAGGTGCTTGATAATATGCACCACGTGTTTGACACTGCTGTCACTCAAACTTGTGCAGTGACAAGAATACTTGAAGAGTATGGCATGTCAAAGTAAGAAGTTCACACTTCCTTATTTTATGTTTTAAATAAAATATCCTAAGTATTAAAAAATGGGAAAATAAGATATTAAAAATGCTGCTATTTCTCCTGTTTAAATTAGTTTCCCATGAACCACATTATTACCAGCTGATAAAACGCCTTCCTTAGAATAGCCTTGGGTTTAAAACACTGTAATGCAGTGGAACATTTTTATTTATCATTCATATTACTATATTAAAAAATTGGTTAAAATGGTTTAAATAAAATGTGTGAATACAGTCTGTAAACCAAAATAATTTAAAGAAAATACTGCCAGAATAAAAAAGACTAAGCAGAATAGGAAAATGTTAAGATGACAGTAGCATGGAATTTAAGATAGGAAGTGTTTACACTTTTTGAAAGTAAACCAAGGCTAACACAGACCTTTGTTTCACATTTCAAATGACCCAGCAAACAGCAGTAGTGGTGATCTGAACATAAATTCATGTGCAACAGCTATTTGAGAAGGATACTATGGTCTAAGGTGCATAAACAAGGGGATTACTTGTAGGTCAAGAAAAATAATGCTTCCATTAAAAAAACCCTTATATCAGAAGCTGTATGAAACTCCTCCAGGTTTTAATCTTGCAATACCTGTACATATTATTTTAAAGGCTTAGTCTCTGAGCTTCAGCTTTCCTTAATGCAAAGCAGATAAAAATGACTTAGCCATTTATCTTCCCAATGGGTAAACGCTGGACAAAGGCCAGCTACTAATATACAAGACTCAGAGAAGATCAAATTTAATGGACGAAACTTGCTTATTCTGCAAGTTGAAATAATGGCAAAAGAGATATATACCAGCATTCATTGAACAGAAATCTGATGAAATCACAATCAAAATTTCTGTAAGTTATGGGCAATTATAGTTTCAATAATTAAATATGCCTATTGCAAGAAGATGTCTTTGACATATTGAACTGTTCAACATTTGACATACAGACCACTTTTCTTCATGCGCAAAACATTTCTTTCTCTGAAGACAAACTTTTCCAAAAGGCATATTCATTTTGCAGTTATTAAGGTGTAAAAATTGTCCATAACAGATGTTTAATATCACGCTGTAAACACAATCTAGTTAGGTGGTTTTTAGTTAATTTTAGCTAATTTTTGTCCAGTCAGCTGTCAGAATGTTGCACCTATTTGCTGACATGGATGACATTGACATGCAGTGCATTTTGGTTCTTGAGATAATCAGATAACACTGTTGCTGGAGCACAGAAAATAGAAATCTAGTTACCAAAATTAAAAATTAGATGGTTGACTTAGTGTTTCTAAAATAAAGACTAAACTACTCCAAAATACAAGCTATAGACACATCTTAGATACCAGTCTTGAAATGTCACCAGCAGTTCAGGACACTAGAGTCAAGGATATTTAAATTCTTTAGCAGGGAGACCTAGAAAGCTTACCTGGAGATTAAAAGGTTATTTTATGATGAAAGGCTTCAAGACTTCTGAATCTGTTCCGTATTTGAAAGAAGAATAAAATGATCATAGAAGGTACTAGTGAAACTGAAATAGTACTGTACAGATTATAAATGCAGCAGAATTAAAAAAGGAAGATGGACAAGGAAGTAATATACCAGAGGAAAAAAGATGATACTTCTCTGTGATGCAAAAGAAGCAATGGAACACATGAAGGCAGTAAAAGACTGTTAAGGGGATTCACAGCTGCTTAAATACTCAGTGTCACTATCTGACCGCTGTGAAGTGGCTGCATCTGTCCAAAGGCACCTCGATGGAGATGGTTTTACCACACCATACATTGCATACACATACAAACTTGCAACATGCTCAGTATCTCAGGCTTTTAACTGAAAGAAAATCAATAGGCTGACTTCTCTCCTTTGCCTTTAATTTCTTTTTGTATTTATGTAAGCATCTCCCTCTTGCTCTGCTACTTCTTAATAATCACACTACATACTTACACTATCTGACTCCATCCATTCCTTTTATTTCATTCAGTTCATCAATAACCTGTGACTCGGCCACACTGAGATTACTGGTCCTTATACATTCTAAACTAAAGGATCTTCAACTCCATTTGCCATCTTACTGTTCATAGCACAGTGCTATCTTTATTCCTTACCTTTCAGAAGCATTTTTAAACAGAATTTTACAAACTCCATATAAAATGTATGTTCTCTTCTTTCCTTACCAGTGTTTTCTACTACACTGATCAATTCTTATCCAAATCTTAAATCTTGCCATCCTAACACCTCCACAGCCTTCCACATTACTCTTAACATCTATTTTAGACTCTGTGGGTCTGTTGCTTAGCTTTCACTCATCCAGTTTTTGTTTTATAGTCACTTTTCCCTATTGTACCAGACTCTCCTAACTTATTATCTCCTGTGAATATTACGTGGATTCAGGTGAAATTTTTGAGTCAATGGCTGATCTTTTCCACACAACCAGCCAGTTTCCTTTTATGTTTAACTCCCTTTCCAATTTCATTACTCTAAGTGGCCTGATAGCAGCTCAAACTTAGTATGGGTAGCCCACAAAAACTTTGACTTCTCTAAATCCATACCCATATCTATTCTTCAGTGCTAAGCCTTATTAATAGAAAAATTTCTGCAATAGCTCAGGATATGTTTAAACTCTTGCCCTTCACTTAAATTCTCCCTTCTTCATAAAAATCAAACAAAGAGAACTTTATCCCTTCAAAGTGAAAAATACTATCCAGTCCTAACTTCCTTCTTTCTTTCTTGGTAATCATAATCTTCTTGCCTTCTCCTGAACTCCAGCTCACTTCTTGTCTCCCCTGATTTACTCCTCAGGTATTTTTCTTCATTATACATTGAACAGTCTTATCAAAATCATAATTTCTGTTTCTGTGCTCATTTGTAATTTTTTTCCAAGCTGCTACCAAACATCTTTATTAGTCCAAACATAACCATATTAATACAATTTTTTAACAGAACCACATTTCATGAAATCAGAGACACTAATTCACATTGGCTAAATTAATTTTTCCACCTCAACATCATATAGTAATGAAACAAATCAGGTAATTTTGTAATAAAAGCATTAAACACAGACTTCTGGCTGCAAAACTCTAATCCAGAGAGTGGTTTAAAGTGTATCCCCTGTGAATCTAAGTATCTGGAAGGCTGATGCAATTGGAGTTCAGTCTATAGGCAATCTGAATATGAAATTTCATTTGTAAATTAATGATACTCTAAGATAAGCAACCTTCTAACACTAGCCTGTAGTAATTCATGGATGTTTTTGTATCTCCTTGTTCACAGGTGTATTTGGTACTGCTCAAATACTGAAGAGATAAGGAAGGCAGAGTAAGGCTTTACCAAAAAAACTGCACAGTTTTGCCCTATGGGGAAAAAGGAATGAAAGTCTCCCCCCTCAAAAACAAACCAACAAACAAACAAAAACCACAAAAAAACCCACCAAAAAAAGAACAGAAAAAAAAAGAAAACAGAAAAAAACCCAGGCCAACCATACTCTGGTTAAAAAAAAAAACCAAAACAAAAACCAAAACATAAGAAAAAAAAAATTTTGATAAGGTAAGTTTCACATAATGAGAGAAAAAAATTAAATTGTCATCTTAAGGTTATTTTTTATTCCTTCTTAATATTAAAATGCACTCTTACAGCAATTCATAATTATATATTTTTCATTAGTATCTACAAGTGAAGCAGACTAGAAATTGGTTTTCAGAAAGTAGTGCCAACATGAGAGACACTGTCTAGATATATATCTGTCATACATAGAGATATAAAAAGCCTCAGATAAGAATAATGATCTATTATTTATCTATTATAATAATCTACTCTTTCTTACCCCTCATTCATATTTCATTATGTCAATGATTTTTGGCTATTTTTCTCTCAATTACTGTTTACATACACAGGTATGTTTACAGACATAAACAACCATTTGTGTTTAAAAATTCAGGAAGTCTTATCCAGTTCCACACTCTTGTGATGGCTAGGTAGAAAAACTGATGGGCAGAAAATATAATCACCTCCAGCCCTCCATCCTGCTCTTCAGATAGTTTTTCCTACCCTTAAGGCAAGGCCAACTCATGTGCCAATCAGCCAGCTCCTGAAATGTCAAAGAGATTTTAAGACCAATGTATTGTGATAAATCAAAAACAGGCTAAGTCAAATGAACAGGCTGGACACAAGGTACTCAGGGAAGATACAATCTTTCAAGAGGTTTAAGACAGAAACCCATCCCCCCTCCAATCACCTCACTGCAATCCATTGTTACATCACAGATCAGCAGAGATACAACCAGGAACTGCAAATTATACGGAAGATACATAAACGAAAAAAAAACCAAAAAACCCCAACAAACAAAACAAACCCAAAAAACCCCCCCAAAACCCCAAAGAAACCCACAAAAAAACCCAAAACAAATCGGCATGAAAAAATTGAAACAACTAAACTGAAAATGTTGAGAAAACAACTCTCAACTTTGATGTGCCTGCTTTCAATCCAAAAATAAGACATGATATGGCTAAATAAAATATAAAGATAATGGATTTTTTTTCTCAAGTTATACAAAGTATTTTATACAACAGTTAATCCAAACGGGCCAAGTAACGTGTCCATGTCTACATCCTTAACCATTACACTTCATTCCCACAAAATCCTATGCAAGTATGACGTAAATATACAAAGCAGTCAATCTCCTATAGACTTAATATTTTATGTAAGGGTGTCACTTTGCAACAGTACACTTTTTCTATAATACTGAGAAACCTTCATCATACAAATAAGTTAGTGTCAAGCTTCAGTGTAAAGCTGAGACCCATCCATATGCAGCACCTAGCACAGTGAAGAGTTGAGGTATTCCAGAACATCACACTTCAAAAAGTCTGTAAGGTTTTGTGCCTCTCATCTTTCTAGAGCACCAACACTTGACCAGGAGATTTCTTACAACTACAAGGCAGTATAAGAAATTTGGTACATGACCCTTTTTGGGAATGTAAGTCATTTCCTACTGAGAAATCACCTATTGTTTAATGGGAAGTCGTTGATCTCTGCCCACCATCTGCTTAGTCCAACTGCTTATTTAACATGTTGGGTGATAGCAACACTTTGTCTCAGAAATTACCCTTGCTGAAGCTAATGAACATCATGTTGTAATTTCAACTAGATTCAGATTTATCTCCAGTCCTAGCCAAGAACTGACTCCATTACTTACTGACAAAGACTAGTGTGTTTGGCTAGCATATTAACTCAAAAATTGTTCCCCTAAAATCAACATAACCAAACATACAAAATTATCTCAACAATTCTTTATTTCAAGACACACAACATCTCTATACAACATCTAATTTGATTAAAAAAACCTTCTTTTGGATGGTTTTATGCTACAAAATTGTAGACACATATCCTTCTCTGTAAACCTCAGGACAGTTCAAAAGGATGACTGTGATGCTTGTATGAAACACAACCAACCCCTGCTAGCCTGTATTCGAAAGGAGAAAGGAACTCCTGTATTTCACTGGAAATTGCTCACATGCAAGTAAAACATCCTCCCCCCATAAAGAGTTTTCAATCCAAAAAATACACCATCAAGTAATCTATAATTCAAAAGAATATCCTTAGACACAGGTTATGAAGTTATACAGATTATTAAGTATACAGGTTATACCTGTACCTCTCAAAATGTGGTATGAAAGGCCAGGAAGGGCTGCTGAATTCTGCTACCACAACCCAGCTGGGAGGAGGTGATCCTTTAAGTAGCAGAATGTGGCCTTAACTTGTACAGACCTCTAGGCTCAAACATTTTACTTCTTCAAACTTTCCATGGCCAAAGTGTTTAAAATGGCTTATATTTTACTGAAACCAGTTTATTCACAATACCACTGCTACCATGTCACTGCTAACTTTTGATTAAAAAAAACCAAACAAAAGCTGGATTAATAGCATACCCTACATCATTGCTGACAAAACAGCATGAAGAGAGGTTGTCAAATGGTGTCAAATTGCACATTACTAATACATAATAGTGACTGAAGTCTTATACAAACATGCAATACAGCAGGACAAGAAAGTTAATGTAAAGATCACCCAACTCAAAATTATGTTTATCAAGTCCATCCTATTTACAATGTATTGGAAGCAGCTGCTGACTCCCAGACACCAAACTGACTGAGTAGCTGATGGGTTGGCATTAGCTATGTGCTGCTCAAGAACTAAACACACATGAGCAGTCATAAGCATGAGCCTGCATTATAGACCTACAGCACGAATGTCTGTTTCTCACATTTATTATGTAACATTCTCCACATAAAGATATAGGACAGAGATTTGCAAGGTTGGTTGCTTTCATGCCATTTACAAACAACAATAAAATGGGCATGTTAAAACACTGTTTGCTATAGTATGACCCAAATCTATCCACCTTTCAGAAGCACAGACAGGGAATGTTTTAATCTAGAAAGTAACTATGTGGCTGCTAGTGAAAAAAGAAGAACCAGAACACACAGCAGTAGAGAAAGAGACTGAAAGGATTTTAAAAATATTTACATTACTGTGTTGTAAATCATTTATCTACAAAATTCGTTGGAGTTTACAGGTATGTTCAGCCTACCCCTCTATATGCATTACAGGCAGTTTTGAAGCAGTGGAATGAAACTTTGCAGCCAATGCCCTTCGCATGTAACTAGTTTGTGCTGAAACAATTTGTTAAACTTATTAACTTGTTTGCTGGAGTACAAGGGAATCCTAACTGATACAGGTTAGACTTCTGATGTCACATAAAAATAGCAACAGCTGTCTTTCACAAAATTCACGAAAGCTAGCTTGCATCTCCCCTGCCGAAATGAATCACATATTCTAAAGATGTCCGAGTGCTTCCTTCTGTTTCTTCCTCTGTCCCTGAAAAGTAGAGCTGCATTCTCTACCTTTATGTGGGTCATTTCTCCACAATAACAACACTTTTTAAAATGGCATTCACGATTACAAAATGGAAAGAGAACCCATCTCACTGCAGCCACTTGTTCATAACACAGAGAGGTAACAGTGTGACAGGATGGAAGCTCTCTCGCTCTCCTATCTCCACCTGCTCCCTCTATAACTTTTTTAGTACTATTCCAGTAGACTTAAATCTTACTTACAGAAGCCAATACAACAGATGTCCTTGATTGTCCCACCTGCTGGCTGTTTTTACACTCTCCAAAACTGATCCACCTATCCATCCTCACGCATGCATACATGAAAGAAGCACTGGGCAGTGTGCATGATATGCTCTCTCTTGGACCTGGTGCAGGGTATGTGAAGAGTGATAGCTGTTTGTTTCAGAGGTTTTTATTTTAGTCCTAGCTGCATAGCTTCACCTGCCTTGCTCAGGGGGTTCCATGCTGACAATCTATAATAGCTGACTTGAAAGCCACCACACTCGCAGGATCTGAAATAAAACAAACAGCCGTAGCTAGTCAATTTGAGTTTCTCTGTCTAGGGATAATATAAAATCCCTCATCAGTTGGTATGTATGTTCCTCACCTGTGTTTTGATCTTCAGGGGTATGGTTTTCACACAGCTATTCCCACCTTGCTTTTTCCTTAATACAAGCTTTTAAAGAATTATAAAATGAGCTTAGGAAATCTTGGCTTCTATCTGTGCTTCTCCTGGGAAGCAGGCTACACTTTGCACACAGTTCTGTGTCACACAGTATAGCTGAAACTTGTTTACTGCTATCAAAGCTTATTTACAGCCTATCAGAAAGCTAAAAATACTTCTAATTTTCCCACAATATAAAACAGACTGCCACTGTACTTCTCATCAAATTAGATACCCTGCCAAGGAAACATACAGGTTTCTGCATTCAGTCTTCAGCCAGCACTGAATCTGGCTGCTCAGACCAAGGGTTACAAAGTGAAAGGCTAATTACAGAATTGTGCAAATACAGCAATATACATCAAAAAATATATGTTAAAAAAATAGTGTCTTACAGAAAAACGCTATACAAATAGACCTCTGCATATACTGAACAATACCATCACATTTTCCTGTTTTTCTGTAATATCTCCCAAATACTCCCAATATGTACATCTGTCAATTTTATTATCCACAAGTACAGCCAAGATCAAAGCCATGTATGTAAATAGGCTTACATATAAATATCCACTATTTTCAGTAATTTAAACTGTAAACTAGAAAGGAAGAAATTACAAGTTGCATGTAGTTCTTTAATGATGGATTTCTTTTACCAATGAGATGATGCTCTATGTGTTTGTGATTCCATAGCTTTTTTCTAAATGACTACCCTTATCTGTATGCAACATGTTATTAAGACTATTTTCCTACTTTTCAGTGATTTCCTACCTTACTCACATCCCTCAGAATTTGGGGAATGGACCCAAGATTCACATATGTTGAAGAGGCCAATTACGGTAGCTATGAAGAGACCAATTATGGCTAATTATTGCTATTACTAATGCTAATTAGTAAGTAGCAATTTGTTCAGAAAACTAACTGGAAGAGGGAACAAAGAAACTCATCGATGAATAAGAAAGGTCTGTCTTGGTTCATTCTCTGTTTGGGCAATGATTTATGTGGTTTTGGGGGAACGTCTGCCATGCTACAGCTGCTTTCTTGAGATATCTGAAGAGCTAAGTCTGATACAAAGATTTGATGGATGTCTGCCTAACTAATGTATGTAGCTATTACTTTGTATTTTTCTTCTTTATTACATTTTCAGAATCAAAAAGAGATAAGCATTACCACAAGTCACTGTTATCAATATCAAGAAGACACACACAAAAGATGTTTGAACAAAATGAAATTCTACATGTCAGTAGTAGACAAGCTGTTGTTGGAAAGTGCCAGATAATTAAATTTTACAGAGAATCACAAATTTTGGACCTCTCACAGTGATGAGATCTGTCAGACACAGATAAGAATTTGTATTTTTAAAATATACAAGGTTTCATATCGCATCTTCTTTTAATGTGAGAACAAAACAAACCAGTTGTTTGTGCCAACAGCTCCAAGCAGTTCGTCACACTGCGAAGGACGAAGTATTGCTCTGGTTGGGCTACCACCATTCTGACACCAACAGACAGAATTCACAGATAATAAAGCAGGAATCTGTATTCACCCATTTCACCAAGGGTGCAGAGCACAGGAATCCCCAAAAGCAGAGGCAGGCCTGCCTGACTCCAGCTGAAGATCTGGACATCCACTGGGACCCTGCTCCAGCATGGGCTGGGTCTGCTCTCTGGCACATTTGCACATGCAGGACATAAAAAATTGGAAACAGTGATACAGAATGCAAATATTTTTTTTTTAATATTTTAAGGGAAGGAATGTAATTTTAATACTTTTTTTTCTTTGCAATGCCACATACAAAGGGTTACACACAAAACCTGCTCGCTTGCTGTGAGCTGAGGTTAGAAAAAAGACCCTCAAGTCTTCCAAACTATCCTGAGAAATGACCTTTACTTTCGCTGGCTGCTCAAACTGTTTGAGAGACACTGTGATGTCTGGGGCATCACTGCCCTGGTGCTCACAGCAGAGGCTGAAGGGCACTGGGAGGAGAGGCAGAGTCTGCCCAGGGCTGGTCACAGCAGGTTCCAGATGCCCTCACTGCACCCCCACAGGGCCCAGCTGAGCCCCACAGCTGTGGTGGGGACTAAACCCCCTGGGAATACCTCTGGGAAATGTATTTAAGATAGTGAAAAGCACTGCCCAGCAGTGAGAAGTGAAAGGGGCAAGTGTGAGAGACAGCCCTGTGCACACCAAGGTGAGAGAAGGAGGAGAGGCAGCAGGAGCCCCAGGGGCCAGAGCAGCCCATAGTGGGGGCCACAATCATGCAGGCTCCCCCACAGCCTCTGGAGGCCCCCACGTTGGACAAGGGAAAAAGAGTGAGGAGTAAGGAGTGTCAGGGATCAGCTGTTATAAACTGGCCACAAACCTCATTTCCCACCTCCCTTGCTGCTCAGTGGGGGCAAGCCAAACAGTTAGGAATGAAGGAGTGAATTTGAGAGGAACAAGGGGAGAAGGTGTTTTAGGTTTTGTATTTGTTTCTCACCATACCAGTCTATTTTAATCAGCAATAAATTAAGTTAATCTTCCTCAAGCCTGTTTTGTCCATTAAGGCAAGTGAAGTCCCTGTCCTCATCTTGAGACACATGAAGTGAGAGAGGGGCTGGTGGGAACCTGGCTGCCAGCTAAGGTCAACCCCCTGCTCTTGGGAATCAAATTTGGGAACAGAATTTTACAAATTTAGGTAGTACAGTTATATAAAAGTGATCAAATGTCATTATTCATTACAATGCTAAGCCCACTTGCTAATAGTGAGGTGAGCAACACTCGCTCCACAGAAAGTACATGCTGGTTCTACCACCTGATGCCCCCAGCCACCTTCTGTGAAGGCTCAAAGTTCCAGAGTGGTTTCAAAAGCTGCTTAAACTGATTTAAAGCTTTTCTACTGCCAAAAGAGAAGAGATCCTGCCCTACTTTTCCCATGCACATCAGTGCACTATTTTCTTGTGAGGCAGCAATAAAGCTTATCTGGCTGATAAACTACTGTTCATTTTTAGTGCTGGAACAAAAAGGGAGCTCACTTCCAGTGAGCATGCTATCATAACTATACCCTTGGAATATAGGCTCAAGATTTCAATCTACCTCAGAAAATAACTATGCTTATGAGACTTGGATCATAGCTGTCCCCCTAGCTTCACACTGGGGTTTCTTAAAATGTCCATCCTAATTTATTCAGATGTAAAGATAGTTAGAAATATCCTGCTGGGATTTTTTTGAGCGGATTTGTCACAAAATTTTTTCAACATTGCTTGACCAAACCTGTGACAGGACCAGAGGACTTTCTAAACCAATCTAAATTTATGGTCTACTAATCTGGTATCGTCTTTGTGACACATGACGAGGTCAATCATTTAACGAATGTGTGTGACCTTCCTGCAGGTGCTATCCATAACATATTTCATTCCACAAAAGAATACCCTACCCACTTATCCATTTATTTTCCTCTACACCTGGGGTCTTTACCTTCCTCCTAAAATCTTGCAATAATTTACTCGTAGAAACATATAATATGCTGAGTTGGAAAGGACCCAACTTGAGTTGGAAGGGCTGCAACTCCTGGCTGCAAGAATCCCACTCTGTGCCTACAAAAGCATTGTTCAAATGCTTCCTGAACTCCATCAGGCTCGGTGCTGTGACCACTTCCCCTGGGGAATCTGTTCCAGTGCCCAACCACCCTCTGGGTAAAAAGCTTTTTCCAGATATCCACCCTAAACCTCCCCTGGCACAGCTTCAGGTACTTGCTTGGGTCCTGTCACTGTTCACAAGAGTGAAGAGATGGGTACCTGCTGTTCCTCTTCCCCTCATGAGGATGTTGAAAACCACACTGAGGTCTTCCCTCAGTCTACTCTACTCCAGACTGAACAAACCAAGCGACCTCAGCTGCTCCTCATGCAGCTTCCACTCTGGACCCTTTACCATCCTCACAGTCCTCTGCTCTGGATGCTCTCTAATAGCTTAGTATCTTTTTTACATTGTGGCACCCAAACCTGCCCCCAGCACTCGAGGTGAGGCTGCCCCAGCTCAGAGCAGAGCAGGACAATCCCCTCCCTTGCCTGGCTGTGATGCTGTCCCTGATGCCCCCCAGGACAGGGCTGTCCCTCCTGGCTGCCAGGGCACTGCTGGCTCTAGCTCAACTTGCCATAGACCAGAACCCCCGGGTTCCTTTCCAGGCACTGCTCTCCAGCCTCTCACTCCCCAGTCTGTCCTTACACCCAGGGCTGTCCCCATCCCAGGTACAGAATCCAGAACTTGCTCTTGTTAAACTTCATGCAGTTGGCAATGGTCAAGGTCTCTCTGTAGGGCCTCTCTGCTCTCAAACGAGTTGACAGCTCCACCCAATTTAGTGTTGTCATCAAACTTATTTAGTATTCCTTTGTGTCCAAGCCATTAATGAGATGTTGAAGAAAACTGGGCCCAGGATGGAGCCCTGTGGAACCCCACTGTTAAAACTTCCACTGCCCTGTCAATTCAAAACCGTTTTGAATTTTCCCAGCTTCATGGCTTCACCCTATAGTAATCTAATGGGGCTTTTATCCAGCCAGTTAAAAACCACAATTCTTCCCCCAGATATGGTGTGCACATATTTTCCCCATAAAACTATTATTTTCCATAAAACTATTATTAGTTTCTTTTTTGCCTGCCAAAAAGGAAAGAACAGGCATGTTCCCCCTGCCACATAAACATATGCAGGAGAATGAGCATCTGGTTTCTGACCATTACTGACGCTGAGATTGACTGGGATAAACAGCAAGGGCTCCAAGTACCACCTCTGGCTCAGTGAGCCAACTGTTTGATTGTTCTCATGTTGTTTAACAGCTTATGTATAATTGCTGCTGGTTTTAGACTCTAACACAGTAACTGCAGCACACTGTGGGAAGAAAGGGGCCTGGTTTTGCACCAGCAGTTTTATTCTCTTTCTTTCAGGAAGAGTAAGATTTGAACTTGACTGTATTACTTTGTAAAATTTTATTTTCCCCAAGGAAGTCTTCAGTGTATCTGATTCAATCTGAATCATCCAAACCCATAAATCTCATTGCAGCCTATGTTGCCAGTATAAAATAGCTGAATTTACTTTCAGCTAAGAAAGGTTATAAAGAGCTTAATAAATTACAATACATGGATTAAAGTAATTTTTGCATTTATTATTCTCCCTATTTTCAATGGATGCACACACCATAGAGCTATGTAACATTCCATTTTCACTGTTGCTTAATGGTTTACCTTTAAGTGGCAATGATGAAAGGAAGCAAGATGTATCCATCTACAGCCTATAGACTTAAATTTATCAGGGGAAAGTTGGGTCTCAAAAGAGAAATTAAGTGAAGAGTTGGTTCAGAAAAAAAAAGGGACATAAAAAACATAGTAACTGGAAAAGTTTCAAATACTTATATTTTTAGAAGTAGGTTTACAGTCTATCAACCTTTGTTGTGCCTATAATTTTGCTGTTCATTGCATCAATACCTTAGTCCTTATTTCTTGCTCAGTCCCTGGGTTCCAGGGCTCCTTGTTGTTCACAAATGGGTTAGAAACGAAACACTTCCAGGGCAGGAAAACAGGAAAGAACTCATGAGTGCTTTTTGCTATCAACTAGCATGGTATCTTTAATTTAAATGGGTCAGACCATTGAGACTGGCTGGTCTGGGACCTCCCATTTCTGGATCTGCACTATTTACAGTCCTTCTCTGTGATCTGTGGAGATTCCCTTAGCTGGCCTGAGCACCATTCTGCCTTTTTAGAAAGTTCAAAGCAACAACACTGGAAGTAATAGTTCCTGTGAGAGAAGAACTGCTTTCATCCCTGTTACTATCAAGCAAAAAATACCTCCAAAGTAAAAAATACCACCAAAATCAACAAACCATAAATATTTCTAAATGAAAAGTAGTATTAAAGAGAAAATGCATCTAAAACACTTCAAGGAATAATGTGATAATATTTTTATAATATATAACTTACTAATTATGTAATATTATAGGAATAATAGTGTTTTTAAGTAAGAAGACTCCTTGTAACAATTAAAAATTTCCAATTTTTTTGTATTTCGCTTAACACTTCCTAATATTCAAAAAGTCTCAGAAGGCATCTCCTACTGACTCTGCTTATTACAGTAACCCCTTTAACCCTATTTGTAGCATACTATATAGACATCAGCATACTAGGAGACCTACCAAATAAATTCTGTGACTCAGGTTACAAATTAAGAAGCATTTCTAGTTAAGATTTGTGCATGAGATCCTCAGGTTTTGTTGCAACCTTAGGCTACCAGTACAGATATTTTCAAAAATTCTCCCAGGTTCATTCATATTCCATTTTGCTTTAATTTGCTTTTCCACTTCATATTTACCTTACAGACAACTTTATTTTATTTCACATTCCTGAGAACCTTATTGTAGCTCATGGGTCTATGTGGATAATCTCTTTAGTAGCAATACTCTTCAGGGCACAAGACAGTCAAATGTGCATGCAAGTCCTTGAAGCTATTGTTCAAAGGGAAATTCAACTTTCAAATCCCAAAACATTTGCTTTCATTTAAATTAGTTTGAGTTATAACATTGGTGACTTACTCCCAGACACATTCATAAGACAGTATTTCATATTCTCAGAAGAAACTGCCTGTAACTGAGATATGCATGATAGTGAACAGAGATGGAAATTAATTTCATCACTGTGATGAACACACTACTACTTCAATCAAAATTTATTTGCAAGTTTTGGTGGAACAGGAAGAGATTCAAGGGAATTAGAAGATTAAATATTTTTGATAGAATCATAGAATATGCTGAATTGGAAGGGACCCATCAGGATTCATTGAGTCTAACTCCTGTCTTTCAAAAATGAAGTGCCTCTTTACCAATGTAAGTACCTTGCAGGAAATAAAGACTTCCTTATTACATATATTTATATCTGGATGTTATTACACTGTTAATACAATTGCAAAATTAATTTTGTTTTTCGGCTCCTAAAATCAGAAAAGGGTCTATAATGCAAGCCTGATACTATAATCACATCTCCTAATTTCACTGTCCTGTCTACATCACTGGTACTAAATTTTTTGAAATGACTACAGAAGCAATGGGACTGCCTGGTGGAGACTGACGTGTACAAGCATTAACTCAAATGGAATTCATCAGCTAAAGAGGCACAGCAGACATTCTATCTGCAATCTGGAAAATCTCAGCACCTTACCATATGCAGCTACATTGCATAGGATACTCACAGGCAAAAATATAAGGATACACACTACTGAATGCACTAATCAAAGACAAACCTTACTCAGAAGTGATCTGTTTAGTGGTGCACAATGGCAGATGCCACAGCATATTTTTTTGTGATGCAAGGCTGCTCAAGATCATCTATGGATAATGAACCATGACAGCTTGGGATTTGATAAAACAGAAATTGATGGTGAGAGAAGGCAAAGAATACAACTACTATCTGAACAAGAAATGCAAATCAACTGTATTTTTTGAATCTTTAATGTCAGAATGAAATATCATGAATTACCACAAAATTACGTGTTCATTAATCTAACAAACTTTGCATGAGAAGAAGTGATTTCTTTAATTTCTTTACTTACTATCTCCATTTTAATTATTGGAAAGTGCCATGGATTAAAGTATTTAATAGGTTATAGAAGGTAACAGAATCTTGTTTGTTTAAAATACCTTATATGACTGGCATCAATGCAGTGTTCACAGGGGAATCTTGAATGAAGGTTCTTCTTCACAGTTCAGAGAAATACTCCTTTTCTCCCTTTAAAAGAAAGACATTCCATGTAAACACTTGCCAGTACCTATAGTGCTGTATTTTCCATCTTTGACCAAGAACAGCTTAAAAACTCCTTCAAATGTATTTGGTTTGTTCATGCCTTCCAGCTGATTGCCTGGCTGATTATTATGAGATTTAATCAGACTGTTAAGAGACACAGAAAAAAAAATGTGGACAAGATTTCTTCATCATGGACTAATTTGGACTGTTTTCTTATGTGCTTCAATATTATATATTTCTGTAGATTCCATCAGTGAGCCAAGTAAAGTGAATTGTAATGATCTCACATCATGTTTTTCTACTGCTGTAAACCACAAGATTCCTTAACTTAGCATGCTAAGTGAATTAACATGATAATGGAAAGAAATGGATTTATACTTGAACATTTTTTAACTTCTATACACAGACAATTTCAGAATAGTTCGGTTTAAGGGGCAAAAGTGACATCAGTCAATTCAATCTTAAGACTCAAAACAATTTCCCAGATCTATTCAGATTATACTAGATTGGTTTTTTTTTCCTTTTCTGCTCTTCTATTTGCCTTCTATACAGTCTCCTATTCTGGTAAATTAAAGGAATTCACATGACTTTTTCCCCACAGCTAAAACTAGAAGCTCCAGTTAAGACTGAATGCTCACTGTGCTGGAAGTTGTTTGAACAAGACTGTTAGAGATCTTTAAGATTTTTATAAATCAAATATCTTAGACAGTAAAGGATAGGAGTAAAGCTATATCAATATATTTGTTCTACAGATGAATGCTAAAGTACACAAATATTAAGCAATATGCTAAAATTCACACAAGTCTGGTTCAAGGATCTTTCTCAGGTCTTAAATGCCTTGAATCTTTGTCCAGTACCTCGAACCACATGCCATAAAGCCTGTCCTCAGTCCTCATATTTTATAAGTATCACTTTTGTTTATTTTCCTTAGGAGAAAAAAGTAATATCACTATTTAATTTTGTCAGACTTGACAGTATTTAAAATTGCAGAATTACAAATAAAGATTTTTTTTAAGCAACAGAAGCATAGAATTAACTCAAAAATTCATTAAAATTATTTAAAATACTTTGGAAGTTTTCATTTTTCACTAGTTAAGTACTAAAAATTAAATACTGTAAAACTGATGGAATTTTCTGTAAATGTATATACCTATTATTTGCCTTCCAATTTTTAGGGAATAAAGTCCAGGTCAGCAATGTGCATTGCACTGAATTTAGTGTCACCAAATTCTGGGGGTACAAGAATTTACAGCTCCACATAATGTGTCTTTTTCATCAGAAAATGAAAGGAAGACTAAAGCCTTTAAATTACTCCAGGACCTAAGGTTTTAATGAAATAACTATCAGGAAAAGCTGGTTAAAAATGTTCTGACTTTTACAGTCAACAATTATTTTGTAGCTTGTGGCTGTCTGGATAGAATATCTTTATTTATCAAAACAACAACGTGAAATTAAACTCGATTAGATGCAAACCACAACATTAATAAAAGAACATCACTGCAATGTCAAGCACTCGAGGTTTAATTCAGTCTGTTTCTGAGGCTTTATGACGTCACTGTGTCACAAATTTTTTGTGGGGAGCTATGCTTATGCAGTGCCAAGGTTGTTTTTTAAGGGAATTTAAGGGGTTTACTCTTCCTATTCTGTGAATGCTCTAGAATTCATATGCCTTATAGAGCAGATTCTTAAAATAAAATAATTATCTCCGTGATGAAATTTTTTAAGATAAAAAAATCCATTAATTTTATACACCAAATAATGGATCCTTATTTCCTCTCCACCTCCTCTCTTTTTTTTTCAGAGCATGTAACATATACTGTATGTTCCTATATATCAAAGACAGCTCCAACTGAATTCCATTTTCCTGCTTTCCTGGCTCATTTCTCAGCGATTCCCAGTTCTCTTGAGCTAGGATTACTGGCTGATACTACTGGCAGTCATGTTGGCAGCTCTACATCTGCTGTCCAGATATCCAACTCCTTATTAAATCTGTCTTCTCTACAGCTCCCTGCCAATTCTGACTCTTTTTGCTCAGCCAGTCCCAGTTTCCCATTCCATGTCCAATTTTTACTCCCTTTCTCATTATCCAGGCTGACTATTAATCCACTGCCTTTGCTCATCAAGCCCCAGCCATTCCCTTCCTCAGGTCAAGGCTGACCAGGTTTCTGGTACTCTTCTGTCCACTGGGGTCCTGGCAGAGTTCTATCTCAGATAACACACAGAGGGAGTACCAAAAGTCATAATGGGAAACTCCTTTTAGATCTTTTTCATCTTGCAACAAAAAAGTCTATTGGGTAATAGGGATGTTAGATTTTATCACAGGCAGCCTCTGGAGTTTTAAGAAGCCAGAGCACACTTAGCAATGACTGCAAATGGAGATTTTTCACGTTTGTTTCATTAACAGATCCCTCTTCCCTCTGTGAATTCTTTTCCTCTTCAAAAGGCTTATGATTTCGCTAATTCTAGTGAATATTCACAGGCATGGCCACAAACTCATTCTGCCAGAATTGGAAATCTCACTGCTAGGCAGAAAACCTGAATCTGCTGAAACTTTAAAATATGACATGTAGTTTTGTGTTGAGATCTTAACTGTGTTGAAAAATCCCAGTTAGATGCAAATATTTCTAAGGAGATATGAGTTAACATTTGGGAGTCAGGAAAAGAGAGATGCATCTATAAAGTAAGTTGTAGTATGTTTTAAGATAGGTAACAATGAAGCATGAACCATGTTTCAACAAGAATTTTTTGGTTTTCTTAGAGATTTAAAACTTCTTTTTACAAGTCCCTTAGGGAGCAGAATGAACCTTCTCTCACTTATTGGCTGAACAGTGCATAATACTTTGCATAATGAAATTAAGCAGCCCGAAGTACATGTGAACATGACTAATGAGACCAAATGCAGCAGGAAAACCAAGCAGATGGCTTGAGCGAGCTGGAACAGAGTAGCAAGGAGAGATTTGAATGTTTTGGGGTTTTGTAGGATACATACAGAAACACAAATATAATTTTTGCATTTCTGTGTAACAGTGCATCTGTCAGCACTTTGGTGGTCTACAGATCACAAGTGAGAGCTTGCCAGAATACTAATACTGTCTGTGGAAAACCTTTATGTGTCATCTGTGGAGATACAAAATGCAAACAAAATGGAGGTCGGGGGTAGGAGTTTATTTTACCATGTCTTGCTTTCTTAATTGCACAAAAAGATACTTAAACTGGTGGCATATTTTTAATGAGTTCTCCGTAAAAAGCCTGGTTCTCACACACCTCCTCAGTAGTATGAACATCTGGGGAGAAATGCAGTAACAGAGACAGAAAGGAGGCAGCAGATATTAAAAGATGATGGGAAAAGGCTTTCATACCAAGAAAGGTCAATGACCAACTTATAAAGGATGCTACCAGAAACACTGAAGATGAAGATACACTCAGTTTGTTCTGATTGCTTTCTGAGAAAAAACAAATCTGTCCACGGAAAAGCTTAACTCTTCATTTCTGAGCTACAAGGGGGGTTAGCAGACAGCCTCACCTTGAGAGGAATCAGGAGAAGGTACAGCTCTGTTCTGCATGAAAAACATTCTGACACTGGCTATTTACATATACAAACTTAAGGGTTTGCCTGCAGTTACATTATAAAGAACAAGCAGATTCAGAAAGAAAAAGTATAAAACTGAGCAAATTTCCAGTGTCATCCTGCTGCCATCTCTACCACAAATGACTGGGATAAAATGTCTTTGGATGTGTATTTTCTGACCAAGGCTTTTTTTTTCACTAGAAAATTTTAAGTGATGTTTTGAAAGGAAGCACAGACATTACATCACGTTGGAATATAAAGGTATAACTTGGCATAACACTGGATATAGGAAAACTAGCAACTTTAAAGGAAGCTGGTAGGAGCAAAGTGCAAAACAAGCAGAAGAAGGTGGTTCTCTGCCCAACAGGTGGAAGATCTATAAAACAGTCAGAAACATTATACGGGGTACAAAACAATTTTAAAAAGCTGTATGGAGAAACTTAACGTGAATTTAGAAAAGAGATTGATTGAGAGCTGGTGGTATCACACCAGATTTAGGAAATCCCTTGAGCTGAAAACAGTTGGAGACTGGGAATTTTCTAGAGATGTGTTATGTATTCTCACTTTATTCTTCTCTTCTCTGGAAATCTGCTATGGCTTACTGGTGATAAGATGCTTAACACTGTAGATCCAAGGGTAAGAGAATCGCTGGTCTGAATTTCTGGAAACATTCCTCCATTTCAGTGAGATGCTCTGAATTTTTGTAAACTTCTGCCTTAGCAAAGGCAAGCAAATGGAAGCCTTCATATTCCAGGAATTAGTCAAAACCATGGCTTGACACATCTGCATCACTCACTGGTCCTTAGTACTGAAAGTGGGACCACTTGTACTGAACAACTTTTTGTGGCTTAAACTGGGCCTGTCCATGAACATAATTTCATTAGTAGTGGTTCCTGTTATTCAGAACAATGAAGGAGAAAAATTAATTATATTAATAATAATAAATGTTGGATCAATTTTCTCTCCTTACGTGGCATAGACAAGTGTAAGACAGACAAGTGCAAACACAGAATCCAACAGGATGGTCTAAAACCTAGGAGGAGCTATGCTTCATTTTATCTGGTAAAGCAAGAGCAGAACACAAAGTGATTATAGTACAGAGTCATGTGAACACACAGAGATGTCTGATCTGGTAATTGCAACTTGCAAATTTGTTCTTTCCCTGTGTGTTGTTTTAGGTATCCATATGGTAGCACACAGCTAGACATTTATAAAAAAATTACCTTGGTGACATGGGGCCAACATCTTTGAGTTGTCACCTTTCAAAAAAAAAAAAAAAAGGCCTGTCTCACATACCAGTATTCAAACTCATATGTGTTTTCTGGTCTCTCTTATCTCAGAAGGATATTTTTTGACCTTTCTTTTCGGGATATTTTTTTCCAGAAGAATTTGGACGGAAATTCTTGTTTATCTATTAAAATTATGCAAAATCAGTGAAGGAAATTCTGGTCCATTTCTCTACTTCCTAATCAAAACCAGCACACAATGCATATAGGCAAATACACACTTTGGTCTGCACTTAAGTGACAAGACAGATTATTTCTACTAGCATCTTACTTTATTGGTTCCCATTTGAAATTCTGTGTAAATATCACACTCCTGCTTCCACTTCACTTATGTATAGGTGTTACTTAGTAACATTCTTTCTGCTTTTGCTTCAATAATCATTAATATTAATCTTTTTACTATAGCAAAAGCAGACTGTGACAGACATCTCGCTTTGCTGTAAAATTTTTTCTTCCACATAAATGCTGAATGGTGAAGCATGCACTTGAAAGTAAGAATCAATAGTTCACTACAGATAAAAAAAATTACATTTACTTATACTGTGCCAACTCCTACCCTCAAACTCTCATTCTGACCTCCCATACCACACTAATTTAATGATCTCTAATTCCACACTGATCAATTCATTTGCTTTCTACTAAAGAACAATTTCCAGCTTAAATTATTAGCATAACCTTCAATTTATAAAAGATATTAAACAAAATATCTCATACAGAATATCTTTGCAGAAGGACCATTAGGATTTTTTCATGCCACAAGTGAAAATAACTTAGATACACAATTAAAAAGCTGACAAAGACAAGGCAAGTTTTTGATATTCTGTCTTCCAGACCTGTGGACTTGCTCAACTAGCAATTATTAAAGTCAACTAACGTGACCAGCTGTCAACTTGTAATGCCAAATTAAGAGTTTAATGTTCTTTGCCAGCATCAAGCTGATGAACAGTATGCCCCTCTGTATCTAGAAAAACCAGCACGTCCTTTTTAAGATGACAAAACAATCTTCACAAAGCTCTGGTAATAGAAACTTGCAGTTTATCAAAATCCTCTACCTTACCTCAGTTTCAACTCTCTTCAAAACAATAGTTCATTAGCCAATTAGGCTGGATAGAAACATTTTCCTCTACAAACAGCTCTGATGAGCTGAGTTGTCATTTTTCTCACATACAAAAAGGAAAAAAAAAAATTCAAAATCCAAGCATTGTTTCCCAACTGCAACATTTAAAGCGAAGATTGCAATTTCCTCTGGCAAAGACTCATGATCATTAAAAAAATGCAGTACTCATAAAATCAGGAAAAGAAAACCCCAATCAAATTAGAAATCTCTAACAACATGAACTTATCACATACATCTAGGCAGAGCTCTCTTGCAACTGGGGATCAGATAAAGATTTTAATTAGCTCCCTTGAAATTTGGTGTTTGCATTTAGAACGGAGGACAAGTTCATCATCACCTCTTTATCATCCACTTTCCAGGAAGCTTCTTTGTCAGAATCTACACTCAAACCATGAATAGGTGCACATATAAAGCAGTCAAATTATGGTAAATTTCAACAAAGTGTCATTTAAGAGTGGGAATGCTCTGTATTTTAAGCATGGAGTTCCTACTGCCCAACTGGGCAACACAGCTTAGATAGCAAGTTTTTAGTGTTGCACTTCATCGGAAACAAGAAAACATGGGAACACTGCATCCAGCTCACAACACTGAAACCAGGTTTTCATCAAGAATGATATAAATTACAACACACATGAGATTTTATAATTAGTTCAGACAAACAAACGCATAGCACAGTTAATTCTGTCTTGGTAGAGGAAAGAGTGCCAGGCCCACATATTTTTCAATCTGCATCTTCTATTGTTAAGTTTCACACATATTATATGCATACAGATTTATGAACATAAATGTATTAACAACCAATCCATCATTCCAGAATAACCAGGCTGTAGTAAAGATAGCATTTTAAATAATTTTCATTTGTCTTTGAGGTACTACTTTCTCAACTATAAGGAAGTGCCTGTCACTTAACAGGAGAGGAAACTAGTCTGTAGTGTCTCTACTATACAGTTTTATAATATTTTAGTTTGCACCTTAACAATACATTCTGAAAAACAGGAAATATGGTAAGATACTAATATTTCTCTCAAGACTCAAAATAGAGAGTAAATAACCAGATACAAATTTAGTATTGGTTGATTACTTGAGTACCAGAAGCCTGTCGCCAGCTGATGAGCAAAACGTCATGACCAATGGCTCAATCAGTCTTTAAGCCATTATTTCATAAATACTACTGACAAAAACACAAAACACAGTTACAGGCAGATGAAAAATCTTTTTAGTTTTCTACAGATTTCTCGAGGTTTGTCAATATTAGATGATGAGGCTTAAAAGGTGTGAAGCAATGTATCCTAAAAACAACTGCTTACTGAGAACTCCAACAGAATAGTAAATGGCACAGGGAAGTTTACCTCCCAGAAAAGTAGTAACACAATGCCATAAAAATGTCCAAAACCCCCAAATGACCACTGAAAAAGACAGTTCCTGTAAAAAATTTGTATTAATATTTCTTTTTTGTTTTCAATTTTTCAATCAATTTTTTTTTTTAAATTATAGATACACTGACACTATGGCTTCATTTCTAGTTGGCAGCTTTCTGATTATCTCTGAACAGTGGGATTCATAAGGACACTGAAGTTTCAGATACTGTGGTGGGTTGACCTTGGCCAAAAACTAAGTGCCCACCAGCCACCCATTCACACTACCTCCAAGCATGGAGGGGAGAATTTGAATCACAGAGGCAAGAAAAAAACTCATAGGTAGAGACAAAACCAATTTAAAAAGTAAAGGAAAAAAAATGGCAAAAATACACAAGTGAAGCAAAGGCCCACTAACAGCATCCAGTGCTCAAACAGCCTCCAAGTAACAACTACTTTGGAAAGACCAGTCTGCAGTTTTTATCACTGAGCATGACATTCTTAGCCACAGAACACCCTTTGGTCGATTTAGGTCACTTGTCCTGGCTGTGTTCCCTCCCAAGCTCTCACACACCCACCCCCAGCCTACCTGCAACAGGCAAAGTTAGAAAAAGCCTTTATGTTGTGCAGGTACTGCTCTGCAAAGGCTAAAACCCCTGTTGTGTTACCAGCACTGTTTTAGTCACTAGCCTAAATCAGCAGCACATGAGCTGTGATGACAGAAGTTAGCTCCATCTGACCCAGACTCAATACAGATACCCAGTCACAGTTCATGTCTCAAGTTAGCCAGAATAATATCTAACTGCACACAGTGACCTACCCCCATTTTCTTTCTCTTACCAATTCCAACCTCGTTTCCAGGCATACTGATGAACAAGCAACCAGGACACCCAAAAGCACTACTCATGCAGTCTAAATGCAACTACTGAGGCCACAGTCCTCAAACCAGATGTCACCTCTGATAGCACCAGCTTCATTTCCATCTGCTTGTCATTCCACTTTCCAGAGCACTGCACAAGAAAAATTACTCAACTGTCTTTGCTCCAGATAGTATATAATAAACTTTATAAACACCTCATTCCATAACTGCATTATCCCCCTTTTCCCTCTTTTTTTTTTTCTTTGAAACTTCTCTAATTCCTTTCCCTTAATTTACTGCCTGTCAAAGCTTATCCAGTTCTTTACATTTCTGATGTATTTGACATCTCTCAGCTTCCTGGTACTTCACACATTTCTTTGATTTCCCAAAGTCCACTAAAGAACTTTTCCATCATATTGTCTGTTGGTGTTTCCAAGTTGGTGCTTTGTGCTTGAATGGGAATCACACAGGTAAGAACTTAGCAGTGACCCTTACAGATAGAAATGCAACTTCTAAAGGTCATGATAGTAGAAATAGGATTAAATAAGATTAAGTAAGTAATTCTGTTTCTCACACCATTTTATAATTTATTTCAGGAATATTTTAACATGGAAAAAACAATACTTGAGGCAAAACTTAATTTCCTATATAAATGCTGCACTGCATTGCATTCAAGAAAACAGTTTTCTTGACTTGCTGTCATGTTGTCAATCCATATTGAACTGAAACAAATTGAAGAAGTAATTCATAATACAATATTATTCTCAGCAGTTCCACATGCTGTCCAGACTATTTAAATAGTCTATAAATAATTGCTCAGAAAGGCACAACTGACAGTGTGCACAGACTGGCTGATAAACCATAAGGTAGTTTAAGTAAAATTTTGCTTGATTAACTGTTTTGTTTTTAAACCACCCACACCGTATTGTTTGATGTATCTGGACAGATCAAACTGTTCTCAGTCTTTTACTAAAAACCAGACAAGCTTACAAATGGTAAGTTCTATTGTATTATGGAGCTGATGCCAAACAGAAGAGCTCTGTATTGTCTGTTTCCAATTTTCTATTTTTTGGCCAAGTATTTAGCATCAGGTCTTGTTATATATGAAATTAACCCAGATATGTCACACACTTACAGCTCTGTCATATGGAAGGATTTTAGTTTTTGGCTCCTCATCTTCAAAATACATTTATTTGTCCTCCTGAAGTATAATTCCTCACTTCAATTTTTGTCAGCTGGCAACCAATCTGATTATAACTAGAGTATCTTCAGATGGAGGCATAAATGAACAAAGCCCACTGATTTGAGGCAAAGCATACCTGACTTCTGTCATTGTAAATGCTGCCAGCGCATACACTTCTTTGTTTAGACCAGCAGATGAGGTATTTACATGTCTAAAGATGCACAAAAGCACCTAATGGAGATTAAAAGAGCATCTAAATGAGTAAGCACCTTATTTCCAGCAACTTTCATGGGAGTCAGGCATCTATTATAATTAGTCATTTCAGTAAAACCTATCATGTTGAACTCTGTCACCTCCAATACTTCCAGTACTTCTTAACAATATCCTTAATAATATCAATCAGAAATCTCTTTTTCCGAACGGTAAACATCAAAATTTATCACTCAAAGCAATAAAACAGAATTTAAACTTGGGTATGAAAAATTTATTAGCTCTATCTTTTGGAAAAAAACCAACATCTTAGGTAAGAGAATCAGCTTCATCTCCAGGTTTTGCAATTGCAGAGTTGTTCCTCCTGGCTTGTATATAGTTTTAAATTACTACCTTTATACAATATAATGCAATATAATGTTTATGATATACCAAAGCTTTCCCTCACCTTCATGTGATTTCACTTTTTTGTGCACTCCTAAGGAAGAGTTACAAATTAATTGCACAGATCACTTTTTGTAGACACAGTATTGTGTAAGTGCTGACTTAAAAAAAAACACGAATGAATTTGCTAACCACTCCACTTCCCAGGTGCATTTGAAGAATTAAGGACCTAAATTAATTTCTTAACTGATGCTTTAGTGGGTTGGTGGGTGGATTTTTGGGTGGACAAGAGTAAGGAGGGAATGGCTTACTTAATTTTAAATATTTTTATTGGATCCCAGATCCTTTCCTTCCACATTTTTGCCAGATAATAAATACTAACTATTTTTCAGCTCAGTCCTGAGATTTAATTAAGATCTGAGTCCTAGCATGCTGGGTACTGTGCAAATATGCAGTCAAAAGAAAGAAAAACGTTATAGCAATAAATCAGAGAGTTTAAACATATACTGACACTGGAGAGTTAGGGCACAATACCCAGTTACTTTTTAAAAGTGCCACTTTAAATTGGCACTTTTAAGTCCTATTTCTGTTGGAAAATCTACTGTAATGCCTATCAAGCAGAAACACAGTAGTAAAAATGTTAAAACATAGAATGTAAACTATAAACTCCCATCCTAATGAAGGTATAAAGACAAAACATAAACAGATGAGAAAAGAATGTGCTTGTTCTTAACATGAGAAGAAGCTTAAGACTGTTTTACACAGGAAGCAAACCACTGGTCTTTCAATAAGCACATAAAGCTTTTTCTTTATTAACTCCTCAAAATGGTATTTCAAGAAATAATATTAATTGACAGATTAAAGTGCTGCTTCTGTAAGAATAACAAAAAATAATAATACTTCATATTTTGCTGTATGGTATTTAGAGTTTCTTTTGGTATTCTATTTCCTTATGTGCTACAGGAGCATGCAAAGCTATATTCAGTTCAAATGACGCATCCAAACAATTCACCTCAGAGACTATTTAGGGCAAGCATGCCAGCACATCAAACAGGACAAGCCTACAACAGAGAGATGCAAGGACAAGCTCTGTTACTATTTCAGGCTGTCTCTTGTGGAGAATTTAGGTGCCAGTTATGAAGATCATATAAATGTTTTATGTTTTGCACAATCACTATTGATTAATTATGACCTACATTAGCATTCAAAAAGCCTCAGCAGCAAGACCCTGTAAGACTGCAGACAGTCATTTCAGGTGAATTACTGGTGTGATCCTACAGAATGTCGGTAAATAAGGAGATCATCTCACCACAATAATTATTGAGGCAGTAGAAAAACAAACGAACAAAATGCACAGCAGTGATATGTTACCTAATCACAATGTTGTGTTTGTGTAGAGCTTACTTCAAAATGTACCCATCTGAAAATACAAAACCCTTCTGCTATGGCTATTCTAATATGCATTATTAAACTTGTGAAAATAAGGTTGTATAATCTAAGACACATCTGTGGTTTTGGATATACTAACCATCACCATTTTGGCATCGATTTGTCTATTCTTTGAATACAATGCTCAGAAAAAAATTAGTGTAACAAGAATCTAACATCTCAGGGCAGGATGTTCCACCTTCATTTAAATAGGAGAGGACATGGATGTCCAGCAAGCTGGGCTGGAGAGGAGGGCAGTATGCTGCCACAAAAGCTATTTGTGGCAGTTAATACTGGAAGCTTTCACAAATCCATGTCTGGAACTAGAGTAAGCTTTACTTTGACTAACAAATTGCTGACAGCAATTAAAAATGACCCAATTATTTCTGGAAAAAATAGCTCTTTAAAACTTAAAGGTGAAATAGACAGACAGGAGGAGAAAAAGAGTAAAATGATCAGGTATGAAAATTCAATAGCACTTTAGTTGAAACAAGAAAAATTGGATAACATTCTTTATTGTCTTTCAATAAAATAACAGAATAAAACAAGCTACTGTAATTGTTTTTTAACAACAGGTTTTTTCATAAATAGCATTTGTGTTTTAATTACAGTGTTAAAGCTGAGTGAAGAGAATTTACTTTGTTACATACTGTTGCTTTACAACCATTCTCAATATTACTCATTAAACTGGTATGCCATTGAGATAAAAGTGCATTTTTATTCTATTCCTTTAAATCACTGAAACATCTGTATAATTCCTTAGCACTGACATAACTACTGATGTAACTGAAAATGCAGTCAGCTGAGCATCTTCATCCCTTTCAGCATAATCTAATATTGTGATTTATGAGAGTAGAGGCTTACGTAAGACTCCCATATAGACCCATATAGCTATAAACCTTTCTATTACCATAACACAGTCACTTAGCTGCTGTTATTGTTCCTCTGGGAACTTATTTGCTACCGAAATATTTTCCCCCCATATAAGTTAACAAACCCTTAAAAGGAATCCTTTATAAATACTTAAAATTATGAGAACAATAAATCACTTACAGAGAATATATTCTCCTGGTGAAAGTAAGGTTTTCTAGTAACAGAATCTGTGACACAGCATTCATTAATTATTTTTTGCTACAGATGAAACTTCTGAGGAAAAAATAAAACTCCAAAGTTTACATTTCCTAAATCCTCTCAATGATGAAGAGGCCGCTAAAATTTAAAAAAAGCCAAAAACACAACAACAAAACCAAACAGTGGTTTCTGGCTCTACTTAGAGCCTCAAAACATAGTGTCTGCAAAGAACAGTACATATTAAAGCAGTCAGTAGTACTACTAGCCTGGTCAAACCCTATTCAGCACAAAGGCTGCAGAAATAAGCTGTGTAATTCTGGCTGTGATCAAAACTGACCTTATATTTATTCTTTCAAATCTGCTTCTTGGGACCTGTACCCCTTTCATTGTTATATTCATCCACTGCCTCTTGTCTTAAACTGAACTCCTATGCCACTGGCATCTTTGATCATTGTATGCACTAAACCACCACAAATGATGGATCTGCATTTCTTGGCTAGGTGTTAGAGCAGCCCCGTCACAGGAACTGCTGGGAGCTTCATGAGATTCTCCCAACAAGCACAAGAGTTAAGCTTCTGTTTTAAAGTTTTCATCCACTTACTTTGGATGTTTGGCACTGTCTAAAAGACAGAATCAGTTTAATTTCATTAAAACTTACTGAACTCTTTACTACCACTCAAGGAGACACCG
Organism: Luscinia megarhynchos; assembly: GCA_034336665.1. Taxonomy (NCBI): domain Eukaryota; kingdom Metazoa; phylum Chordata; class Aves; order Passeriformes; family Muscicapidae; genus Luscinia; species Luscinia megarhynchos. The sequence continues at coordinate 33,835,809 of CM067564.1, forward strand.
AAGTGTCTCGCCCCAGTGAACTGCCTGGTAGCTATATGCCCAGTACAGCTCTGACACGTTTTTTAGGAGGAATGGCTGGTACTTCAATGAGGATGAAAAAGCACCACGATGGATTCCTTACAGAATTCAGCCCTGAACAAACTAAGGACTTTTCTAAGTTACACAACAAGGTATCCCAACAATAGCCAGAGAAGCTTCATGAAAGATTGCAAGATACACAAGATTTTTCACCAAAATAAGAGAAAATAATTACAATAATAATAATAAACAAGGCAGGAAACCTCCAAAGAAACCCTATGATCTCTCAAGGCAAGAAGTTCTGGATTTTGCTCTGTATTATTAAATTAATATACTGAAGACATTTGCACTATGATTACAGCACCTACTATCAAAATCCATACAAAATGAGCTGGAATTTTTCTTAGTACTGAATTATGAAAATTAAAATGGTTTCTTTTGAAACACCAAGCTGAATCAGATTAGTAGTCCAGTATCTGGCAAGCAATGCAACACATTATGGAGTACCTGAATAATTCATAAGCTTGAAAGACACTATATTCCTTCCAAAAGGCAAAAAACATCTCCCTATTAATTATATCCTACAGACAAAGGAGGTCAACAAAGTTAGCAGAAGTTACCCTAGTGTTTGTGTTGGGTAAACAAATAAAAAGTAAATAAGAATTAAACTTTGATCTCTTGGGGTTTTTCCCCTTTCATTTTTTTTTCAATTAACCCAAACATGTCTAGAACCATTCACTGCCACCGTGTGCTCTCAGGTGAATAAATTATTACAGGACCTTAGCACATACTGTTTTACTTTATATTACGCTTCTATTTCACTGTGTCACTGAAGCTGTGGTTGCCTCCAGTGAACATCTTTCTCCGCAAGGCTCAAAATCTTTTTCTTCCTTTTTTCCCCTTATCTTTCATATTGCTTTGGTGGGAAACTGCAGTCACCCTTCTTCTCATAGCAAGAAACTCAGTTCTACCTCAGTGAAAGACCTAAACCCCATGACCCTCCTGGCTCTTGCATCCCCTGTACAGTCTGTGCCTCTGTAGTGATGGCCTTCCTTATGGCTCTTTGTCTTTTCCTCTTTTCTCCTTTTGCATAAATTTCTGCTCTCTGTGACCAGCTTCAAAGTTTTCACTGTAGGGTGCTTAATTTCATCCTCTTATTACTTGTCTGGGGAAGAGTCTCCCAACTACCACTGGACTTATATTTTCCATTTCCTCCTTTCAGTCTTTCAAAACCATACTTAATCTGAACACTAGGCTGACTTGGCACATAAAAGAGAAGTCAATGTGTTCTTCTAACACAGATTGCAATATGAAGTCTGAAGACTATTCTTTAATTTTATTTGCACAGGATAGGCTAAACTAAAACCTGAGCAAATAAATTATGCTGCTCCTTCGAGTATCTGCCTAACCCTATGTATAAGGAGTATATTGTAAGCAAAAAATTACTTCAAGGTTTTGTTAGGGAATTAAGGATTAAGATCTAGAGGGTTCTGCTGTTTAATTCAAAGATATTTTATTACTCAAAAATATTTGCTCTTCGTAAACAACTATACACATGCACAAGGGCTGGGATTAGTAATAAGTATGTCTGTACATAAGTAAAAATAATACAGTATTTTTCACCTATATGAATAAAATACAAAGAAGAAAAGAGAGAAACATATCAAAATGTAGTGAAGATGGTATAGAATTTAGGATTAGGGTGAAAATATTGAATGCAGGGATGAAGATGTGTAACAGGAGTAAAAAAATATAAATAATCAGTTAATTATATAACTAGAAGAAAGGCTCATGAAGATTAAGCTGAGGGTGACAGAACAATTCCCAGCCCAAAGTCTGAAAGAACAGGAAGAATACTTCAGGTAGCAGGATAATTATCTTGTCCTATAGGTATAGAAGAGAGCAGAACTGTGTAGGGCAGCAAAGTAGGAGAGAGGATAAAGCAATTAGAGCATCAGATGGTTGGAAAGCCTTTCAAAAATGTGTTTTTTTCCAAAGGAAGTTTTCAGAGTAGGTTTATTTAACTTAAAGACAGCAGGTCAAAGGGAGTAGGATGAGTAGGCAAATCACACTCTATCAATTCAGCAGCCACCCTCAAGGTTCTGGGGATTATTAGACACTGGAAATGTGAGAGACCTCACATATCAGAAGTTCAGATAAGCATTTTTTGTATCGTACAACATGGGAAATCATTACTCAATTGACATAAAATTAGGATTAATATCAGAAGTATTAGGTCACTAAGTAACTAAACGGGAAATTAAAGTGGTTCCTGTTAGAAAGTTTCAGGCTAGAGGGAAACTCTTAAGAGAGTTCTTCAGTGACCAGTCATGGAAGAAATTTTGTTATTTTTGTAACTACTTTAGCAAAAGTGTCAATACTGAGGAGCGCTGGGATATTTGTATGCAAAGAACTGGGTGACCTTGGGAACATGAATAACATCAATGAAATAAAAATCCAGCATGCAAGGCCATCCCCCTAAAGACTAATAAAATAATTTCTTCCATAAACCAGAATTTCATCAGTTGAAAATGACTGAGGTGGAAAAGGATAAGTCATAGGATTTAAGTCTGAACTGTTAGTGTTATATGGACAATGCAAACTCAAAGAGGCATCAAACAAGATTTTTCAGGAGAGAAGGAAATACCGATATGGGCAAAATCTAATCACTGCTATCTCTAAATTGCCATAGAACCCTGTTCACTCATGTTAAAGAATGATAAGCTTAAATTGGGAGAGGTGCAGAAAAGAGGTGCCAACATGATCAGAGAAATGGAAAAATCTATCTGACAAAAAGAGGCTGAAAATGCTTAAGCATATCTGGTCTGCTGAAATGAAAGTCAAGAGAAAATATGCCAGGGAACTGTATAGCGAAAGGAAGGAAAAATTACTCAGTCAAGGAGCCACAGCTGGCATAAGAACAAATAAATGAATATAAGGTGGCCATGAATAAAGTTAGATTGCAAATAAAAAAAAAGTCTAAACATCAAACCAATGAGAACCTGGAACAGACTTGGAAGAGAAAAAATGGATGCAGCTCCCATCCCCTTCCCAGAACTACAAGTACCTGCACTGTGCTTTACAAGCACAGAAGGTGGATAAATATGAAGGACTACTTTAAACAGTAAGGAGCTGGAGCTGGCAGCCAAGTAGATCTGTACCTATCCTCTGCTTTCAAAATTCCTTAAACAGCAAATGCCATTTTTTCAGGAGAAGCTATGAATGATAACCAGAAGATAACAGAATATAAGTCTTACAGAATCATACACTGTTTTTCCATAGACTAAATGTGCTAATTAAAACAATCTACCTAACTTTTCTGTGGAACTCGCTATTTCATGCCCCTGAGATATTTGTGATCTTTCCACTTCGACTACATTTTACTGCTGAACTGTTAAGTGACATTTTCATATACTTGAATATCAACTCTACCTTACATAAGTCAAAATACATAGGAAAAAGACTATCCAGCACCAGTCATGAAGAATTCAATTTCTGAGATCACAAATCCATAACTTATCCTCATCTCAATGTATCTGCATTTCTAATAGATTAATGAGAGAATAATTTTGCAGGCATGATAATTATGTTTAGCTTTTTTTTTCACAACTACTCAGATGTAGTATAGGAGATGCTGTTAGTTGATGAAATCTGAATGGAGGAGACAAAACAACTTTGTAACACCACCGCACTACTGTACCATTCTTTCTTAAACAGCCGTATTCCAAAACAGGCTCACACATTTATTTTTTGTAAAGAAAAAGGCTTACCTAACCAGATACATGAACTTGGACAGTTCATTTCTCACAGACCCTTGTGAAGGGATATTTAAAGAGCAGTAACCTCTTCACTTTTCTGAACAGAAATGACTGAGGAGCAAGGAAGAGTAATGTCAATGACACCTGGGCAGTTCTTTTATGACAAGCTCAGAACTTTTTATTGGACCAGAAGAAGAGCCAAGAACTGACCTGGAAAGCCATTGTAGGACAATCTTGAGAAGATATTTTCAAAGCTAAATAAGTAATCCAGGTGTTAGACTGAATAACATCCTGGCTAACTGTTCCCAGTTTAGCCTCTGGGCCATGACCACAGTACATTTTCCCATTTTGTATACACTTGGTACTGCCATATTGATGGACCATTTACCAGCTTACACCACTCACAACTTCAGGCACCTGACTGAAAGGGCTGTAAATTCCTTCAAAACCTAGTTAGCAAATTCATTTACTATTACTACACATTCTTCTTTTAAATCAATTGTGCATTTCCCAGAAAAAGCCCATGCCTTATATTCAGTTGCATATTGTAATAGTTGCTTATTTGTAAGTTTAAGAAATTAATAAAAATCCACCTAGATAGAAAACAAATAGATAATGAAAAAATGGTACCATTAGCAGTAATGACAGTTGGAGCCTGTTTCAACCCCAGCAAAATGTAAACAAGGAAAAGCAACATTACTACTGCTACACAAACACTAAAGAAAAAGTAAACAACTATGTACAAACAACTTCATTCTGAAAACAATTATCTGTGCCAGTGTACACAAGTATACTGTCTCCAACACTGCCCTACAAGAAACAAGTATTCACACTTGTGCCACCTCTTTTATTATGGCACTTATTACAGTTATTTCCCAATACTCTCTGACAGCAATGTTACACAGCATTAATGCTACACAAATACATATTGAGGGATGAAAGAATATAGCTCAGTGCTTTCAATTCAACCTGCTCTAAACAAAATATTGCTCACCCTTGTTTACCACAGAACTTGCAGGAACTATTTGGACTTGGCTTAAAGAGACATCCATCCTAGAGAGAGCCTTGTGTGAGTCTAGAGAGGTGCACTGAGTTTAATGAAAGATGTTCTGCTCTAGCAGGGCTCCAGGATACGTATCAGCAGCCACGCTGAGGTCACCACGGTGCCTGCGACGGGAGAGCTGTAAATGCTTCTGTTTACACTTGGCTGGCTCCATTTCTCCTACCCAAAATACGATTTGTCCCGCACCCACGGATATAAGTGGTGTCATGGGATGTGCTGCTGTGCTTCTGTAGACCCTAAGCACAAAGCCTACCATCATTCCTAATTTCTTTGCTGCCCTTGGGCTTTTTCTGCACCAGCCTAGAGACAATTTGATAAATTATAGCTTTCATGAGCTTATTTGAGTGCTTGAAAAGTACAGCTTGTATATTTAAAACATGGAGCACTCCAGAATTCACTTTCTGTTTATTTTTTTAGCATTTGCTCTGAATACTACCTTCCAGGTAGTTCACATCTCATCACCAACCATCTTGCTTGCAAGTGCAATATATGACTCTGATCCTATATCCCTAGAAATGCAGAATGATTAAAAAACACTTTGATAATTGAACCCCAAATTTACATTTAAATGAGGTAGTACTTAAAAAACTTTCTTGTTATCATAAACCTAGTAAAAGGTTGTTTTATGTAGCTACTTTCATGTAGCTCTTGAGTATTGACTTAGATCGATATTCAGCTGTTCCATTTATTAAAATCTGCCATTTTATCTGCAGAATTTGTACTTATGAGCATTGCAACTTCATCAGGATCCCTTAAGTAAGCTTAATAAGAAAAAAACTTGGATAAATATAATCTTAGGCACAACATACTGCTCAGTGTTTTCCATATAAATCTTTAGATCAGTATCACTGAGCAAAATGACAGGAGAACTGCATCTACTTCTGCTGCCACTTAAGTGTTCTATCTTATTTCTGGCACGTTCTAATCAGCTAATTGGTTTCGACCTTGTTGGGCTCTGCAAATGCAGTCCATGCAGCAAATTACACAAAGAGAGCAGCTGGTCCCATAATGTTGTTGTACATTGCTTCATCTCCTGAATGAGATTTATCTCCCTGATCCTGTCTGTCACATGATCTGACCAAAAAAATAATTTGGGGGCTTTTTTTTGTTTTACTAAGAAAAATGTGTAAATCACAAACACAGAACAATTTCCACTGAGTTTGGAAACACTGTGAATGCATTTAGTACTCACATTTTCCTTAGGACACTAGGAAACTAATTTGTCTCTTTCCTGAGCCTTTTAAATAGATGATGTTGTTATCTCAGGTGACATGTCAGCAGAAAGCTAACATGCAGTAGAGGCAGTACACAATACTAATGAAACACTCCAGAGGCAAATCTGGTACACACTGTCACTAATTCAAAGTTTATGGTAGGTTTTCTTATCAGTGAAGCCACCTTTTCCATTTTCTCTTTCTTTACTGGCTTTATCCATATTAAGCTCAAAGGAACAAGAAAGCTCTCACACATGGCTTGCTGAATATTGGCATGATTAATACCTGCTCCCTGACAGCTGTTTGAATTGAGGTGTTCTCTCATTGTAAACAGTCTGGACTGTGCACATACCAAGGTCTGGCTTTTGAGGAAGGTCTCTCATATGCACGAGAGGGTGGCAGGAGAGGAGGGGTGCAAACCCATTCTCCACGCTTGCCCTACTTTCTACAATAACTGGTGAGCTATAAAATAAGCCTGAGCAGTTAGGAATCACAGCACCACAGCTTTTAAAATAATGTTAATTCTGAACTAGCATCAGGTGCCAACAATTTATTTTGTATCTAAAAAGTGCTGTTAACTCAGCATCAGGAGGCAGTTGCAGCTGAAACACAAATGGGCCCCCACTGGCTATGTATGACAGTACAAAAGCCAGTAATTCAAAGAAAAAAATCTCTTTGACTAATTACAGGCCTGTGGCCTGAAGGTCACCAAAGATTTCCAAACAAATCTAAATTGTCTCCTCAATGCAGTCATCACAGTAACTCCATGATAAAAGTAAGTATTGCTGCCATTTCCAGGACAAATGGACAGGAAAAGATAATAGCACGAGATGACTCAATAATGTATGACAGCAATCCCTACTTTTTATAAGCAAGGGCACTTTCCTTCACACCTCTCTGTTCAACCAGGATCCATCTTCTGTTCTTTCCCTTGCCTAAAGGAAGATCAGTTACCCAGGTGGATTAATAGGGAGGAGCCCTATACCAAAAGCAGCTGTTTCATCGACCACATCCTGTAAATTCACATAGTTGCCATTCATCACCAAAAGGAGGCACCTGCCACCATGGTTTCCTTAAAATTCAGCTGGAACTGATGAGGACTTAGAGCAATGCTTGGGGAAAAAATCCATGCAACCATGGTTAGCTCTCTAGCAATTAATCTGATGTGCATTGTTTACATCAGAACTTGCAACAGACCTCCAAGTCGAGCTACTGGTGTTCACCTCGGTGCATCTTCACAATACAGAAGGAATTAGACATTTTAAAGGGACATTTTTATCACTTACAGCAATTCACAGCAGACAGCCCCAAAATACTGCCTCAGACACACAGTTACTCATCTTGATTTTTTTCTTCCCCCTGCTGCCCCTCCCCACAAAAAAATTGGGTTGCAGCACCTGACTTTCCATGACACAAAACAAGACTCATTTCCCATGGCGCTGAAAAGCCAAATCTCTCTAGGGAGACAATATTTCCTCCTACTGCATCTCCTTTTCCTCTCATCATATCACGTGCACACTTCAGAAGCACAAGACACCTTCCTGTTCTGTGCTGAGTATCATTTTTTGCTCAATTTCTAATCAGCCATTTGTTAAGGGAGCTGCAAAAGCACACAAAGGCAGCAGCTGTTCCCTCGCTGTGCGAACGTGCAGCCCAGCCCGTGAGCCAGTGCTGTTCGAGGCACTGCCCAGAGGCGGCTGGTGATGCTCACTGAGGTCTCCCCAACACCCCAAAGAGGATGCTTCTCCTCTGGAATGGCTCTCACCCTCTGGCATGAACAACTAAATTGCTATCAGCAGCACTTTTTTTAGTGTAGGCATCAACCTCATGAAAACACAAAGCGTTTTCCAAATGTGTTACTTTATGAAAGTATAATCCAAAGATACAGACAGTTCTTTTAAAAAAAGGTAATACATTTATTTTTTAAATACTCTGTTTTGCAGAAGAGATTATTTTACGATCTGGTAGTTTTGATACTATTACAAGCACAAATCAAACATAATTAACAAAGTTACACGTAATGCCTAATTCAGATGTATCCACCCTCAAGTTAAGGGTACAGAAACATACTAAGCAATGGACAAAATCTCAAGATGATGCAAAACTAAAATGAAACATCTAGGCTGATATTCCATTTCATTATATTTTGCAACATTTCACCATTTTAAAAATAAACAATACCTAAATCTTATTTTGCCAGTACTTGACATTCAGTTTCAAAAATGGAGGGGGAAAATCAAGTTCAGATCAAAGAGCTCAAACATACACGGATACAGACAGAAGTTCTAAATGGAAGATGTTGATGTCATGCCCCTGTAAGGAAGCACCAGCTGAACATGCTAAACTAAAAGATCCTACAAGATTCCAACAGAACTTTCAATACTTTAAGTAGCATTATCAGAGGTTTTCAAATAAAACAATCTGTTCCTTTCCAAGCAAGAAATCTGCATTTTTGTGCTTTGCTCCCTAGTGTCAGCAGAGTCCTCCAACAGACCAAGACATAGGAAGATACAAATACAATTTGAGGTAACCTGGTCCAAACCTCTACTACTCAGGAAATGAAACACTGATACAGCTATTCAGCTCCCAAGCAAGAAATAGGATCCTCCATTTAAAAAAAAAATGTGGCAGATGAGATCAGTGTTCATGTGAACAGTATTTTTTACTGGAGAGATACTATTCAAATGCATACTCTTGTTTTTTGGCTTAGTACTTCAACTGGGCTTAAAATTAATACTACTGGATTTGTTAATTAAAACCCCTCTTTTTTTAGAGAGTATGTTTTACAGCGAAGTATCTCTAGATAAAAGATAGATAACCATGTTATCACTGTGAAAACTGCTCAAGAAATAACCTAATAATGGGTTTTAGTGTGTATTACTGTGCAAAACTCAGTAAAACAGACAGATCTTAATGAGAATTTAAACATTTCCACTGTATTTTCTATAGACTTTAAAGTATTCATCAAGCAAAATTATTTGAACACTGTGTTGCCTTTTACTAATTCAGCTTATTTGACAGCAGTAGATCAAAATTATACATATTAAATATACATATGTAGAAGGCAAGATATTGAATAGTGAAATGCCTGAAATGCTAAATTAAATCACAATAAAAATTTGCTGTAGGACATGAATCCACACACAGTTTGAATTTAATGAAGTAAACTTACATAAAAATGCATTTGCTTCATATCTATGTAAGCTTCCAAAAATATACTTACCTACCTAATTGCAGATATTGATAATTGCAGGGAAATATAAATTAAAATAACTCATTTTGTAAGAGGAATATCTTGTATCTAGAAAAACATCAGTCACCTATACAATTCTGTATCCCTGCACATCACAAGTAGGAAGCAGTTATGTTAATTGCCAGTGTTTAGCATTACATTATGTATAGCAAACCTGTACTTAAATATCTATTTCTAGAGTAATTACACGTGAGAAGGCAGTAAGTGCACATGTCTAGCAGTGGTCAATGTCTCAGGTGACAACCCTCTCTGGCATCTTTAGGCGGTGCCAGGATGGCAGAGAGAGCTGAGCAGCCCAGTGCCTTGAACCAGCAGGGCTCCCTTTACAGGAACCCACAGCAGTGCTCTGAGCAACACACCCAGAGCTGGCCTCGGTCAGAAAACGCCTCCTCTGCCTGGAAAGCTATCCTGCTTCCCCTGGGAGGCCTCAGGTGATGAACTGGGAAGGACTCTGGAGCAGCTGGAGCAGCTGGCAGGACACCCTCTTCTCCCACCTCCCTGGCAAAGGGGACTCCCATGGGGTGTTTGAACTCTGCTCTTTCCTCCACACCCTCCTGATCAGCATAGTCCCTCCACCTCTAGGCAGGAAATATCATTTTTATCTAAGTACTAGAAAGCCTTGAGTGGCTCTGTATGAGATTAAAACCACAACTTTTTCCATTTACACTAGCTGATATAATAAAGGAGAGAATCAGCCCCCTAATGCAAATGATACTATGCCACCTTCAGCGTGAGGGATGTACATAAAATCTAAAATGTATGCTATTTGAGTGAGAATATAAATAAAATTATGCAAAGAATGTGCTTGTGACACAAAGTAAATTTTTAGTGGTAATTTCTGAGGGGGAACATTGCCTAGGCAATAGCCTATAGAGTAAGGCCACAACAAAAACTAAAAAGCCTCCCTTTAACAGGCAATGATAAATTACAGAGTTACATGAAGTTTACTGAGTTTCTGACATCGTTCCAGCAGAGCTATAATCCACTCTGGCTGCCACTCTTGCTGTAGCACCCATTTTTGTAAAGGAACAGAAAAAAAGCAGCACATTCTCTCATGTAACATGTATGAATAAATCTCACACACATATCCCTGAAATCCACAGATCTTTGCAAAGCAAAACTCACACCTGCTGTCTGGAGTCTATTAATAAAAAAATGCAACAATATCAGCTGAAACAGTCTCCTCAGCCTGCATATACAACTGCCATCCCAAAATCTGGTTACCTTGAATCCGAGAGGAGACTCACACCCATTTGCTGTATAATGTAGCAGGCAAACAGCCCATCTGCCAGGGGATGAGCCAGGAGCACCCACACTCACAAACAAGATGAAATGTCTTAAACAATGCACACTGGGTCAAGTGATTCACCTTTTAAAGAAGCTGCAAAAGAGTTACTCTACTTTCAACACCTCCCTCTGTTTAATAAAAGCTTAATAAAATATTTACACATTTTAAAACATTTAGGGCGTTTGAATATTTTTGAAGAGGTTAAGAGAACATCTTTATATCTGAGGAATATTATATACTAGGTCAGGCTCGATAATAGATGAAATTGCATATACTATTACCAAATTTTAGTTACAAGTCTTAACAGAAATATCACGAATTAAAATACTAATTTGTACTTGCACTGTATTTCAACAAAATATATTATATATGAATATTAAATTGCTGGCAGTCCAGTGACTCATGTCGAAAAGGCTGGCTTTTGCTGCTTCTACTACCTACATAAATTGAAAAAGCAATATAAAGTATTACTCATTTACGAAAACTATTAAATAAGCCAACAAACAAAAAACTAAAATACTCCTTGGGAGTTCTGTAAATAGGACAGAACAGTGTTAAAGAGCAGGAATTATAAAGTGAACAGCATTGACATCTGCACTTCAGGTTCTTTTTACAGTCAGAAAAGAATAAATATAGAAGATGGTTCATTTAGCTTAGTTCATGCATCTGACTTTAGAAAGGAATGTTTCTCTTCTCGAAAAACAGATGCTAGATCACAGTCTGTGGCTGTAAATGTAGACATTCAAAATTTAAGTTTAATTCTATGCACTTTCTCCAGATTATAGCAAAAATCCCACCCCAAAATACAACACTCCCTCTCTCCCAAAGAAATTGCGAAAAAATACCAATAAGGAGAATTTAGTTTAAAGAGCAAGACATCAGTGCAGTAAGATTACACCATCACCTACAAAAAGCAGAGAGATAAAAGGTCTTCTCCCTTCACCCAGGACACCAGATACAGCAATGGATTTAAATTGCAGCCATGCAGATTTAGACTTCCAGTTAAGATCAACTTTCTAATGGCCAGCTAATTGCTGTCTATGCCTAAACAGACTTCCAAAGAAGGCTGTGAAATGCCCACCCCTCAGAATTTTGCTAAAAGAGCTGATACCTCTTAGATATCATTTCTGTTTAAAAGGTAGGAGACAGAAAAGAAGATGTCCCTACAATTCCTCTGTTGTAAGAGCAGTTCTTGGCTGATAGGTTCAGTGGCCACCTTATGCCTGTCTATTGCCAGTCACTTCCCAAAGCCCCTTGGAAAGTACTGCTATTCCACCTTGGCAGCACCATTCCACCTTTCAAATCCAGTAGAGAACTTGAGGGCCCACAAATGCACAACCCATACTTCTTTTTTTTATAAACACTGTTCAGTGTCAGAAACAAAGGCAGCATGCTTAATTTCATTACAGTGTTGCAAATTAGCCTCCTTTAACCCAGCAACAGTCATTTGGCACAGTGGCTTCGTTTTCCATTAACTTTCCCTAATCATATTCCAAGTCCCAGTAATGATTTAATACCTTGTGTTCATTGCCAGTTTTGCTGCTGCCAGTGTTTTACCTGCCTTCTTCCCCCCTCTCCCAATCCCATCATCAACACAGTCTTGGCAAGGCACAGTCCGGAGCGTGCTTATCCACCATTAACACTTGCTTCGAGTCTCCAGGTCTCAAGGAAGTCATCAAGTCTCCTTGAGGCAGTGATCTTACACTCAATTAATTCCAAGAGCACTGAAAGTCCTTACCTATGGCCACAAGAGGCACTCTTCTGTCTTTATTTCCTCCATGCCAACACATTTTCATGAACCAAACACATTCACTTTTCCTACCCTCTATCAAAATGTCATGTCTAACTGGAAAAATCCCAGTGGAAAAGTTATATAAGCTAAAAAAATTCTTCTATTTTATCTTTTAAATTTTTAAAAAGCAGTATTCACTCATAAAAAAAAACAACACAAAAAAAAAAAAAAAAAAAAGAGCAAGCTTTGATGTCTGCTTAACAGTGCTTAGAAGGCAACTTTGCATTCCATTTCTGTACAATCCAAAAGAAATAAACTGACTACTCTCTTTTGCTTTTAAGAGTGTGTTCATCATGAACAGTATGCACTCATTACCCTAAACCATCTGTGTTCTCCCTCTTTCACCTTTCCATCCTTTTGCCACACAGTGATACCTCTTTCTGCCTTATTTTTACTCCCTTCTTTTTCCAGCACTGATGTTTGACAATGTTTACACACTTTACAGAACTTTCATTGTTATAATTGATTTTATCACTTGATAAATGATTACAGTAAAAAACATCTGAAGTATTTTGGAAATAATCACACCTTTTGGGGAATTTGATTAAGCACAACAGTATGATGATGCTCTTATACAGATACAGATTATACAAAAATCACATGCTTTTTGTGACTGAGACTCAACACCTAAACCACATGTTTTCTACTGAATTACTAACCTACAGTAGTATTATGCCCTGCAATGGAGAGGGATAATGCCAAGACAATCCTTGGTTTTTTGACCCTTTACTTCTGCAATTTAATTTGCCTCCTGAAACTCTTCACTTTCTACAACAGATTAAGTGCCCTTGCAACAAAAGTAGAAAATGAATGTATTAACTATCTCAGAATTCCTCTTAAAACTTCTATTAATGGATTTTTTTAGCTTTTGCGTATCTTGACTGTATCTTTCCTTTCAGGATTTTTATATGGTGTGGATGAGATGAATCATTCATTTCCCCCTGCCCCCTTAACATTAGCTGTGGTTGGTTTTTTGCGTCCCTTATGATGGTGGAAAGAACACTTAATGGTCCTTCTACTGGCATTTGTGCTGCTACATCCAAAATGGGATCAGTGTGCAACCACTGACAACAGAAATTTTCCTGTATCATGCTCAGAATTAGTCCCAGATGAAACTGAGTGACTTAAAATAAACTCTAACAACTAATCTGGGCCCATTTGAGGCAAATACTGGTAGTTGTAACACTTACTTAAAAAAATTAAGTATTACTAGTCACTCCATTAGTAGACTAAAACAAGCATGAAAAGAAATTCTACTGAAAACCTTCTGCATCTGTAGAGAACAGCAGAAACTGCAAATGCGGCAGAGTAATTCTGAACACTGCACATTTTATTAGATCTTGATAGGTCAAATCTCAAAGGGGAGCGCAAGTGAAGTCTGACTTTACACTAATACTTGAGACCTTATAAATAGGTATTTCTTTCACTTAAGTTCTCATTCAAATCTCTACAGGAAAACAAAAACCCCACATTTTACTGTGTACAAAAATACAACAAAGTAAAACATGCTATAATTTTTGTACAGGTGCACTGCAAGGAAAACAAAAGGAATGGGAATACTTCTCCACTGTTACTGTGAGGAAGAGAATATGGCTGCACCTTATTGACCACAATCAAATAACTAACATGGATATAGCAGACCTCAAACCTGGTCTCAAGAAAGGTGAACATCAGCAGTTCAATCCAGCTCATGCCCAGCTATTTAAGGTGCAAAGGAAAGGGGAAGCATAGGAATGTATGCTTATGTATAGAGCAGAGCATTCCTGTGTTACAGAATGAGTCTAGCCCTAGCAAAATAGCTTGTTATGTAAAAAACCAGGACAAGCCGAAAAAAATGAACATATACTTGTCCTAGGTAACCAAAAACGTTACTGTATTCCATATCCATCTGTGCCCAAAAATGGTCCCTGTGTCATTAAACTTTGGCAAGGTCTGAACCGGAATTGTGTGGCAGTGGGGAGGTCACTTGAAAAGGTTGGAGCTCCCAAGCCAACCCGCTCTTCTGCCTGGCAGCGCCTGCCCAACGCACAGGCTCTCTTTGGGTGGGTTTTGCAACTGTGGCCACTCAGAAAAGCTGCATTTCACAATTAGGAACCGTTTCCAGAATTAACTTTGCAAATCCCATCAGCAGCAAAGCTTGAGCCAGTCCCTGGGGCTGGGCCACCCCACATGAGTGCCAACAAACCCACTTCCCTTCACACTGACTGCAGCAAGGATGACATTGCACCTGCACTGGTGCCATCCCGCAGGCGGCAGGAGAAAGCGGCGTCAGTGCTGATGCCACACGCACCAGGGCGAGTCTTCACCTGCAGTCAGAACTGCTCCATAAGCTCTTGCCTTCCCTCAAGGGCTCTTCTTGCCTGCTGCCATCTTTGTTCCCTTTGTTTCCCAGACCACGTGGCCAGCTGGGGAGCGCCATTTTACGGAAGGGAGCTGACACCATTTTCCCAGTGTGTTTGCAGCGACGCAGTCACCCGGAGGGCGCCATGTTGTGGGCAGGGCCCGCCGCCATTTTCCGTCCTCCTCACTCACGGATGCCTCTGGCAGGCGCTGCAGTGGAGGGGGGCGGTACCCTGACAATTTGGGTGACTCTTTGTTCCAGTGGGGGTTGTGAAATTTAGCAATTTTGTATCTAGGGATTACTTACTGTTATTTTTTTTTTCCTGTTGCTGCTTTACTTCTTAGTAAACTGCTATTTTTTCACTTACATCTATTTGAATCCATTCCTTACTGCTGGAAAGAGACTAGTTGAAACTTAAAAGGGATATAAATAATTTCAGAGTTTCCACCTCTTTAAATTGTCTTAAACCAAGACAATACTTCTGGTATATTTCTCCAAAAAAACAGGGAGGCTTTTATACCTAATACTTCTTACTGGCTGAGCATTCAAGATGCAATTAGCTCTGACAAAAAGTGATTCAAATTTCCCTTTCTAAGGTATCTAACTTCAAGACTTGAAGCAATTTTGCATCATTACACACGTCGTGTCTGCTCGAAAACCTACTCAAAAGACCAGAGAAGCTGCATCTGTTTTATCAGCTCTCAGCTGAGTGAATTTGTTTTCTCAGTCCCTTCAAAATGGAGACATGACATCTTCACAGAGCACTGTGAAAAAACAGCGGAATTCGACCAGTTAGGTTCCTTGGGTTTTCATTTCCTTGTGGCACCCTTTGTGTTGACTCCAAAGCTGCAATAATAGAAAGCTAAGGTCACAGTCTTACACCTGGATAAATTCCAGGGCTTTTCTTTCTTGGTGATACTGGTAAGGACTATAATGTTTACAAGCAAGTCATTAGCTTCCCAAGTAGAAAGGAGGGCTGCTCCATGAGAGACTTTTCCCTTGGAGGACAGAAAGAAAACATGAGCTAGAGCTTTTCCAGCAGCATATGCTAGATGAGTGACCTTCAATAAACAGTTGACACAAAGAGGGTCACTACAGTATCACAGGTGGTTCTACAGTGCATACTTCTAGAATTCTCATCAAGGAAAGATAATAGGAGAGCATGGTGCTATTAAAAAAATATTGACTTAGACATACATACAAGTCATAGCACAGTCACACTTCAGAAATTTATATAAAAGCACAAAGAGACTGCTAAGTGGAGAGATTCATTCAACTTCTAATTCTAGAAAAATTAGAAGCAATTAAAGCCTCAGACTGAAAGAATATTATCAAACAAACATAGTCATGGAAATAATTAAAAGCATTTGATTGCTTCATAATGGGCACAGCTAATCAAGCTTGTTCCTAATCAAAGCATTCTGCTCATTTTAAAGGTAACAGTAAAAAATAGCGAAATTAATAAAGAAAAGGTTACACTCCAATATAGTAGCTACAACCTAGGTAAAATCCGCCCTGGTACAGCATTTACTATGTAAGGAGCCAATGTGGATATTCACTGCATCAAAAGGATGAAAAAGCATCTGCTCGTCAACAACCCAGTTACTCACATTCCAGTGAGGTTGCTTTAAGTAGGTCAGGGATGTGGAGAAATGCGTGAATCCAGATTTCTGAACTACTTATACATCCACCTCTGGTAGCTGCCATTCCTGCCCACAGGCAGTATGACAGACTTAACCCATCAAGGTAAGGTGAGGAAACGTCTCTGTAGTTCCTTATCTAACTGGATACTGATCACTTCAGCTTCATGGAAGAAATATTTTTATTAAGATGAATGAAAGCTAACCTGAGTATTTTTGCTCTCTCTCTCCTACTAATGCAAAATAAAGACTCATTTAATGATGGTAGGCAAGAAAGGAAACCATCCAGATGATGTGTAACCGAATGATGTATATATTTGTTCCACTCCAGAATTTTATGCAAGTTCTGGACCAGCTTAGCAAAGAACATTACAGCTAACATAACGAAGAACACAAGATATTTTACTTGCTCCCTTCTTTGCCTTTATCCCAGTGCCACGGTATCCTGTGAATGAAGATCTAGGGTGCCAGTCATCGTAAACACAGTGTTAGCCCAAAAGCAGTGAATTATGGTCACTCTATCTCTCAATGAGACACTATATACATTTATTACTGCACTAAGTAAACTTACTAATCAAGCAGGCTAAACCATTTCTTGGCCAGTTCAATTCCCACTTCAATTCAAGCAAGAGAACAGGAAAGAAAGATCAAGTAGAGACAACGAACAGAAATATTTCCTATGGCTTACAATGAATTGTCTCGAATCTTCCTTAAGTCTCCAAGAGGAGATATGGGGAGACTATTATCTCTCATCAAGTTGATGAATTGTTAACTGTTTAATCAATACAGACAGCATCATGTGTCTAATGAACAATCATTTATGTCTGTGAAGGAAGAGAAGGATCTTTATTGTAGTTAAGAAATACACTGATTAAGGAAAAGAACAAGTTTTAGGAGAAAATACCAATCTGCATTGATCTCCTGAAGGATTTCAAGAAGGAAATTAATCAAGAAGATGGATGCAATCAAGAGTTACAGAAATTCAGAATTCCTGGGCAGCTGAGAATCTCAGAAATACACAGCAAGTCTTCTGGGTGATGGGAGGCCAGGGAGAAGATGGGCAGAGGGAGACAGAGAAGAAGCCTTCCAATGAAATTTTAGTAGCAGAGATATCTAGCATAATCTACTTTTCACTTATTTCACACCTTTCATAAATATTTATACGTATCTTACAAGTATTTCACACCGAGATAACGAGTTCATTTTCTCCAAGTAACCAAAAAATAAAGGTGCATGTCCATGTACATGATGCAAAGGACATGTGAAGAACTGGTCAGAAGAACTGTTGTGCAGTAACAGTGAGAGACTGCAAGGCTTCCTGGCATGCAGAATGCCAAACCTGTGAAGATACCAAGGGACATTTCCACACACTGTCTACACGGTTCTACCAAATATCTTTTGTGACTTGGAAATGATTGGATAGTACAGTAAAGGGAAGCAGCTTGCATTGTCTGAGAGCTTACACAGGATCAGTGGTAGGAGCACAGACCAAGACTTAGCAAACTCTGACATCTGCAATGGTGTCAGTTGTACAAGCTTCCTACATTATTCCTCTGACAGCATAAATTACCATCTGCATTGTTAGGAGATGAAACAGCAAAGTGAATAACAGCAACATAGCTGCAAAAGAATTAATTGCTATAGCACAAGAGTGTAACTTGTGCATACTTGCTTCTCATCTGTAAGCTATGCTTGATACTGGTTGAGTATAACACACACAAGTAAAAAGTGAAGTTATGCAGCATAAACTGTTCTCTGGACCTTATTTAAAAATGAATAAAGGCAGCAAGGCAGTTCATCAAATAGACATTGTGGAACCCACCTAACTGCAGTTTGTCTTTGCACAGGAAAACTGTAAGCAGTATTATAGCACAAATTAATATTGGTTTCTACTATAATCTCACAAGTGTGAAAAAGCGAACAACTAAAAATGTATTTGTCAACAGCACCACAATATTTATTTTACATAAATAACCTCCTCAAAAGCTCAGGCATTGGAAATTTTGGTTTCATCTGGACTTAGAAAAATCTAAATAATTGGACTTCTGAAAAACATAAGTCTCTGAAGAGAAAAACTGTTTATGCTATACTGTGCTTAGTCTGAATCCCAGATAGACTCAACAGCCTCCTACATAATGTAACTGTCCTGGAATAAAATGAGGTTTTTTTCTTTCTTTCAGGCATAAAATACAGGAACACTAGAAGCAGGCAACATGTCTCTAGTGCAGCATTTGGGCTCTATTAGTCAAAGTGTTGTATTCCTTAAGTATACATCAGAGGATAGATGTGCACATAAAATACCATATGTCAGTTTCAAAGCTATAATTTACATAGTTATTTAAACTTATGCAAATGAGGACATTAAAGCTGAGACACACACCAATAAAAGGAAATTATAAGTTAGGGCTGCCACATTGTCCTTAACTTCCTGCGAGTGACTAGGTGTAGTGGAACATATGGCACCCACGCTCTCCCACTGTTCCCACTGCTCCTGAGAGAAGGCCATATGGGCTGCAGCATCTAGACACAACAGGGCGCGTCAGGAACACACGGCAGCCTTGCCTCGCCCTTTAACTCCGACTCAGCCCACGCCAACTACCTGGAGACAACCCTTACGCTGTTTCTGTCCCGGTTACTTCTCCTGGTTCCTTTCACGGAGCAGTATGAACTAGATGGAGGAACTCATGTCCGTTCCCTGACTCAACCTGGAGAACGCCAGATTTTCAAGCAAGGTTCAAACCATTTTCTACCCTACACATGCACCATATTAATGAAGTAGCTTGGTGTAAATCACTAATATCTGTCATTTGCAAAACATGAGGCCTTTTCCTGTTCCAGCCCGGAAGCAAGGATCACAAAAGAGTTTATCTCCTTACGCATGGACTCAATCTCCTACAGTTTTCCCATGAACAAAACACTGAATATAACACTTGAACAAGAGTTGTGTGTGTCAACTTGGACAAAGTTTTAAGATCAGATTTTTATATGGATGATGCTGACAACCAAAGGTAAGATAAAGTAATAGCAATAAGGAGGTTTGTTTTACAAAAGTGGCAGAGACTCAATTTTACCCAGTTAAAAAAAAATGTGTGTTTTCTAGGAAATTATTATGGTTATCTTCCAGCCCATAGCAAAAAAGAATAGCAGTTTGTTTTATTTGAAGCTTTTTTAATAAAAAGCTCTTACCATTACAGGTTTTATTTTGCTAACTGAAAAAAAGGACATTTATAAATTTAGCATTTAGAAAATGGCCTCCCTCTAGTGTATACCTAATTTAGGACCTTTAAGTGCTTTCAAATTAAAAAAAAAACAAACTAACAACCTATTCATATAGTTTTCTAAATCAAAGGAGACAGATAATGTAAAATCAGGGAGATTAGCAAAAAAACCCTTAGGGATCTAATAAAGACAGATACCATACTGTTAGGGTTCACCTGCTTATTCCACATTTTCAAACAGTAAAAACCTCAAGAAGTTCATGGTTTCTTCCGAATGAAAGAACATGGTAGAAGATCAGAAACACAGACCTCACCCATGCATCTTCCCATAATGTTACTCAAAACTTAGCATCATTTTACTAAACAGCTTTAGTGAAACCATCAATAAGAACAGCAGAGCTGCTATATTCAGAAAATCCCTCAAATTTCCTGAGACTGTCTACTTATTCCTCTCAGCATTAAACTGTCAAAAGCTTAAGGCTTTACAAGACATCTTAATTCAGACCTATAAATTTTACTTGACCATATTTGAAAATGAATAGGTTGACAACTGCTATTTGTTACTGTGACTGCCTGCTAGGAGTTAAAGAGTCACAAGACAATGAAAATACTTGAGGCAGAAGTAGTATATTTAAACAAACAAACAAACAAACAAAAAAAAAAAAAAAAAAAAAGAAAAAAAGGAAGAAAGACAATATAGTTTTTATTGCTCTAACTCTACCCAGCCACTTTCTCCAGAAATTGCTCCTGGAAAAACATGTACATCCTTTCAATGAACCTTCCCTTTTCCTACATGATGATGTAGGACTCCACCAAAAGGCTCAGCAGCTCAGGGAGGAAGCAGTCTGAGCGTACGTAGAATGTGTGCATCATGTGACGTGTCTGCTACTGACACATGCCAGAAGCCACGGCTTACAGATGCTCATGCTGTAAAATGCTCTTCTGGGCTTAGAAAAAGCTCTGGCAGTCAGCTGGGAACACACAAAACTGTAGCTCTGCTGCAGTGAGGGGAGGTAGGTCTGGATTAACTGGATCTCTTCCTGACAGATTGATATTTGTGCCCCAGTACTTTATATTCTATGGTAGAAGAATCCACGGGACACATGCACACCAAAACAAATGCAGAATAAAAAGAACCCCAAACAGTTATTTACTCTACATATTTGAATATACAGTTGTTGACAGCTCCCCACAAGTGTAGCATTACTGTGAATTATGTCACTGACACAACAGGATCACTCACAATTCTGTGCAAGTTAATCAGACCTGAGACTACTGCTTTTTCAGCTAAATGAGGCCATAGCCATATTAGTTTTTTTAATTACCCATCATATGAAGTTAAACAAGAGCAAGTGCTGGATTCTGCTCTGAGGATTGGGCAACCCTGGTTATGTGCACAGACTGGGGAACAAGAGGCTGGGGAGAAGCACTGCAGAAAGGGATCTGGGGGTCCAGTCAATGGCAAGTTGAACAGAGCCAGCAGTGCCCTGGCAGCCAGGAGGGACAGCCCTGTCCTGGGGGGCATCAGGGATAGCATCACAACTGGGCAAGGGAGGGGATTGTCCTACTCTGCTCTGAGCTGGGGCACCCTCACCTTGAGTCTTGTGCACAGGGTGTCACTATAAAGACATGAAGCTATAAGAGAGCATCCAAAGGAGGGCCACAAGCATGATCAAGGGTCTGGAGGGGAAGACCTATGAGGAGCAGCTGAGGTCACTTTGTTTTTTCAGCATGGAGAAGACTGAGGGAAGACCTCATAATGTTCTTCAACATCCCTATAAGGGGAGAAGAAGGGGAAGGTACTGACCTCTTCTCTCTCATGACCAGTGATAGGACACAGGGGAATGGCATGAAGCCAAGTCAGGGGAGATTTAGGTTAGATATAAGAAAAAAGTTTTTCACCCAGAGGGTGGCTGACCACTGGAACAGGGTCCCCAGAGAAGTGGTCACAGCACCAGGCCTGAAAGAGTGCAAGAAGTATTTGGACAATGCTTTAAGTACATGGTGTCATTCTTGGGGTGTCCTGCAGAGGGCCAGGAGGTGCATTTGATGATCCTGATGGGTCCATTCCAACTGAGCTGTTCTATGATTCTGCTGGCTTATGTAAAGCTTTTGTCACAAGAAGGAGACAAAAACTTTTTGGCAACAAGACAAGAGAGACTAAAAAATATTCCTTATCCCTCTTGTTTGTTACAGGCTTGAAAAATATCCTGTTTAAAAATAAATAAATTAAATGATGTAATTTTATTAGTAATTCCAACAGACGCCGCCTTGGGGATGTTCCCACAACACTATGAACTGCTAGCCTGGGGAAAAAAAAAGTTTGAGTTCCACTTACATAACAAACCAATGCTACAGGTTAACCTCTTAAGATTTCCTATGCCTGCACCGAGGAAATCAAGTGGAGTTCCAGATGCCACTGAATTGTTAATTTTAAAATGGGCTTATAAATGCAATAACTCACAGTAATGGTCAGTCCATGTAACTCATTACAAGATGCAAGAGAAATAACATGAGGTCACTTTACTACTGGCTTTTTTTTTTTTTTTTTTTTTGAGGAGTAGCTCAGAGAGGCAGCATCCTTCTGCTGTGAAAAAGTGTACTGACCGTATCTGACGTCAACCTAAAATGCCCCCAGCTAGTAAATGAGGTTAGTTAATGATGCATTCATTCCCTGAGTGAACTATATTACAGCTGGGCTACAAATCTCTTTATCAAAGGACATAAAAGCACTGTACTCCATTGATAGGTTGAGGAAAACAGATCTTGGCAAACCCTACCAATTATGGAACCTAATTTCTGTGGCAAATATTGACCACAACCAAACAGGTAGGCACCAAAAAAACCTAATGTACTTTCTCAATGAGTATTTCTGAATGAAGTACTCGTATGAGTTCGCATGAGTGTGGAAAGGTCATGAGCCACCCTCTGGGCCTTCCAAAACACCCTGGGGAGCACAGAGATATGCTGGAGTGCTGCGCCATATGGAGATGGCCAGCAGTGCTGTAGTGGGCAGATTTACCGGGGTCTTACACTCTCTCTTCTCTCTTTGGAGTTACAGCCTCTCCTAGGCATGGCAACCAGTACTTGGATAAAATGCTCCAAACTGCTAGTTCCAGCCTTTGGCAATGAGGGATGGTGAGAAGAGTCATCACTGAGAGGAAACCTGAAGGGGCAATGGGGGCCAACCAGTAAAAAGGTAAGAGCAGAGCAGCCACAGAACTCAAACAGAAAATGGCACACAGGGGGAAAGGCTATACTGAAAAGGTCATCCTTCAGTGACTCTGCTGCTGCTGCTGCTCAGGCCTTTCCCCTCTCCTACTGCTGAAGTTAGCCACTCAGAGAAAAAGAATCATGATGTGCTGAGGAAGAGAAAATTTTCCTCTCCTTCAAGCTATGAAACATCTTCGCCGAGCAATACTTAAATGTGAACACCAACATGTTATGGCCTACAAAAAAAGGCATTATTATTAGAAATCACAGATGCTGTTGCATTTCATAGTCCAGGTGGATTATGTTGTCTAGAAATATTTTTTGAGAACAGCTCTTTGAAGCCGCAGCTGCTTACTGTAACCAATTTCATCTGCTCTATACATAACTGAAATGTACTAAGGTCTGAATTTCTTACCTGGAGACCTACTTTTCCAAAGTTCAGAGCTTATGGCCTGAGATCAATTAATTTAGTTGAACTTTGCCTAACTGGCCAAAATAATTTAAAGGCTAGACCAAGGTCCTTGGGCTGAGCTTGCCACAACAAATGAACTGTCTGTTGCTTCCCGAACAGTTTTTGGAGTGGTTTCAGTTTGTTGTTTTGGGTTTGTCTTTTTCATGTGAAGTTAACAGTTTTGGACTCATGTTTTAGTCGGAAATTTCACAGCTTTCCAAATTTAGAAACATTCTAGGCAAAGTGACCTATGTGTTGCCACCACTGTAAGAGTGAGCCAAAGATTCATCTAGTCTTTTTTCCAGAGCATGGCTTTCAAATCATTGCCAACAGCATTCCTCTTGAGAAAAAAAAAATCACGAAAAAAAGCAAACCTGTAGAGAAGTTTTTTCTTTTAGAACAGTGTATTTCTGTATTTTCATAAAATTGTGTAATCTCCATCCCATTAAGATGCCTAAATAAGGCCTGTCTTTTTCTCTCTTCTTGGTTTCTTTTTCTCTCTGTGCTTTTTATACCTGGCAGGATTGCCCTGGACCTTGGAGCTTTGTGGTTTATGCATTTCTTTGTCAGGTTAGATTTGCAGATTGGCCAGAAACAAGACAAGACATGTCAGTGTTAATGTTCCTGGCACTGTCTCTTCACAAATCTTCAATATTTGCTGTTTTGCTTATCTGGTGCAATAAAGTTCAACTACATTTTGCATCTGATTAAGAACCAGCCATCCAAAACCATTCTCCCCGATGCATCTGAAAAACTAAAAATGTACATACTAGAGTTAAACCATTCTATTCTTTTAAGAAGTAACACTGGAAAAGCTACACCCATATTAAGTACTCCTCAAGTATTACAGATGGTTCCATATGAGTTACTAAAAAGTTTCCACTTTAGTGCACCATGAATCAGACCCTAAACAGTGTGTGTTGAAACTAAATTACTGTTGTTGGATCAATAAACATATTTACTGTTCTCTAGTCTCATTGATTATTAAAAGGCTTATGAGGTCACATAAACAATTTTCCATTACTTCCAAAATAATCGTACCTGGCATTTAATTTCCTTTTTCTCTTTAAGGCATATTATTTTAGGCTAGGCTCAGATGGACCTATGGTGTTCTTCTCCTTTTGACATTGATAATTAGGAATGACAGGTTCTTCAACTGGTATCCAGGTTTGCTGGTATCTAGCTGGTTAATCATATTAAAATATGGTTCATCTTATCACAGAGCTCACAACACCCACATTGCACTTAACTAATATTTTTTTAAGTACACAGTCATTGTTAGCTGCTTACAGTTCTGGCAGACTGAACAATGGGGCTAAAATAACCTGTGCTTCATCTCCTGCTCTGCCAGTCTTCAGAGGAGGGGGTGGGGGAGACAACTAGCTTGTAGATTGAAATACTGATGTTCAAAAACTAAGCTGAGGCATAAATGCATAATTTTCTATGTGCTGGTATTCTCTCACTTCCCTCCTTCACCTTCTCCAGACTCTTTCCAGTCCACTTGTTTTATTTAAAATATGAGAGGATATAGGAAAGGAGTCAAAAGCACTGACCCATGAAAATACATGCAAATTTGGTCGGGCTGAAGCTATTAAAAGTTGCTAGCTGTGGCTGATCCTAAATCTGACCTGTTATTCCTGCTAGAGAAAGCTGGCACAAAACTAATAACACCATGAACTCCACATCCACCTCCTCCAACATGCATATCAATAATGTTTTGTATTTTAGTGGCACCATGTAGAGCAAGATATGATCTTAATTTAGCATTCTTGTGGGTCTTTAATTTTATATCAATCTTCCAGTCCACCATCTCAGCTGGACACCATAATGGGCAGTAAACAAGACTGAGGACTGCAAGAAGACTGAGAATAATCTCTTCAGACTAGATACACTGATAAAGAAATAAATGCTTCTTCTATTCCTGTACCATTATAGGGGAAGAAACCTATTCTAATACACAAAGACAATGGAAATAAAGTTGCCTGGGCAACATAACAGTCAGCACTGCCTAGGTTTTAGTGCTTGGCTTCACAGCTTTTACATTAATCTTTGCTGTAATTTTATCCTACATATGTGTGCTAAATTGTGAGAAGAACAGCTGAGATCAATTTAGGCTTGTACCCCATTTCTGTAAAATGGTCTCTAGCTCACCACCACAACAAAAGCTGAACTGTACTTTAAGACTGGAAGAATGTATTTTCACTTATACCCAAACATAGTGGCATGCTGCTCCATGTTCTCTTTCTGTTAAAAACCCACACATTTTACTTGCAAAGAAAAAGTAGTATTTTCTCATTTTAATAAGAGATTAAGTTTAGCTTACAGCTGTAACTAGATTTTCAAAACAGCTTGTCACCCTTCAGCTACTTGAATTAAGCTTAATTCAAATTTCTCTATTTCACTAAAAAAAAAAAATCACTGTTCTCTAAAAATTGTTATGTTGAAGCAAAGACTATAGAACAAGGCACTGCAAAAGCTGTCTCTCCCTTTTCCTATGCAACTAAAACCTTAATTTAGCACGTTACAAGTTGTAGTTTTACCAGGCAGGGCTGTATGAAATGATAAACTATTTAAAGTCATCAGTAGTGTAATTATCGTTCAACAGTATCACAGATTATGATTCCTGCAGCAGGTATAACTTCTTCTATAATTCACACCAAATTAAGTTTTCATAAAAGAAAACTGAAGAATATTACTTATAAGATTTCTTATTTTCTAGCTCCAACTTGAAACCTCACTTCCCCATCTTATCAGGAAAAGGGGAAAGGAAGAGTCATACTTATTTATTAGAACTGTTCATGTAATTGGACTCTTCCTGGCAACAGCAATTTACTTGTCAAAGCTAGTAATCACAGCACCCACTTTTGCTGATACATGACTCATTTTTGTAAGTTTAGTATATATTACATAATGCCTCACTATTTTTCAGTTGTTTTGTTTTCCTTCCACAATGATTACTTTGAAGTTTGATCAGTCTCATTAAAAGCCAGGGAAAGACTCAGACTATCTATATGACTAACTGCATTGGTACTTAAGGTCTAAGAAGTGCCTGCCTGATGCAGAATTCCTGTATATGCAAATAAATAAGAGGTTTGGGATATTTTCTTCTGCTCTGAAGTAAGGTGATAGAAGAAGTATGCATTTCTGCACTTAATGTGAGTTCAACAGTTCACACTAAAATGATGCAACCGGGACAAAAAGGAAGATGATTCTAGTAACTGTAGTCAGGTTAGCTTGTCATTTACTCATGTGTTACAATTCAAGTAAACATTACCTGGAAGGATGCAATCCTCACCCTGCCAAGAGCATCTAGACACTATAGACTGATTAAAATTCCTCTTTAGGTAACTTATATTCTATTAAAGTTCAGAGCCAGGTTGTTGCTATTACTCAAGTTAGCAAAACAAAGCTGCACCACAGATTTCAGGAAGAGAAAGGACTTCTTGAGAACTGTTTAAACTTCAGCATTAGACATGACAGGAACATTAACTCTTTGGTGAGAAGTAAATACAGTACTGAATATGACAACACGATTGTTCACCACTTTGTCCTGTTATTTCCTCGTGTATTTGTCCTGAGATGCTATTTTCTTTAAAAAGAACAACATCTGAAAATGTTTGTTTCCAAACATTTGTTCAGAACTTTGAATAGCAACCCAGAAAGGAGGTTTTGCACGGAAATTGTTGTCCTCTGCAATCCTGTAATAATTTCTTCCGACATCATGACTTTTAGAGACCCTCTCACACATGGACAATAATGAATCATTGTCTATCTGGGGGCAAATCAGCTGTCACAGCTGTGACTTCTGCAAGAAGAGAACCTACCCCAAGGAGTCAGCAGGCAGCCACATGGAAAACCTCTGAGCAGCAGGATGAGTTTACTGGCTTATTCATTCCTTTTAATTCAGTGTTTGCTCCTGACTTCTAATCTTAACTTATCCTTTGCTCTGATTTAACCTATGGATCCATTATCAAGGATTCCTGTTCTTGACATAATCCATATTGGAGATTTTTTTTCTCTGGCTCCTCATTCTGCTCCTGATGGTGAATTTGGAAGCAGTGTTTGTGTTCCTAATAAACAGGCTTTCCTCCCTGCCTGCAAGAAGCCCAAAGCAGGTAGACAACAGGAATGCATAGCGTCTCTTCTAAATTCTCTTCTGTTTAAAAAGAGAACATGGCCAGTGTTTGATTAGAGGTTTCAAAAATGTTCATTTCAGCTTTTATCTAAACAATCTCTGCCTTTATCACATCCGTATCTTACCTTCTCCTTTCTCTTTCCAGCAGCCCTGTCTTTCTGCTGCATACTGTTACAGACACATAGGAGTTAGCACAGGTGGCCAGATATAAAGTTTCAAAATTCAAACAAAATCAGTTTCATAGATTTTGAGTAGTTGAGAAATCATGACTGCAGGAGACATAAGGCTTACACTACTGATTCTGCTGCCAGTGATGACATGGAGCCAGAAAAGAGGGTCAAGTCAGAGAACATGAAATCACATCTACCTCTTCATCACCAACACACAAATCTTTGTGGTTTTTTTTGTGAGGCATATTCCTCATCTAAATAATGCCAAAGAGTCTGCAAAACAAACAAACAAAAAAAAAGTCTATTGAAATCCTGAACTTCTTGCAGTGATCTCATTCAGCTAGCTATGACAGTCAGCATGGCAAAGCAAAAGTGAAGGATACCCTTAGATCATAAGAGAAAATAATGACACATCAATACATTTTTACTAGCAAGATTTCTAGATGATGTTTCAAAAGGAAGCAAACCTTGGTTAATTAAGTGTAGAAACTTAAAGAGTTATTTTGTACTGTTAATTCCTTTAACTGGTAAAATCCAGTGACAGAGAAAGTATTTACTATGGGATTACACAAATATTTGAAGATAAACCAGTATTCATACTGTGAAAAAAAGAACCAATATTTTTAGCCTAGCTAATAGAATAAAACCCTGGCAAATCATATTTAAATAAATGCATTGGTTTTAAAACCAAAGAGTAGGACACTCAAAATAAGATGATTTTGATAGCACGTACTACAAACAAACATATGTGATTTGATTTTTTCCTAGAGATATTTTTGTTGAATTTACAGACAAAATAATCCATAACTCAATATAAAAGGGAGTATGTGTCTCTGGAAGGAAGGTGGAATAGCAAATGGCAATTTAATTTTTCAGGCTTTACATCCTAACTTTCTGTGAAGACTTCAGCTAATTTAATCATTAGCATGAAAAATTACCTAACACTTCCACTGATGACTAATTTTGCCAGCCCAGTGGTAGCTGATCAAATCTCTTGCTGCACATATGCTGAGAACACAGCTTCCAGAATGTCTGGCAAAATAGTCAGTATTTTTTCCTTCACTTGGATTCATAAAGTGTGTTATGTCACTCTCTTGCTTGGTCGCCTTCCACCTTTTCATCTTTCCATTCTGATATAAATGCCTGTGTGAAGCAACTGAGAAAGAGGCTTATAACCTACGAAGTGTTTCACAGGACTCAGAATACGACATCAGAGAAGCCCCTAACAAGGCACGTGGTGCTATCAAACATACCCTGGAGTACACCAAGCATCTTCCACAAGTGGGATGTGGACCTCTCATGGCTCTTGTGTAGCACCCAGCAGCCCTACAGAGAAATCTCACAACACCTATGAAATACCAAAAAACACAGGTGCCTCTGTCAGTGAATCAATCACACCAGTCCCTATGACCCTAGGAGAAAATGACAGAAAAACCTCACAATAATTCAAGTTCAAGTTAGCAAACAAAATGTCTGACTGAACAAGAGAGCATGAGCTCCATCCTGAGTTTGAGTTCTTGTCTCAGTCATTACAACAACCACTTGGACCACTTTCCTTAAAAAAACCTCCCCTCCCATTTATCCTCCATCACTTCCTGTGTGACTGGAAACATGCAAGCATTCACCCATTTCCCCATTTGCTGGTAACCTGAGCTTCACAACTGCCTGCATTGTACCACTGCGCTAATGTTAGCACAGTCTAACAGTGAGTGAATCTAAAAGATACTAGGTGTATTAACATCATATGCATATTATATATCAGCTACATCTCCATTTTTCATGGTACAGTTGTTAATAGACAAGCAATAGATTTCTGAAATACTACTCCTTCCCATTCTTTTCCATTCACTACCTTTTAAAAATAAAATATTGAGAAGTCTTCTAAATTCCTTGACTTCTTTGCACTGCAACTAACCCTTTCCTCAAAGTTTAAGAAACAGAAAAGTCAAACAGCAAACTCAATTCCTTAAACATCCTCTAGTTGGGGATGAGACCAAGAGACAAGAATCTATTTTTTTCAGATGTTCAATGCAACAGCCTGCAAAAGACAACAACAAAAGGTAGGTAGTATTTTGAATTACTTAAATAACAACCCATAGATCCCTGCTTTTGTATGTTCTTTATGTAAGAAAAAAGTTCTCTACAGAAGCACACACAATCAGTATCTGTATTCTTCTGAGGTCCAACATACATAGTTTGGAAAAAACTCCACAGGCTGCACATTCTGCATCTGCAAATAAAGCAGAGCTGCAGGCATAACATGACCTGAACTGACAAAATCTCTGTGGACTGAGCAGTATTGCATGGAAAACTGTAATGGGCATTGCTACTACCTTTTCTATTTAATTACATGCATAGCAAGAAAGTCACCTGGCATTTCTGTTGAAAGAGGCTGTGTTACTATACCATAAATCTAACTACAGAAAATCACAATTTCTTCTTTCGTTAAATTATTGCTAAGACACAGGGAGTAAAATGACAGAACAAGTTTCTATAACACAGAAGTAACCATTAACAACCTGAGTTGTCATCTAGCAAATGAAGTAAAGGACTAAGGTAACAGCTCTTGAGTTCTCAGGACAAGCTATGACAATATTCCCCCTCGTGGCCTTGGGCAAGTTACTTAACCTCTCCAGATGAGTCCCCATCTGTAAAAACGAGGATAATGATATTTACTTACCTCTCTCGGAGGAGATGTGAGAACTAATTACAATAATTTGTGTAAAGGGTTTTGAACCTGAAGAGCACTATGAAAAGTGCTAAGGAAATGGTGTTTCTATAAAAGACTGAGGGGAAGAGAAGATTCAGCTTACACAGTAACACATCATTTTAAGAAAGAAGCATAACTTGGTTTTTATGCCAAATCAAACTATATATCTGAGATAATTTTCTGACTACAAAGTAAGTTTAGTTATAAAGCACTATAACTGACTCACTAAGGCTTTTTCATAGCACTGACCATACATACTCCTCTTCTGTCTAAACCTACTGAAGGAGATCATTTAAGATAGCTGCCAAAATTGCTCTATAATATTCCATAATATGCCATGCTAATTTTTGTGTGATCAAATTTTTTAGGCATACTCATATTTGTTTACCCCAAGTATGCCAACGTTTCAGTCTAGACCTGGATGTTGTTTATCTACTTGTTCTGACTTTGGTGCATGTCACTGTCTTCATAAGGGCCTCACTAAGTTATTTTAAAGCTGTATTTTAGTGTGACAACATTACCAACTGAAAAAAAAAAAAAACAAAGAGGAGCAGTTATTTTAACTAGAGGTTAGTAAAATTATATTCTGTATATACTTTTTGGCAAATCTTCCAACATATTAGAAAAGACTTGTTTCCCCTTGCCCTAGGCCAGCGAAGTCAAACTTACTACAAAGGGGAGAGAAAACCACCTGCAGGAGACCAAAATGACTTCAACTAGAAGTGTAAACCACAGGAGACAAGGTTTGGGGCTTGGTTTGATTCTTGGGGTTTTTTCAGGTGGTTGTTACTTTTACTGGAAAAAAAATAAAATGCACAAAAGCAAGAAACTTGCTCATACATATGCAGGAGATTATTTTGGGGCTGACCATACGACATGGAAGACTGGACAATAATGAAGTAGCACAGACAGGTGGATGATTGAGAGACACCCTTATTAATTTAAAATCTGGGCAAACCAATGTACATTTGCATCTCTGACCAACTAGCCTAGGCCATGCTGATTGCCTCTTAGCACACATTTGAACACAAGCCAGAGTATGGAGTTCAATTACTTTTATTCACAATACAATTGTGTTTTCTTCTTTGCTTATGATTAAAAATTACTAATCAGACAGACCAGAACTGTTGATTAATGTTCTTCATAATTATAGCCAATCCTGTAGATGGTATAATTGCTTTAAAATCTATTTCTTGATTAGTATAAATTCATGAATGTAAACTTTTTGTCTAATAAGGGAAAAAACCAAATGTGACCACACATGCAAGCAGCTGAACAGCCACCTCAGCATCACTGTATCTGCTCTGGCATCCTGTTACAAACCAAAGCATTAGCATTCTGAATCCTA
Organism: Luscinia megarhynchos; assembly: GCA_034336665.1. Lineage (NCBI taxonomy): Eukaryota > Metazoa > Chordata > Aves > Passeriformes > Muscicapidae > Luscinia > Luscinia megarhynchos. Next base: position 33,867,421 of record CM067564.1, read on the forward strand.
CTGAAAAACAGTAACCAGAATTATCTCTAGTTCTCTCATTGGCTAATTCCAATATAACTTTCAGAGGGTATACTTCATATTTAGAACAGTTATTTCGGGTTATTGATGTTGAATTGGAAACAACCAGAACTCATCTAAAATTCTGCATTGCTTCATCTTTTGTACTGTAAGTTTTAATTATTCTGCTATGTAATTGTGCTTTCCAAATGAAAATTAGCCCTGGGCAGGAAGATTAGAAAATATGTTTAGATCTTATAACACATTTTGGGTAGCATTGTGGGGTGTGCATATTAAGTCTTTTGTTGCAGGGTTTCCTTCCCTGCCATAAAGAAGAACTCTGGTGCATTTGCTCCTTCTCCAAGTAGTTTGCTAACTATCCATAGATATTAATACAGTGCTGATCTCTGTGCTCTTGAAGTGTTTTCTTTGGGAACTTTTTTTGGTTTTTGTTGCTGTTTGTATGGGTTTTTTGGTTGGCTGGTTCTTTCTTGTTATATGTTTCTTTTGTTCATTTAAGTGTTTTGGTTTTGTGGGTTTTTTCTGTTTAAAAGAAGTTGATTGCCATTTTCACTCACCTAGAAGTAAATGCCAGATGAATCAATATTGTCAAAAGATTGTTTTCATCAGTAACTTTCTTAAAAATGGAACATTTCAAATAGAAAGTTAAAATTGTAAAATAAGATTAATCCTAAAACATATCAGCCATCCTAGGTAAAGAAAAAAAATCTGTGAAGATGCTGACAAAATAACACATCATGTATTACTTTCATACAGAATGAAGTATATACTTTTGATCATTTTACATATGGCTTAAAGTAGTTCCTATTCTGCTAATTTTAATTACATCAGCAAAACATGGCAGAAGCAGGATAAAAGTTTTGCACCAAAACAGACACTTGGGATTCTTAAATGTTGATGTAATACTTAAACTGTAACCTACAAAATCATTTTACTGACAGTGTAAAATAACTCAAGCTTAAGAAAAAAATATAATTTATGTTGCCACAAAAACATCCCTTTACCTCAAATAAATCAGTTTTGCTTTAAAAAAAAGTAATTACAAAGGTTTTTATATATAATTCTCTTTTTGTTAAATGAAAGAGAGTGATCACCAACATGACCTTCTTGATAAAGATTTTTCATTAAACAGACCATAAAGTTTCACCAGATCTCTCTCTCTTTACCATTCACATTACAATCTCAGAGATTATCTGAGAGGAGATTGTGTCATTACACGTCTTACTCTTTCATTTCATAGGGAGAATATTCAAGGGGCTCCAAGCATAGCCCAAAACTGCTCTGACTTTTACAACTTCAAGAGGGAGTTAAACTCTAGCTCCGAGGATTTATGAACTAATAGACAATAACCATCCTTTTGTTCTTTGAGGCTGCACTGAAAACGTGAAAGAATGAAACTGCTGTCTTACAGGTATACACAGTATTGGCAACCCATCTGCAAACCATGTTGTATTTCAAACAGCAGCCATCCTATTCCAAAGATTTTCACCCTGAAGGGGGTGCAAGCACTGTTGGAGAGAACAGCAGCCACACTGAGCCTGGTAACTGCTGTCTGAAGTAGGGTCATTCTACCACTTTCCTTCACAGTTGCACAGTTTCTGGTACCTGCTCCGGGGCTGCTCAGGAGTTCACTCTTTGTATGGAAATGACTATGAAATTCTGTATGATTTTCTTCATTCACAGAAGCTGGCTTTTGAGGAAAGCTGCTTCTCTTTTAGCCTTGAACAATACACACCTCACTTCAATTTGATCCAAAAGGTGAGCACTTTCACATTTATGAAAAGCCCCAAAAGTTTCCGGTGGAGCTACAGACCTCAGCAGCTACAGTGCAGATTCTTTGTAATTCAAATCAAATACACACACACTTAAACAACACTTGGCACCAGATGTTATAGTCACCATAAGTAAATGCGACCAACAGGCCAAATGAGCAGAACCACTGGTCTATTAAAAATTTTTATCATTACTCTTTGAGCTAAAATCCACTTTCTGAGCCCAGCTATCAGTGTGCATAAATTGGCTTTCAGTCGAGTTTAACATGTAGTAAGAGCTAATAAGTAACACCAGGTATAACACTGCCCATCCCATTTCTTCAGTGGAAACCTGTAACCAAACCTCCCAAGACTTCAAAGACAGTGAGGACATCACTCTGTTTTTCTTTATCTCCATCTTCCCTATGACAGAAGGCTAAAGTATGGACGGTGATTAGACATTTCTAATTAGTACTCCTTCATGCAATCTGTTTTGGCCAAGTGTCAGCAGAACAAAATGTCTAAACAAGCAGCATTAATAACATTGTTATTAACAATGCTTTAAAAAAAAAATTTTACCAATGAGATAGAAATGACATGATGACAAGTAAAAGAAAATAAGTAATTAAAGGATATAAAAAATAAGGCTGTTTGGAAGTACACATGGGATTTTCAGATTTTAAAGTCTCTCAGCCTGGTCCTGCTGCAAACATGAAAAAAAGGAAAAACAGGCTATAAAGAGGGAAGAAGGGTGAAATTTTAGTACTTTCTGCATACTAAAGTATTCTTAAAAACATATAATAAATAACAATTGAATTTTTTTTTAAAATCACTAAGTACACGGTATAAGTTCCTGGAACAGAATCCATGCAATACTTGGATACCAAGCCTTCTGCTGGCATATTTCCCTCTCAAGGTGAAGATGAATCAGCCTCCTGTGGAGGAATTCACTGACAGGTCACTTGGTATGATGAGGAGGTGTCTGTCCTGACCCACAATTCACCATTATTTCATCACTGGGTGAAAAACTGAGCTCTTGCACAAGCACAACCCAGCCTCTGCCTGATTTACAGTACCTGTTCCCTCCCATGTCTAAAGGGGGAAAGCTTCAATAATGTCAACACTTTTTGTTTACCAAAATATGAAATAAAGAAGGATCTTAATCTTAAATCGATCACTGCCACCAGTTCTCACCAGTTTTCTGAGATTCGCTGTCCAAACAGTGCAAGATAAACATTCAGTGCTTTCCATTAAGAATCAAGCTCAAAGCAGGCATTCAGTCAAACATTCCACGAGATAAAAGCACTGTAATAGCTGCAAAACACCACAAGCTACACAGACAAAGCAAAGCCACACTCTGTTTTCCATTCTCTCCCATGCCTTGGCCTACGTGACATCACACTGTAGCTTTTTACCCTTTGGGTTTTTACATTTCCTCCATGATAGGGAAGAAACATTCAGCATCAAAATGCTTATGGGTGAGGGCTGAATGCACAGATGAAAAACAAACCCCAAAAATAACACCATACCACACATGCTCAAGGCGTGTGCCTGTTCTCTGCTCTTTCAAACTCTAAACATCAAGCACTACCTCCAGCTTTTGAAGAGGAAAAGAATCTATGTAAAAATAGTAAGCGAGACTGTGGAATACCTCAAATGGCTTTTACTCAAATGGTACTTCCATTCTTATTTTCATGTTACATAATTTAGATTTTATTTAATATAGTTCTTTCACTGCCAGGTGTCCAGTAGTTCTGTCACAGCTTTTCATAGGCAACATAATCAACATTTATTTTATGGAACACAAGGTGTTTCCCTAAATGAAAATAGCAGTTTAGTTTAATAAACTAGTGGGAGACAATTTTTTAAGTCAGAGAGATCTTTTTTGGATCTGTCAGGTTTTAAAAGTTTTAAGAAGATCTAAAAACTAATAGTCATGAATCATCAATCACTGCAGAAAAACTGTAAAAGTATTTATTCAGTAATTCAAGATTTTTTAAAAATGTTTATTGAATAGTGAAGCATCTTAATTTAATGTTAGTGGGAGTGATAGTGAAGGGAGAAGAAGTTCAACAGTTAAACTTTGGCTTCAGATGAACAGCTGCTGAAGATGGGAACCCCATTCCCAGTTTCAGCAGACAGGAGTTACTCAACACTAGCAAAGCTGTCTGTAGTGGCTAGTGAAGATGAAACAAGCACACACTCTAAGATTAGCCATCTGTTAAACCATGGATAATAGCACTTGCTTGCTCTGATCAGTATTTGCAAGGTTTTTGTCACTGTATTTGCTAAATCCTTTTAACACTCAGATAAGTCCAAGTGGAAAAACTTTTGAAATATGAAGTCTGCTCTGAGCCATGCAAGGAATTCAGTAGATGACTTTCAAAAACCCGTTAAGAATTAAATAAGCAGCCAACAGATCTTGAGTGGCTCACTCAAGCCCAAATCCACACTTACCAGTGGATCTGACCCTCAAAGGAGTTGGCATCTCATGACATGGATGGAGAAATCACACATTGAAGCTGGGTTATGAAGATTACAGTGTTTATCAGGTTCTCAGATGCCATATAAAACTTAAAAATAAACTATAAGTGCAACACATTATTATAAAGAATGCCCAATTATTGAGATATCTGTGATGAGATCTACAAATTACAGTTTTCCCCAGGTGAAGCAAAAGCAGGTGTGTTGATTCAGTGCAGTAGTTTCAAGGAAATGACTTCTAGTGTCATCACTATAAAGAAAATTTCTGTATTTCCCCTGTCCAAAGGGGGGGAAAAAAAAAAAGCAATCTTACTGAGTAATTTAGAATTACTCATTCCCTGTAACCTTACTCAGGTCCATCTTCTGTGCCCTCTGCTCCTCAGTTACCTTGCTCCTTCTCTATAACAAGTCCCAAAAAGTTGGGGTCAGTCACTAGCACAATTTGGAAATGCAACTTTTCCAACATCCTGAGTAATAAAACAAAGCTCTAAACACAGAGGGCCAGGTGTAAAGGAAGTCCTGATCCCACTGGTAAGGGGCACATGCAACATAAATGCAATGATGAGAGAGTGTTAACTGCTAAACTTCAAGGCTCTGATGCAAAAGTTCTCTAGAAACCCGAGTTCCATTGGTTTTAGGCTTCTCCACTAACGACTATTCATGAGCTGCATTTGAAATCCAACTAAAACATAGACACAGTGAGCTTTTGCTAAGAAGGTCACAAAATGTTGTCAATATGCCTAGCAGAACAAACATTTAATAATTGCAGAACACGGTAAAAACAAATGAATGTCCTATATAAGGCTCCTTTTCTGAGAATGAAGACTGGACACTGAAAATTTGTTGATAAAAAGCTATTTATCCATCCCATTTCTTCTGCTGTGTATTGGATCAAAGCCAAGGGTCCCAGTTCTTAGCTAACTACTGAAGGAAATGAGTGACAGACAGAAGTGATTTTGGCCCTTTATGAGCACACTAATTATTACTCACTTGAAATCAGGAACTTTATGAAGTGACATTTGAGTGTACAGGCAAAATCTTGCTATTTTCCTCCTTCTTACTGACTATGCAGTTTGGTTTACAAGGACCTGTACCAAGACATAACACCTGGAGCTTTCTTAGAAATTAGTGTTGTGCCCTACACTACTACCTACATCAGTAATGGTCAGGATACACAACTAAAAGGAATGCTATATTATCTGTAGTTCTATACATTAAGGTACTGATGTAATAACTGGCAAAAATGACTAAACATGCCCCTCCCCCCCAAAAAAGGAAAAAAAATATATAAAAAAAGCCCAAAACAACAACAACAACAAAAAACAACAGGAAAAACACCACCACCAAAAGAACAGTCAAGATTCTTTACAGATGCAGTAATGCAGGGGAAGATATTTGGGAATGCCAAACTGGGAAAGCAGGGTATCTCAAATGTAGTGCAAGGTACTTCCTTCAAGACAAGTACCAAATCAACCCATTGACAGACAGGATTTAGCAATGAAAGAATAAGCACACTCTCTTCTAGGAGAAGCAGTTAAATGCAGACTGGCTACAAGAAGAAACAATCTTCTCCCTTCCCTCCCCAACCACCTAACACAGAAAATCAATCTTGACTTCTCAACTCATCTAGAAAGTGACTACTCACTATACAGCTCCCTAGAAACACCTAAATGAAGGCTTCCAGCTTCCTGCTCCTCTCTGTGCCCTTGTCCAGGCAGTCATGCTTCTTCTTTTGCACTGGCACTTAAATGAGTAGGTTATGGGCAAGTCCCATGACCTGGGCCAGCCAAAATAATGACTACTGTTCTTCTCCTAGATCCACCTTCTGTTGGCTCAGTTCCTTGAACTGACCTACCATCCATCCACTCACACAAGAGCAAGAAATGGCACAAGTGGGGGCAGAACCACTAAGTCAGGGTAGAAAGGGAGGAGGGAAGGTTTGACAGCAGCCCAAGCTGAGATACTGTAGGTTGGCACTCTCTCTGCTCTGATGGAGGACATGTCCTTCTAGACACCTTCACAGAAAAACCACAGTATGCTATACAGCTCATTACCACAAATACTGCCATGGATAAATACATACCAATCCTGGCATAGGGGAGAAGTCACTTCTAAAATGTACATTTCACATATTTGGTGTGACATCTATTAACAATCAAATCATATGACACCTACCTGCTAGAATTATCTACAGCTGACTAAATTCACACCAGAAAAAGACCACTCATTATTAGTCTCTGGATTTCCAGGGAATAGGAAAATGAATTCCTACAGCTTTGCACTATTGGGTAAAGTATTTTCAATGACACCAAGTCAGAAGTAAGCTATAAAAACCTATTTTAAAATCTAGGTCTGATTTTTTAAGGTATAGCTAGTTATTCTGAATAGTCACCCATAAAACTAAAGCACATTCTTCTTCTGTATTGCAAGTACTTTTTGATTTATTTAGAAAACAGGAATTATTTAGTAGTAATATTTTAAACTTCTGTAAGAATTATCTATATAACAACAATCCACATTGCTCAGTTTTTAGCAGACTGACAGAATAAATTTCCTTCTTACTGCTGTTCTCACCTTCACTGCTGTCTTGTTTGCTCTCACCTTTCTTGAGGAAAGGGTTAACCAAGCCTCTAATTGTGAGCTTTCTTTACCTAAAGAAAGATAAAGCAGGATTTAAAGACCATTTGCAACTAGCTTCACTATACACTAAAAGGTCACTTGCTTCTTCAACTAATTCTGATTTTGAAGTCGATGGCTATTTTAAAGACACTGATCTTCTGACTACTTTTATTTATAGACAAAGAAAATATGCACAGATTTTAAAACAAATCCCAGGAAATTCTAATTTACTATGTTCTTCAATTAATGGTAGTAGTTCTGGCTACCTAAAAATATATCAAGACGTTTTCATTTTACAAAAATTAGACTTTTCTTATCAACATATAGAGGTGAGTGACTCATACGATAAGGAAGCCAAATATATCAAAAATAAGGTTCCCAAATAAGGGAACCAAAAATTAACAGCTATATTTGATCTGAACATCATTTCTTTTTTAGAGCAGCATTTCTTCTGTTATCACTAGAGAAAGAGAAGAGTCAATTTTAGTATTTCTTAATATTTCCAGAACTGGGTAACAACTTCAAATTGTAAGCTGTGCATCTTCCTCTTTGAATTAGCAAATTAACATTTTCTCAGTATAAAAAATATGCACAATAAAATCTGAGCGTTAAGAGTCACTTTACTGTTTAGGAAGCTCTGCCTACTTTGTGTTATTAATCTGGGAGTACTATTGAAGCTTGCTTCTAGGGAAATTTATTGTTGAAAGATTTAACTTCATTCTTTTGATTGCACTCTAGTTATTTTAATATTAATAAATTTATTTTCTCAGTCTACATGAATTACCTATTCATTTTTTTATTGTCAAAGTTGTAAAAGAGAAAGAAGAAACAATATGAAGTCTGCATCAATGCAGGAACCTGAGATCCTGGCTTATGTAGTTTCATTTTCTAGAAAAGAGTCAGATTCCAGTGTTTCACTTTATGTACATACATTTCTGGGAGTTATTAATAGATAAATATACAGAGATATAAAATTCTTATATTCTTATAATACTATTATGGCAATGGAGAGACTCCACATTCAAAACAGTATGTAAATGTATCTAGTCAATACTTCTGACCTATTTTGTTGAGTGTATTTTTTACATATATAATTGGGTCATGTTCCACTAATATCATGCTTTCCTCTTCAACTCATTTTTATTCATTTATTTTATCACATTTGAACAGCTTCTGCTAATCCTATTCTCTGTCAAATTTGGATTAGAACTGTGCAGAACTTTAACATCATTTTAGCTGACAGATAGGATTTCTGGCAACCCTAAAGATGTGGGTGGAAAAGGCTGCAGAGTGAAATGTTTTTCTTCACGCACATCTATTAGTTACAGTCTCAGGCTGCATTAAGAGATCTGCAAACAAAGCTTCAGATTCAAAAAGTGTTCTAAAAAAACGCTTGAGTCCTCATTATGATTAATATTTGTAATCCAACTATTAAATAATTCACAAAGAGCCCTCACTTTCAGTCTGCTAGGTGGGTCAGCACACATCGAAGCAACGGCGTTTACATAAGAAAGATGAAACTATTGAAGAGCTGTGCTAGGATTGATAAAGAATTTCCCTGGCAACTTTAACAGCTATTTTGCAGGTATGTCCCTTCTATGAGTCTTCTTTAAGAAAACCCCTTCCTAGATTTCTGTCTATAAGTATTTCTGTAGTGTTTTGAAAATAAAAATTATTAAGTAGTAGGAAAATTGTCTCCTCAAATCAATGACACAATGAGGTCAGGAAGAATAGCACTTCCATGGGAATACATCCAGTTGAATGTTTCCTGAATGCTCTACAATGGTGCATGTAATTTGTCTGTAGCTATCACAACCCTCTTGGCCCCCACTCCCTCTTCTTCCCCACCCCTAAACTTAGATTAAAATAATGCTACGGTTGCTAAGATAAGCACTCTGAAATTAAAAGAAGCCAGAAGTACGATAGCTGGTACAAAGTTAACTTGAACCCCTCGTGCAACACAGTCTTTAAAGCTCCACTATTTTTCTCTGCAGGATTCTGCATCATTTAGTGCACAGAAATCTCTGGGGATTAATTTAGGTTATGTAGTGAAGAAGAATGTCAGTAGAATTCCAGCTTCATTTACTGCAGTAATAGGAAAGCGTGTAGTAAATGAAGCAGGAGTGCCTCAATCCCTTCCTTGGTGCTTCCTGCTCCCAGATCACTCTTCCTTCCCATTTTCCTGGCTCACATTCTCCATCTCCAAGTTGCAACACCTTTGACCAGGCATTTCACCTCTTCCCTACAACTTCTCATCTCCAATGATGGCATCTGCCTCTGGACTGGTACCATCACCTGAAGAACAACCAGGACAGGCTCACCCTACGCTGTCTGGGCAGCTGCAGGGGGGACATATGGGATGTGCAGCTTCCATACCCAGGGCACACTGCTCGGCCAAGCTGCCATCAGATCCTGAGATAACCAATATATGAAAAGCAAGACACAGTGGCAATAACCTGTTTTGGTGACTGTTACCTATTTTGATACCTTCCACACTCTGGGCATGGTTTGATGCTTTGCCATTGTGTTCATGGAGCAAAGCAAACAAATTCAGTCTTGCTGGACACATTTTTTAGAACTGCTTCCAAATTATTACTAACACTACACTAATTAAAATAACTTTCCTACTAAAATACCTATTTCAACTTTCATTCATTGACAATTCACAGCAAAGACTTCCAAATCCAAAATTATGAGTTAGCTAGAGCCCAATCTCAGTTTTATACACAACCCCACCAGAACAACTGGGTATCACTTTCACTTAAAAAAGCAATTGCTATGTAAGCCAGTATAAAATTTCTAGGAGTTGCTATTCAGTTAGAACCTATCACATCAAGAAAAACAAATCAGCTTTTTTCATGTGCCCAGATGCAACACTTGTTGCAGAGTTTGCCAGAGTGTAGGTGGCAGTGACAAAAACATGAAGTCATTACTGAGCATTAGAATCACAAACAGATTTATATGCAGTTGTGGGAGCACACACCATACCTAGTGACATCTATTAATTGAACTGCTTCAGCTGAAGCTCTCCTGTGACGTATTTCAGTCATACAGCCTGGAGTTGTATGTCACTGGAGTAACGGGCAGAAAGAGCAGCTGGCTAGGCTGAAAAATCAATTTGTTTTTATTCCTTGTACTTAGATTTTGGGTTACCAAAAGTGTGAATTATAACTCTATTCCTGCACTTATAAATGGTACTATTCTAGATATGTTTTGCATTCAAACTACAGCACAGCAATTGCAATATTTAGTTAGGGTCTTTCTCCCCTGAAAGACTTAACTCCATGAATCATGACTATGTACTATGACTTTTCAATATGCAATTAAGTTCCTAGTTCTCAAATTAAAAAAAAACCAAAAAACAAACCATAAACATTAAAAGTCATTTGTAAAATAAAATTTTCTTTCAGTTTCATATTTTAGGTCTAATTTACTTTTCTTGAATACTATGATAAATATTCTTAAAGCAGCTAAGGAATTAATGAAAAATCAATTGGACTTTCTCCATAATGCTCAACATGTGATCCTACACACCAACTTCTAGAAACAATGAGGAAGGAATACATCAATAATGACCAATAAATGAATAACTAAAATTTTAAAAAAAGAAGTCATGAACGTGGACATATTTCTACATTTTTTATACAAGAAAACATTTTTAAAAATTGTTTTAACTATCCACCTAAGTCCCAGAAAAACTACAAATGCTGTTTGGATAAGTGAGCTAAAGCTGCTCTTCACAAAGACAAAACCAGAAAATGTAAAATTTAAAATGATTTCACAAATCTGTCCAACTACAAAACCCAAAATTTAAGGCTATATCAGGATTTTTAAAATTTATATAGGTATTCATGAAAAAAAACTAACCCTGCTTCAGTACTAACCTCATCACTTTGCCTACATTCTAGCATTACAGCTTTTACACCCTGCTGAATGGTACCTCAGGCAAAGATGTGCTCCTGGTTGCCACATCCTGTGCAAACTGACCATGCACATGACACACCCCTGAATCCTGTTCTCCAGACCTGCGTGTTCCCATAGCTGTGAGAGGCACCAGTGCTGCTACAGGTGCCACTCCAGAATACCAACACTCTAAACTTGTGCTCCCCAGGTTTGTGAGTCCTTTATCTGTTTATGTATAAGACTGCCTTTTACTCAGCTCAAAAACTACATCATCCTTTTCAGCAATGCTATAAAATAACAGTATACTTATTTAACAACTTCATTCCCTCTTGCAGCGTTTCAGGTTTGTCTCCAATGATCATTTTAAATTTTCCTTTCTACTACAGCATTTTTTGTTACTATGAAGCAACACACATAATACAAAATAGGAAACTACATTTGCCTTGTTAGATGTTGTTGTAGAAGGATCATTATATGTATTACTGCAAATCTTCTCAACTAGTTCTTAGAGAGATTGACTTGTATGAGTCACTCAAGCATTTCACAAAACCAAATAAAAATGCAATTCTTTTGATCAAATACATACTACTGACATTAATTTCTAAATTTCTGAAATATTCTCACTAACTCTATTCCGTATATTGACCTGTTTTTGTGAAGCTGTCTCAGCAAGAAACGGCACAGAACAAATTCTTAGCAGCAAGAAACTGAGGTAGGAAGCTGAAATCATGTCTCTGTTAAACTGAACCCTTTAGAAACTGATAGCTATACAGCAGTGCTACACTCTGGTTTTAGAAATTTATGTACTTGCATTATTATAAACACTTATTCTACTTCTTTCATGTCATGCAAGTTTGTGGACACTTGAGAAAGACTTCTAATACATGGTCCAGAGAGATTCATTAAATCTGTAGCATTTGAGTAGCTCATAAAAACAAGACAGCAAAGTTAGATATCAAACATCTCAAATTATGAGCAACACGACAAGAAACAACATGTCACCAAAGCTACTGACTGCTAAATTATGACAGTGCAGAGTTTTACCACTTTTTTTTATACTATTTGATAAACTTACTTTGGCTAAAGCAGCATTAAAGTAAATACAGACCTAAAATGCATTTTTGCTGAAAACAGTAAATAAATTTAACCCAACCATTTCTCATTCAACTGCAATTCCAAAAGTTCATCTTAAATCCCACTTCAATTTACTTTGGCATTCTTCAATAATTCTGACAGCTTTCTCCTTCAGTCTACATGCTGAAACTGCCAAGTCTTAGAGATGCTTCTACTGCAATTTATTCTCCACAGGAAAAAAAACACACAAAACAGATTTTTTCTTTTTTTTTGCTTGCTTAGTCTTCCGGAGGAATGTCTTTTGATTTCTTCATTTAAACTGCTTCAATTTGCACTTTTGGCACATGCATATTAAGATTCATTTACCTATCACTTAAGGATAAGCCAGGGGTAGGTTTTGAGCATCTGCAGTGGTCAACTGTAAGCAATGTATTTACTCCATAAACAGGGTCAGATGAAGAAGCAAAAACCTCTTTGTCATTTTAATTAATAACCAAAGAAATAGTGACCATTTATCTATTTTATGCAGTGTCTTAAAACCAGAAAAAATAAAGGACCAATCCTAAGAACAAGACTGAAAAGCCAATTATCTTAATTCTGAACCCCTTCTGAGAGATGATGGATTTGAAGGAACCAATCACTGTATGAGGAATACCTACCAATATATTTTCCCTTCTTAAGGGAAGGAAAGCACACAGATGTATCTTTATGGGAATGATACAGTATGGGAATGATACTTATTTTCAGAAGAGGGCTTGGGGCTGCTGAAACCCAAGTCCTTGAGAATGCTTGCAGGCTGCCCAAACATAGGAGCTAAGTGGTAGCACAACACAAAAAATATCTTTACAGCATCTTGCAACATTGAAGAGCTACCATTCCAGCTTTTGGAAAACCTGAGATGCCCAACTTGTACATAGCATTAAGGTTCTTGTGCAAAATAAAGTGTTATAAATTATAGCTTCTCAGCATCACTGTGTTGAAGATTCTTTGAGGATACTAGACTAAGTAACCTGAGCACAAGGTTAAACAAACAAAAACCCTTCAGCCATTAACTATCCAAATATTTTACTATTTGATTGCTAAAAGCCAATGTCCTTTAGCAGCCATTGCTAAGTACTTAGGGACCAATATACTGGTCCTTATAGAAGGAGGTAAAAAAAAAAAAATCTCAAAAAATGTTGGCTGATTGGAGTTTTGCTTTCTTTAACTATTATGAGTTATTAATTTAAAGTCTTTCACTGTAAATGGAAGTTGTCACTTATATCTTTGGAATTTATGAAGTGTGCTTGCTGCCACCAGGAACAAATACCCAAGAACCTACCTTAGTTTCAGGAACATGTGGAGAATGAGTCTGTTGCACAGCTATTCCCTAGAATTTTCTTGTATTCTTGCCATTGAAATCTAACCAGAGTTCCATCCACAGAATTGTCAAAAAAAGACTTCAGCACATGCCAATGTGAAAAGCTTGGAAATTTGTATTTGGAAAAAAAAAACAAACAACAGGTGATTGGATAACTCTCCATAGGTTTGTTTTATTGGTGCTAGACACTGACATTACAATCATCAACTTGTAGGCTTTGTGGTTGCTTTCTTACATGTCACTTTATTGTATTTTATTAAAATAATAAGTTGTTGGCACAAAATAATTAATTTAGCACCTCTAAAGCATTTTTATTTTTAATTTCAGCCTTTTTATTTTAATTTAAGTGATGGACAGCTAATATAGGTAGTTCAAACAAAACAACTGCACAACTGCTATCCCTAAGGATACAAAATACCCAGTATTTGCACACTTATTTGTATGCACATATTTTCATACTCACCCTCAAGACTGTACATCCACAGAAAGTTTATAATCAAAAGCTTCAGTCTGAAGAACTGGAGAGGTTGTTAGCATGCATAATGCTCAAATGCACAGCATAGCTACCCAAGATAGTACTTCACTCCCAAAGTATCCTAAGTGACATCTAGCATCCCCAAACTTTCTCCCACAAATGCAGTATGACAGAATATGAGACAACGTCCGAGCTCCTAAGAAGAGCAAAGACATGCCCAAGGCCAGGAAAAGCACAGCCATGCCAGGCTAGAAACATCCTAATTGGCAGAGGTGTGCAAATTGCACAATACCAATGTATACTGCACGCAGACCTACACAGGCATGTCCACACATTCAACTCAGCTGAAGAAGCAACATCATTATTCATATATGTGGGACCCACAGTACCATATATGCAATTAGAATAAGGAATGAAGCATCAGCAAGAGACTTCTGCTGAGATTTTATAGTTTTCAGGAATCTGTTTGTACCAGCAGGTATCCTGCTTCCAAGACCTTAGGAAAAAATGGTTAGTGACTTGTCCCTCTGGATCCCATTAAGTGATCATGTAATCAGCAGGCTACTGAAAGGTACTCAACAGAAATCTTCTAGTAACATTTTACACCACCATGCAGTTTGCGTTTTATTTGTTCCTGAGGAAACTTGGAAATTCATTCATGTTGGCAGGATCAAAGTACCACAAAGTATCATATATGAGACTCTGTACTAAATACTAATTGGAGTACAAATCAACTACAAGTGTGTAAGAAGACAAAATTACAAAGACAGAAGACACAGGCATCCTAATTGCAAAGTATGTATTATGAACATGTTATTCACCTTTATTCAATAGAGTTCTGTGATAGGGAATAAGGAGAAACCCACTACTCTCAAAAAACACTAAAAGCCACTGGACTGGTCTAGCAAAGTGTGATTTACATAATAATCATGTTGCACAGTACAGCCATGTTCATCTCAAAGATCTTACGTGGAATGTATCTGACCAGTACCCAAAATATCCTGGACTAGGAAAACAGGCCTACAATACAGGATCAAGCTTTTGATCGGGACAGTGTTCTCTACAGTCATATCAGTCATGTGGTCAAAGTGCCTCTATTTCATAGTTTCTCTAACAGATGAATAAAATTTGCCTTTGGGCCAAGAATGAATTAAGCCTGATTTTAGCAGCATGCATGCCCAGCACCTGCTGAAAACAAGACACTTCCAAATGTGGTTCAAGCTGGGCACTGCTGGTAGAACTGGTCATTTACAAATCCTGACCTGCTTAAATAAAAATAATTTTGCCCATCATCACAAAAACTGAGAGAGATCAGTCAAGTATTGCCTCTCACATATGCTTAAGATGGACAAGACTGTGTCCTTGCTTTGGCTGTCTTTTTCTTTATAGTACCTGGTATAGCACTGTGTTTTGAATTTCAGAAAATGCTGTGAACACATTGATTGATGTTGTAAACACATTGTTTTAGCTGAGGCTGAGCAGGGTTTAAGTCAAGGACCTTTTCTGCTTCTCACACCACTCAAAAGCAAGGAGGCTGGGGGCCACTAGAAGCTGGGAAAAGACACAGCCAGGACAGATGACCCCCGCTGACCACTGAGATATTCCACACCATATGATGGCCAGCTCAGTATATAAACTGGGGGAATAGCTGGCCCCATTGCTAGGATAGCTGGAATGGACATCAGTCAGTAGGTACCACCTACAGCACTTGTATTGTGCACCATTTGCCTTGTATATTCAAATACTTATATCATTATTACTGTTTTTCCTTACTTTTTCTGTACTACCAAAATGCCTTCATCTCAACTCCTGAATTTTACTGCCTGTGCCTTTCCCTCCAGATTTTTCCCCATTCGACTGGGAGTGAGCAGGAAACCGAGTGGTGTTTCCTGACCTACCAGCTGAAGCGAAGACAGTTGTTAAGTATGTATAATACTGACACTGTTACACTCTTACCCTATTAACGTTTTCAGTATCTACTGTAGTGAGCCTCAAGCTGTTTGTCACAATAGCATCTGTCTTAGACGTCTTTTTCTGGCAAAGAAAGCTCTTCAACAATGAAATAATTGTGGTAGCACATTGACCACATCTTGAGTTTGGGCATATGTCCCAAGTAGATCTACTTCAAAAGCAATGAAGCACAACCTAAAATTGAACAGAATAATATGTCACCATCTTTTACCATGGAAGGGAACTCCTAAGCAGCTTTACTTCTTGGTGCAAAAAGTATCCTTTGAACTCCTTATACACTGTGTGGCTACTGCTATTGTGAGCATAATTTACTTTTTCCTTCCAAGAAATATAATCTACTGAGAATTAAAACTATGTAAAAATATCTTGTGCCAAGTTTCTATATTGTCCCAAAATTCTCCCGCAGCATGAAACCTTCCCTCACCTCAACCCTAACAATTGTCTATTTCTATGAATGCTACAATGAAATCAGGTCATAAAGAAAAAATATTTTAAAAAAGGGAAAAAAAAAAAAACCAACACCTTTCTCGACATTCTTAAAAAACTAACTACTTATAATTTTAGTACATCCAGTTTCTGTTAAGATGTCAACAGAAAGCATTAAGACATTCTGTTCCACATTACAGATAATCTTAAGGCCCTATTACTTGCATAATTGGAATTTGGAAGTTTTAATGAACTCTAGTTGGTACAATGCTGTTCATCATAAGTATGGACAAAAACAATTCACAGGGTTATATTTTTTTTTATAATATGCAGAATTAAAAATTACTTCATTTTGACAAAGACATACATCTAAAGTATTCAGTGTCAAAAATTACTTGAGTAATGACTGGTTTTCTGCTGTTCAACAAAAGCTAAAGCTACTTAGAAACTTATTTCTAAAAGCTTTATTTTATTAGCATTCAGCATTAAGGGGTCTGAAAAAACCAGCCTTCTCTGGCATGCTTAGATCATGCCTCATGTTTTCCATGTGGGATTTATACCTCTTTTGCAGACACTGATGTGATAGCCATCTAAACTTACACACCTAGAGTTATTTTTAAACATTGCTGTAACACAGCAGAGGTAAGAACAACTTTGATTTTCAAGTGATGGTTTGAAAAGAAGTTTTGGAAAATTTAAATCATACAAAGACAAAAAATCTTGCTGTAGTAACAACCAGGTGACCAAGGCTTCAAAAGACCTCACACTTGCTGATAAACCATAATAGGAAGTCCTACGGTTCAATGGCATTGCTTTGACTAAAGCAGTCCCTGCAACTGTAATTGTTTAAATGCTTGGAAGGGGAGCAGAGTGAGAAACCAACCAACCAAAGAAAACACATACACACATAAAAAAGCACAAACAATCCCCACACACAAACAAACAACCCAATGCAAACAAACCTAACAATACAAACAAACCTTACCAGAAAATTATGCAGTTTTCATAAGCTATTTGAAATACCTCATAAAATTCACCTTATCTCTCCAGTACACCTTCACAACCTTTAATGGCTGGACTCAATGATCTTAAAGGTCTTCTCCATCCTCAGTGATTCTGTGATTCTATTCTGAGACACCTTATCAATAATGTGTTGTCTGAAGAGATTCTCAGCTCAGATATGTTATATGTTTCTCTTATGCAAATAACCTTGTACGATGAAAGGTCTCAACAAAACCTTCCAGAAAAAATAAATCTATACACAATAGTAATCTTTTAGTAGTACCTCATGCTTCTATTTCAGGGAGTCTGCATTTTAGCAGGGACTACACTTTCACTTGTACAGACCACTTTAATGTCAGAGGGATTTCCAGATGCTCAGCAACTCACATGTACATAGCACTGCACAGAATGAGCATCTTACCATGGGAACTTCAGGGCTTACCCAACCACCACTGTGGATTCTGGAAAAATACAATAGAAACATTTAGAAATCCAGACTCTTAACAACTGAAGAACACTTGATTGATTCATTAAATCAGTCATAAACATAGTTTCAATATGGTGATACCTAATCACCTTATCTACTGCATTAATGACAGTTATTTTTTGATTATATACAGGTCACCTCTTTAGCCTTTACAGTACATCAAGTGTTGTTTGCCTCCTAACCAGAGCTTATTGCAGTACCTGTTTTTAATAATGCTTCCCATCCTTCTCCCCTTACAGTTTTAAAAAGTACAGAAGATAAGGGCACATGAAAGGGAAGAAAAACGTGCAGAAACTGTTTGGTCAATTCAAATTCTAACAGCCATAGGTAAAAATCAATCAAAGAATTGTATTTGGGTGCTCCAAGAAAGAAAAAAGCAAGTGTTGCTTTAGGTCACTGCAAGATTGACATAGTACCTGTAAACACATGGTGCTAACTTTGTATTTTCACACACCATCTCTGTTCTCTGGTGACCACTTTTGTGAAATGTGAAAAAAATGTAATTGTTTACATACTTCACCTGACATACCTGATATTACACCAAAAACTCAGCTTTGCAGAATGGATAGGAGAAATAGCTTACCAAGACCAACATCCAGAATAAAAAGAGTCCAAAGTACTTTGGTACAGCAGACACATTTAGAAACACTGATAAATTCAATTTCATTAGAAAGATGATAGGAGGCTGCAGTTTCACCTATCACATTCATTTCTGAACCTTGAAATCTCTCCTTTCCACAGAAGGATGCAGCTTCAGACCCTTCCTATCTGGAAATTAAAGCTGCCCAACTGCTCCACATGAGTCAGCGTGCCCAGCACCTTGGGCTGTTTGATGCACGGCCGGCAGCTGAACAGATTGGGCTGTGTGTGTCCCTGTCCCCACACACACAGGAGCCATCTGGAAATAAACAGCTCAATCATGAAAGAGTAAGGCCAACGAGGAAAATTGCAGTTTCTTGATTAAAAAAAAAAACAAAAACAAACAAAACCAAAACCCACAAACAATAACCCTACAAAAAAACCAAATTAGAAGAACAAAAAAGAACGAGGTACTTGCTTATCTCCTTACTACTCCTTTTTAAGGCTTATGAAAGATGAGGGCTTTTCTTTTTCTCCTTCTGTAACTATCCTTTTTAGCTGCACGAAAATCACACCGTGGGAAACGAGGAGTCAGATACGAGAGGCAAGGGCACACGGCTCACCGGCGCTGATGCCTCGGCCGAGGCAGCGCAGACCCGCAGCCGTGCGGCCCAGCAAGTTCGCTGAAGGCTGCTGTCAGCTCACTGAGACCTTGCGAGTGGATGCTTAAACACAACTAACTTTAGGGCCACAGCAGCCTCTGCAATACTCCAGAGGCTCAGCAGCTGGAGGAAGGAGACGAGAAGCCGAGCAAACCCATCACCTGCGCGGTGCAGAAGCGCAGGCCGGTGAAAGCCGCACTAACAATGTCCTGTCCAACGCCACAGTATCCGAGCCAGCAGCAGCTACTGAGCATCGACCCCAGCTGCTCTGGAGTTTGTGACTTCACCTTTAATGAGCCTAATTAATTTACTTTCAAGGTAGCCTGACTCCAGATTGCACTGTGTTGTCCGAGTGTTTTCTGCAAAGCTGGGGGAAGAGACGCCCGCTCCCTATGAGCCTCGACACGGCCCTGGAGCATCCCTCTGGTTCAGGTGCTCTTCACCAGGCCCTGCCAAGGGGAAAGACCCATTGCCTGCTCCCAGGAGAGCCTGGGGAAAAAGCCAAAAGGTAAAATACTGCAGAGCAAAATATTCTGACCTTCTGAAAATTCAACCAAGATTTTAGTTTTAAAAACAGTTCTCAGATTAAGGATTATAACTTCTAAAAGTTAAATACCTTCTTTAACATGAAGTAATACAGAAACAGAGATCACTACCCTCATTGAAAGGTGCTTTTATTTCCTTATTCAATCCTTCAGTCTTCCAACCTAAATTTTTATCAGCCACTGACAACTTCTGCATTATTTATACAACAGCCAAACTATAATTGGCCTCTTTCACATGGGTGAATATTAACATATGGGGGAGAAATAGGGCAAGGAGAGAATGCAGATAAGTGACAATTTCCATATTTGTAGAGAAAACAGTTGTACTCTGACAGAGTGACAGGTTTTAGATGCACTGTTCAGCATTTATATATAGTTGATGTCTAGCTTATAAAGGTTCATTTAGCCAGCAAATCATCATGTTCAGCTGCTGAAAGGAGGCTGGAACAGAATGAGAAGTTCTCATGATCTGTGTGAACAAGACAACCGTTTTGCTATAATACAATTTTTCAAAGTACTAGATTTTTCTTTCCTAGACCATTCTGATTTAACTTTACATTAGATCTAACATGAAGATAGAATTTTTACTGTACACAGTACTATGAAACTAGCAGCCGATTTCTAATTTTTAGAGGCAGAAATTACATAAGCTTAAAATATACATCTTATTTTACTCCTGACATAGCCAGCTTTTCTTTTAGCTTAACGTAGCACATTTTATTTCCTTCTTTTTACCACAGCAATCAATTGGAGAAAAAAACAAAACCCTGACATTTACATCCTGAAGCTTTAAAATCACAGTATATTCCCACGTAAAGAAATGTGATACCGTGAATTAAAGAGGGTCACATTACTAGGGTGTTCTGCTTCACAGCTGGGACAGGATCATCAGAGAAGATTTTCACATATAAACTACACAAAGCTGTTTAAACAGATCTTGCACTACAGCTCAGAAAATACGATTTCATCTCACTTACAAGTTATGCTAAAACTACAGCCTTGAATTAGGTTAAGGAGAAAGGGATGGGCTGGGTATGTGCAGGGAGGCAAACAAGGAGAACAAAGCTAACCCCTAAAAGCACTGTGCTCATTCAGGTGCAAGACTTACTGCAGGTTCAGAGAGGGAAAATACACTCTGGCAACACCTGAGTGCTGCTTTTCTTCTCTCCACTGAGAGCTTTACTGACCACACAACCAGAGGAGAGGCAATTCTCACACTTTGCCCAGTGTGCTACCACTTGTGCAGACCTCACTGACTCCCTATGTGCTTCAGGCAAGATCCAGAGCCTGCTGGAGCCACTACCATATCAGCTTTCATATTCAGGTTTCAGGAAACAGAGTCTCTCAACAGCTGTGACTCACTGCAATATAAGGCGTTTCCTACCAGGGAAGCCCACTTTCATCAGCACTGACTGGAAAAGTCTGACTTCAAACTGCCCATAACTGCAAGTAAAATACTTCCCAATACAAAGGACCTTTATTTACAATTTTATTGACAAGATACCCATCTTTCTGTGGAGCTGATACCAAAATTTTCACTACTATCAAGACTGAGGTATAAAGTGTATCCTTAGTGCTTCTTTTGCACTGTAAGATTCTGCAGAAAGACACATTGTGATTAGCTGCATTAAGCTGGAGCCAGAAAACTTGGGTTCAAGTCCCAGCACTGCCACGGGCTCCCCATAAGGCCTTAGACACATCACTTAGGATTCCAGTGTCCATGTCAGGTTTCTATAAATTGGCTAAGTCCCATCTAGTAATCCCAGACTTCTTACAGTCACTGAAATGGAACAGATAGCTCCAGAGAGCAGCCCATCTCACCCCCAGACAGCAGTCCATCTCACACCAAGACAGACACCTAAGGTAGGTCAAATGAATCACCTTCTGAAGGTATTTAAACTTAAATGAGATGAATTCTATCCTTAATCTGCCCCTGGCATTGATCCCCATCTGTCATACAGGATTTATGTTTCAACACATCAATAGGACACTACTTTGATGGGCGCCTACGTAATATAAATCACTGTCTGATGTGTACAGACTTGCACACTTCACAAAAAGCTATTCCTAAGACCTTTACCTGAAATCTTCATGTATATATTCAAAACAGGCTATCTGGGCAGCTATGGTTTTGACTTTGTGCTTGTTTTGCCCATTTACACTATCACATATCAAAGTAGTACTAGGTATTCCCCTGTATCAGCCTCTCATTGAGAGGGGGAGCAGAAATCTCCCATAATTACATCAACCTCTGGACAGATAAACTGGCTCTTGTACTGGAGAAGCTGCTGTAGCAGAATATTGCTAATTCCTTTCTCATAGAAACTGCTTTCTGGTATGAAGTACCTAGTCTTTTAAATATTACTGGAGCTGAAACTAGTTTATCTCCTTTCTGTCAGATAAATTCCCTCCTGGCCCCAGAAGGCTAAAAATCTAGATCCTTTGTGCCATCCCACCTGTAAATAATTCAAATCCCAGTTGTGAGCACGGCATTATACATAAAATAGCTTTCTTTAGTAGCAAGTCAAACAGCCTACCTAGTTTTTAACTAGAAGATGGCAAATCATGATTACTGGGAAACAAAACTTTCTTCTATTTAAAACTGAAAAAAATATCATTCATGTCAGGGTGAAGGTAAAGATGTTTTAAAGAGTAACTCAGCACATTTTCTAAATAGATCTCCAAACTGGATGTGCAAATCCCCTAGTATGAACAGTACTTATTGACCAGAAAAATATACTTATATCTGGCAGAATGCCTAACAGACAAGTGCTCACATTTGCAGGTCGGAAGTTTCCATGATACAATTAAAATCCCTTTGAAGGAGAGGGTTGATATGGTTACAGCAGTGAGTTGTTTATTGATCTCTGGGGGCCTTGATGGCACTTTTTCCAACATTTGGGCTATTTTTTTTTTCTCTTTTGCACAACAGTCCATGTCCCTAGTCAAAGATCTGGATCCCATTATGTTAGGCACAGTATAAACACATTACAAGGTATGTCAGGCCCTGTCTAAAGAGACTGCAGAGCAAACACTGCTCCTCGCAAACATGAAGCAGCTCTTGATGAAACAGCTGTCGCCAGTTACAACCCACATTTGGAATTCATGTGTTAAAAGAGCAT
The DNA here is from genome assembly GCA_034336665.1 of Luscinia megarhynchos. Lineage (NCBI taxonomy): Eukaryota > Metazoa > Chordata > Aves > Passeriformes > Muscicapidae > Luscinia > Luscinia megarhynchos. The sequence continues at coordinate 33,889,899 of CM067564.1, forward strand.
CCATACATTAAAATAATATAAAAATAAAAAAGAAAAAAAAACGAACATGGCCACTACACATTATGATGTTTGCTTTTGATTTTTCCCATGTGTCCAGGCAAGCAAGCAGCCTATAAAAACAAAACAGGTAAACAGGCTTAAAAAAGGCTAACTAGATATTTGAAGTGATGGTGACAATAAATGACTTTTTATGCATCCTTCCAACTCAACTATAAAAGTGCTTTGAACATAAAAAAATAGAACTATATTTCTGGGACAGAATTCTGCTCATCTAAAAAAATGATTCACTAGAAACACATAAACAAGATTTCTGGTCTATGTGAGCCAGAATTGGAAGAACAATATTAGACCAAGTCCAATGGAAAAAGCAACGTGGCCTGAAACAGTTGCTTTGCAACAGGAAAAATTTTAGGACATGTTCACTTCAGGCTCTCTTTCTGCACTTTATTTAGGGAAAAACTGTCATGTTTTGCTACTATTAAAACTCATAGCAATTGTATATGCTGTGAACTGCATCCACATGTACAAGGGTGCTATCCCATATAGTAAATATGCTCATTACATGTTAGTCCTAGAAACTAACTTGCTGAAACCAGCCACCTAAGGTGTAGTTCTAACTCTGCTAGGTGGAGTTTGTGTAGGTCATCATCTTTACCTCTGCACAGAGATACAGAATGTTTGACCATCATGGAACAACACGGAGCCTCTCTAGCCGCACCCCTCACTGCTGAGCCCATTACCTCCAGTTCTCCTAATCTTGCTACACAGAAGTACCCAATAATAATGGGACAACAGCTTGACTTGACTAGCCACAACCAAACTTGCTGATGGTCTTTAGGAATGGAAAAGTTTCAGTACATTCCCCTACTCTTTTTTTTGTAGGTACTACAGCTTAAGATAAACGCCAAGCACAGTTCTACACTATTTACTATACAACATCTTAGACTTTGCACCTAGAGTTTACTCAACACAATTACCTCTAAGTCTGATTGAAGCAACTACCTGTAAGTATCTTACAGCACTGCATCTATAAATAGGACCAACTGAGCTAATATTTTTCACAGTTTGAGGATAATTTTTTTTATTAATTCATCAGCGTAATCCCTAAGGTATCCAGAATGATCAATACACTTATCCCCAAAGGACCCAAGAAAAAGCCAGTATTAGGCCTACTGGAAGACAAAACCTCAGCAATTTTGCTAACTATAACAATCTCAACTAGGATCAGTATTCATTACATCCACCTATGACTTTTAGTCCACCCTCGAGTATATCCTTTCAGACTTACACACTCACCTACTTGAAACCCCTAAAGCCAACACTGCAGACTATGCCAAGAGGTTGGATTTTTTACCTCCCCAGTAAAGATTACCTTTCTTCCTCACAGAGCCATAGAACTGAGTGGAAGAAGGCACAGTGACACCACAGACTAGGGAATGCCAGGTGTTGATCCCTTCCAGCCAATAATTTAGCTTTGTTGTGTGAAATCAGTAAAAACCACTAAATTCATACATTGTTTTAAAAGTAGCTAAAGTGCATAGACATTCTAACAGCCAAATTTCAATACAAAGCAAATTAACTGCTCCAAGTTTCATTTTAATACTGAAAGGAAATTCAAAAAAATCTACTAACCAGAGTAATACTGACATGTTCTATTAAAATTATGTCAACTCTTATTCCTTTCATATATATGCAATACATACATTTTGGAATTCCACTGATGGGTACAGACATCTGGAAAGGCAGAAAAGTTTTGGCTTTGGGGATTCATTTGTAACTTTAAGTAACAGTGCAGACAGTCCCTAGTATGAGTGAAAAAGAGTGGTTCCTCACCTTTAATGCACTTTTTTTTTGCTTCAGAATCTAATTGACACTACATGAATAAGCAGTGCTTAATTCAAAAATCTGAGCTCTAGCTGCTTGATATAAAGATAAAATATTCATTACTATTGTTCTTCTAAAATGCTGATTTCCACAGTGATTTTTATGCTTTGCACACCTGTAACACAACATTCACCAATATTTATAAAGAATAATTGATTTTGAGTAAACACCTCACAATTATTAGCCAATGTATGGTTTATAAAGCAAATATTTGTGTATCAAATATTAAAGTAAGCCCAAGTCATTATTTAAAACAGATGTATATTTTGAAAATGACAAATGCAAGAAAAAATTATAGCATGTGACTTCAAGTGGTTTTGTCCCAGATGATTTTACTTCAATTTTTCACTATCAGCATTTTATCAGTAAGCTTAAAAAAAAAAAAAAAAAAAAAAAGCAGTAAATACATATTAATAAAAACCCCAAACAGATCACTCCTATAATGCAAGATTTACAAAAATAAAGGAAATATACAAGATAACAGCAGCAAAGCATTTACACAGCTATAGCACATCATGAAGAAGCAAATGACCTCTATCAAGGTCACATGGATATTGCCTGGTTTCTCTGCTCTAACTAGCAGCTGAGTAAGCTAACAAAGCATGAAGTAGGAGAGTCAAAGATGATGAGGAAGTGCAAGGTAACTGTTTGTTATTGCCATATGAAAAACAACTGTGAAGGAATTAAAAATCTCAAAAAGGCATCCACTTTCAGGCTTTTCATAAGGAAATATTAGTATATCTCAGATACAGTTATTAAATGCAACAGTATAATAGATAGATCTTTAATTAAATATTTGGGCTGTTTGAAAATATATAAACTTTAATTTCAGGATCTAGAAATGCGGCAATTCAACCAATATTCCACTTGCAGTCAAAAAATGTATTTGCCTTCTACCCTCAGCTGGACTACTTGAGGACATCTCTGGCAATTCAGTGAGACCACACTCTCAAAGATAGCCTTCCCATCAGAGACACCTATTTTCTTGCCAATGCCACCAATTAACTATCCATAGCCTGACACATGGAAAGAGGACATGGAAGATGCTGATCAAGACAAGTTTATCCAGGTTCAATGCAGAATCATGACAGGATTCCCCGGTTCAATGCCAGCCACAAAGTTTGCCACCTGCATAGCCAGTTCCAAACCCAGAATGGGTATGACAGAAGACCACCTTTCTGGTATCATCTCACTGATGGGCATCTGGAAACTGAAGCCTATTTACACAAATCCAGGCCATGACAATGAGACACAGGGCACAGACATTCCCACATCTTAAAGAGTAACAGGAATTCTCTTTTTAAGTGAAGTACCTACTAATAAGCACAATTTATAGTTTTAGGATACATCAGAGGAACAAAATAAATGGAAAGAAGAGTTAGTAGCTTCAAGGGGCTTTAAATCACTAGTTAGATAAATAAACAAAAAATTCTCGTCAGTTACAATGGACGAAATAGGATTATAACTTACAAGGGCAGCTTAAGGGAAGTTCACACAGAACCTCTTCACACTATGCAACATGTCACATCTTCTACAACAAATGCTCTTTAATCCAAGAGACACAATAGGAGTTAATAGCAGCAAGTTCAACGGGTTGGTGATTCTTAGGCCAAAAGGACAGGCGATTACCTCCTCCATTCTCAAGGATTAACACAAATCACAAATCCAGCAATTTCAACATCAAATCTAGAACTTGTACCTGGTCTAGTTACAAGAAAAGAAAATACTAATCTGCAGACTTCAAGTAGGAAAGTGTCATCTGCTCAGTAAGGTGGTTTATACGCTTGCTACTTTGATGGACAAAACACTGATAGCTCATCTCTTGTAGTCTTGTAGCTTGTATGCCCAGCCAGGATGCTGTGTGAACTTCTACATATCAGGGCACAACTTAATACCAGTATTTTCACTGTGTGGGGATCAACGAGCCTTTCAGCATATCCAGCTTTGCAAAGAGAATGGTAAGCTTTTAGGAGTCCCATTAAGAAACAGACTAGACACATCTCAGTTGAGACAGCTCAAGTCCCTCCTCTAAACTAATTCTAGTCATCCAGCACCCTTACTGAGTTAGGCACCTTTCCTACTCTCAACGCCACAGTCAGTGTTTACAGCTCCATACAGCTTCTTTTCTCTTTAAATAAGAGCAGATCATGTTACCTGGCTGTAATCCTAAATCCTTCTCAGGACCAGTATTTAAAGAGGACTCTTTTTTTTTTTTTACTGGAAGTAGCCAAAAGTATTACAGTGCACTTTGTTAAAACACATTCAGATGTATAATGAGAAACCAAATGAAGTCAGTCTATATTAGCACTTTTTCCAACTTTATTAAAATTGGCACAAAAAAACCTGTAAGTATTCTCATGAATATGGATCTTGTATTTTATTCCAGATCATTGTCAAAGGTAATGAAAAGAGTTGGAATAATGGAAATGGCAATTCCCCATACGCTATCTGTTCGGCAATTTATTACATGGAAAAAAAAAAATCTGTCCATATGGACAATAGTGCTGTTCTACAGTATTATTTTTACAACTAGAACATCCCCCTGAATTAAATAAAATGCCTTACTGAAGTCAAAACACAAAGCTTACAATTTCAGCAAGAAACACAGACTCCTTTTTTAACTCAAAAAAAGTTTCAAAACTTTTGATTGGGATGTATTACACTACCATTCTTCAACCCTCAACAGTTTGCCAGTATATTGTGTCTTCTATTGACACATCATACCACTAAGTATTTTTTATCCCTTTATCTTTTAAAAAATAAAAAAAATAGAACCCTATCTGTATGACCAGATATTTTAAGAATTCCTCCTAACTCTAATACTTTATCCTAGAAATAAATATTTATAAAGAAATGCTGACCATAGCTTTGGAAAAAAGTAGAAACAAAAAGCAAACAACCAAACACAGAAAAAAACCCCAAACCAATCAAATAAACAAAAAAAAAAATCAGCACCAAGCAAACAAACAAAAATAAACACAAAAAACCCCTTTCATGCTTCTAGTGGTCATTAAGTTTTTTAAATGAGTTAGATCTAGAATTAGTTCATCTGTACACAGACATATTTTCTAGGAAAAAAAACCCGTTACCCTGAACCAGATAAGCCATTTGTCAGGGAATTTTTATTTCCACAGTGCTTTGCACAAAAGCACTCCAATTATTTTCAACTGCACTAGCTACATAGTTATTTAAACACATGAACATGAGAGTTCATGGGTAAACTCATGTCTCTGTGCTGAGCTGAGGAACGGTTACCAGCTTTCCCATTTTGCAACTGCTACACTGATTTTTCAACCACATGATTACAGAAAAACAATACTCTTAAGATAAAGGTACAAACCAGAACTTGTAAGTGGATATTTAATCAATTTATTAAAACATGACCGAGCAGCTTTGAGGCATTGTACTACCTAGTCACTATAGCCAAAGCTACATTATTAAAGCTACTACAACACATTTGGCCATAAATCCTGAAGTGTCCAGGAAATTTACAGACAGCATCCTTAAAAGAACCCTGCTGGATTTAGCCACTCCTAAACAAAAATATTTTTCCTGAGATTTTTATATAGCTATAATAATTCAGAGATGATTCATTATTTGGATAATTTCTCATAACTGTTTTAAAATTTGTTAAATCTTCTCAATTTAAAAAGATATTATAGACATTAGAAGCTTATCAGATAGCTACACAGGAGACATTCCAGATTTATTTAATGTTCTGATAGATTTCTCTGAACCTATTTAGGGATGCCTAGAGAAGAGAAGAGGCATCCGAGTTTGCAATTCTGTGAGAATTTAAAAGATGGCAACACCACTCCCTCTAGTATGGAGAGGGAGAAGTGTTCAGTGGCTGCTGTTTCTGGGAAATACCTCCAGACTGACAGTGATAAGAAAACAGGTTAAGAAAAATGGTCAGCTCTCTCATAAGCCATTCATGTGCTCCACATTTAGCTACTTGGGGAAAACAAGAGAAGAGAAAAGCCAGCCTCTAAAACACACTGATCAGACATTTGCCAAAAGTAGTACGTAAGGGATGTTCTTATTACAGTTCCTATCCAGCTTTCAGTCATTACAGGACTCAAAGAAAAAAACCAGTATAACTAAATATTTTTACTTCTTTTTTTCATTTAAACAAGAAAGATTTTTCCACATGCTGCTGCACAAATCACTCAACTAATCCACGTAGTCCTTGAAAGAGATTGCCTGTAGCCTGCTCTTACCCTATCACCAGAAGAGATCATGAAAAACCCTTGTCAGTTCTCATCCTCCTAATGCATTCTGCTTTGGTGTCTGGTATTTCTGTAAAAGATGTAACAGTATAACCACCATTTCCTAATCCCCTCTTTTACTGGGGTGTGTGAGGAGGAGTAGAGCCTACTCTAGCAAAGATGGCATTTGTACGTAAGGATCCTGAAAATATTTGTTAACCTAATGCTTTGTTTACTTAGTCTGGCAAATGCTTTTATTTTAACCTCGAGTATCTTTAGTAAATGTCAGCAGTAAACACAAATTGATAGTTTGCTCCCTTATCTGTGCTCCTAATTAAGTTTTTTCCTAGACACAGAGTTATGTCTAAAACAAACATTCTACAGAGAATCAAAGTAAAATCAAAAGACAAAATATTTCTCTTTGTGAAACTGTATATTTATATAGGCATCACCAGTAGAGGGAAGGAGATCATGGTATTCATGCATAATAATTCCTCCATGCTTTTCTTCTAGATATGCAGAAATATTTTCTTGTCCTTTTCATTTGCATCACAAACTTTAATGTCTCTTCCACAGCATGCAATACGGGGTTGTGTGCACCCTTTATTGAGAAAGCAGTTCCCGGTAAAGAGTTTATCTGGGTGTTTAAACACGCATGCAAATATAAAACTACATAGAAATATGTTTAAAATTGTAAGCAGACCGCTGAATGGACAGGAAAAGACAACAATATGCTAAATAAGAGCTTCATTTTCATGTGAGGAAACATCAATTAACTGAGTTCTGTACAGCTGAGTGGCTTAAAAACTTCTGCCAAGACACTAAGCTGCTCCTTCTTTTTACTTATTACAGCCAACCCTGCCAAAAGACCATAAAAATTGATTTTATGTTTCCGGTGTGTCTATGCTAGCTGGAAGAATATAGATTTTTTTTTTTTTCCCCTAGGTTTCTGACAAACAGAACCTTCCCTTATCTCACACCTTCACTACACTAACCAACAGTGAGCATCTTCTTGGTCATCTCTTACATCTGATTTAAGTTATGATTAAGGCAGGAGAACATTTCAGATTATTAAATCAAACACTGCTCTGTATCTATGGTATTAAAGGGTTTCTTGCCCACTAGTGTTACACAGGAGGCTATGTCCCACTTGTACTGCTATGGAATCGTAGCAACTGATTATTTTTCACATTTGTTTTAAGGAAGTATTAGAACTGCTCTTTTAGTCGGTGAGCTACCTCTTTAAATTTCAGTATCAATCCTTAAAATGGATTTAGCATCTTTCGCATCAAACATTAATAAGGCTCACTTAGGCACTCTTAATGTGAAGGAAAATTTGGCTTGTATGAAATGGCTACACTGGAACATTTCATGCTTTTGCAAGTGCAGGAGTATGATTATTTCCTACAGTATGTCATTATCTTATGCCCTGTGGTTCTTTTTGAAATTATCTCTTCTCACTCAAGCTGCCTACACTATGTTTTAAGCTATATAGTTTCAATTTATGAATTGTATGCATGCAAATTTTGAGCAACTATATCACAAGCCAAGTAATAGACCACATTAAAGTATATTTCCTCAGACACTACTAGTAGAACTAAAAACCCAAAAAGCTTAGAACAAGAAAAGATCTATATTTGACTCAAGACATAAAATCAGGTCATTTGTTTCCAAGACAGATAAGGAAATACTATTATAAACACATGTGCAACCTCCTTACACTTTTCCTGAGCAGGTTTACTTAAGCTTGGCATGAGATGTCATTTCATATCCTCACAAAACAAATTAGTTCGCTGTCTACTTGTCCTTATACCCAAAAGCTCCAGCTCCCCCCTTCCTTTTTCGGGGACACTCCAAAAACAACTGCCCATCTTAACTCTAGATGTCAACTCACCAGGGAAAGGAAACTCCCCTTGGGTCTACAAGTACCATCTTCTCTTTCTCAGGGCGAAGTAACTCTCTTGGACAATAAAGCAATTTAAACAGCTTAACATGCAACACGGATGGCACACTGCACAGCAGCTCTGAGGATCAATATCACGGCTGCAGATTAGGAGTCTACTTGTCGTCTGCAACACGTATGCGTATCTGAAACTACTCCACTGACCTTTGTACAGAAAATATTGTTTCAGAGACAGTGAAATATTACTGCACTACAACATTTTGCATTGAGTTTACAAGGTAATAAAGACAGAGCTACTTCTTCACACGCAAATGGCTATTAAATAAGGAAAATAAAACTTGACATCCCCCAGACAATCAAAAGAAATGATTTATTTGGATGCCAACATCTGTCTTGAGATTGTGGCCAAGTGCTTTTCTGAGCTCATTTAGGACTCTACTTGGAAAGCTTTTCAGTTACATCTACCTAGAGATTTCTCTCCACTGCTTCCCATCTGACAGAAATCACTCAGCTGGGTCTGATGAATAATAGCAAAAGGCAGCTTGTATCAAAGATGATTGAATTACAGATTGTTGAAAGTGCCATAAAGGCTCATTCCAATGACTACATTTAATTTATTTACTATACTGACTACCAGAAGCTAGCAGTCGTTTGATATCTTTATTTCAGAAGGCTGGAAACAAAAGAAATATTAACATTCTTTGCCACATTCTTACTACTGTACCTAGTAGAGTTTGATCGGCAAAATTAACTTTTAAACAGAGCGCTGATCCCCTATCCATACCGTGTGTGCCTAGGAACCAGAACAGAACGTACCCAAACCAAAGCAGGGCAAGCGGTACTCGGTACGAGAGAAACAATGACAGAGAAGATGAAATTGCATGGAAAGAAAACACATTAGCCTGACAGCCTTTCTAAGTGAAGTGGGCAAGGCTTTTGTGAATTGCTACACAAACGATGAGCTGTCGTCCTGCGGTCCGGAGGGGAGAGCAGCGCGGGGCGGGGCGCAGCGCCGCGCCCCACCGCCCTCCGCCGGGACAGGCCACCCTGCCGAGGGGCACGGGCTGGCAGCGGCCGGGGACACCCGGGCGAACAAGTTGGCCCGGCGGCCGCCTCGGCGCCGGCTCCGGGCAGCGGCGGGCGGGGACGGAGGGACGCAGGGAGATGCTCCTCTCTCCTGCAGCCGGGGCGGGGGGGCGACGGCGGAGCTCCGCGGGGGCGGGGAGCAAGGAGGGCGGCGGGGGGGGGCGCGGGCGTCCCCTTTGTCTGTGTCGCCCCTCCCGCAAACGCCCCCACCCCCGCGGGAGCGCCCCGGGGGCGGGCCCCCGCCCGGCAGTGCGGGCAGAGCCGGCGGGCGGGCGGCGGTGCGGCCGCCCCCGGAGCGTGTGCGCTCCCCCGCCCGCACGGCGGGCAGCTCCCCCCGCCCGGGGCGACGCCGCCCGGGCGCGGCTGCGGGCGGCCCCGGAGCGCTGCCTTACCTGGCAACCGGGACGGGCGCAGCCGGCTCCGTCCTTCAGCCTCTCCCCGCGGCGGCGGCTCCCGGGGCGAGGCGGCGGGGCGCGGGCGGAGCGCCCCCGGCGCGGCGGGCAGGCTGCCCCGGCCCCCTGCGCTCGGCGCTAAGTTTCAGCGGCGGCGGCGGCCGCCGGCGGGCAGGGCGAGGCGAGGCGAGGCGAGGGGCGGCAGGCGGGGCGGCGGAGGCGGCACGGGGGCTGCGCGGCGCCGGGAGCGCCGCCACACTGCAGCGTCTCCAGGAATCCCTCCCGCGAGAGGCAGCCCATCACCCCCGGCCCGCCGCCCTCATTGGCTGCGGGGCGGGGAGATCGCTGCCGCGGCCAATGGCCCCGCGCCCAGCGAGGGTGGAGCCGCCGCGCCGGCCGCGCCCATCCCGCGCCCGCGGGTCCCTGTCCGCCCCGTCGGGCGGGGCCGGGCGGCGGCGGGCGGCGGGGGAGGATGGGCGTGGGGATGGGGAGGATGGGGATGGGGATGAGGAGGGTATCCCCGCGCGCAAAGGGCAAGGCTGGCATCCCCGGCGGATGTGCCACGAGCCCGTCGGGCCGGCCGGGTGCCCCGGCGCGGCGCTGGCCCTCGCCCGTGGGTCGCGGGGCGGCGGCACCCCCGGCAGGCGCGGCCGGTCCCGGTGGCCATTCTGCGGTGCGCTGCCCCCCGCTCCGCCGCCCGGGCAGTCGCGACCGAGCGCTGAGTCGTGACTGGCGTCTGGGGCTTAGGCGAGAGCAGACTGTGCCTGTGTTCAGGTAAGGACGTGCAAGGGTTAACCTAATTCCCCTGATCCATCCACTCTGAACTGGAGCGTTGATTAACATTGGTCTGCAAAATGTAACTGTAACAAATTCAATTAAGGGAAGCACATTTATTCAACTTTTAATTAGATCTACCCTATTTGTCTAATGTTTAATATAACATAAAAAGTTGCTCAGGTTCCAGAGGGAAATGGAAATAGATTTGGATGTAAGCTTAGCTTTTAAAAACACAACAGACTAAAGTTCTTTGTTCCTCAGTATATATACCCTCAAAGAGGATAACAAGCCATATTCCTCAAAGAGGAGGAAAACAATTTTACCTGCAAAATTGTAAACATAACAGGGTGGTATTTATGCAAGTGTTTCCCATAACCTTTAGTTGGTTACAGGGTACTGAACGTACAGGTAGCCCAGGTTTGATGCACTACTATACATGATCTTGCTGGATTACAGTTCTAAGAACACTTGAGAAAGTAGTAGTATATTTCACCATTTAGTTGGTTTCAGTTAGTACACAAGAGTGAAATTTACCTGAAGTACATCTTAATGTAGATAGCAGATGTTGGCAAAGGGACGAGCCTGTATGCCATCGTCAGCAGGTAACAGAAAGTCACACAGCCCCCAGGCACATCTCTGGGTGACTTGCTGTGCCTTCAGCAGGACTGTATTCTGCCATTCCCCATCCAACCTTTCATGCTGGCGTTGGACTCTAACATCCACAGCCCTTTTCCAGTTCAGTTTTTCTGATCACGTTTGTTCTTAGGTTTGTTAGTCAGAATCTCAGGTTTTCTTGTATGGGCACCTTAGATCATGAGAGGCAAGAAGTAAAGCAAATGCAAAAGAAATTATGTTGTAAAGCTTTTACTGAGCTACAGAAAGGAGGAACAACCATAATTTAAACTGCATATGCAGGAGTGTCACCTGTGCTCAGATTATGATTTGAAAGGGTTGCTGTTTTCTCTGTCCAAATACAATAGATATCAAGGATTATTTTCTCTAGGATCATTTATCTGGTCAGTTAAAAAACCCACACGTTTCAATGCTAGTAATTATGAGGACTTGATGCTGAGTTCCTAACAGCCACACAGCCAGAAGTCTGTGGGAGTCTGACATTCACAAGGCATGACACATCATATGCTGTCTTAGTATTTGAACAAAGAACAAGAAACATCACTGAAACCCAATGGCCCTTCCTCACAGTGTACAGACAGTAAGGGACAGAAATGCTATCTAGTAGTAGCCCCGAAGAGTATGCCATCAGTTTTCTACTCTCTGACTATCACAGAACATACATAATTGTTTTGCTATATTTAAAAAAACACCAAGCAAACAAAACAACCAAACCCCCCCCCAAAAACAAAACAAAAAACCACAACAAAATAAAAAAAAACAAAAAAAAAAAACCAACAAACAAACAAAACAAAACAAAAAAAAACCCCAAAACATAATCAGCTGTCATTGGAGCTTGGAGAGTTTTTGCCTATTATTTTTGGAGCTTGGTTATTTGCAATGAAAGAATTTGCTGCAAAAGTTGCTTCCTCCAGTTCCTTTCAGGTTCAAAGGTTTATTCACACAGAAAGAGGCTTTCAGTCTTGCAAGTTTTATTTCACTACTGCGATTTTCAAGGAAATGGGTAGTTCCTACCCAGTCATTATGTTAATTATACCAAAGGAAGCTGCGAGGCTTGAGGAATTACATACATATTTTGAATGGACAAGGATGCTTCAGAAGAGCTCAGGAGCCATTTGATGGATGAATGTTTGGAGTGCTAGCCAAAAGCTAGCCACTAAAATCATGGAACATAGATCACTCTATTTATTATTGTTAACTCTTCCACAGTTGTGTTTAGGGAAGAAGAAGATATCCCATTATGAGAAAAAAGAACGAACATGCAAATTCAGAAGAAGTTGTATTCTAAACCCTATTTTGTTCTCTTGTTTGGCATTTTGATTTTTTTAAAGTGTTTTAGTGCATTAGAAAGGAATTTTAAATAGCGTCAGCCATTCAGAAGTTCCACCAGGAATCCTACTACATAGAAGAACTAGACTCCATTATATTCTTCATATGTCATTTTTTGTTTTAGGCTTTTACTAAGCCAAAGATACAGGAGCATCAGGCAAAATTTTGAATAAAAAGCAAGACCAGAAATAATTCTGTGTTTGTCTTTTTTTTTTTTTTAACTTCCTGTATATTGTGACTTCAAGATACAACCTCAAGATTAGAGAGCAATATGAGCCATAAAAACTTGATTTTGAAAATGAAAGACTCCTGCTTGATCCATAAAGAAGGAGGAAGCCTGGGCCAAAGCCAATGAAACCAATATTTTCTGGCCTATCCTGGGAAGTTTTATGGCATATAAAGAGCAGATACTAGAATGGCAGTCACTGAACTGAGGCTAATTCAGGAGCAACAGCAGTTGTTACACATAAAAAAAGCAATCAGGGCTCTGACTTTTTTCCTTTTGTAGGTCGCCCTTTGTGTGACCAAGTATGACAACTGCCACAAATAGATGTACAAGATGGGAAGTCAGATAAATAATGAGAGCAAATCACTGGCAGGTAAATAAAACTGGTGGCATGTTAATTTACTTAACAGGTAGATCTGTAAACTAACTAAACTGTTACTCTTGTGATTCACTGGCTTTGTGTTGCACAAGGTTACAGATCCCTGTCTTTAACAGAAAAAGGCTTTTATTTTATTCTTCATTATCATGTAATTTACTCCTATTTCTGCTTTTTCCATCCTCAAGTTTTTAGTTTTTAGAGATGTTCCTTTGTAGGGAAGATAAAGGAATTGGGTTTTGCTTAGGGGATTGGAACAGCTTTTCAAATTAGGCTCTGATAGCAGGAGTTTAAGAATGCATTTCTGAAATTTCTTTTAGCATATTAGATGTCTGTTCTTGATTGTTTGTTCCCATTTGACTGAGAATCCAAGGGCTGGTCTCTATAGCTGAAAATTAAACACTTGGAATCCCATTTTGGTGTTCTGTTGTCACACTCTTGCTTTCAGTATAAAGTTTACATAATACCATAATACCTACTGAGTGGTGATGATGCACTAAGTATGAAAGACATGAAAGCAGAGAAAGCTACATTGCCAAAGTGAGAATTAACCTGCAGTAAAATTAATAAATGCTGGAGTAACTATTCAGGTATACACAACTAATGAATGTGTTATATGAAGTAAATCATCTTTGAAGATTATTTTTATGACAATGTATGTCATTACCATTTGGGTAGAGAGAGTGGAGAATAAGAGTTGGGGTTTTGTGGTTTTAATTTTTAGCTAAAAATCAAAGGGTAAAATCAAAGAGCTTGTTAGTCCACTCACTGATGTTTGTCTCAGTTTGTCATCTGATTTCATTGTTTTCTTCTGTTTGATCTGTACACATCTGCTGCTGCTTCTAAGTTGTTTAGGCAGAGATGCTCTCTTTTAGTCTGCATTTGCATAGCAGCTGACACTGAGAGCTCCTGCTTTGTGCCCAGGGCTCCCGGACACTGTTGCAGCAGAAATGAAAATGAAAACAGAAGTACTCGGAGGGGGTGTTCAAGTGTAGCCAAACCAACTTGCATATGCTTTGCACAGATGTCAGCTATGTAACGTGTGAACTGATCTGAGTCAGTGTCAGTCTGTTCCCCTGTAGATGGTGCCCCTAGTTCAGGGATTCTCTTTAAGGTTGTCAGATCTGCATTCCTAATCCCCCTCCCCACTTTGAAAGTCAGTTTATGCCAAAGACGTGTTCAGGATGGTACTCCAGAAAAAAAAAATGTTTTCAGTGCAGGTAAGATGAGCTGGACTGAAGTCCCAGTTCTCTTTTCAAGCACAATCTACTATATAAAATGAAAAACTACTGAACTCTTCACTTCCAGAACACCCAGATACCATCAATCTCCTTATTTTATGGCTTCCTCCATGTAAAATGTCTAATCCACAGTTAGTATTTGCATCACATGGATGGCTGTGTAATAAAAAGAGTGTGAAATGGGATTTCTAATTTAATTTTGAGGAGTGACCTTGCAAAGCAGGTGGAAGAGCTGTGTAATGGCATCATTGTTTCCTCTGAGGGGAGGGTCAAGACTTAAACAACGTCTTTTCGAATCAGTATGAATGATTATCACAATGTGCATAAGAGAACACATTCCATGTCTCCAATACAAATTGAACATATGGAGAGACTCAAATGAATTGCCTTTTAAGTGCAAAATATTACACCAACCTGAGAGTAGAGTGAGGGTGAATAATATAAGTATCAGACTATAACACTGAAATAGAGGTAAAATCTCAAGGCTTCAGGCGTCCTAGATGACATGTCTCTAATTTGAGATGTCCACAAAACTTTCATTCAGCAGATACACAGCAAAAATGCCCCAGGAAGCCAGCCCAGCCATAAAGCATGGTAAGTTCTACCATCTAACTATGCAGATTAGGCCAAGAAACTTCCAGGTGAATTAAAAGTGGGAGTTACTAAAGAACAAGTTAACGTATTTTAAATTTCAGAAAAAAACTTCTCAATATTAGTAGCATGATAAATAATTCTCAAGGAAGTTTGCTTTCATTTAGCTCACATTTAGCTTTCATTGTCATTTCATTCAAAGTAAAATTACCCTAGTATTTGTATTTAAAATGCCAAATCAAGAAAGTGACAGTATTTTTTACAGTAATAATTATTTCATAATAATTTCTGTCTGTTTAAAAAATGTATTTACTTTTTTTACAAAAATGCAGTCAGTGTACATTCTGATGCCTAGACTTTGATTGGGCTTAAAAGCTTGCTAACCACATAGATAAATGAACTGAAAATTATGTGTCATTAATATAATTGGTAGAAAAGTTTTTGAATTTTTCTTTCTTCATAGCAATGTTTTAGCCAGTATACAATATGGTAAACTACCATTTACTCTGGCAATTCTGTCTGTCAGCAACACCATTTTGTTTACAAACCAAAAGAATTGTTTTGTTTGCCTTACTGTTTTTTTCTATAGCATATGCCACAGCCTTCAAATTGCATGAGTATAAATTAGATGATAATAGAGCTCTCCAACTGTGTTGTTGAGATGATAAGGTCAATAGTAATGTCTTTTCTGCAAACCTTGATAGATATTTATCCAGGTTAAAGCTGAATTTTTATTCATTACAATATGTTAGTGAAAAGAATGCCTTTCTTGCTTTTTAAAAAATTTAGGCAAAGAAAAATAAATCCTACCCAGTGAACCTAATTCTCCTCACAGTTAGGTATAAATCTGTAGTAAGACCTGCTATCTTAAAAGCAGAGTTTTCATGACTGTTATCTTCTATAAATCAAACTGCTTCAGAGTCCTAAAGAAGTTAATGTACCAATGCATAATTTTAATTCAAGTGCTGAATTTAAATACAAAGTTTTAAGGTAACAGAGACTGCAGTTGCACTCTGGGGATACAGTTTCTTCTTCACTGAATAGTTCCTTGGTCTGGGGCAAGGTCATCTTTCCTAGCTGTTCATAATTCTGTATTGAGAATCCCCTATCACCCTCCTAGGCTTTTTGCTTTTGGCCTCTTTGCTTGCCAGTCCTTTTACCTTCCTTCTCAGCTCTCTCTGTTCATCTGAGAATATATTCTGGGATAGCATTGCCAGTCCTCAGTGAAATGGTCTGAACAGTCACAGTCATTCCCTTCAGCCTGGTGTTAGATGCATTTCTGCAAGAACCAGGATTGGTTATTTTCTGTTAGGGATGGAGGTGAAGTCTGCAGTCAGAATTACAGCAGATTATGAGGTGCACTAATAAAGTGGTTGCTGCTGAGGAATGGAAAGATCATTCAGTCATTGGTTTGGTTTCTCATTCTTCTTTGTATGCAGACAGATGTAGCTACTAAGGAATGTTGCTTCCTGGTTAAAACGAAATAATAGGTTTTAAAAATCAGGAAAATAAAAGAATAAAAACAGACAAAAAACAATTTAGGATGGGGATAATAAAGGCTCTCATCTCGTAAAATATAAGGCTCTCGTAAAATAAAGGTTCATCTTTACCCACAGTGAGATTGGACTAAGAGTTTGCCAACTTAAACTCAGTAATTTGATCCTAGGGAGAAGTTCTGCCCAAAGGAGTGTTTGGTACTAATTAGTTTAAGGATTTTGGCTAATACCTCCTTGTTCTTTAGTGTGGATTTCCAAAGAAATGGTGATTTCATATGGTCTTTGGTGTTGGAACTCTAAATTAAAATGTTCTTTCTGAAGATGAGACCTTAGATTAAGTTGTTCTGGGACTTAGAGTGGACTCCTTCATTCCTTCCTTTCTTCCTTCTGCTGGAATCTATGGCCTACACTTTCCCACCACAATCACAGAAAAGTATTATCATCATTATTCCCTCATAAATACAAAGGTATCTGTAGAATAACCTCAGGGATTTTTTAGAGCATCAGTCATTCATCCTGAGTTTAAAAAGACCTGTTCAATGCTAAGGGGTTTTTTATTAGGTTCCTCTTCAGTTTGGCTTTTCCTCTGAAAATTATTAAACTTTATGTCTGACCTAACTGTTGGGTTCTTTTAGGAAACAAGTCACGCCATTTCTGTCATATAGGGAGTTAATAAAAATGTTTACATTTGACTTTTTCCCAGAAGATTTATATTAGTTTTCTTTCCCTTCTACTCTTATTTAAATACAACTTGACTTTTTTAACTGCGGTTACTTCTAAAATATCCTTGATGTTTCTCTTTTGAGAAAAAAAAAGGTTATTTGCCAAAGTTATTTACAGTTTGATTACCAGTTTAATTACAATCTAATGTCTCATTTACTGTGACACACTGTACTCTGCAGGCTGACCTGTGATAGATAGTAGGAGTCACAGTGGCAACAGATTCACCTGTGTCTGAAGCTGGGCAGCCTCACACTGTTGTCAGCAGACCTGCCCTGAAAAACCACACCAGCCCTCCAGTGATGATCAGAACAGGAAAAATTCTTTGATGAAGCCTGTTTGGAGTATTTCAGTATTGTGGTATTGTGGCAAAAAAGTCCACTGACTTTCTGTACTGCCTGTATGTTGGTGAACATGTTCGGTGGCTGTCCTAGAAAAGACATCTCAGAGTATGAGTACAGAAACAAGCTGATGCTTTTGGCATGTTTTGTCTCACTCCACTATGGATGCTATCATATAGCTGATGTCAGCTTACAGTTCTCCACAAGGATCTCAGAAGTCTGTCTACCTGTCTGGAAGGACCTCCAGAAAGGAGGTTGTAACGCCACGCTACACAGAGCTGTATAGATGCAGAGTATCCATTTCAGGTTCTGTTCCTATTTCTGGTGCTGGTTAGAGAGTTATGTGAGAAATAAAGATTTGATGCCTTTGCATGCTAAATTTCATAGCCTTGAAGGTTTGCTGCTAATAACATGTAGTCATGTATGTATAAAGTAACTGAGGATATGAGATATTTAAGGGGTCATCTGTTCTAACCACATGCTCAAAGCAGATCCTGATAGAACAGCTTCCTCAGGGCTTTGTTCAGTCAAGTTCTGAGCACCATGAACGATGAAGGGTTTCAAGTCATGTAGGTGGCCCTCCAGACGTCCTCAAAATGCACCAGATGTGGTTTTACAAGTACTGAATAAAGAGATTTCTTGCTTTGACCTCCTGTGTCTTCTCTTGCTGACGCTGCCAAGAATGTAGTTGGCCACATTTGCTGCAACAACATTCTGCTGATTCATATTCGTGATTCAGAAGCACAGCTTTACATTGAGAAATTGAAAGGCTGTGCATGTGCATGTCCATCCTTGATCAGAATCAGCCAAAATGGCTCAGCTTCCCACACCTCCTTCATGAATTTGGTGTCAGGGAGTCCATGAGCCAGCCTGTGAGGGGCCACAATCATTTCTTCTGTTTGAGAGCTGTGTCTCCTCGGGTAGTGGTCAGCTGGTCATATGAACACCATTTATCACTCTAAAAAGTTGGGGAAACTGTGCAATACCTGGAGGAATATAGGGATTTTTCTGAAACCATTCCATTATGGATGATATACATGAGGTCTGTGAACAATTTTTATGATCTTGACAGTAGATTCTCCTAGCTCAAACTAATGATCAGGAGTGACTAAGCTTGAAAGGATAATGACATCCTTCTATGATCTGGAGCTTCAGAGAGGTACACCAAACACTTGGCAAATGCAATTATTCTGGTCCTGAAATTCACTGTCACCCTGCAAATTTGCTTTAAGCTGTTCCAGGCCTGGAGATGGATGTTTTTCCACTATGTGAAATTAATTTAATTTCTCCAAAGTTTCCGGACAGCAGAGAACAGATTGCACTCATGCAGCTATGATCCAGTCTGTTCTGGTGGGAGGTTAGGATTTGCCTAAGAGATTTTGTCCTACTTCTTCAGATGGAAGAGTGGAAATGAATGACCACTCACCTACAGGATGTCTGCAGAGAAGATTTAGATAGTTGTACTGCTCTTTGGGCTTTGGGAAGCAGAGAGCTACCTCTGCATTTGGGACAGTTACAGTATGTGTTTGAAACAGAAATTGAGCATCAAAAAATTGCAAAATAACAGTCTATAATTATCTATAGTCACTAAGATTTTGTACTGAGGGGAAACCAATCTGGGATACAATCTACAGACTGCAGCAATGTGGATACAGCTCGAGTGTGTACCAAATACAGACAGCCTATCAATCACCTTTGCAAAGTATATAAGGTGTACAACACTTCACATAGCTTTAAATTTCTACTTAGACCTTTCATGTTTCATCCATATAATCCAACCTTGGAGTACATTTCCCTGCTTACTTTTTGAGTCTTCTCATTATACATTGGAGACTTCCTTTCCAAGCAGTGATGCACAGATTCATACTGAGATGGAGAATGGTACTTATATTTTCTACAATTAAATGTTATGAGCTCTATGATAACTTATATACTTACCTCCATTACAGCAGTAGGAAAACCAGTATAGTAGTAATAAAGATAGTATAAAGTAGTGAAGCCAGTATAGCAGTATTAGAAATGAAATTAATTAATTAATATGAAAGTAAAATAAATCAGTGTCTTTTCTAAAATAAACCAGAAATAGTGTATAAAGTAAAATAAAATAATTAATTAATTTAAAAAGCTAGTATAGCTGTAATAGTATAGTATTAAAGATATATACTATAACAGTAAAGGATATAGTAAATTTTGCAGTGAGGCTACTAGAGTAGTAGTAGAGCCAGTAAAGCAATTAAGAGACTCTTCTCTTGCCACGAAGAGTGAGTTTAAATTTTGTTTTGGAACTGGGATTTCTACTGTCTGGAAAAAGATGAAAAAGGTTCTTTCTGATATTATTCTTTTTAACTTCAAGGGGTTGCTGGAATACCCTGAAGCAACCTTAAAATATGCAAAAGTCTTTCATTTTCACAGTAAGAACTACATTTTTAATATAGTTTCAGTAACAATTCCTCCTATAATACTTTTGCTGCAGAAAATTATGTATGTTTACTCTTCTAATTAAAAAATATATCTAATTCATTTTTTCGTGATAGAAAGTATAGCAGAGTAATCTTTGCCTTCAGGTCATAACACTTGAGCCAGAACTGGAGAGCTGACTGAACTAAGATGCTCCTAATAAGCCACAGAAAAGTGACTAACACAATGATAATCTCTGCAGCTCTTGCTGGAACCATCCACACTATCTGAGATTGAATATTATTACTATTCATCATCAATATCCTCTGCCTCAGGATGTCATTTCTAAGGTGATTTTCTCATCACTATTTTTTTCCCCAGTTTTTGGTTTCTTATCTTGTCTTCTTTATCCTTGCCATGTATTTATAGCTTCCACACAGGGACTGTAATTAAACCTTTTCTTTTCTCTATGCCTGCAGCCTCTAATGCATTGTATAATGTTATAGTCCTAAAGTAGAGGAGTAAGAATCCACTAATGTAAACTTTTGGGAAGGTTTCCAAAAGTACATTCTGATTTGAATCATGTAATAAATTGCACTGACATACAGTTAAGCTTATAATGGTGTACTAAGATCTCTCCACAGATACAACAGAAATATGGGGCTTTTGTGTCTTAGAATTTCTAAAATGGAACTCTTGGTGAAAGAACACAGGTAATGTGAAGTCTGAGGATGCCTATGATCAAACACATCTTTTATTCTATTAGCATCTAAATGTAGGTTTAATGACTTAAATGAAGGTCATTCTGATATTTTCTGGCCTTTATTCTTCTCAAATTCAAACCTTTTAGTTAAATGCTCTATTTTTTTCCCTGAATCTTTATATTTTCACTTGATAGCATTGACCCCAAGAATACTGGCCCTTCACGTGAATATCCTATTCTAGCAGCCTAATTTAATGTCAGCCTGGCTACTGAGAAGCTGCTGAATCTCAGGTTTCTCTCTACAAATTGCCTCTATATTTTTGGTATCCCTTGAAAGATACCTGTTAATGCATTATTCAGCTTTAACCCAATGCTTATAGTAAAAATATAACAGAATTGTTAAGTCTTTATTATTATAATTTGCTTTAAATAAAACTTACTCCTTTTTTAAAAAGTTCAAAGAAGCTCAGATGTAGATGGGCACAAAACCTCTGTTCATAACAGCAAAAAGCTATATATTTCTACAAGTGGTTTCACTTGTTTTCACATCTCAAGGATTCAGGTTTGGTCTTACCTTGACAGAACCAGTTTGCTGTTAAGGCAGACTTGAAACCTGCATCCCAAAACCAGATGTGTGCTCAGAGATAGGTCATCATGCAGTGGGAAACAGGGCCAGTTTTACACAGTGTCATATTTGCCTATGAACAGAGATCCAAGGTGCTTTTATTGATGCTCAGTCTCTACTTAGTTGAAGAAACGTAGCAAATCTGTAAATGACAAATTCCCAGTGGAACTGTGCTGGAAATACAAGGTGTGGAAGTGGAGGAGGACACTGAAGACTCTGTAAATTCAGATTACCATATTATAGCTATGTCTGTGCTAGGATGCCCTGACTAACACAGTTTTTATTGAGGTTCTGTTTGTAGGGTATAGATAGGGCTCTAGGTCATAAACTGTTGTGTTTGGGGCTTGAGAAAGTGAGCCTAAAGCCCTTACCCAGAGTCTTGACCAAGAGATCACATTCACACCGGGGCTGTGTCCTCTTCAGACTGTGTCTGGCATGGCAGATGTAACAGGAATTCCAATCAGGAAAGATTTTTAAAAGTTTTACCAACTGATTTGTGTGAAACATGTCCTAGCACCTGCCAGTAGCTCCCACACGGACCAGAACCACATAGCATCCTGCTTATAAAACAAACTCTCAGATGTTTCCTGTTATTAAAATGCCAGTGATGCTATAGCACTAGAAGACATTTAGCATAATTGTTTTGCATTGGCATCCATAATTTCTGATGTCTGTTCTGCATATCCTTGTTTCTGATTCCACCACGATTTCTGTCTTCTCTTCTACTATTTTTGTTTTTTCAATGATTCATTCAAGCTTGTCGCTTGGAAATCCATCTGCTTATTTTAAGAGCACATCTTTCCAATCAGGAAAAGAAACAGCAGAATCAACATGTTAACGTAGCTGGAATTCAGGTAATTGCATATATATTTACAGAATCCAGATGCATTCCTTTTCACAATCAAAATTTGTAAACCAGTTTAATAATGACTGCCCCCCAAAATATTCATGCTATCATTGTAGGAAACAAGTTGTTTTGTAAACAAATTATGTGGAATGATGCAACATGACATGAGTCATGCAGTCTAAACTTGATTCCAAATTAATATACCACATTTCATTAATTGGTAATATTTCAAATGCCCAGTTTTACAGAACCAGTAGACATTGGTATTGTAATTTGCCCATAGTAAAACAACACATGAAACAAAAATTCTGAAATTATGCTTCAGACAACTAATTTTCTCTTGGTGTTGAGCGCTCATCTCAGCTCTACTCTGAGCCTTGGGATTTTGTGAACATTTCAGATTTATTTGTTTTACATTCGCAGCTAGCTTAAAAACATTATGCAGTAAAGCTTGAAAAAACAGCACCCAAGTGTTAAATAACACAAAGTGCAATCCCCAAATTAATGTATTTTTCTAAATTTAATTTTCAAGCCAATCTTTTAGGAGTTTGATTATTTTTAAATAGTTGCAGTACTAAAGATTCTCAAATCCTCATCAATCTAGTCATAATACCAATACACAAGAATTGATGTTAGTTGAACTTACAACAAATCATTATCAGAAAAGCAGGATGAACAAAAAGTTGTTTGGCAAGAATGGACCACGTATTTTGGCACGTGCTGAAGTGGCAGTACTTGCTTTATTATAAAGATTAATTTTCCAACTCAGTTGATTACCAGAAGGCCAATTTTTATGTTTCTCTCAAGAAAAAAATTAGTAAGATTTTCTTCTATACCTTTCCTGTTACATCTCATAAATGTGACTGCTTTCTGGTGGTTTAGAGCTCTGGTGCTTTTCCTGGTTTGAGATTTTCTTCACCAGTTTAGTAACCTGTTCTTGTGTCCCTAACTGTTTGGATTATTATCACATTCATTTGGAATGCAATTCTAAAGAGTGCACAGAATCTGTAAAATACAGTTGACAGGACTATAAGTGTTTTCATATCCTTGGATTTGCATATATCTGTAATGGTTCTTAACCATTTGCCTAATCTTTGCAATTTCCATCGTTTCAACCGTGCCCCAAGTTGCCTAGGAGTTGAGCTGGAAAATAGGCAAGATTAGACATTTAGACTGTTTTGTATCTGAATAACGTGGGAGAGATGAAAAAAGCTCTTACTATCTTCCAAGTATTGTCCTTCTTCATTGTAACCAAATCTCATTAACAAAATTAACCTCTTTCACTTTGAGACTACTAGAATGCAAAATTCTACCCTCAATGTAGATGATTTGCTCAAAAGATTAAGTTGGTCTTTCTGAGGAAAGCAAGTAATATAGAAAGCATCTACAGTAATGGATCAAAGCAGGAGGTATGTCTCCTTAATGAATGATTTTGAAACTTCTGGACAAAAAAAATCTCAATGCAATTAAAAGGAATGCAGGCAGTATAGAAAACAGAAGGATGCTTATAGAAATATACATCAGAAAGTGTGAGAATAAGAAGATGAGGAAAAAGCTAGAAGAGAAAGCTTTGCTGGCTCCAATAGACATCAAGGGTCTTAAGCCTAAACTGGGCTCTGATGGATTTCTATAATTGCTGTTTTCCAGATTGAACCTGACTTTGATAACTCAGTGAATTAATAAACAGCTCCTTCTCTGATCAGATGTTCACTGGTGAGCAGAAAGTCTCTTGGCCTTGTAAGCAGGACAGGTATTCAACCAGGAATGCTCTAGAGATATTTTTAAAAGGGAAGTTTAGGTTTCCTTTCCAAATAGGACGTTATTTTGGCTTATCTACCTTTATCTCTAATCCCATGCCATTCTCCTCTTTTACTCTTCCCATTTTCCTTCTTTGAAATAATTTTTCTTTAATGTAGCTCCCCAAAATAGTCTTGATTCATTGGCATTGGCAGAAAATGCTGATCTGTTTTAATAAAATTCTATAGGAATGTATTTGTTTCAGTGAAACTACAGATGAAAGCAACTATGGGCTCCAAGTCTGAATCCCTGTAACAAAATTAAAATTTAAAAAAGTCTCAGGAGCTTTTTTAGCTACTAGGTTTTAAGTTAGTGGCACTCTCTTGGGAATTGAGGCTGCAAGTTCAAGTCCCTGTTGCATCCAGTTTGGAACTGGAATTGGAACAGAAAATTGAATCTGGGTCATCTGCATTTCAGGCAATTATCCTGCTCAGCAAGCCAAGAAGTCAGCATCCCCTATCCAACAAATGTTTGTTCATTTAATGAAGTCTTGAGTAGGAGGGATTTAGCTTCTTGCATGCAATGCAGAGGAGACACTGGTACCAAGTGCCCCTTCCTGTCCTGAGCCACGTGGCAGTGCCAGGAACAGACTCAGTCTCAATAGACCCATTCCTTCCTTGTAAGTGACTGTCAAAAGCCTTGCTAAACAGAATTTTTACACTCCAGCTGGCACCCCTTGAAGTCCTGGGCTGCCACTCGCTGTGGCACTGCAGAGGTGTTCTGTCCTGTCTAGAGATAAAGGCAGGAAACATGGAAAGGTAACTGAGGTTCCCCATTCCCCCTTGATGCCTAGCCTAATAACAGCCCAGCCCTCCATTCCCTGGTCCAAGGCTGGAAAATAAGAGGAGAGACTTGTGCCTGGATAATAGGAGAAGCAGAACTTGCCTGAAGCAGTTTTTCTTTCCTTAAGGGAAAAGGCTGGTAAATGGAAATTTAGAAGTTCGACATCTATTTGAAGTATTGAACTCTTGTGTTTACTTCATTCTCTCCCTGGATTTACAAGTATGAGCTATTTTCATCCAAACTAGAAGAAAGAGCAAGGCAAACTGGCACATGTAGTAATCAGTTTCTTCCCTAACTCATATAGGCCTGTTATGAAGGCCTATTTTAAGTTTCCTTTTCCTCCCAAAAGATATGTTAAACTCAGTTTTTAAGGGCTTAACAGTATAATCAAACCAGCTTGGCACAGCAGGAATTCACATTTTTTTCCCATGTTATTATAAAGTCTACTTTCAAGTGTCTTTGTACACCATTGCATTTTGGGAATTCTGGAGATTATAAATAAAAGCATCTTCTTTTCTTGAAAGAACCTCCGGGCAAGTTCTTTCAACAGAAGCTTCTCTTCACAACATTAGAGAATGCAGTGTAAAGTTCAGTGTTTGCAGGAAAAATATTCCTCCCGTTTATCAAAAGATTATTTTAGACACGTTAGTTTAAGACATACCTTTAAAAGGTTGAGTGTTTAGAAAGCACAACAAAACCTTTTGTTTTCTCAATCTGTATGTTTTCTTTGCCACTTTCAGGCTATACCTTCATAGTTTGGTTCCTTGTTTACTGATTGCACGTATTTTCTAAATGCACACAGATCAACCTGGAAACACCATTTGTGCACGACCTTATCTCAAAGTGCCAGATGGATATAGACAGGTAGCATGAGAGCTATGTAAAAAGTAAAGATTTTCATTTGCACTTCCTGACAAGTCTTTCTGAGAGATGGGAAGGGATTTGCTTAGTCCTTCAATGAAGGTTGGATTAATATTCTCAAGCAAGTCCAATGGGAAATTCCTATTAGGTCTGCCAGCTTTGTTTGTTGCATGAAATGATGGATTTGTATTCAAGTAAGACCATGAGGATTTCAAAGAAAATACTGGTGATTCAAGAAAAAAGCTAAAAGTTCTTGGCAAACTCTAAGGTGTTATACTGTAATTTATGGAGGGTTGGTTGTATAGGACACAGAGATTTCCAGAAAAAGGTTCACCCAAATGTAAGAGTTAATGACATATTCAAAATGTTAGCTAAATACAAGCCACTTTTCTCTAAACTTTTTTATGTATTCCCACAGTGGAATGAACACCAGTACAGAAAATGGGAATTGATCCTAATTGCTGCTGAAATGGAGAGATAATGACCAATGACCTTCTTCATTGATGTGAACAACAATATTTACCGTGGATAAAATATATACTTGCAGGAATATGGCTCACAAACAGAAAATCAATAAGGAGAAGGTTCAAATTCTGCTGCCTGTGTACTGTTTGCTGACCAAAATGAGAGCTTAATAGGCAGATCTGTGAGCTGTTGAGTTTTACAGCTTTGAAACTGGTGAAAAAGTTGGAATTGAGACTTACTCTTCACACCCACTGTGTAGTTTCACAAACAAACAAGAGAAAATGAGGTTTTTAGGAAAAATATGGGAAATAGTAATTTATCAAAAGAATGTTTCATTCTCTGAAGAAATGTTGACTCCCCATTATTTTTAGGTATGATTTCAGCAGGAATTTCAGCACACTTCAGGTAGCAAAAAGGAAGTCTATCTATACCTCTTTGTATACAGATGTTCATTAGGAACCCTTTATTAACGAATTTGACCCACAGAATCAAGATGTAAGATAGGTTTTAAATCAGCCATGTCTTAATTCAATGAATATTTGTCTTTACTTGTGCCATATAAAAGCATGTGCGTGTTGTAGCTCTTGCAAAATGCCATTAAATTAAATTTAAAATACATGCACTGTTATTTTTCAGAATCAGTGGCTTCACAGAGTATTACAACAGGAACTCAAATAACCCATTGGGTTCTGCTTTAATTTTATAATATTCTGGATAATAATGTCTATTAAAACATCCATTAAAAAACCATCATGCTAATTTAACTGGGAATATATAATAGATGCTGTTTAATACTCCCATTAAATTAATGCTAAGACTTAGCATCTTCAATAGATGTTGTTATTAATGATATCTTAAATAGATGCTATTATTAAAAAGAGTAATGCAACATTAATTAAAAGCAAGCTAGGACATCACTGTCAAAAGAAAAACTCCTTACCTAATGGGCATCAAAACATTAGCAGTAGCAAAACATTTTCTTGTTTGGTTCACTGTCTTCTACATTCTACCATTATTTTCCCTTCAGTGAAATGACCTCAACTGTGCATTGTAATCACATGAGATATCAAATGAATATAAAATATATGCTCCCACAGTGATGGAATGCTTCTTAGTTTCTTTCACTTTCTTTCTATTTTTAAATTAGTAAATGCAAAGTTCAAATGAACCAGAAAAGTATTGACGTCCAAATATTATTTCACAGTAATTTCAGTATCAATACTCTGTATTACATTATGGATGCAGATTGTTTTATATATGTGTATATATTTCTGTGCAATTGATGGCATAAGTTTATTGTTTTGAAGACCTTTTTTTAGAAATCCAGTCTAATTCATAAAGTTCATAAGGCTGTAAAGCAACTGAAAGGCAAGAAATGGCCATGTTTGACTGCTGTCAGACAGAAACACAAATAGGTCTCATCACACTTCCCATGATGGAGCTGCAGCAAGTATAAAACAATATGAAAGCCAAAATCCATGGTTTGTTGCAAGTACCACATTATAATAAACCTTACAGTTTATATTCATGCTACTATGGCTTTTCTCCAACTTGAAATGCAAGCTAGAGTACACTGATCACCAAGATAGGAATAATATAACTGTTTTTAAGCTTGAAAGTCATTGCTTTTCTCTGTCATCAAAGACTGGAAAAACACTGAGCAGAAACGAATACATGAGAAAGAAAATATCACGAAGATAATGCTCACAGTCACATCTCCGATAGGGAACAAGATTCACATCACTTTGTAGACTCATATTTCCTGACATTTGTCCTAGCAGATTATGATCAAAGAAATAAAGCAGTAGCTGGGAAACACCACAGGAAGGATTAAATTATATGATTATGTAAACTTCCAAAGGAAGACTACTTCTACTTGCATCCTGGCAGCTAGAAACCTTTTAGAGTTTATTTAGAAACTGACTCTTTTTCAACGTAGCAGGGTCTTGTTTAGGGATCCCCTGACAATTTTAGCTTGTTTTATTGGGCATGCATTGCCCTGCAGTTACCATCTCCTTGAACAGAACTGGCTGACAAACCAGCAGCTGCTGCCTGCAGCCTCTTCACCAGTGCCAGCCAGCAGGAGACCATGGCTGAGCTGCAAAGTAAGAGAATATCACATCAAAATCCACTGCAGTAACATTAGGTTGGTACATGATTAAAAATCTCAGATACAGTCCTAATGGGAACCTCTGTACCAAATCCTTGTAATTCTAATGAAGCATTATTTCAAGAAAGTAAAGAGAGCTGTGCATTTAGAAGTGAAAAAAATAATGACTACCCTCTTTTAACCCCAGTTGCTTAATATATTTCAGGCAGGGAATTCAATCAGCAAAAGCTAAGTGAATTGAACACTGAAAAGATTTTTCAAACAGATTGGACAGGTTTATAGCCTATGTAAAACAAAAATAATCAAATCATATTCATGTGCTAAACTGATTACCCTCAGCTCCAGTACTGCACAGCAGGCCTGGTCATGAGGGAATGGGAGGAGAACTGTAAACAGTTAGGCTGACACTGACTGGGATTTTTGCCTGATGGAAAAACAGGGAGAAATAAGGGTTGACGCTCACAGTAATAGATCTTTCCTTCAAGAAAAGGATTATCTGATAATTGATATACCTTTTTAAAAATTTCAATTTTCATTTTCCTTTTGCTTTTAGAATTAGTTACAACCAGTTGCAAAAACTGCGTGTGGAATAATATAAAGGGTGCTATTTGTCAGCCATTAACCACAAATCTTTTAAGAACTCTTTGGTTTTTAACTTATGGGCTCTCCCTTCTCTTCACTCTCAGCAGAGAAGACATCTTTTTAACTTCTCCCTATCTCATACAGCCCAAGTTATCCAAATCCTTGTGTCTTGTGGGATCAACTGCTCAGAGAGCACAAAGGGAATACTATATGTTAATTGTGTTGGTTTCAGACTTTGCATCTGTTGTGAACAGCTACACAAATGAAAGTAATGCAGAATCAGATTCAGTAACCTTTTTCATGAAGTTTATAGAGACTGTTTTTCAGTAGGGAAAAAAGAAAGTAACTCATACTATTAATGATTAATTCATAACTTACCTCTGCTGCCTGCATTATAAAGGGAAGAGTAGGTAGATGCTGCTGAATTGAGAACTGGTGAGCAAAGTTGAATATCACTGCAGAGTTAAAAGAGATTTTAAATTCATCTCACCAAGATTTTTTGAGATGACCGGCTGAGGAGCACGCGTTTAATTAAAACTGAGTGTTTCCTTAGCCCCTTGTTTACCACATGTATACATTACTTTAGAATCAAAGAAATAGATGCTGAAAGTATATGAACTAAGGTTAATTGACACTTTGTAAATTTGTGATATTCTCATAAAAATTTGCAAACACAAACAAAGTAT
This sequence comes from Luscinia megarhynchos, assembly GCA_034336665.1. Lineage (NCBI taxonomy): Eukaryota > Metazoa > Chordata > Aves > Passeriformes > Muscicapidae > Luscinia > Luscinia megarhynchos. Next base: position 33,918,958 of record CM067564.1, read on the forward strand.
AAAGTTTTTGTCAATAATCAAAATAATTATTTTTAAACTATATATAACTAACAGCATGTCTTTATCAAATAAGGGATTTCAATTAAATTTTTGGAAATATTTTATCCAGCCATGTCACAAATAAGAACAAAAATTATTTATTTTATTTAAAACTCTGTCTCTTACAGAGGAAAAATTCCAATTTGGGTGTTGAAAAGCTGAAATAGTTATAAAGCTCTAGAAAGCAGTAATTTTCAGCTTTGAAGTCAGATAGTTAAAAAAGCAACACCTTATGCATTCTCTTTCTGACAACAAAATGCCTGATCTGTGGTACATTATTAGAACTAAAAAGCTCCAGCAAACAGCGTAGAAAACAGAGAAATTCCTAAATCTGATGGCTGAGTCATTCCTCTTATTTCATGGTTTTCCTCAACATTAAAGCACACTGCTGATCAACCTGCAAGATAGGGATTTGCAATTCCAAATCTTTCAGGACAAAGTTGATTGCTTATTAAAGATTCCTTAATTTTGGTGGTCGTGAATCAAGAGATGGAGCTTTGAGAGCTGGCACTGGAGAGCAGCAAGGCTCTTACAGAAAAGCTGACCATGGGAAGTAACCTTGGGTTGTGTAATAAAGTCATGATTCATCTTGTACTCCCAGATGGAAGAAAATGCATTGAAAGATAAAGGAAATTTTATTACAAAATGTATTCCCTCTCAAGAGGAGAAACTTGGATAAACTTTGATAAACTGAAGATATTTCTCGGTATTAGGAGTCACATTGAGGACACCAGGACTCACATGTGAAGGAAGATTTAAATTCCCTCCAGTCAATGGATGTAAAACTGTCTAGGACTTTATATTACAAACAACACAGGGGTTAAAAAACCTGCAGGCTACAGTTCTGCTGGCTGGATGACTACTTTGTGAAGGACACTTTGGAATAAGGAGAAAGCCTATTCAGAAAGGAGTAAGGCCTGATTAGCAAAGAAACATTTAAGACATCAAAAAGGGCAGGGACAATAAAGGATTTGAGAAATATATCTAAATAATAAAACGTTCTCCAGCAATACAAGTAAAAAGAGAACAGAAATACCCAGGGTTCCATACAGTAGGAGAAAAATATGAGCTCTGGCATCATGCCTTTATTAGCAAAAATAATTTTTTGCTTTTAAAAAACTGAACTGTGATGTGAATTGGCAGGGCAAAGCTAGAGGGTAATGCAAAGAAAATGGGTGTAAATTCTTTCCGCCTATTTTGATAGAAATGCCATTCTGAGCTTAAAAAGTCAATACTGTGTATTTTTAACAAATCTTTTCAGTAAGATCTGTTACTATATGGTTGGAGAATAGAAAAAGCAGTTATATTTTCAATGGAGAATAAATGTGATATAGACAAGTGCAAACTTGCTCCTTGGTCTGTATCTAATATAACAAAAGGTGAAGCAGAGCTCATTAGAGACATTAGGGGTTAGAGAATATTGGTTAAATATCAGAGAAAGTTACCAAAAGTAACCTGGTAGTGTATTTTCTCAACAAATCAATATAGGAGGTCTTACCTACCTTAGGAGGTGAACCACCAAATAACTGAGTCACATGTAAAGATGTGGGTGAGATTGAGTAGGTCAGTCATAAAAGCTACACTACATGTGAATAAAAAGACTTTTCCAAGGCAGAAAGACATGATTAGTAATGAAGAACAGCAGTGGGATGCAGAAATTCTTTATCAATATATCCACGGGTCTGTATTTCTTTGAAGACTTAAGTAATGAATGGCACCAGCAATATGTTAGAACTTTCTGCTGGTGAAAAGGCCAAACAGATGTGGAATAGATGGGGAAGGATCTAGAATAGCCTTCCCACGCTCTATGCACCCTTCAGGACTGCATAAACTGGTTGCTAGAATGACAGTGTTTGGATTGCTTGACAAGGAGGTTTCAGATATCTTTGCATTCACCAGGATGCTTCAGAAGCCCATCTTCAACCTTTTAATTTGCATTTCAAAAACCACATGCTAAATTGGCACGGATATTGCTTCTGTTTGATGCATAAGTAGTTTACATGTTCTTGGAACAGTCTGCCCACAGTATCCAGATGCTCTGGAGTCAGAAAGATAGTGCTTATGAATCTGACTGGATCTCCTTGCCAGCTTTACAGTGCCAAATAAAGCCCATAACATATGCACAGGAGCCCAGCATTCATATCAGATCAGTCTGAGCAAGAAAAACCTTGGTAAGGTATTTTGGCAAGGCAGTAAAGGTATTCATTGGTGGAGCCTATGCCAACAGTAATTAAATCTTTACCATTTACTATGGAATTCTTAGGTTAGATATAAATGTACTCCCAGTTTTTACTTCCACATTACCAAACTTTACCTGCTGTAGCTATTTTCCTGATCAAACCCTCCTCTTTGGATCCCCTAGATGCTAACAGTTTCAGCTGGAGAAGACCAGCTGAATTAGCACACCTGTGAGATCTCTTTTTGATAGCTTCAGACTGCCCTCACAGAGAGTTTCAGCTGTCTGTTTCAGGTGACAGATGAGCCTAGCTGCTCATGAAGAAAGTAATGTCTTATTTCACCAGTACCTTCTAGCTGATGCTCCTGTCTTGGGAGCAGCACAAAGAGCTTGTGGAGTCACACTACATGAACTAGCACAAACAAGTGAAATGATTTTCTGCAAACAAAAAGGTTAGTGTAGGAAGGTCCTTGCTGCTTTGTCACTCCAGGTTGAGAATTTCATTGTAACTGAACTAAATTCTGAGTAGAATTATACGTAAAAACATCTTCTTTAAGCATGTTTTTGAGTTGGTTGCACAATCATTCTGTTCTGCTGTAGGCATAGTCTATGGATATGACCACTGTCTTGTGTCAGTGGAAACAAAGCCTAAAAATCTATCTTTGCTGCAGAGTTAGTTCCAGTGACAGGAGTTCATTTGTTTAGAACTAAGTGGATTCTTGCCCTGCTTGTGAGCAGTGCATTTAAAAGACATGCTCCATCCCTGCCCTAGTTTATGTGCTTACAACAGCCTAAGTGGAAGGGCTGCCTCGCTGTTGCCTGTGGCACAGATTCTTGCTGTAGCTTACAAACTGCACCACTGCTCGTCTTTCTCTCCTCGATTATACATTCATACGTAGAAATAAGTGTGGAACAAGTGACTGCTTTATAAAAGTGCTCTCTCAGAATGTGGAGCTGCATGAACATGTATTCATGGAGGGCCTGCAAGGACACTGTGTGAGCAGCAGTGCAGGCTGGCTGTGGCTGCCTGGGGCCAAGCTGGAGAGCTGCTGACCTTCGCAGTGCTGTGTTTCCTGCAAGCACAGAAAGGCAGAACCAGGAACAGGTGGCCCTGAGTTGTGAGAACAGCCTACGGGCTTTTAAACAGTTCTGATTTATTCAGTGTGACAGTCCCTGTATAATAAGGTTGGGCTTGGAGATGGCAAAATATGAAGTTTCCATGTGGTTTTTTTGGTGAATATGATAAGGAAAGATGGGCTGTAGCTTTTCATGTAATGCTTGACATTCACTTCATCATCACTTTTAAGATTCTGAAGAACACTGCTTGTGGACATATCTTGTGTTTCCCTGCTGTTGCCTGATCTCTCAGCCAGCAGTTCTCAGGCAGAGCTTCCCATCTCTTGAACATCAGTCAGTCCTTCCTTATAATTTGCTACTCTGCCATAGTGATCATGTCCCTAATAACCTCAGACTAAGATAAGTGTTACTGAAATTATTTTTGTTGAATTTTCTATTTTTTTCTGTTAGACGATATTTTCTTATTTTTTCCCCCTGTGGATTTTGTCAGATTTAGATCTTGATCTTTCAAACAGGCAAATTAATTCAGTGGATCTGTAAACAGATAATAAAACAGGAACACCAGTGCCCCCACAAAAATCAAAATACTTACCTGGTCAGCTCTCTTGAGCAAGAATCTTTCAAACTTAGGTTTGTCAGACTACCACAGAGGTATATCACACATCTCACTACACTGTCCTGTCTTCTGTTCTTAAACAAGTTTGTTCTTGTTTCAAAACTGCCCATTGCAGTAGAATATTTAGCAACTACAGTTTATATTTTGGGTAAGTTAGTATCTTTACAAACTCAATTTTATTTTCAGTGTAATGTGACAAAAGTCACAAAGTGGCTGAATATAAATAGTCTAACTCATTCCATCTCTTACAACTAAAATATTAGGAGTTGAGAATTAAAAATAGAAAATGTGTATCTAGAAAACTTTGACAACTCTGCAAACCATGTCTTTACAAAACTGTTTTCTGCTAGATGTTTCTTTCAAGGAAAGTCACCTGCACTGACCTGGGGATGAGGATGTGACACAACCATACTTCACAGGCACTTCCATCTTCTGCTCTAAAAGGGCTTTGTCAGAGCCTCTAAGTGCAGTTTTCAATCCAGTCATGAAGATGCCTCACCTTTGCTTTAAGCAGTACAGAAATTTTTGACAGAAAATAAAAATAAATATCCAGTTCTTCACATTTGGTGTAGATTTATTTCCATTTACACGTACCGTCATAGCAAAGGGTTGAGTCAGAACTTCCTTTGAGGAGATCATCACAGTTCCAGTCCTGGGGCCTTCCTGGATGAGCATTCTCATGGCCTCAGAATTCTCCTCTGTGTTTCCCGTCTGGTTTGTGGGTCTTTCTGACCCAGAGTAGAAGTTACCTATAATACCCACCTTCACTTAAGATAATGCTGCTATTCCCCACAATTATGGCTGCAGGTTATATCCTGTACTAGCCTTTTGTCAGCCACCCAGGTGATGGCCAGCTGCAGGGCCCTGGAGACACAAGAAAGAGCCTTTTTTACTTTTTTGATGAGCAGCTGAATTTGTACCCCACCTGAAATAGCTGGCTGAAACTCTCACTGTGTAGAGCCAGAAAGCATTAAAAAGAGGTCTCATTGGTGTAAAGGGACCCCCTTTCCAGAGAATATCAGATAACCTGGAGAGTTCTTGTAATGGTTACCAGCTAATGCACTTACATACAGCAGTGGTCAGTAAGGCAACACAGTGATTTTACAAAGTGGGGGAAGATAATATTGTATCACCTCTGTTTTCTATAAAACTTCAAATACACAGTAAACTTTTGCCAACTTCTGTCATTTGTTGACGTGATTTTATCTTACAGAAGGCAGAAATTGAAATGGGCAGAAACCCAGTGATTTTCCACATGGTATTTACTTTTCATTTTATATAAAGCCTCTGTTACATGATCTCTTTTATCTTATCAATTTTTATTCACTAGCCACACTCTGTCAGCACCTTTTAGAATCACATCAGTACTAGCAGCACCATTATTGTTCTTATTCAGCAAAACACATATGTTCCAAAGTTTCCAAAACCCCTGCAGCAAGAATAGTTAAAGAATGATCTGAAAAAAATAACCCCCTCATTTCTCTTGATATTCTGTCTAAATACACTGTACTGTAGATGTTTCTGAGGTTACAAAAATAATATGGAAAATGTGTTTGGGCTTTCATAGTATTTTTTATCTTGATGAAGTATTAGTAGGAGCTCTCTGTGCCAGATTAACGAGATGGAATCACATTTATAATTGATACAAGAAAGGTAGATGAAAGCAGGCAGAAAAAAAAATTATGTGACTTAAAAGCAATCAGGTGCTCTAGTAAGATGAGTTTTTTTGAAAAGCCATGCATATCTCCAGTCAAAAGATGGGGATGTAATGAGAATTTGAGCTGCACCATTTGCTCCAGCAGTATTCTCTTCACCTACTCTCTTCAACTGTTGTCCTTTTCAATTTAACTTGACTGGTGGGAGAGTAGGAACTAAAGGGCAATGAAGAAAGTTGGCCAGAATATTTTTGTACCCTGAAAAATCAGTATCATGCTTCTACAAATCAGGATGTCTGGGCTCATTCTGCACATCAAACTAAACTCCAGTGCAAATTTTCTCCCTCCATTTGCTTATTTTAAGCTCCAGCTAATTACAACTGTTTCACAGTCTAACTGAAATCACCCTGTGGGAACATTAGAATAATAGTCTCTTTCTTATCATTGTAACTACTAGGTATTTTAAATCTTTATATTCCAGGTAATACCTGGAAATGCCCGTAATGCACATGAGCATGGGTTTCTCTGTGTGTGCATATGTGTAGTGCATACCTACCTGCACAAGCTGACAGACACCTTGTAGAAAGAGGAAAGAAATAAAAACCATTTTCCCTGATCTTGGGGTCAGGAACTTAAGTCTGACAAAAAAACCAAACATCTTTGGGATGAATATAAATGTTCCTGCATGAGGCAGCTTTTTTTCCAGTGCATTTTACTTTGTGGAAGAAACAATGTTGGCTTGTTTACAATACTCCCAGATGTCAATTAGCTCCTTTCACAACTGGTTTGTGCAGTAAATTTCTCTAAGTTACTGTTTATTTGTCCTTTTGCTATGGATTAATACAGTGCCTAGGATAATGCATCACTGGTGCCCTGGTACATTCCTGTAAGTGAACACTGAATAAGCTAAGGATCTGAGCAGATGTTAACTGCTTTAAATAAAGTTAGCTAGTATTTATCATGGACAGAGTGTTTTTTAAGTCCTGTGGGGAAGGGATTCCTTTCTTCTCCTTTTTCTTCCCTTCAAATTTTCTCAACTCAGAAAAGCATGAAGTGCTTATTGAATTACAACCTGCAGTCCATGAATCACTCAGATGCTGGAATGATTAAATAATAACAAGACCATTTCTATAGAAATTGACTCATTTTTATGCTACTTAAATTTTTTTTTAGATGACAGTTACAGAAAATAAACCCTCAAAAATGCCTTTATTTTGGGACAGGGGTTTGAGGCTGGGAGGGAAACAGTCCTCTTGCACTGTGCTAACATTATTTCAGTGTAGGAAATCCCTCGGGATGCTAATCTGTAATTTTTCTTGTCCAGGATAAATCTTTGTTTAAATGACTGCTGATTATAAAGCAACTGCCTCTATTAAAATCCTGAATTTTATAGTGTGTAGTTTTTGGATGTATCTTAAACTGAGACTGAATACCCAAACACTTGAAAAAGACTAAAAAAATAATGAAAACTGAAATAAAATATTTGGATGTTCCTAAACTAAATTGTTTCATTTCCAGTTCTTGTGCAGGCAGAAGGAATTAATTTTGAGCTGCTTCAGCTCTGAATTGCATTACCAAGGAGGGGATACTACCACTAACCACTGGCATTTGGTAGTGCTATTTTGCTTTTAGACTGGATTTCCTGGCAGGAATGTGTATTACTCAGAGTTGAGAGGTATACTGTCATGTGCTAAACAGCTTCAGTAGAAGAGTGACCACAGTCATGACAAGCCTGAGTGATTGTTTTTTAGTAGTCACAGATGAGTTGCTTGAGAAGAATGAAGAAGTGTTTTAGTTTAAGAGAAATTTTAGATAAAATGTCATTTCAATTAGCATATTATGCTGCTTTCTCTCATCCATGTGTTTCTACTATAATTCAATTGTGAAAAGCTTCAGGGTTTTTTTTTTTTTTTTTTTGTTGGAAACTAATTATCAGTTTCAATGCAATTTAAGACATCTTTGGCTTTCTACCTCAGTTCATGATTTTTTCCTGCTTGTATCGCTGAAATTAATTGCACTTTATTACCTGTCTAGAAATTATTCAGATTTTAACAGATTTTCGTGGTATGTTCAAGTCTTTCCACAAGGAAAGAGGATTTTTTCCAGCAAATTTGAAAGAGCCATGAATATGTCACTGTCAACAAGCTTTAGAATTCTAAGTTAGGGTTTTAAGTTTGAACATTATACAGTTATGAACCATGTAACATATGCATACAACGTTCTTTCAAAAAAATGTTTGTATCTCACATCATAGTTTCAGCCCTTGAGTAATTTATGCAGTAATACAACTGTAAAACCAGTTTAGGCTGAAAAGGACTTCTAGAAGCTGTTTTGTTCAATGTCCCACTCATTGGGTTAATCTGGCCCTTGTCCCAGCTGAGTTTGAACATCTCCAAGGATACAGATTCTGTAGTTCCTCTGGGGAGTATCTCTCAATGTTTGACTGCTATTACTGTGAAAATCTTTTTCTTTGTATCTAACCACAGATTTAGTTGCTGGAATTTTCATTCATTCCTTCTTTCCCTCTCATCACGTATCTCCAAAAAAGTCTGTCTCCATCTTACCTACAGCCTCTATTAGCTAGTTGTATGCAGTCATGGTGTCCTTCCATAGCCACCCTCTCTGGCTGAGCAGACCCAGCTCCCTAAGCCTCTCCTTGGTCACCCTGTGCTTCAGCCCCTGACCATCTTGGTGGCCCTCCCCTGCCTGGACTGCTTTATCATGGTGCTGCTTTGGCCAGAAGTTCTCACCAGATCATCACTTTGCCATTAATCTGTTGTCTTACATAATCATGATGTCATGAATAGTAATGAGTGACATCATAAACAGATTGTGAAAGCATATAATTAACACTGGAACTGTTCTTCTCTTTTTCTGGTTTGTGTCACCCTTGGAGAACATGCAGTTGCACATGAACATGCACATGCTGGTTCTTAAAGTCCTACTGCAGAAATACCTTGCCAGGTGCCAGGTTGACTGAGAACTCTCTCTTGAGGACTCCTCTCAAGATCTCCATGTATTCAAGGAGGTACCTGCCTCCTGAGATCTATCTGAGCTGATAAAAAAACCCCAAAAAAATTGAACAATCTTTATCATTTTGAATATCATGTCACAAAGATAGTGTATAGCATGGTCTCTAAAACATTCTTTGCTGCATATTTGGTATAAGAGCTGGTCATAATTTATTTTTAACATTTATTTCAAATTAATTTTTAAACATAATGTCCTTTAATATTCATCTATTAGCATCTGCACCATCAAAGTTAAATTTTCTCACAGTTTAGTATTTAGTTACAGTTTTCTCCTATTTTAAAAATTATCAGGTAGACAACACTTTCAACAGAGTATTCAGCCAGAATATGTCTTCTCAGTGGCAGATTAAGTAATTTCTCTTCACGGTTTTTTAAGAGAAAATGGCTCCTTTGGTAGTAAATGCCACAATAATGTAAAAGTAATTATATGTAAAGATGCTGCTGCTTTTTGCAATCTTTTTGGGGAGAGAATATTCATAATTGTCTTAATCACTCTCAGGTTTTTGCCTTTTCTGCCTGTATTATTCTGTCACCAAATTGTTCATGTTCTCACTTCACAGAAAACACATTTCTCTTTACAGTTACACCAAATGATCTTCCTTAAACACTCTCCTCAACAAAACAGTCTACACCAGCTATATAAAACAGTAAAGCTTCATAAGAGATGAAGTACTGCTATTTTTATGGGATGCAAAACAAACTGGATTAAAATTTCCAGAGTCCTGATATGATCCCTTCTTATAAACTTTCAGAGTTTGTCAGAAGAAAATGCCTTATTACTGTTTTTTTCAAATCTGTCACTTGCATGTATTACACAACCTAAAAAAGAAATACTAACACTTCTGTGAATCCTGAAAAAGAAGCAAATTCTTCAAAATGAAGCTTCAGGAACACTTTGTGTTCCAGGTTTTATTTTAATTCAATCTTATGACAACAGAAAAGAACAATCACAGTCACTTTGTGGCTGGCTTTTGCTAAATGTCTAGGTTTCCTCAGGATTAATTTTACACCAAGAAGAATGTTTTATCAACAATTATGTTCCTAGCTGTTTCTTTGCAAAGGTTTGTTCGATTATTTGGCAAATCTTATTTTGCTTTTATTACAGTGACAAATGAAGCAAAGCAAGAGGTTGCCGTCTCTGCACTGACATTACATCCAAACCCCTGGCTATCAAATAAAGCTTGCTGGTACAGTACTGAATTTTGCCTCTTGTGAGTGTGATCAGCTTGAGAGAAGTGGAGTCTTGGGGAAGGTGGGGAGCTCTCTGTTGGTTGCTATGGAACAGATAGGAACAGCTGTAGTTTCATCTCATAATCTGTCTAGCAAATGCAACCTCATTGAAAACAACAAATTATTAGTTTCAAAATGTTTAACTCCTGATCATAAGCTTCCCTCTTGGTAATCTCTAACCAGAAATGCCTTGACACGTTTTTCAGTGAGAGAACTATTAGCAATCAAAGATACCTCATGATGTGAGGCAGACTTGAGTTACATGAAGAATCTTGCATCCAAACTACTTTACTGTTCCAGCAAAACTGCTGAAGTGGGAACTATAATTTGTCTTGAAGAACTATCACCTCTGTTCTCAATTTGCTAGTTCATAGTATTTTCAAACTGGGATATTAGAAGGGAGAAGGTTTTCTGTGTTTTCTAAGGGTCTGATGATGGATGGAACAGAGTTCTTTATTTGCAATTATAATTTCTGTTGTGGCTTAATCCACGGGTGGATTCATGCAGAAAGACTGGATGTTTACACCATAATCAAAATTATATACTGGTTTTCTATCTAAACACTGCTTTCTTGTGAACCATACTTGTTAGATTCCACCTATTGTCTAATCACTATGTTAGCAAATAAACTTAAGCCTCAGTGTGATGGAGGGACAAAAATCAATCTTTCTTCACTGTGTTGTGTCATTATCTTGCTATTGACAGGTTTTGTATTTAACCATTTCCAGCTTAATTTCTGTTTCTTTTCACAGTTCAAATAAGTAAACACCATGTAGAACATTTTTTTCCTTATTGCTTTGAAGGCTAGAAGTGTCCCTGCCTCCCTGCCCCCAAATATGACCCTTATGATGTGTTGTGTTTTTTCATTAAAAGCAACAGTGTCCATATATATTTCCCTTACAACCAATACTCTTTAATTAAATCTGGACTTTTAAGAGAAAACCTTCGGTGGTGTGCAGTTTTGAAGATATGATCACCATACCCTGAGTTCCAGCCATATTTTTAAGATTCTTTAATGCTCTGAGAAATGCCTGCAGGGCTCTAAATTAATGTCTCCCACTGATAATTACAGAGTTGCCAAAGTTAGCTAATATTGACATAGCAGAAACATGAAATTAAATATTTTTGTAACCTTCCATACCAAGGCTAGAGCAGAAGTCTGGGGAGAAATTTATCTGCAATGCACATGAATCATATATGTTCTAGTAAACAAAGGGTGGAGTAAAACTACTTGTTTTAGGAGTGATTAAAATTTAAAAAAAAAAGAAAAAATCTTTCATTTTTCAAAGTGCATAATTATTAACTATCCAAATTATGATTTTTAAAATTAGTAAACAACTTGAAGAACTTGCTTGAAATTTTTCCTGAATATCTAAAGTATTCTAAATGTTTTTATTCTATATATTTTTAAACCTAATGGTCTACTCTTCTGTTTAGAGAATAATTTGCTGTGCACTCTTCCAAATTGTATGGCTGTTTTGTAATTGCAGGCATACTGAAAGCAGGACAGCCTATGACTAAGCAAGGATAAATCAGCCCAGTTTCTTTCTATCAATTCATAGGCTGAAGACCCTATGCTTTTACTTGAAAGAAGCAGTAGTGCTTGCCTGCTTCTTTTGACAACAAGGGAATATTATCTCAAAACGAATCATCTACTCTATTTCTATTGGCCACTACTGTGTTCCACTTTTACATCATGAAGATATGGTCCTATGCAGAAGCCTATTAGAAATGATGAGTGTCATCAAATGATAACAAGTGGTTTGATAAAACAAGGAAATATAAGCTGCTAAGAAAAAAAAAAAAAAAAAAAGGAAGATGAGAAGAGAAGAAGGGACCAAAGATAAGATTAAAAAACCATAGCAACAAATCCCCCCTGCCTAATTCAACATAATGTGCAAAAGAACATAATTCTCCTCTGTGAACCCTGCTAAAGTTTGTACCTGTTGCCTCCCAATTTGGCTGCTGGGACCAGGAGAAACAATACTAGTAGGAGATTTCTGAAAACCAACAGCTGAAAGCATCACAGACACACAGAGGGTGTGGGCAGGGGTGCAGAGAAAGATGGTGAGGAAGTCAAAGTCTCTGGAGACCTAAAGTGAGCAGAAAGCTTGTGTTTGTTTTTAAAGGTAAAGTGTGGTTGCATGAAGTAGGGAAGAAAAAGGACTAAGGGTCCAGCTGGGTCCCAAGCTAAAGTGAGAACACCTTTCCTAACATCATGTGTTCTCAGCTGCCTGTGTGGAGATGTTCATTCTTCACTTCTTTCAGCTTTGGAACTGAAATAGCCTCACCTAAACCATTGTTATCTCTGAGACCTAGGTCATAATTTAGCAGTATAATAGAAATATTATAGTTATATGTGGACAAATATATACAACTATATATATTCTTACTAGCACTTCACAACTATATATACTCTTACTAGCACTGCAATTAGAAGATTCCTCTGCCAAAAGTGTGTGTAGCAATGTTTGAACTAACACAGTACATTTTCAGCAGAAATATTCTTTTTGATTACTGAAGCTGAAGTATTCCAGTGAATTATCCCCATAATGTTTTCTTGGGAAATATTTACTTCATGTAAGAAACAACTTGGGGATTGTACCTCTCCAAACCATTAGGGTGTTTTGCCATACAACAGTTACATGTAAGTAGTAAGACAGTGACAAGACTAATGGAGAAGGTTTTATCAGAATAACTATTGCTTGAAAGGAAGAAAATTATAGTGAGGACTGCAAAGAAGAAAATTACATGTTGTCATCATTTATTTCACACAGGAGAAAAGTTGTGTTTTTCCATGCTAAGTGTAGTTGCAAATTCAAAGACCCTCATATAAACTCTGTGTAATTCCAAATAAATAAAGCTGCATTCTGAGCCTCAAGATAAAAATTCAAATTTGTGAACCACCATCATGATCCTTTATTTCCTTGTGACTACTGAAGCAATACTGCCTAAATCAGGCACAGAAAATGCCTTTTCTTATACCTAGAATACAGAATAATAATTCTCTATGGCATGAGAGAAGAGTCCATTTAAGCATCACAGGCCTACCTAAAAACACTAGGGAGGATAAAATGAACTTCAAGAATTACACAGGACCAAACAGTGCTGCTACAGCTCTATCTCTGTAAACTTACTGCCTGAAAAGTAGAGGGAATGTTTGCACCTTAAGGTTAGATATTTAACATGCCTGTCATATGTCTTGAAAAAAAGCTGTGGCAATGCACTTACTGTGTCTGCCTTTACATGTTGAGCCAAGTATGCCTTTTTTAAAGCCATAAATTACATGGTTTAATTGAAATCTATTTTAAAATCAATTCTGTTAACTCAGTGCCTCTGAATTCACTGACGCAAATCGAACAGGAAAAAACAGGTTTAAGCTGATTAAAGTGACTGAACATAAAGACTGAATACAACCCCTTTTTTCCTGTAGCCTGAGTAAATTCAGATAGTGTGGATTTATTCATGAGAAACTTAAGGCTAAGGATACAGAATTTTGTTTTTCAGGACAAGGAGGATAACCAGAACTTACTGGGACAGTTTTACTGTGTTTTTTTGCTCTGTTTTACTTCTGTTTGCATCATGCCTCACTTACATCATTTGCTCTCACAAGCATTAAATTAAGAAAAAAATTATTTTAAAATTCCATTTCAATGCATCATGAATCACTTTCACTTAAGAAATGAATCACATGAAATTGCCTCCATAAAGGAGCAAGATACCTTGGTAGGTATTAACTAATTTAGAATCTCTTAAACCCTTCAGAAGTACCAGATCTCAGATGCTCAGCTCAGCATCGTGTCCAGAGATTGGTACGAATCTTAGAAGACCAAGGAGGGTCCTTGGTTCCTCTGATCTCATGCAGCACAAAGGGGAAGACTTCTTCCTTTCCTTGCCTCATGTGTTCTGTCTCCAGCATTCAGTGTGTATCAAAACCACCTACAAACTCCTACAAATAGGAACATTTATCCATAATCTTACACTCCATAAAATTCAGCGACAGCCCCAGGGTTTTTTGTAGAGGTTTCTGATGCAGTCAGCATCAGCTTCAGCAGGCTTGTACTGTGATTATATAGTTGGATTTTCAAATTTTTTCAAAAGTACTATCCTTCTACAAGTGTCCCAAGTGTTTTGAACCTCATCCTATTTCTCATCAGCAAAATCCTCTGCAGCATTATATTATGGTTATGACTGTTTTTCAAGTGTGGTCTCCAGTGCAGCTATGATTCTTATGGAAATTGCACTACTGAAGGCACCAGGTACCTCTAGGCCTTCCAAGATCTCAACTTTTCTCCTCCTAGCCTCTGTTTCCATTAACAAAAAATGATGTTAAAATAAGAAAAATATTTTCTTTCTGTTAATGCATACAGAAAAGAATCAGAAGGTCTGAGTTTTGTATTTGGCTCCTTACTTGTTGTCATTCAAGTCCAATTGCTAAAAAGCTTTTACTATGGCACCTTCTTGCTCTTTTGTGATAATAGCAATTTGTGTATTGGCTTCAGCAGGAAAAAAGCAGGACTTTGATGAAGTTACTTATCTAGGTACAAAATGCATCTTTTAAAGTTCGGCAGCAATGAAGAAAAACACATACTTCCCTTCATTGTTGCCAGGTCAGCACACTGGAGGTTTTTAACACCAAGCTCAGCAATGACAATCTAATGGACACCAAATTACAGTAACATGCATTTCTCCCGCTTCCTCCTTTCATATTTAACAGTGTTTCATTACAAATCTTAGTGCTTCATTAGCATACAGGAAAAAAGTTATTGTCACACTCTGTTTTGCTTTTCATTACTAAAATAAATTAATTACAGTTCTTGAAATTCACGAAGTGTTGCCACTTCTTGTGGTCTAAGCATATTAAGCTGTCTTTTTAGGAAAAAACAGTAGGGCCACATCAGCAAGACTGGCATTTATTTCAATCTCCTGCTCTAAAATCTGTAGTTAACAAGGTCAAAAAGCATTGGGTGAATTATGGGACAAGAATTCTTAAGATGATTTGCAGCAGGGATTTATTATGAAGCGAAAATCGTATTGTCAGGGGGAAGCAGATATGTAGTGAATATGAGCAAAAAACCAGTCCATCTACTTTACATGCTGTCAAGTGTTAAAGGCAGGAATGATTCACAGCTGCACAAATGGTGCAATTCTGAAACTGTAGGAATTATTTCCTCTTGTATCAACCTTTGAGAAAAAATACCTTTGCATATGGCTTAAGTGTGGAAATCACTAGTTTTTCCCCCCTCTAAGACAGGGAAAGTATTACCCTATGTCCAATTAAACTTACTTTGCAATGAATAACTGACATACATAAGAATAAATTTGATGGAAGTAGATCAAACCATGCATTTAAAACTTGCCTACAAAGGATTTCCTCACTGAGATTTCCTTTTCTCTCTTCCAAGCAATGGGGGTTTCACAGGACTTTTTTTTTTTTTTAAATAATTCTTACACCCTCCAGGAGTAGGAGGTCTTGCATGCATCTTCACATTCCTCTTGAAAAGCTGTTGCACTCGGCATCAGGAGTAAGAGAACGTTCCAAGAGGCTAGAGGACAGCATGGGGAGCAGGGCTGGATGAAAAGCCCATCCCAAACTCTCCAAGGAGAAACTGAGAAGCTACAGGGAGGCTCCTGCTGTCTGCAGGCTTTTTCAGATCTTTGGCCTCATGCAACACATGCTGTTTAATGCCAACTCTATGTTCCCTGCTTATTGTTATACCAGTGCTAAGTGATCTAATAATGATCTGAAGTAGTTTGCAGTGTAAAGCAAAGCAAGATCTCTGAAAGACCAGCTTGGCTGTTTCACCAAAGCCCTAAAGAGAAAATCCAGGGGTGAAGGTGCTGCAGGGCAGGTGTGGAGAGATTGAGAAGTGGTTGAGTCACCCTGCTTGAAAACCAATCTGTATCTAATTAGTGAATCCTTGTCACAGCCCTGGAAGGTATATAAGTATTGCTGCTCAGTTTTACAGCAGTCTGGGATGGAAAGGAACAAATTCTGCTGTGTTTTAAAAATGCCTTAAATGCCAGTTGAGTGAAGGCAAATTAGGCAGTAATAGCTGTGAATGTGGCTTATAAAGTACAACTTAATGCCCCCGCTGATTGCAGTTGCTGTTTACATGCTACAGAACCCTTATATTTACTGTTCCTTCAATGCTTTATGATTTTATTAAATTTCACATCCACAAACTGCTTTTTCTTGGAGCACAGGATGAGATATATGCTGGAAAGCTGCTGGCAGTTGGGTAACTCAAAGAGAGGAGATTTGTGTTCAGGTGTTGTGTGTGAGTCCAATGGGTCTCTGAGCAACTTGCTCTAGAGGAAGGTGTCCCTGCCTGTGTGCTAGGAGAGTTGGAACTAGATGGTGTTTAACCCTGTCCTTTCCAGCTCAGGTAACTCTGTGATCCTTTGATGTATCTTCTTATGAGAGCGACTCCATCTGGCTTGTACATAGGTATCCACTCTGCCCTAGCTCCTGTAAAACATGGGATGTAGGATGAATGACAGCACATAGCATCTGAACACAGCACAACAGAAGTGAGGGACAAGTACAGGTTATCAAAACATACATGGAATTTTCTCCTCCCAGTGCCCAATTCCTTTATACTACTAATAATTACTGGGTGAGGGGGGAAAATAAGGAGGCTTGTGCAACTCCTGTTAGAGAAGAAAATTTTAAAAAGTTAGTCTTGAACTCTCAATGAAGCTGGAGTACTTATCAGTCTCTAGACTTATTACATGTTTAGCTAATAAATATACTAATCATGTAAAAATATATTCCTGGCAAGCAAAATAATATTTTATACAGGTGTTCTTTTGGGGATATCTGCTGAACCTGGGCAGGAGATTCAGTGTCTGAGAATACCATGTATTTCTTGTCACTGCTTAAAGCAATCTGTCCAGAACACATTATTTCTTTGCACTCTAGGCTTTTATTATTTAGCAAGAAGAAACTTTTTCCCCCTCTGAGTGGATGTCACTTGAACATAACCAGAAGAGCCAAAACTGATTTTGAACATCTTGAAAGAGCCTATTACACAAATAAAGTGCACTTTGGGGCATCCATATTGACGAGTTGAAAAACAGACACTTTCAAATTGATGCATGCTTGGGAATGCTAATGAGCAGTCTTGGACATATGACTAAACAGCAGTGTTACAATGCTATTGTGACATCTTCTCCAGGATGTGCCTGCCAAACAATAGCTACCAATTTTATTTTTATTACAGAATCTTCTCCTGTATATGGTATTCCTTCTTTCTTTTTTTTTTTTTCTTTTTTTTTCCCCTTTCTTTTTCTTTTCATTGTTGTTTTAGTTTTTTCTTCCTCATTTTCTTCTAGCTGAATATTAAAAAGTAAAAAGTTATTGTTTATGGTCAGTTCTTTTTTAAAAATATCTCTTAATTTATTTATTTTTTAAAAAAACAAAAGCAGCAGCAAAATTTAAAAAACATTCTGTAGTTTTTCTAGTATGGATTTGAGGCATGTAAATGGGGAAATCACTTTGATAAGAAGTACTTTATCCTTGGTTAACTGATTTCTTAGTTTCTTCTTCTAAACTGCAGATTGTCAAGATTGCTTCCAGATATAACTATTACATCTGCATTACAGAGAATTCTCAAAATTTCAATAGGTCTGGCTGGAGGAGTACATAATATTCTGAATATCTGCAGGTATACATATATGTCTGAATCCACTGAAGTTTCCTCACTTCTGTAAGGTCCAGTCAGAATTATTGTTGTTTTAGCACACTACTTTTAAAACCTGCTGAATGCTCAGCCTTGCTAGTTATTCCCTGAGCCTTATTAGGGTGATGCCTGAGGTTGTCCTGTCAGGACTGTATTCCCTATATACATGTTTGTCCCCCTCAAAAAGATGTTACTGGTCTGTAGGAAAGTGAACACCCCAAGATACCAACAACTGGAAAAGCCCAACAGCTTACAAATAAAAGGGGTGAAATGCTGTAACAGATAGAAGCTTTGTGATGCATTTATATTGTTGATGGATATGAAAGGTTAGGGCCTAAATATGGGAATACATGGCCAAATACATTATGTTAGCACTGACAAACATGTCAGCATGGAAAAAAATTAAAGATATTTAAAACATTAAGGCAAAAAATAACTAACAGCATGGAAATTGTCCATTTCTTTTATTAAAGGAGCTTGTATTGAGAAAATATACCTTGGGAAATACATAAATGAACCAAGAAGATAGGCACTAAAGACAAAACTGCTGAGTGCAACCAAGCTATAATTTCTTGGTCTGGGGAAAAAGGAAAAATCAGTATTGTCCAAGGTTAAAAGTGACTTAAAACTCCTAAGTGGCAATAACTGTCCAAACAGGAAGAAATGACAGAGCCTTTCTGTTACACTAAACATAAATTAAATACATTTGTCAATGAGTTCTAATGGCAAGATAGAGTGACTTTTATGCAGGTGCAGTCTCCTGAAGAAGCAGCTTCTCCTATATATTGACTATAAGTTTGAATAATAACCTTAATGTTAAAATTTCTTTCAGAAGACAATGTCACCTTGTATTTTCCTTACAATGGGCAATAAAATCAGACCATCAGTTCTACTAAAAATAATATCCATATTTTGCTACCAATAAAATGGTTCTTTAAATGTATTGTGAAGACATTTTCCAGATTTTTTATTTGTATACAAATATATGAATAATTTATGTGGCTGAATGTGATTTTACAGATCATTAAAAATTTGCACAGCCAGAAATGCATTCCTGAAATCCAAATTTTACTTATATAAAAAATTGTCGTGTTAAACAGTCTGGCAAAAATGGTCATGCTGATGTACCTGCCTTTGTTGTAGTTGTCTTATGATATCAGAACTGTTTGTGCTAGTTTCTTTACTGTCATCATATCATTACTTTTTGAAATAGATGTGATAGGCTTAAACATTCTGCTTATCTAACTCATGATTGACAACTGAACTTCTGCATGGCCAGATAACCACTTATCTTCAAGCAACATAGTATTCAAAAATTTAACAGGTTGCAGTTATTCATAATTGCATCTGCTAAAGCTGTAGCCTAAAAAATAGACTGTATTTTCTTAGAAGATGGTGTCTTCTGAAAAGGTGTTTTTTTTGGGGGGGAACTGCTTTGTCATTGTTGAGGTACAAGAGTGTGCAGGTACTGCATGCACCCACAGGCATATCCAGGGATTTCTAGCTAGCTGCATGGCTTTTGTAGCATGAGTCAGCTGGTTCCTTGAGAAAATAGGCTGAGCACAAGAAATGATAAGGTAGGAAAGTGTTGCTCTTATTACTATGTACCACAGGAGTTTACTGAAATTACTGTTTTAAAACCCAGTAAGTTCTGTGGTCCAATAAAGTATGGCTAAAATATGTCTGTTTCCTAGCCATCATTGTTTTAAAAATGTCTAGTCCTCAATTTCAAAATATCAGATGGGTTTTACGTGCTTTAGCCCATAATGATGACTAATGCTAAAGCAAAGATGCTAAAGGTTTTAAATCATAGGACCTGAAATGGTATTTAGGAACAGCAGAAAGTTCAGCTTGCACCCCTTTAAAAGGTCAAACGGGAATTAAAAAAATGACAAGTCCCCAAACTTTTATAAAAGCAATAATATCTTGCCTTTGTATGGTGGGGCTTTTTTGAGCACTGTATAAACATTAATAACAGCAGAAGTTCTGCAACTTGTGGAGTATCCATTTTACAGACAGGAGAAAATAAGGAATGAAAAAAGTTATGGTTTAAACTCTCAGCAGTGCCACTTAGGTCAATCTTAGAAAGCCTTGCTTAACTTATGGTATTACAGAATAACCAAAATTCCCAATATATGTACAGAAAATATTAATAATACAGTACTAATGTAGCCAGATCCAGAAATCCTGAACATGCAGTCTTAAAAGTTAACTGCCTTTCTCACAGCCACACATAAGTGGCAGGAATGGCATGAGAAAGCTGTATTTGAATTTTTACCTCAGAGTTAACACAGGGCACAGATTCATCAGATAGCAACCAGTGAAACTGGTAATGTGTCCTGTGTATAAAAAAGAAAATATTAAATTGCAGTTTGGGTTTAGTTTCTTTAAATCAGTCCTACCATGGTGTATTACATGTATTATCAGCCTCTTTGAAGCCAGGTCAATTCATGTTTTGGCTTGCATTCTGCAAAATGGCAGGACTTTAATTCTGCTCAGTAACTGGTACACAGAACTCCCTTGCATACATCTTTTAAATCTAGTTCATAGCTGTGTTTTCTGTTTCTAGAAAAATCCCACATATCTTTACCATGTGACATAACCTCGTGTAGGTACACTTCAGTTGCACCAGAGCATGTGCCCATCAGTGTGAGCATAAGGAACACTCTGTGCATCAGAACTGTGGTCTGTCGAGCCCCTTCTTCTGGCTGGCTCTGGGAAGAGCATCCTGGCCTTTTCTCTTGGTTGTCTCCCAGCATCCACAATCACTGGATGTGTGTTGCTAGAGGATACATCCATGACCATCTCCCTTTAGTATCTATTTATAGATTTTTGACCATGAATTTGTCTAATCCCTTCATGAACATGAATATTCTCCCACTGATTTTCTGAGTTTCATTGGCTGGTATCTAGTTCTTGTCCCACAGAATTTGTTGAATGATGGACTGTATTCATTTCACCTTCATGTTTTTCATCATAGCCCCCTGGACCAAAGGGATACTCCACACCATATTACATCAGGCTCAGTATACAAAGTTGAGGAAAGGTGGAGGAAGGGAGGGACATTTGGAGTGATGGTTTTTCTCTTACCAGGTCACTTGCACATGTGATGGGGCTGTGCTGTCCTGGAGATGGCTGAACACCTTCTTGCCCATGGAAAGAAGTGGTAAATTTTGTTTTTGTTTTGTTTTTCTTTGCTTGTGTGTGCACTTTTTGCTTTCCCTATTAAACTGTTCTTCTGTCAACGTACTGGTTTTACTTTGATTCTCCTCCCCATTCCACCACATTGTGGGGGAGAAGAGGATTGGGTAAATTGCTGCATGGTGCTTAATTTCCAGCTGGCCTTAAACCACAGCACCCCCTCCAGTTTTTCCTTCTCCAGACTGAGAAGTTGTAGTTGTCTCTTTATGCATGCAACTGCTCTAGCTTTAATCATTTCAGTTGCCCTTCTCTAGATCCATAGCTTCATACCAGTTCAATAAATGTGCATTGCCAGGCTAAACAGCTCAGCTCAGCCTTGCTGGATTGGGCATCCCTGCCCTGTTTTAATGTCTGGTGTAGTCCTGCCACAGAAGTGTGATTTTATATCCACTGACTGCAACACTAAGACTGCCCTACATTCCCAACCCTGTGATTAAAATAGGAACAGTAGCTCACATTGCATGTGCAAACTTTTTTTTTTCCCTTTTAATTGAAAGAATAGAAAAGGAAGCTATTTCATGATGCTTTTAAAAGAGATTTGGAGATGCTGGCAATCTCCAGAAAAGCTTCTTTTTTCTGCATTTTGTCCCAAACCTCACAAAATTACTATTCAGCTATGCAGTGACTGCACAATGCAGATTTGCTTTGTGATTGCCTGGATTAAATCTAGTTTTACAATATACCTTACAAACAAAATCCAGATTCTCAAGCTGTCTTTCATTTATAGACGTAACAAAGTTCTTTCTATTTTTTAGTGTTCTTTAAAAAATGGTGCTTCTAAAAACATAAGGAATTTCTGTATCTTAAAAGTAGGAAGATACTTAGCAGCTTTATCAAATAAAATAATTCACTTATATGTTTCAGAAGAAGGAAAGAAATGAACTGATTATTATTGACTTGTTTGACTAAATAGGTGCTGCAAGTCCATCCTGGAGCAACAGATTAGTGACCACATTCTGGTACACAGCTTTTACAGCTGGTAGGAACATTACAGGTATTTCACAGGTGGTAGGGATATTATTTTGGCAGTCAAAAGTCACAAATTCCTACTGCCTTCTGCCATCAAATGCTGTGTGAATACATGCATGCTAGTCAAGTCACAGATTTTTCTAGCAAAACTCAATTGGAATAAAGACCTTAAATCAATTTTTAAAAAATTATCTTTGTTTTCCCTAGGTCCCAAATCTGTGCCTGTAACAGAAGTATTACTATGTGCCCAAAGCATGGACAACCCAGGGTAGCTGCTTGCCATGCAACCTCATAGGTAAAAAATGTACATGTCTGAGTGATTCAAACATCTTTCTGTTCAAACAGAATATTAGGGTGCCTTCAGCCAGTGAGATGTCTGACCTATTTTATATTCATGCTGTCCTGTCCCAGTTTCCTGGTTTGCTGCTGGAAATTGCTGAAGAAGGGGTCCTGTGGCCTCCTGGGGTGTCTGGAGAGTGGATCCAGGACGCAGAGCCTGAGTGTGGCTCTGATAGTCTGTGGCATGTTCACTCCCCATAGATTTGCAAACCTTGCCCTGCTGAGTGTTCTGTGTTCCCTTAACCTCCTGGCAGGCCTCAGAGCATCCAACACATCCTCCTGCTGTCAGTCTGTAAATGCACTGCTCTGTGGGCCACTTCTTTCCAGGTGCTTGAAAGCAAAAGGCATGAATGTGTGTGTAGCCACAGACACGTACCTTGGGCTTGCAGTGAGAGTGCCAAGAGAGGTCTGTGCTGTAGGAGGTTACCCAGAGGCACAGGTCACTTTGCAGCAGATGATTCTCTCAGCACCCCCATACCCTCCTTGGGCACACTTGGGTGCTTTCTGTGGGAGATTTAGGACAGTTTGAAATGACACGTGGGCCAAAGTGCTGGTGGTGTATGTGTTCCTGGCTTTAGTGTCCTGCACCTGTTTACCCAAGCTCTTTTCCCCAAAGCTGTTGCTCACAAGAGTGTAATAGTTTTGATCCCTTCATACTGTCACTGCTTCTTAGTGGAGCTTGAAAATATCACAAGGCTAAATGAGATCTTAGTTTACCTTTAAAATAGACTCCAGCAGTTCTTAGACAAATGTAGTTTAAATATGGAGCAGAAAAAGGTCTCTCTGGAAAAAAACACTTGGATCTCTGCCGAAGCCACTGCAGAGCTGCCATTTCTCCATTAGTTCAATATTCAAATGCTAGACTGAAAATGACTCTTGCTCTTCCTCACAAGGACTACTTAAAAATGGAAATTACTCTAAATTGCCAGGCAATAATTTCTCTCAGGGGGTCTGCTACATTTTAATTCTACTTACTTCTCTCTTTTCTCCTATGTACACCATCCTTCAAATGTTCAGTTTCCTTAAGGCTGTTTATACTCCACCGTGAAATTTCTGCACTCTGTCTACCAGCAAAAATAATCAGAAGTAGGTGACTGCAGAAACCAAGGGATGCCTGTCTTAGCTGGCACATCTGGCTACAGCATTTATATGAAGTTGGGTAAATTGACTATGTGTGAAAGTCCTCCCACAGAGTACATACAATAGATATTTTTCCTGTTCAGGATAAATAGTTGATTATTTCTCAGATCACAGGTAATGTTTTGCGACTGTTCTGAGTGAAATAGGGAAGCAGTGAATTTCTAGCAACCAAAAAGCCTCTATGCTCAGCAATGAAAGAGGCTGGAGAGCCAAACACACAGGTGGGGAGAGCCTGCAGAACATGATACACTGAGAGCTTTCCTCTTGAAGCCCCCCAGGACTCTCTCCTCCATGCAGGAAAGGTACACCCATTCATCTCTGTAACCTCTGCAGTCTTGCTTTCATTTCGGTCTGCTGCTGAATTATCTACCTATACATATATGCAGAGCACAAGTGAGAGAAATCCTGTTGAAATTTTCATGCCTTCAGCACTTGATACAAAAGTGCCTTTAGAACTTGTTACAACAGCACAAAACTTCAGTGGTTCCTTAAATTAAATGACTGACATGAAAATATCTCCAACAACTATGTACTGGAATACCTGGAATACCAGAATTGCTGAGAGTAGGAAGGGCAATTTCATGTTTTTTCTAGTTATTAGAAAACTTCAAGAGGGGGGATGGCATTTTCCATGAGGGAACAAGGATCACATCATCCTTTTCACCACCCCACATGGAGAATGGCCAGTGAGCAATTAATTCTGTACAGAACAACAATTTTTTTTGCCATTCGTTCTGCAGTGCTTGTAACCATAGCCTGGAAAGAGTCGAGTCCAACACAAACATCTTCTTCATAGCACTGCATCTCCTTGCATCCTTAAACCTTTCTGGTTTATCTTGATCCACTGAAGTCCAGAGAGTTTCTGAGAGTTGATGCTGAGGTGGGTAAACCAAAAAGAGGAAAGGAGTACCAAACTGATGTGGAGCTGCAAGACATATATCAGTGTCAATCAATATTCTATGCTTTTGGAGACACTAATCAATAAGAGGCACAGTATTGCCAAGAATACCTTAGTTTTCACTTACATATGAAAAAAGCAAAGTCAAAGAGAGCTTTTTCTGCTTTTTGGTTTGCTTGCTTTAGGTCAGTATGATGCATTATGTCTCAGGGAGAAAATTTAAAGTTGAAAATTATGCAGAGCTAGGCAGAGGTGGTCTATTGTGCATTTTTTAGGGGTAGAACTATAATTATTTATTTTCCTTTCTTTTCCCTAAATGTCTGATTATTTAAAAAGTGTAACATGAAAACAGTGATAGGGATTATGTGCAGGATAAAAAGGAGTGACAAGAAGCGAAGTTGACTGTATAGAAGGTGCTGAGTTTTAAGACTACCAAGATCTATATTTCTTTTCTGATGTAACACCTAACAACCTTGGAAGTAGTCATCCCTGAGGATTTACTCGGTCTGGCCTTATTATTTTCTTAAACTATGGTTAGATAAACAGTAGGCAAAGACAGTGTGTCAATTTGCAATTAATGACATTAAAACAAGGCTGAGCCAGACATGAAAGTTGTGTTTAGCCTTGAATTTTTATTAAACTTGTTGAGATAATCTGACCTAAGCATTGCTATTAACCCAGCTGAATTCATGGAGCGTGTATTCAAAGCAGGCTTTGATATTGTAACTAAATTAAAATTGATTTTGTAATGGGAATATCTGGTATTTTTTCTTATTTAAAAATCTCACTTCAAACTAAGTGGCTTGTGTTTGACAAGTCAAGGAAATCAAATAATTTATATGTGATGGCAGGCAAGTTCATAATGAAGATATATATGGACACAAAGTTATCGACAACAATAAAAAACCTTGTAGTACTCACCCCATAATGTTCTTTCCTTTGCAGTTGTGCCATTGCTAGGCAACTGAAAATGGATGAATAATAGATTTCAGATGTATATCTATACACTTACATTAGGCTTCATTTGCAGGCTCATGAAAGGGATTTGAGAAAAACGATCATCTTTCTGATCCATATGGCTTTACTGCCAAAAAGGACAAGAAAACAGATTATTTCTAACAGGAACAATTTTTGTTGATAAACGGCACAGTATATATATATATATTTTAATACAGTCTTCAGTTTAGTAGCTGAGCATTTTCTCAAATTTTCATGCTTCAATTTTTTAGTCATCGTATTGTGACATTGCACAAGCTATACATCCCATTGTCAATTAAATAATTGTTGGTGAATAATCAGTAACTAAATCTTAAAATACTAAGAAAATTTCCTTCAGTAGGGATTATAAGTAGTTCTAACAGGTGGAAACTCTTTTTACTGAAGTAAATAATCTAATGACCTCTGTCATTTAAAATCAAGTTGCTCAGTTCCAACTGAATTTTCTACATGCTTCAGCAAACATTAAATTCATATTTCTAGTTATGTTTCACAGTAGGGACAGAGAGATTGCTATAGGAGTTTTAAGAGTAGCTGACAATTCATATTTTCTCTACAGCCTGCCACTCCTTCAAAAAGGGGGAAAAAAGGAGAAAAATCTAGTCCCTTGATAATTAGTACCCTTTGTCAAAGCTTCAGTTACAGTTTGATGAAAAAAATTCCTAAATGTCAAGAACCATGCAGTCTGATAAATATGGATGACATTTAAAAAGCAGAGGAGGCTGTTTCTAGAAAAGCAGAAGAGGTACAAAGAAATGCAATATTTATGTTGAGAAATATTTTTTTTACCATGTATTCTCCTCATATATTGACTATTTTGTACTCGTAGTTCTGTTTTCCATGATGGCTGTGATCCCTTTGTCTTATATCAAATGCCTCATCTGCATTTTGCAGTGTTTCTTCAGTGGAAAACAGTACATTTAAATGACCCAGGCCTTTCCACTTGTAATCACTCAATATAATTGATTGAAAAGACAGAGTCAGAGAACCCTCCAAATATTTTAATTTTTCAGTGTCACCTAAATTTAGCAAAAAGAAATGACACCCTGAGAAAATGAAATGGCATGTACTCGTAAATTGCTAACTGTGTGCTACAGATCAGTCACAGCCCTCAGTGATTACTCTTTAAACAAGTCTGTCTCACAAGCATATTCAAAGCAATTGGCTTGCTGAATGTTAACAAACTGAAGGGGAAGATCTTTTGCTTCTGACAAGTTTGAAAATTTACTTGTTGGAAAGTGTTTTTCAGCAGGTTGAAGCAGAAAGCTGGGCTGGATGTGACAGTGCCTCCTACTACAGTCCTTGTCAGCACAGCACTCAATAAGCAAGCTGTAACAGAATGGAAGATTGTCATGGAATAAACAGCTAATTGAAAAGTAATGTGCAATGAGGAAAGATTAAGTGGCCAAACTTCTCAATGACAGGGTTAGAAATGTGTCAGTGTGTTGCAATGACAGACTGAGAGACAGGGGTTGTAATGAATTAACAATCTTCATTTCCTGGTTTATCATCCTGCCAGAGCCAAGTGCGTTAAGAATGCAAATGCAGTCACACAGTAAGATGTCGTCTCATCCTGCATTGACAGGATCCAGGTGCTATTCCTCTTCTGACTTACTTTTCCAGAGATGTTTCTAGAAACAGCCAGGTCCCACCCATACCCTTAGTGGTGGCATACCTGGCCCCACTGCCTAGTGACTCCCTGTCACAGCAGCTCTTGCTGCCAAGGGGTACCTGTGAGCTGCTCAGCCAAATCTGCTTTTATCAAAATTCAGGAGCTGCAAACAAAAAAGTAGCCTACCATATTACAAAAATCAACTGAAAAATTTTATTTCTGGGTCAATTTTATGATGTCCAAAACTGTGTTTGACTTATTTATGAATATCAAATATGTGCCTTTCCTATTTAATTGCAATATATAAAAATCTAAAAATAAATATCTCTCAGATTGTCTTAGCAAGAGCTGTCTTAACAGATCCTGACCCTTATAATAGGTTTTGAGCTAGCTTTCAGATGGAGGCAGTAATATAGAGCCAAATTTATCTCAGATATCAAATCACACCTTTCATATATGTTGAAACTACCATGATTTTACTTAGTTATCTGGGAGATTTTGAAGAGCTCATTAAAATTTCCGTCCTTTAACCAGCTCTATGGCCTCCATCTATTTGATTCATTATCTCAGATGTATCTCCAACACTGACTCCATATTGACTTTGCACTTCTGGAATCCTATGATACCAGTTCTACAGGAACAAGGACTGAGAGACCTGTACAAAAATAACATGTGAGATCTGCTATGTGAGTGTGTTTATTCCATCCCTAAACACTTGAGTTGCTCCATCCACTTGTTGCCAATATACAGGTCAGAGAGGCTCCCCTTTCCCCAGCTTAGTGAGGCAAATGAATGTTTTTTCAGCTTACTGCAAGACTGTATTTCTCCCTAAGACTCCCTCACTGATGCATGATGAAGGGAAAGAAGAGCTCTTGTCATGGTAGTAGTTCTCTTTGCACCAAGAGGGATACAGTCTGGCCTCAGATAGAAGGATTATGCCCTACCAACAAATATCCTTTAAAAGTGGGATTAAAATACCAGCACTGAGAAAGTGCCCCAAACCCTATGAAATCAAAGATATTCATACAAGTTGATATTTTTTTAACTGATAAATGAGGAGAAAGATGCAGGAAGAGAAAAAAATATTGGCAGTATTGAGTTTGTGGAAAGACACAAATCTTGAAACCCTCTCACCAGGCATGTGTCCAACCATGGCTCTGTGTTTCTGAGAAAACACAGATGCTCTGCCAGCAATCAGCTAATCTACAGAGGTGTGACATTTTACTGCAGTGCATGACGTTCCATCATCTGCACTATGAGAAAGTCCTGAAAAAAGGACTTCAGCCACCAGTTTCAGCTGTGATCCTAATTACTATTCTGTCCTGTTTCTGGTGAAATCAGGGAGAGCATTGCCACTGTGTTCAGGATAAGCTTTTTGTGACCAAAGTCCTGCAGTTAAACAATACTTCTATATATTCAGGTAATTTTGTTTTCAGGATTAGTCACAGCATGGCTAATTTAAATGACCTGCAGCACAGTTTAAATGCTTTCTGGTTATCTATTAAAAGCAATAACACTTGTAGACAGCTGCTACAGCAGTTGTTCAGAATATATATACTGTATTTTAAGTCACAACCTTGCTTATAAAAATTTCTTCTGCCCTTGTGTAGTCTGTTGTGTTGGTTGTGGGCTTTTGTTTTCGTTGTTGATTTCTCAAGTGAGCTTTCCTTCTTGCACTGGACTGTTTGATATGCACAGCACAGCAGTACCTTTAACTGTGATGGTAGTTACACAGAGAGAAACGTGGTGTTGTCATCTCCCTTGCTTCTGGAAGGGCTATGCAAAAATTGCTTGTCATGAAAAAAAATCATTGGATCTTTTTAAGAGTGTTGGAATTCAAGTAGCAAAAGACTAGACAGAAGGTTATTTAAAATGTAATCCCTTTGTTTAAATATTCACATCCCTTAAAAAGAAAAATTCATAAAAGTGATGCATGGTTAAAAATTAATACAATTTAATTTTTCAGATGCCATAGGTTCTGTTTCATAAAACTATGTATTTGAGAATGAAAGCCATGTGGTATTTTTAGCATTGTCATTTTTTACTAAGGCAAATGGAAGAATATCTTTGTCTTCAGGAATAGCACTTCAGCATGAACTTTGAATCCCAACCTCCAGCCATCAGCTTCTTCCTAGATTAGCTGAGTGCATTGGGTCTATTTAACCATTAGCTTTTATTGAAGGATAGATGAATATCAGTCCCTGAAGAATAGTGAATTAGCTACTGCCTTGTAGCAAAGCATTTTCTCTTTTCACTCTACAATAGGTCTGCTATAAGCAGAGCTTTTCATGATACAACTGGCAAGTAAAGTGGCAGGTCTGGAGAAGAAAGTGGAAATCTTTTGAAAAAAAAAGACTCTTAATGTGCAAGGGCTTTTGCTTTCATTTTAGTAACCTTCGAATAAGGTGATCTTTTGAGAATAGACTTTTATGATAAAAGGATTTGAGTAATGCTTAACATGGTCAAGAATATCTTCTAGTGAGTTTTAAACAACATATGTTTAATTGCATATTAAAAAGTCATAGCATCTCTTAGGAAAAAAATAAAAAAACAAAAATAAAGACTCCAAAATCATTGAAATATGAAATATGGCAATATAAACCCTAAAACAAAGAACAGCAAAAACTTAATGGAGAATACTTATGGTAAATGCATTTATGAATTTCTGTTGCTGCATCTTATGTTTATCCCACCTATTTTCCCTAATTCTTTCTCTTGATAGAAGGCCAACTGAAATGACATCAATTTAAGAAAAAAAGATGAGTCAGAATTACTGGCTTTTTTCCTCTATTTAAAAATAATCTGTGTTTACACTGAAAGAAAGATTTAAGGCCATATTCTCTTCCTTGGTAGCTCTCAGCTAATGCTCATGCAGATCTTGGATTTTTCTTTTAAATTTGAAAGGATATTCTTAAGAGAGCACAAATAACTCTTGTTTTCTTCAACAGAGAGTGAACAGAGGGAGGAAGGGAGCTACAGATGTTTATGCCTCAGTCCCTGATAAGCACTGACTAAAAACCTTCAAGGCAGACAACACATGATGTATGGGTAAAAAACCCAGGCCTATAGGAATTACAATATCTTTTCCTACATTTAAGTGTTGTGATGCTTCAAATTTGGTATTTTAGTTAGAGAAAAAAAAACCCACAGGTTTGATAGCTTGCACTAGAGGCAGAGGAACATGAGACAGCCTGAGGAGCACAGTGGAGTGCATTTTCACAGACTCCACCCATGATCAAGATAGATGACATCACAGGAGGGGAGAAAGGGGGTTCAGAGGAAGTTTTGGGAAGGAAAATAGACTGATATCTTGGGTTTGTTTCTCCAGCAGCTTGCCTTAGCACATGACAAATTATAATTTTTTCACAATGAAAGTTACCAATGTACCAGATTTTTAAAAATCCGAATTCAGGCCTGAAAGACAGAGGAGAGCAATTGTTCAGCTGACCAGTTACGTACTCAGGGATGCTGGATGGGGTCTCACATAACATGAGAACTCTTTTGTATGAGTTGCCAATTGCTGTGTCATTTTCTTTCATCATTCACAATACTGGCCAACATCTTTGCTGGTCACTCCATCCTTTTCCTTCTTGATGAAAATACTGAAAGTAGTAATCTCTCAAAGAAATAAAGAAGACAAATTTCCAGATCTGTACTGAGGAGAAAATTATTTCTCTATGGATGTGAAGAGAGAATTTCTGTGGCATCCTAAGGGCTTGATCATTTTCTGTAATCAACCTGAGGTCAAAGACCTGGGTCTAATGCTCTTGATCTTCATGGCTTTGGAATCTAAGACCCAGTCTTTCAGAACAATTGTCTTTTAGAAATATTTTACATAAAGACTAGACAAACCAGAGGCTGCTGACCTGGTAGCACAGGTTGTTTCCAATAGCAGACTGTCTTCCACAGGGTGAGTTATGAGACGTTCAGTTCAAATGGGCAGAATCTGTCAATCCATTAGAAATGAAAACTCAGGCTTACAAATATCCTATTTGATCCAATTGCTGTATATTCCTACTGTTTTTCTTATGTGCTGTGGGTACAAAACCATAACAAAATGGCCAAACCCTCTTCTTGCAGAAAAGTGAAAGTAGCAAAAAGGTTGCTTTGGCAGTTTAGGGAAATATGGTTAACTTAATCCTGCAATCTCTTGCTGAGCTTTAGTTAAGTCCATAGTTGAGGAAGTCCAAAGTTCATCTTGCACTGTAAATACTGGACTGTGACTAGGCAAGCCTGCATGTGGCAGAGGAGGGAAACCACATTATAATAATATTTCAGGTGACAGAAGAGTGAACTTTGAGTGCCCACTTTTGAAGCTACTTCTCAAAGAGCATTAAGCTACACTTGGAACAACAGAGCAGAATGTCAGAGATAGAGACAAAAGCTTTTCTGCCGTGCTGGGAGGTAGAAAAACACCTGGATTCAGATATTTTGAGCTCTGTTTAATGACCTCAGTTTAAATGACAGTGTAGAAATGTTTTTTTAATTCATTCACTGGATCTAACCCATGTGTGCATTGGAAGCACAAAAGCTTCTAAGGTTGAAAGACAAGCTAGAGTTTTTCTGCAGTGTATCAAGTTATCAGCCTAGGCTTTACTCTGAACTAAGCTGTAGGACTGGCCTGCATTCCAAGTGAATTAAATTTGAGTTAAACTTATCTGTAGGGCTAGAGTGAAGGGCAATCCTTAAAAACATAAGGATAAAGAGAATATAACTACCCATGGAATTAATATTACTGTATCAGAAGGGGGTATCACAGATCAAAAAAAATTCAATGCCTCCCAGAATGTACTTGTGTTGCTTTGTGACTGGCTAAAACCCAGATATTGAATAAAGCAGGCCTTCTTTGGACACTGGCATTGTGACTTTGGATGTTCCTGAATGCCAGAAAGTTATAGTAGAACCCTTAATTCCATAAAGGCTCCAAGGTCTACTTATTTTACCCTCATGGACAACCAAAGAGTTAATGAACCATGAGATCAGAACATATCCAAAATAGAATTTCATTTCATCAAAATGGTTAGGGTTGGAGGGGGTCTTTAAAGAATATAAAAACCCCTTGCTGTAGGTGGGGACACCTTTCTCTAGACCAGATTGCTCCAGCCTTGTCTTGAACACTGCCACTCTCAAAAACTGTGACACTAAAGGCTGAGAATGTACAGCAGCAGTCATCAATAATAAACAACATTTTCATTTTTTAAATGCTAGAAGCTTCACTTCCTGACGCACATAAACATGTTTAAGCTTGGAAGAAAATGCAAAGACATTAAAATATTTACTTCAAATGGCAAAAGAATTACAGTAGATTGGTGCAGAGACTGCTAGCCTCTATACATTATCCCATTCCTTCTCTTATGTGGTGGCAGGCACAGGACTCATCAGCTAGTGACAGAAATATTTCTACTGATATCTGGCACGTTCCTCTGGCAGCTCTGGAGTCACCTTTAAGCTTGAAGTGGTGATTTTGCTGGTGGGCTGCCTACTATTCCAAATTACTTGATAAAAATAATTATAAAACACTGGCTACACATGAAATTTTTAAGAGTTGTATCATAATCCTTTTGTCCAATACAGCTAAGCTTGACTACATGCTGGAAAACTGTGTACAATATGTCACAGATTTGTGATGACACATGGCAGATTTTTGTAAGGCCATTTCATCTGTGTGTATCACTTTCCTCAGCCATAAGTTGCTCTGAAATCAGACTTTTTGCTCAAGAGCTCTACTGCACAAAATAAAGTTGAGACAACATAGTGGAAAAGCTTAAAGGGGCTAGATTGCCAAGCAGCTAGAACAATCAAGTGTCTGTGAAAAAACAAAAGGCACCGGGTTAATCAAAAAGGCAGACACTGTGGTAACTAAGTGACATTTACTGTTATCTCTGTTGTGTTTGGTGACCACAATTTGTGACTTTTCCATCAATTTAGATATCAGCACGTTATTTGCTCATGCAGGAGCCACAGGCCCTTTATATCATCTTTTCCCTGAATTTGCATCCTCCTCTGCAAGCTTTGATGAGTTTCATTAATTCCAGGGAGAGAGGCCTTCTTGAAGCATTTACTGGCAGCTTGTATGCCTGAGATTCCCCTCAAGCAATTGCAAACAACTGGTTCAACTTCCTTGGTGTTCTCTAAGTCAGTTGTTCAGAATCCTTGATCCTAGCCTTAGGACTGCAAAGATTAAACCTCTCTAGCTTAGAAGGAGGCAGGTAGGAATATTGGCCTCTTATCAGTGCCTCACTGGCTGAAGAGCTTAATATTTTTTCTTTTTGGTTTGTTTTTTTCATTTTTTCTATTATTCTCTCTAAAGAATACCTCATTTAATTATCCCTGTGCCATCTGGCAAAATACCACCACACTATTAAACTCAGTCTTTGGCATAATACAGTGAAGCCCCTGAAGCTGATGATCTGGATCAGGAATATTGACATGTTCCATGCTGTACTCCTTGCTGAACCTTGGGTGTGTGCTCTTTTAATATGTATGTTTGGAGATAATGTCTTTTAAATGCACATTTAAACAACACTCTCGGGCACATGTGATTATTTGGGCTGCCCTGTGCCAGGAGATGGACTTTGGTGAATCTTGTGAATCCCCTCCAGCTCAGGATATTCTGTGATTCCGTGTTTATTTTTCCTAGACCCTGATGTAGCTTACATTTGGTGGATGTGCAAACTGCAAAGTCTGGATGCTTTTAAAATATGCAAGGAATTTTTAAATCCACTCAGGAGAATTAGTCTAACCCTACAGTCCAACATAAAACTGTATAAAAGTTGAAAACAGTCAGAGCAAGTCAACAGAATGTAGCACTGTGCCTGCTAAGGTAGGAAGACTGACCTGCTGACAAATGAGTTGTAAGCAGCAGCATCCTGAGGCATTATGATGCCCCTCACAACAGTAATGTGTACTCCCAGTCCCCTGTCCTGTTCCCTGCAGTGTCATATTTCACACTAGTGTGGATGCTGAGGGCTTCAGCCACTGTGATGGCAGCCAGGGAAATACAGACTGGGAAGCCCTTCCCAGGTAACAGAGTTCCCATTCTTCCCAGGGAGTTGGAGTCTGCAAGAAGTGCTGCTCACCTCTGAATTCACAGCACATGCTTCCAAAAGCAGCATTTAACAGAGCTGTATTTGGGATTGTGATCTAAAATTAACTGATGCAAAGTAAAGCCATGCATATTTATTAGTTTTGATTAAACTGACATAGTCACCAACATTTTTAGAAGTAGCAGTTCAAATCTAAGACTTTACAATAGTTTAATTTTGTTATATTAAATTCCTACTCATCCCCCAAATCTATGCAAAGCAGCATCATTAGTTAGCCTGCCCACTGCAACTGCTAATGAGGTCACTGATTGATAACAGAGCTTTCTCAGTGTAAGCTGTGGAATCTGAATCATCATTTTAGGTTAGATCAGATGGACTATGTCCCTCACTGCCTTCAGGTCACTGTCAATCACTGCTCTTTGCTGGTGCATTTATTTTTCCCACCACAAAAATTTCAGTAATCTAAGAGATTCAGAAATGTTTCAGTAATATATAAGACACAAATCACAGAATCCTAGAATAAACTGAATTGGAAGGGATCCACAAGGATCATTGAGTCCAGCTCCTCACCCTGCATGGGACCATCCCCAAGAGTCACGCCGTGTGTTCAAGAGCATTGTCCAAAAACTTCTTGAACTCTTGGTGGCTTGATGCTGTGACCACTTCCTGGAGGATATATATATATATAATAAATTTAATTTTTCAATTCCAGCATCTGAGAATATACTTTACTAATAGAAAACATTGCAGTCACTTCTAAATTTGTGAAAATTGGCAATATGCTTGAATTAGGGATCTTATCAGAATAAAGGAACAAAAGAAATTTAATACAACTTGTGAAACAAAGGTCCCTCTATCTCTCTAAAGTGAAAATGTAAGATGAGGATTCAGATTAGGACTAACATTAAAATCCTATCTTGATTTGTAACCCCTATTTTCCTGATCAAAGGAAAACACCCTCATTAAACAGGCAGTAACCCTGGAGATTTGCTGTTTCCAGCCCCTTGCTCTCTGTATTTCTGGCCTGGCTGTGACCAGAAGACATAAAAGTATGAAGGCTTCTCTCACTAATATTCAGCTAGTAATAAGTAGTTAGAGAAGCTGTGATTTTAATTAATTAATAGCTCTCATCAACAACCAGTATAATGTACTCACAGACAACATCAATCAATCAATCAATCAATCACTTGTAATTGGTCAGCTAATTGCTGTGTAGTTCTCACTGTAGAAAAAATAAGCATATTCATGAGAACATGGATGTTGTGGAAGGCCAGCTAATAAACTTCTGAGGAAATGGTGAAAATATTCAGTGGAGCTGTTCTAGAAACGATTATGGACACAATAATCTGTGGAAACAATTAAGTTAAAAGCAGTGGGACAAGGATTGAACATTATCTGCATATAAACATAGGTGGCTATTTAGGATTGTGTCTTCATTGAGGCTCAACAGTGACATCTGATAGGAAAGAGACTCAGAGTGTTACATTTCTGGTAGGTCATGACAATTTTAAAGTAGGTATTTATCTACCTACTCTTCAAATGTATCAATTTTGTATTAGTTCTATTTAAGTCTTTTTGCCATTGATTGCAGTCTCACTGGCTCACACTAAAGAAGTGTAGTGCTTTGCAATCAAAATGTAGAGCCATAAAAAGGTCAAAATTACAAATAATTACAATAATTTGTGAAATTTTATTAAAACTTTAAATCCTGATGACCTATTCAGTGAAAAAATAAATGGCAATACTAAATGTGAAATGCACAACAGGATTCCACTCTCTTGACAAGAGGCCACAAAAGATTTTTCAAAATGATCCCATAATTATAGAGTAAGATGTAGTATGGTTTTATGTAAGAGAAAAGTAAATTAGCAAAGTTGGTCATCTAAAAGTAAAGAAATAGTTATGTTCCTGCATGATCCTGGAGAAAAAAATGTAGCTGAGCCTTCCCTGAGCAAGGGGAGTGAACTAGATGGCTTCCAGAGGTCTCTTCCACCTTTATCTATTCAGAGATTTTGTGATTCCTTCGAAGACACCCTCTGTGCACAAGCTTTATTTATTTTGAGTTAATTACAAGGTCTTGTGCTATTTTCCACAAGAATCCTGACCTGTTCAAGAGACTGATCTAAACCTTGCTAAAGGCCACAGTAGTTTTTCAGTATGCTCTAAATAAAATCCATAATTCATATGATGAATGGTATCTCTCAAATAAGAGAAAAAGTCTTATTTGAGAGAAGACTGACTTTTGTTTTGAAATAATAATTATCACAGCAGTACAGAGAAAGACAGCAAGGAGTGCAATTGCTGTCAATGCAAATATTATTTATCAATGGATAGAACATTAAACAAATTAATTAGTAGTTAAACAATACTTTAAATACTTTTAAAAATTCATTTCTTAGTAAATGAAGCCTTGCATTTATGTCTGTATTCAATATATGACATTATGTGATTTTCTCCCATTGTGAATCAGGGCTTGTTCTTTCTTACTACAATATGAATTTAAAATAACTTCTTTGCTTTCAACTGAACTATTCCCAAACTTATGCTGATCTGAGCTGGGGCATGATCAGGGAGAAATCAGCTGGGCTCTTATCTCTGTCATGATGGTTTAGTGCAGAAAACACAGAAGTTGGTCCTGGGATTTATTCAAGATTTGCAGTGCTTTGAACTGCCAACAGAGCATCCAGTGCTGAAAACCTTTGCTTCTGTGAAAGGAAAAAAGGAATTTCCTCTATGAAAATAAGGAACAATAAAATATTTATTCTTTGATAGTTGCTTATTTTTTTACCTTTTGGTTATTTTGCTTTACATGACAGTTCTTTTTCTGCCCACTGTTCTAATGTGGCATCTGTTCCTTCTTTTGGGGTCTACCTCTGTCCAGTGAGTGGCATTTTATGAAAATATTTTCCCATCCATTTTTGTACTATAATACATGTAGTTTAAATAATACTCAGTTTAAAAAAAAAAAAAAAAAAAGAAAAAAGAAAAAACCAGGAGAAACCACAGCATACTTTCTAGATGTGAGTCGAATTAATTTGGTTTTATCTTTTGGCTTTGTAGATATTTTGTGGAAAGCCTGAGCGAACTGTCAAAGATAGAAGAAAGCACCTTAGCTTGCTTCTGACTCATCTCCTTCTGTTTCCTATAATTTCTTATGCTGACTAATTGAATTTATCTCAGCTCAGGTATTCTTTGCAGAAGGACCATTAATCTGCCCTGTAACTTTATAGTCAAAAGCAACAGAACCTCAACCCCCAGCTGTGGTCTCTGGCAGGTGTGTAGAGTGGATGTGTAGTGGTGGGAGCAGCTACTACTGGGTGCCACTATCACAAAAAGCTGGTATTCTATAAGTTTATCATCCACCTAATCTTTTTGGAAATACACTTAATGTTACATAGAGGCACCAAAAGCAGGTCAAAGCCTCAACTGAGGCAATTTTAAAAATTTCAATACTGTGAGGAGGCCGTTCATCTTTTGCTTGAGGGTCAAGGTTTTTTCCTTGAAAAAGAATTCAAGTTTTTATCTTCAGAATATCACGAATCTAGAAGTAATGAAAGCTTTAAGGCTAATGGTCTTTTGTCTAGAGGGAATATATTTTACTTCTGTCTTGTATAAACAACACTTATATTCCAGTTATGTAATAACTGAAAATTTCTGACCAGAAGTGTCAATGCTCTCTAGTTTATCTCACTCTTGGACAAAGAGGGGAAGATACTGAAGTAGAATTCCCTGAGTAGCAATAAACTGAAATTGTATCACATTTTATTTTGATGACACACTGTATTATTTCAGTTGCCTTTTCACCTTCCTAGTGGAGCAGTTGCCTTTGGAAGATGGAATTGTATAGTGAAAAGCGAGAAACATGAACTCAGCCAGAAGATTGTTCAGAGTTGGAAAAAATAAACAAGAAATTTAATTTTTTATTAATTACAAACAATAAACTATTGCTGGTATTAAATTGTGCAATCTTAACCTTGAACAGGTACAAAATTCTAAGAAACCAAGAAGTAGAAAAACTGGAAAATGTATTCATAATACTTTTTGAGTTAATAAGTTCACAGATCTACTGCAGTATTTTAGCCTGCTGTCAAAACATCAGCCTGAAACAGAGTTGTTAGCCCAGGAGCTACAGGAGCCAACTAGCTCATCTTTTGATTTTCTTCCTAAATGAAATAACTTCTATTACCAGGACAAATTAAGTCAAATTTCTAAAAGTAGGAAGTTTTAAATCTACAGTAGGGAATAAAAAATGTGAGTTATTTTCAAAATAGTCTAGTAATGGCTTATATGTGGGCACTTTTGTGATATGTGTGATACTTGCTGTGTTCCTCATTTTGCATCATCATGTCACAGCAACACCTTTGCAGAGAATTTCCATTTGTAGGAAGAAATAGGAGCTGAAATGGTTAGACACTGATCTTCAGCATCTCCCAGCCTGTCCAACACCTTCTGGATGGATTAAAAAAGTTCAGAGGTCAGCCTTGCATGGATTGCAGCACACCTGTCTGGTTTAAGACCTTAAGTATATCTATCCAAG
Organism: Luscinia megarhynchos; assembly: GCA_034336665.1. Lineage (NCBI taxonomy): Eukaryota > Metazoa > Chordata > Aves > Passeriformes > Muscicapidae > Luscinia > Luscinia megarhynchos. The sequence goes on from CM067564.1 coordinate 33,957,206, forward strand.
AAAAACTATAATACATATATCCTTATGCTTTTATTAATTTGGTCCTTCCCAAACACTGTACAAACATCACTGATAGGACATAATTCAGATGAAGGAAAAGAAATCCTGATCTGTGTTTACCATGGAAAAGAGCTAATAAGTAGGGGTCCTTGGTCAGTAAAGAAAAGAAGAATGCAATAATTTGGAGACAGTAAGGTCTTCTCCAATCAACCAAGAGCTGTGATGGTCGATGTAATTTAGTCATTGGTTTAGACAAGCACTGAACAGAATGTGATTTAAATTATCGGTAATTTAGAAAATACTATTCTGCCATGTCTTCTCTTTCTCATTAACAAATCTGGATGCAGGGATAATTCCTAAGTTATTGGCTTGCCCCCAGGAGAAGCAGGTTTTCTGATGATCCATGCCACTTGAAATTCTCTTTTACTTCCATGTTATGGTGTAAGGATAAGGTCAGGACAAGTGTTTTTGCTATAGCAGGCTCCTGCATCTCATTCCCAACTGGGAAACATCTCCTAGAGCATAAAAGGGAAGCAAGGATCATAGACTGTCACTGCACTGGACTACCATGTCCCATCACTTCCACTCCACCAGTTTTTTCCTGTTGGAAATACGAGAATCTTAGCAATATCTATTTCTTTCTCCCGTCCACCAAGGCATAACTTACAAACTTTTATGGGATTGTTCCTGCTTCAACAAGAACTTGGTGCCTGAAGAACAATTTTCCAAGGAACAAATTATTGCAGGTCTGTTTTATAAAGACAGTGGCAATAATATGAATATATATAATCTTTCCTTGCTGTAGAATTCAAAGCAATCTATACACCAGGAAAGATAATTGTGTCTTGAATCTAAAATCTGAGAACTGACAACAGTTGTAGACAATACTTTGCTGTCATGTGCCAGGCTTTGAACTACAGAATCATTAAATTTGGAAGGGACTTCCAGAGGTCACCTTGTTCAGCTCCTGCTGCTTCTTCAAAAGCAAGGACAACTTGTATCATCCTGCTCAGGGCCACGTCCTGTTGAGTTTAAAATATCTCCAAGGGTGGAGATCATGCAATATCTCTTGACAAGCTGTTCCAGGGGATGGTCAGCCTCACTGTGATTTTTTTGTTCCTAGCATGTAATCATAATTTCACATATTTCAAATACTGTTTCTGCTCTTTTTTATTTTGGCAACAAAGACATCTAAAATGAAAGTAAGTCTTTTTTCATATCAGTTCCTTCAAATGTTAGTCTGCTACCTCTTATTCTAGAGAAAATGTTGAACACTGGAGATATTTGGAATTCCCAAAACTAGAAAGGAAAAGAAAATTTTCTAGTGAAAAAAGGAAAGAAGAATGCTATTAAATCCAGCTTGATATATTCAGAGATCAAATATATATATTCCGTGAATAAACAGTCTTGAAAATTCTTTCAGTGTCTGGACAGAAAGACAAAAATATTCGAAATGTCGAAGCAATCCTAAGGAATTTGCAGGTATCACAAATGATAGTTCAGAACCAGACTGCATCAGGTACATGACTTTTTTTTTACAGCTGGCTGATTACTCAGCTTTGTCTGTCACAAACCAGCTGTCAGCTAAGAGAAAGGTCACTGAAGATGATTAGCATAATTTCATTTTGTCCAAGTAAATAAAGGGTTAGTGTGGTTTTTTGGGTTTTTTGGGGCTTTTTTTGGTTTGGTTTGTTCTTTTTTATCCAAAGTAATACCAAGTACAATTATTTTTGTAGTTCCAGTAGGGGAAGCTGACAGAAAATATACTTCATTTTTTCTATGTCTTATTGAAAAGTGGCTTTGATCGTGGTGACTCAACTGGTATATGTTTACAACTACACAAGGGAAAATGGATCATCCAAGTCTAAAGATGCTGCAAAAAAAGTTATTTATTCTTGTCTGAGCAAAATAATGGCAGTCTTTTCAGGTTAGTAATTTATTCATGTTCATTCAAATACTTTAATAATGCAAATGTTTTAGCAACATGAATATATTTACCCATGCTTTAACAAAAGAGAAATAAATTACTCATCCTTTTCCAAACTCAGTGTTTATAATTGCAAAATTAAAAATTACAGTACCTGAGCTCCGATCACCTATGTGTGGCAGAAATCAAGATTTAAACTGGCTTTTCTAAAGACTTTGCACAACCTTTACTGTCTGTTAGGTTTTTGTGTTGTAACACTGAGATGGCTGGGCACAATAAAACAAATAGCCCATGGATCCACTGTGCCAGTAACTTCTTTTAAGAAATGAAATGGTCTTTGACAGAATGGTTTGCAGGTTGAAAGGACCACTGCTTACTAAATCTGCCCACCATAGGATCTAAAGGTGAAAGAATGACCATCTGCACATCACCAACATAACAGGAAGCTACTTGGTGAGAAAAAAAGGACAGTTCCTGACAAACAAGAAAAACTATGAGCAGTTATTTTTGAGAGGGATGTAGATTAATCTCTTATTGATGCATGCTGAGAAGCCTTCTTTTGCAAAATTAGAGGCTGAGCTGGAAATATATAAATCGTAAACCAAAGGGTCCCATATTGCATGCTGACTTTTTAGTGAGTCGCCACTGGCTTGGAGGATCATGCTGGATATAGGAGGATATATGGGGCATATGCACTGTAATAGAAGCCAGAAATGCTAAACTGGCCAATGGGATCTGATAATCCACAAAGCATTTTGGGTTCTCAATCTTCTATGAATGTCTTTAAATTCCTGCTTCAAACAACACTCTCCTAGTGTCCATTAATAAGCTGCAAGTCTAGCTGCAACTATGCTACACATAGCCTCATAATGTTTTCTGGGATATTTCCTATGGATCTGCATGGTATTTGCATGCATGCTCTATCTGCATTATCTCTTTATCTGAGATATTTGCCTTAGTCTGTAGGGTTCTCCAGATTAAAAAGGAGAAAGTTATAAGGAAACAGTGTCAAAGCAGCACTCAGAGATGCAGTCTCTGGTGCAGGGTATGGCTGAATTCCTGTCTAGGCTGCATCTTTGCCCTCCATGAAAACCCTGGTGACAAAAGTGGGGTAGAGATTAGAAATTGTCCACATCCAGCTTCTCTTTATTTCTGGTTTCTTTTCTTGTGTGTGAGCCACTCATCTGGCATAAGGGTTTCAGGCAAAATTATCCTAAATGGTTGCATGAACTCCTGAACTCCCCAGTCCACCTCCCAATAAAGGGCAAGGGGCAAAAGGCATTGTTTTTTCTCTGTTTAGCCTATAGTTCAACCTCTAACTCAGAAAAAAGAATTCCACAGTGAAAATTTACTTTCTGCAGATTGAAGACCAGTCTTAGGATGCAGATACAGCCAGAAATTTTTTTATTTTCACCTGAGCTGTTAGTCTAAAGGTTGAAGTTCAGAAGTCAAAATTCTCAGAAAAGCACTGCTGATTGGGGAATTGGCAAATCTAATTCTTCCTGCCTGCTAGGAAGAAAAAAGCATCCTTACAATGTACAAAAATTTCCTCCTGAATGTAATGACTACATCTGATATTGCTTTCAGTCTACTGGTAGACAAAAATACCACTATAATAAACCCAAAGGCCTTAACACAAGGGAAAAATAGATGGATTCCAGCTGAGAGACAAAGATTGCTCAGATCATTACAGGACTAGCTATTTGCACTTTGCTAGCAAGCGTTAGGTTTTCCTTATATCTGTTCAATGCCTGCGAGTTCTCTTTAATACTGCAGACTCACATTGTGTGTGACAGGCTCCAAACCATAAATTGATTGAAGCTTTTGTCTAAGCAGGTATCTTCATCTGTGTAGAGGTAGAAAGTGATGCAGGTCTAACAGAAGAAGGCTGTGAGTGCTGGTGATCACTCATTTGTACGGAAACGTTGGCACTCTGCAGAAGAGGCAGCCTAGGCAAGGGTGCTGTAACTAATCCATCAGTCAGCTGGCAAAACAGAGCACGGGGTTGTTTGTCAAGATTTCTTCAAGGGCTTAAAGCTTGTTGTTCTAGACAGGAAGAAAGACAGAAAAGGAATAAAATGTGGGAAAAAAATTCTGCCTAAGTAAAACTTGGAGGATTTTGATTGGTTCCTTAACAGAGCACCACAAGAAGCAAATAAAACCACCTTGGGCAGCAGAGAAAGGTAGGAAGCTGAAACAGAGAAAGGCATGTAGGCATTTTAATTTTCTGTCTCATCTACTGTGAGATCTTTTCCAAGTCCACAGTGCAGATTCAATAGGATAAGGTCTCTTGTTTGACATGGTGGTCTGGATTGAACTTGCAGACTGGTCAATATATATTATAGCATTGGAAGCAATTGCCAGCTGTTGTCAAGGCTTCTGTACAGCACATGCATCCCCACTGCCCCTGAGAGCATTTGTCCCACTGCCTTCTCAAACCCTTACTAGATCCCACATATGCAGTACTCATACTTTCTTCACTAGAAAAAAAAATGTAGTGGGTTTTCAGGGCACTTGAAGTAGTGGAAAACACTGGAGAAATCAATAATCCAGAAACACACCTTTATAGCATGAACAGTGATCTCAGCATGCTCTGTGGTCACACACCAAGAACCAAGTGTGCCACATACAGTATGCTGAAGCCCTAACCAAGCTCCTTTCCATCCCAAACCTGTTGGTGGCAACAGCACAAATGGGAGGCTTAATGCAGCTTCTGGAGAATCTATCCCATCTCTCTCTAATTTCTTCTCAAAAGAGTGAGGCTCTTCATTAGCTGCTATAGTGCAGTGCCAGTAGCATGTGTGGCACCAAAGCCATCAAGCTGCAGCAACAGATAGGAAGGAATCTCCTCTTTGCTCCTCCTCTAGAATATCTATGCCTACATATTGAAGTGCCAGAATTGGCTGTCCTACAGAGGAATGAGAACCTGGAAGCTTTGGATTTTTCCCATAATCCGTATGACTGGAATATGCTCCTCATCTCTATGTTGGTCCTTCTGTTACTTTAGACTAAATCTATTTTTATTTATGTCCTTTTTGGAAATATGAAGAAATGGGGAAGATAATCAGTGAAAAACTTCTCAGCTGCCTGAAAAATGATCTAGCTGAGAAAACTTCAACTTCTTTCTGGATTCTTTCTGTGCTGTACAGGTGCAGATTTAATGCAAGCTGTGTCAAAACTTGACACAGTTTCAGTAAATGTGTACCAGGTATAACAGGTTAAATTAATACTATGCTCTATTTTCCTTACCTATTAAGTGTAAACCACAGCTCAATGCAGTTAATGCAGACTGAAATTTGAATAGTCCACTGAATTGTTAGTAAATTAGTATTTTTAAAATAGGTCTACTTTCATTAAGATACTTCTTAGAGCCACAAAGAAAATCCAAAATGCATCTGCACTGGTAAGGGGAGACAATAATTTCCTCCTGGAGTATCAGCTCAAGTCCAGCCCAGATGGTAGTAACCTGAATTTTTTATCCTCTTGAAGTTACCTGATCACATTATTCTCTATAGACAAGTGTGTCCATTAGAAATATGCAACAGCTGGCACAAGTTGGCTTCTTGCTGGCATTTTCAAGAGTGAGGATGGGGTAAGAGTGTGGTTGGAATCTAAATGATTCCTCCCTCGAGGTGGTCTGGCCAACATGGATAGAGGCACTTTAATTCAAAAGGGAAACTTGAACTTTATAGTTAATGGATGAATAAATGGAAGGCTTCAGTCTGCAGGACTGTTAGATTGGTAGTTTTCACAAACACTTAAATCAAATACCACATCTGAGGGGAGGAAATTAAGATATAAATATCCAGGAGCCAGTGCCAAGACCAGTGAAATCAGAAAACAAATTTGCACTATTTTACTTTTGTGCTTCAAAGTATAACAATACATCAAGATCTTATTGCCTGTAAAGATGGTTTGTCATGTTTTAAAAAAGGTAAAAAGGACATAAAATCTTTATTCTCTGATCCGCCAACAAAATAAATTTTTTAAAAAACGCTTAAAAATGGCTTCTCTGAAAATGCAAATATTTGTGTAGAGAGGGATTAAGTGGACACTACCATTGCCATCAACAGTAATTTCTCTCTGCTGATCATGAGCACTTTCCTGAAAATTATAAGCAGCCCACTCCTGTGTCTGCTGTGTGTACTTACTGATGAATCATGCCACTCAGACAATTTATAGAGCAACTCTGAGTGACCACTGGACAAGTCTGAAAAAAATATTGGACATTCTATAAGCTTACCCTGAACTATTTTTAAATGCAATAACCAAGATGTATTTATACCAATGTAATCTAAACATGCATTGCACCTCCTGAGCTGGTAAGAAATGAGTTTATTGCTTTCTGGGCTGGCTGTGCAGGGCAGAAGCTGTGACTCCAGCAGGGTCAGCTGCTAGCACAGGCTTCAGTGACATCCAGGGCACTTCATGGTTCAGGAAGTCGAGCTGCATTAGTCTACAGTGTGGACATGTAGTCCATGTTCCTAACTGAATATGGAAAGCACCAGCTGTAAGGAAACATAAATTGTACAGTTGGTTTGGTTTTGCATATCAAATATGTGCAGCATATTATTCACAGATTCTGTTAATTAATCCTGATGAAATCATAATGAGAAAAACATTAACACTAATCGATTTGGATGAGATGAAATTTCAGGCCTTCCTGACGTTCTCATTTGTGGCACATGCCATAATGAAAAACAACCAACCAGCTTCCCCCTTGCAATGCAAGCATTAGCTTCCCCAGTGGTAAAACAGAAGATCAGCTTAAAAGTCCCATTTTCTACAATGAACAGCAATGCTTTAAATGACATAAAAGAGCATGCAAGTGTTAGAGCTGTTGTTTTCATAAAGCTATTCTGCTGGTGACTATTCACAGCCACCCTTTGCCACACGATTCCTTTCCTGAGCAGCTTTCCAATTTAGGTTTCCATAGGCTACAGTTTGACAGAGTAGCTAGGAGAATTCATGCATGTATATTATGAAGTTTCATTATCCTTTTTTCTTTCATGAATAGCATTCCTTAGAGGATGTGTTCTGTGGGTGCTCAGTGCCAAGGCAGCATTATTTGCACTTCTTGACTAACGAGGGTTCACCACAGACAAATAAATCACAGGGTTGTGCAAAGTGTTTTTCAAAGGCTCGACAGAAAGAACTTTTGAAAGCAAGCATTTGGACCTTCATGAAAGTCCCTCTGGGAAGCAGTATGAGCTAGCATGTTTCCTGGACTGCTCCCAAGCTGGTCTCTGATTGCCACAAAAGGTCCCTGGGAGCTCACCACTATTCCCTACTTGCAAGGGTTGTGTGTAGCTGCCCATGCCAAATACCAGGATTGTGCAAACACAAATGATAATCCAGGCCAAAGTCAGGCCCAAAAGACATACATTATCTCTCTGCCAAGTTGGGAAATACTGTGTGATTTCTCACCCAGAGTCTAATAATCATTCAATCAATCCTTTCCTTCAGAGTGTTGAGTACTGCTGAAGTTACCCTTTTATCTTCTCTCTCTCTCAAACAAGACCACCTATCTCTATTTAAAATGCAAGTGACAAAATCAAAATGTACCTCTAGCTTTTCATATCTGCATTTTGATTCTATAATGCCTCCAACTGACTAGGTAAAGTGGTGAGTTCATCAGAAGAAGTTTTCAGCAGAAAATGTGAAAGATGTGGTTTCATTATGCAGAGGTAACACATTGCTTATTGCAGAGACTTCTGCAGTCCTCTGGAAAAAAAAAAGGCAGCAAAGTAACCTTGGAATAAAGTATCCACCTTTGACTACCCTAGAAGAGAGTCCTCTTTTAGAAGGGAGCCATTATATAAGAGTATGAAAAAGTGTCCACTTCACACTTTCCTCAAGCATGCACAAAATGGGGGGCTTTTATCACAGTTTATCTTTGTTCTCTTGTATATTTGTACTCATGGCTTGTGAAGGCCTAGAAATGAGTGTGCATCATGCCCAAAGTTTAAATCCATCTGTCACCAGCACAGAGGCTGCTGCATTTTAAATCACTTCAGCATATTGCTTGCACAGTGACTCAGCCCTGACAGGGGTGTCCACCCTGAGGATGAGAAAATGATTCAGTATTCATTAGTCTAACTTAATGCAGTCTCTCCTCAGCAGGAGAACAGCCAATCACACACCTTATCTGTGCCTGCTTCTGTGATTTATCCACTGAGGACTGACCTACAATCAAGAACTTTACTTAAAACCTTTTGACAGGCAGCTAGCTGCCAGTCTGGAGATAAAGCTAAGCTAAATACACCCATGCTAATTTCAGACTTTGCTTTTCTTACAATCTGAGAGCTCTCCATAAAGTTTTTGAATAAAACAAGTCAGACATACTGCTTCTACATATATACAGTTTTCATAAATCAGAGGTGTTCTGTTTCCTAAACTGATCTTGTGGGGTTTTTTGGTTTTGATTTTTTTTTTTGTTTGTTTGTTTTTTTTAATATTGAAAGAATAACACTGTTCTTAATATATGATTCCAGAGATGTGTGTTCCAATCCGTGCAGGATTTCAGAATGGTGATGTAATGTAGAAAGAAACCACTAAGTATCCCTAAACGTTTTCATTTGTGAAGGTGGAAAAACAAACTGCTTGACTAAAAAACAGAGAAAGAGAAAGCGACCCTAATTCCAGCACATTCTTCTCAAATAAACCTGAAGTTGAAACATTTGGAAACTCTCTGTATCACAAGGCAACCTAAAATGCTTTCCAAGGGTGTCTGATTTGATAACAAGATGCAAAGAGGAGGAATAGAGTGACAGATCTGTCCATCTACCTATATAAAGAAGTCTTCTTCTATTCTTTTCCATTCCCTGGGCTGATTTTTCCTTGTCAAACTTTCCTTGTGTTTGTAGGTAGAAGGATAGAAGAGCAATAAGCTGTTTTTTGTTTTTCTATGCTTTGCTTTCAATGCACTCCCAAATATGATTTTTTTTTCCCAGCCTAGGTTAAGCTGCAGTTGTGGAAATAATATTTCTAACAAACATTCTGAATCTCAGTGGATTTTGCCCTGTATCTTTACAGAACCTTTAATTCAGTCAAGATGTGACACTTAGTTTCAGTTTAGAGAAAGCAGGACAGAGTGCTTTGGCCCACAGCAAAAGGGGAACAAGAAGGATCAGCCCTGAAGGAGGCCCATTTTTAAAGGATTCTTTGGCCTTATGTAAATTTAAATTCAGAGAGAGGAAAAATTATTATATTTTTTTCTTGCCTCAAGGGTGAAATTATTTGACTCCCAAGGAAGCTAGATAGGTTTAGAAGATTCAGGTGCTTTCAAACACCTAGTCAATTTATAGATAGTAGTTTTTCATATAATCCCATGATTGAAGAATTAATGAATCTGACAGCCAGCATCTCAGTAAGGTAAGAAATCAGACTATTTTTTTTCCAGTGTCAAGTCAGTGTCATTTTGGAAAATTGCCATATATGGGATCAGTTTTCTGAGTTTGTCCTGCCTTCAAAAGAAAAAATGAAGAGGAAGCAGCCCATAATTAATATAAGCATAAGCATGTTTTGATTTGTTTCAATATCTCTTCCTTCTGTCAATTCCAAGCACTATCAGATGGAATTAGCATTAGCCATGAGATAATTCTCTTTTTTTTTTTGCCTACACGTCGTGGAAGTTATGAGATATTTTTCAAAAATATTTTCTTAAATTTGGCAAAGTTTCTCCTGGCTCAGGAATAATATAGGGGCTTGGTTGTTGTTTTGGCATTGAGATTTCTTTGATGCATTAGAAAATGATATAAACCCCATAGCACTGAAGGTTAATGATGGAATTGTATGTTCACTCTACCAGTTCCATGTCTTTTTTTATTTTACTGTAACTCGTGTTTTAAGTATCTATTTTAATGTGTGTGTAGAAAGTAATTTTCTGTATTGTATCAGATGGAGAACTGGTAATTCCCAATGTCCCAATGACTTCTTGAAGCCCTGGTGTTGAAAAAAAAGCTTTAAAAATATTGTTTTCTGAAAGTTTACTTCTCTGTAAAAACAACAAATGATTTGTATGCACCTGAACATTACCATTTTTAAGACTGCCAGACAATGCCAGTAATAATGATTTGTTTGTCTAGTATGTATTGGTATTTTTGAACCTTCTGCTTTTGAGATAAGCAGATGGGAAATGGATGATGCTGTGAAGCTCTATGGAAGCATATGAAGCATAAGGAAACATAAATAAAGTGGTGTAAACCAATGTGTTTAGCTAGCCTCCAATTTTAACTCCCACAAGCACTACAGCAAAGAGATTGGTAACATATACTGATCAAGGCTCAAAGGCAATAGTCAATCCATAAATTAAGATAAACTATGTGGAACTGGGATTTTTATTTTAAATTGAAAATATGTAATTGCCAGCAATCAAAGTCCTAGTAATATTCAAGTCAAAGCTGAGAAATGCCAAAGTATCTTTTTGCATTGCTGTATGGTTGGCCTTGTTTATGGGTAAGTGCAAACAGTCCATTTTAATTTTTTTAAGGTTGGTCAAGAACTGAGACAATTGGGGGGCTTCTTATGCCTATTTCATCTCAGCATGACAGAAAGTTATGGATATTTGATTTTGTAACCCATGAAGCAGCAGAAAATCTTCTGTGAAATCATTTATGCAGTACCTTTCACAAGTGCTTTCTATCACTTATGTCATGTGAAAATTTTGTTCACAAAACTCTGCAGAAAAATGTTGAAACTACTGGTACTGCAAGGTCAATCAGGATCAAGAAAGAACAACTACATTTTTCCTGCTTTACTTTCATAGTTACAGAGACTTTTTTTTCCTTTGCTTGAGATTTAGTGTTTTTGTTTTGTTTTTTAACCTGACAGAAGCAAATTAGATTGTGCTACTTCTACCAATATGTGAGTACAGGAATGCATAAAAGAATTTCAAGAAGAGTTTTCAAGTGCCCTCAAACTGACCTTTACTTTTGTATGTGAAAATTAATTGCACATGGGGTTTTTCCCACTTTAATTATTTTTCCTTTTCTTTTTTGTCTTTTTTTCCAGAACTGGAAATTAGTCAGGCTGTTATTTGAGTTTTTATGAGCTCTGTCTGTTTCTGAATTTCACCTAATGTCCAGTCAAGTTACCAGAATATCTGTGGATGCTCGCTCATATCATGTAATTTCGAGCCCCATATTTCATCCACCAAACCAGTGAAGTTGTGTGCAATATTTCTCCTTGCAAATTACTGCTAAGCCATTTAAGAAATCTGATTTTTGGTGGATTTAGTGCTTCTTCAGAAAAGAAGATATCACTCTAAAATCTATTGACAAATAAAGTAACATGTCTCCTCTCTTCTTGTGATACTAATATTTAAAGCTAAACAATTTCACTTGTCGTATTTTAGTGAATCGTTTCACTTATCTTGTGACTTTCTATCCTGCCTGTCTGTATAAAATTTTAAGATGGACCAATATAACTTAGAAAGTCATGTATTTTTGCAATGCATTATAGAATCAATTTTCATGGCTACTAGTTTAGCAGTATTCAACTTCTTGATATGAAGACTTTCATACCTGCTTCTTAGAAAGATGGGTTTTGATTCTGTGAGAGGCAGAAAATGGGAAGGGATTTTATAATCTAAAAGCTGTGAAATTCATAAGATGTGTCTGTATTCAAGTCAACATGAGAAGAATATGAGGTTATATAAAAAATAGTATTATATAAAAAATAAAACCAAAGATGTAGAAATAATGTTACTGTAGCCGTTTCTTTTCCTCATAAGAGAAAAATAAAGAGAAATATTACTTGACTCAAACTCTCATTTTTAAGTATTAAAAGATTAAAATATTAAATATCTATATATATACAGGCACATATATAATATTATCTTAAAAAGAAAAATAGACAAAACCCAAAAAAATATATGCATTCAAAACAGATTGCTAGTATACCCTGAGAGTCCTCTGATCTCACTTCATGAGTGCTGGTAGTAGCAGCTGTTGTCTTTGAATCCATGAGAAATACTTTCTGTGTGAAATCCCATTGGCCCTACCTAGCTGCTTTCTGTAGCATATTCCAGTCTAAAGGGGGAAGGGAGAAAACCACGGATGCACCATAACTGCAACTTTATCTTGTGAAATACAGGTAAGAAATATTCTGTTTTCCCTGTGGATGAATGGCTCTTTGGAGTAGAAAGTTCTGGAATATGCATTGAGTTGCAGTATATTCAGCATTGCCACATTTCCCATAGATCTGTACATAAATATCAATAGCTATCAGTGGCTCTCTTAGATGTTTGTAGCTTCTTCATGATTATTGATAAAAAAGTCTAGTATTCAAAATTGGACAGATACTTGATAAGCTTTTCCATTTCCTTTTTGCAGGGGTTTAATTTCCTTTACTCATTTATTTGTGTGTATTTCAAAACTCTCAAGGTCACTGATTCTTTTAAAGAGATACTCCTCTTAAAATAGATTTGCAAAAGCTACAAAAAAAACTTCAGGAAATTTTGGACTAACCTGGTGGAATGCAAATGCATGTTTGTCAAGACAAAACAAAAAAATTCTTTGCCAATAGGCATTCTATTTGGTGTCTAAATGTTAAGAATTGATTTACAGCTGTAGCTCAGATTTACAAAAGCCCATCATCAGGTGTTGGGTCTTCACAGGACAGGGGAATTCAAAGTCACCTGATGCAACTTGAAAAACTACCATGATTTCATACATTTAGACAGGGATTATCTCCTTTCCAATATTAGCAGCTTTTGAGCATTGTGAAGGCTGAAAATTTGGATCCACTTGTCTGTGAAAAACAGTTCTTTTGCAGCAATGTGGTCTCTTTGCAGGGCAAAAATGTGGTACAAAGAGATAAAAAACATTCTTAACATAGTGGATGAGATAGGTTTTTTTCATTTTTACAAATTCTTTATGATAGTGAACAGAATCACATGGCTGCCATATAATTTAGTGGTTAACAGCACATAATGGTCATAAAAACATCGTGGTTCTCTTCATCTTCATAGTTTTAGTGCTAAAATATCTGAAACATAACAAAACTGATAATTTCATATTATTAGATTCAGAACTAATGTTACACTGTGTGCTTTCACTCTCCATGGTAACCATTAATAGAATGTATAACTATTAAAAAAAAAGTGCAATTAATTGAATTAAGAATCAAAATTAAGAACCAGAAGTAATAGTTTATTGATGTATCAATATAATCTGTGTCATAAAAATGAGTCATTACTTCTGTGATTAGATGAAGGGAAGATAGGATGTGTTTATGGACTCATATAATGAAAAGTCTGAGTGACTTTTAAGAGGGATTTTCGTCTCTATGAATTCAGATTGTGTACAACCTAGATAGGCAGCAGAGATAGAAGACAAAAGCAGTGATGTAAACACTTTAAAGGAGTTTGAATTTGTTCTATTGTTCTATGTTCTGTTCATGTTCTATTGAACTATCTGATCCTTACTGACTCTTTTCTCCAGATTTTTTTTTTAGACATTAAATTTTGCTACAGAATATCTACACCAAGGAGGTTCAGACTTTCCATTTCCTCACAACCCATCTGCAGAACAAAAGACATACCATCACACTCATATAATTTTAATTCATAATGTATCTGAAATACGTAAGGATAAATAAGACAAAAGTAATCACAATCTCCAACGCTCTCCTTTCTCCTGGCATGTGTGTTCTTCCACAGTTGTCTTTCCACCTTTGACACCCTTTTCAAGATTTATGTTCTGCTCTTTTGTTGTTAGGACTGGCTGTAAATAAACTAGATCACTATATTGCTGTCAGAAAATAACACCTGTCTTGATGACTTATAACTCTCAATTTTTGTTTCCTGTAGACACGTTGTACACTGATCTATGCAAAGACCAACACTTTCCAGGTGACCAGCTAGTGTTGGAGCCACAGCCACCACTTCAGAGAGCACAGGGAGCATGGAGTTAAACACCTGCCTAATTTGTCTGGGCTGGTTTGCATCGATTTTTGGTTTGCTTTGAGTGCCAGTCACCACTGTCTAACCTTGCTGTCAGAGTTACTGATGGTGATCCCAGTCTCCTCCTAGACTGTCTCTGTTGGTCTCAGCCAGGACTCAGTCTCCAGGAGGGGTGGGAGACATTCAGACCTCCTCAGCTGTGGCAGGCACCTGCCCCACTATGCCTGCAGGACCCAGATGAGGCAGTGCTTGCTGCCAGAGCTCTTGTGTGACAAGGTTTGGGTAATGAGGGAGCTGCAGGGGTGGCTTCTGTGAAAAATTGCCAGATTTCCCAATGGGCAGCAAAGCCAATTCCAGCCAGCTCCTGCATGCACCTGCTGCTGGCCAAGGCTGAGCCATCAGCAATGGTGCTAGTGCCTCTGGGATAACAGATTTAACAAAGGGAGAAATGCTGGAAGTGCAGCCAGGGAGAGGAGTGGGAATATGCAGGAGAAACAGCCCTGCAGAAACCCAGGTCGGTGCAGGAGGAGCAGCAGGAGATTTCCCTGCAGCCCGTGGTGCAGCCCATGGAAAGGCAGGATGTGACCCTCTGCTCTGTGCAGGTCCATGGAGGAGCAGAGATCAGCTGCAGCCTGGGGGGACTCCACACTGGAGCATGGAGAGCCTGAAGGGGCTGTGACCCCGTGGGAACCTGTGCTGGAGCAGGGTCCTGGCAGGAGCTGTGGGCCCATGGAGACAGGAGCCACACTGAGCAGGTTTGCTGGCAGGACTGGTGACCCCATGGAGACAGGAGCCACACTGAGCAGGTTTGCTGGCAGGACTGGTGACCCCATGGAGACAGGAGCCACACTGAGCAGGTTTGCTGGCAGGACTGGTGACCCCATGGAGACAGGAGCCACACTGAGCAGGTTTGCTGGCAGGACTGGTGGCCCCATGGAGGACCCACTCTGGAGCAGTGTGCTCCTGGAGGACTGCACCCAGAGGAAGGAGAAGAGCTGCAACCCCTGGGAAGGACCTACATAGCGAAAGTTTGTGGAGGACTGTCTCCTGTTGGGGGGACCCCCACACTGGAGTAGAGGAAGAGTGTGAGGAGTCCTCCCCCTGAAAAAGAAAGAGCAGCAGAGACAATATCTGCTGGATTGACCACAGCCCAGATTCCTCATTCCTCTGCTCCATTGTGGAGAAGGAGATAGAAAAAATTTGGACTGAAGTTAAACCTGGGAATAAGAGAGGGGTGGACAGGTTCAGACATAGTTTTTATTTTTTGTTACCCTACTCTCATGTGATTGGTAATAGATTAAACTAATTTCCCCAAGCTGAGTCTGTTTTGCCTATAATGGTAATGGTGAAAGATCTCTCCCTGTCCTTTTCTCAGTCCAGGAGCCTTTCATGATATGTTGTCCTCCTTTGAGCACTCTCTAATAATTTAATATCTTTCTTATACTGTGGTGCCCAAAACTTCACGCAATATTGAAGGTGAGGCTGCCCCAGCTCAGAGCAGAGGGACAATCCCCTCCCTTGCCTGGCTGTGATGCTGTCCCTGATGCCCGCCAGGACAGGGCTGTCCCTCCTGGCTGCCAGGGCACTGCTGGCTCTGCTCAACTTGCCATAGACCAGACCCCCAGGTCCCTTTCCAGGCACTGCTCTCCAGCCTCTCACTCCCCAGTCTGTCCTTACACCCAGGGCTGTCCTGTCCCAGGGCAGAATCCAGCACTTTTCCTTGTTAAACTTCATATGGCTGATGATTGCCCATCTCTGATTTGTCAAAGTCTCTCTGTAGGGCCTCTCTTCTCTCAAGGGAATTGACAGCTCCTCCCAATTTAGTGTCATTGTCAAACTTCATATTCTTTTGAATACTAAGTTACATTAAGGGAAAAATCAAAATTCTGCTTTTGTGGTCATCCACACTGTTTTTATTCTCAACTATACCAAATATTTATCATTGCATTAATCTCCTGTGAAAGGAACATAGTATGTTAAAAGGTGAAGTGGATTATTCCTGATACTGAAAAATATTCTCAAGACATTTTTGAAAGAAGTGCCTTTCACAACTCACTGACCACAGTTTTTGCAAGTAAAACTAGTAGATTTTAGGTCACATGAATTAATATACAGTGGTAGCTATTACAAGTTTTTATATTTTGCCATACTTTTCTCTCCAAAATATTTCAAAATGTACCACATCCAGTTGTAAATGTTGATCTCTGTTTAGTCAGAATGATTAAGTGACGGTCATTGCAGCATGACTCATTGCTTCTGAATAGGAATATTCTCACAATATAATCTTTGTTATGAAGTGCAGTTATGATTCACATCATTCCAAGCCTTCTTCAAGTGAGGATAGTTATGATTACATTTGGAATATTTCATGCTACTTGGTGATTTACAGGTAGTGAGCTCAGTACTTACGCTGATAGTTTCTAAAGGAGGAAAATAAAAGAAAGGTTGACTGCATTCCTTAGAGATTGGTGGTGCCAAAACCATATGTTCTCATTAGATAAAATGAATCTCTTTAGAGGAAAATTCTTCAAAAATTCTCTCTTAGAATCCTTCCACAAAGAACAGGAGGTTGCTGACTCATTTGGTCTTGTACAAGGTTCTGACAAAGACGTAGGTTAAAGTCATAGGCAGAGATTCACTTTTCAATGGAGCTTTGATTTTACATATGTTACTAGCTCTGAAGGAAAATTGCAATAAAACTGTTACTATGAAACACGTCCCTATTAAGCTGAATTATCTGAGCTGGTGTTTGAAATAGAACAGCTGAGCCTAGCTTGTGTACTAATATTGGTATCTGGAATGGTGTTCTTGCATCTGTGTATGACCTAACCTAGCTTTTTGTTATGCTATCTTGCACACCATGTTCAGTGTTTCAAAAGTAGCTCAATATCTACTCTAATCTGACTATTTCTATCCCCTCAAAATGGTGTTCTAATAGTAACGAGAAATAAAAACTTCTTAATGACTTGTTTTTTAATCATAGGGCCGGCAGCATCAACTAAAGTATATGTTTTAGACAACCCTAAATGGATTTCTTTTGAATAGTCTATTAAAGTAAATAAATGTAAATATACTATCAGTTTCAGAGCATACTGATTTACACTTTTTTTTTCAAAGTAAGAATGTGAGTCTTGAGACAATCAAAACACTCCAGGTGTGCTTGAAGAGGAAAGGTTTTGACCTTACCAAAAAGCAACATTTCATCTTTTTCTTCCTCAAAACAAACAGGCACATTGACAGACATCAAGAGAACTGATGAATTTTAAAGATGTCATATTCTCTGAGAGAAAAATAACATTATTGACTGCAATTTTTTGACCACTACTCCTTCAGATCTTTTAATGTACACTTTTTAATGTCAGAGAGATGCCTCTGCTTGCCTTATTAAGGCATGCCTAATATACAAGTTAGCTATGCATTAGTTCTGCCTTCCACATAATGAGTCAATCAAGAAGGAGGTGTATTTGTCATTTATATGTACCAGAAGGTGTGAGCATGGACTGAAATGTCTTTTTTTTCACAGAATCATGTTCACCTTCTCTTCAGTCCACTTCCGTGTCGCTTAGGCTGTAACTTAATTTTTGCAAATTTCATACTGGGCACATCTTACTTAACCTCAGCCAAGTATTAGGGAACTACCTAATCAGACTTCAGCTGCCTCAGACTTCTATAGAAATGAAAAGGCTGTGTTTCTTCAGATGTTTCCATTAATTAAAAAAAAATCAAAATTAACATGCCACTGTTGAACACACAGAAAGAGACCTAATGGTGATGTTGAAGCAATCAAGAAATTCTTTTCCAATGCACTTTGACAGCAGAAAGTCCACAGCTTTTTTAATAGCATTCAATCTACAGAAGGTATTTCATCTATGTAGGGCAATAAATACAACTATACCTGCAGCAGTTCTGGACATCTCATTACACAAGAGACAGAGACAGATTGAAAGAAATCCAGGGTAGCAAAACAAAAGTGATAATTCACTTGGAAAACAGACTTATGGAAATATTAGAAGCACTAAATGCATACCAGTTAAGCCAAAGAGGAAGTAAATGGAGACAGAATTCCACTGCTATTTGAATAATGCAGAGACAGGAGGTGGGCATATGACACATTTGGTTGCCTCATCTTAACCTTGACATAACCACACTGAATTTAAAGCCACAAATGAAAGATTTAGGACATTGCCAGGAAAGTCCTCAGCTGTGCCACTCAAAGTACTGGACTGTTCTGAGCTGGGTATACCACATCAAGGTGCAGAGCTACAAAAAAATGGACTCCAGTATAACCAACCAACCCCTCTGACCTTCAAATCACCCACCACAATTCAGAAGCAAAACAAAGAGCTGCCAAAGAACACCTACTTAGTTGCACAATGGGGCCATTTCCTGCTCACAGAAAATTAATTTCTGTCACCTAAGATTTTGATGTAGGTGTTTCCTTAAAACATTTCTGCCAGTATGGTAAGGTGTGGTAGTGATGTTTTCTGCTATTGATTGAATAAAGCTCCCTTCTCAGGAGGGACTAACAATAACCTAGCACATAAGTTTTTATTTTCTGGAGAGCCCTCAAACTCTCATGTACAGGAGTAAAAAAACCACATTGTTAGGACATATACAGTAACAGAGCAAATATCACTGCATCCTGAAAGATTATCCCTTCATGTTCCAAAATTTTATTCCTTCCAGTCGAAATGCTAGCTGCACTGAAATTTTTTTCTTGGTACGGAGATGTTGAGAATAATTTTGGAAGAGGAAGATACTAAAGCTACACATTATTCCATATACACAATTTATCTAGGAGTCTTTCTGGATCCTGAAAAATTCAGAATCTTCACCAGGTTCATCTCCAGAGTTCTGAAAAGATCTAATTTTCAAATCTTCATAATATAGAAAGTATTTGCGGAAGTATAATCAGCACAACATCAATAAGAACACTTTTTTCTAAAAAATGTTTTAAAATATTTTCTAGTAACAACCATTACTTTAAAATAATTCTGTTGTCATGAGGACGTGATTCATTCTTTCTATTTTGTCTCTCAGGGAAGAATTCATAATTTCATATTTTTTTTCAGGGAGTCAGAAAGAAAAAGAGCTAAATCCTTCCAATCTTATTGCAGTCATGGGACCAGATGCACCAAGAGGATAACAATATTCTGATCAGCAGTGGTGCAGATTTTTTTTCTTCAAGTACTCTCTCTTTTGTGAGATATACCAAAGGTAATCAGTAAACATTACAATGATCCTGGATTAGTTTTGCATATTAGCTTACTAGGTGAAGCATAAATACTACTGATAATTTAAAAAATGCCCTATTTCAATCAGTGCTTTGTAGTGATGGTGGCATTTATTCAAAGTATACAGAAATGGGACTCAGTTCTCCTTGCTGAGAAGTTCTGCCTTGATTAGTAATGGTTGCTTTAACATAACAGGAAGCTTAGCTTAAAGCAAATGTATAAATTAAAGCCCGGATATTTAAGGACAATGTCATAATGATAAGAGAATTGCACTTAAAGGCAGGCAGATGGGAGATGCTCAAGGGAGCTGCTCAGCAGGACAGTGCACAAGTGAGTCCTGCTTGCACAGACTGGACATCTGTGTCTGGCAGCTCAGCTCTGAATTTCTAGAAAGGAGGCTCTAAGCTAATAAAAACTGCTGCCAACAGCAGCCCACACAAACCCATTTGACTGCCAAGCTGCAACAACATCAGGCTGTGAAGTTGTTTTTCCCTGTTGTTGCCAGAATTATGAAGGGACTATCACTTTAATGCCTTTTTTTAATTTTAATTTTTTTCTAACCACAAATTAGCAAATATCTATTTTCTTTTAATTTACTGTGACAAGACCTATGGGGCATCAGTGCCAACAACACATAGAGCTCTACATCTGCATTTTAATTTTACAGAGGAATAAAACCAAAACAGAAATAATAATCAGTGAATACATATTTTCCTGTTACAAGCTAGGTTGGCAGTGGTCTTATTTTCTATGACAAGCCTTCATAAACAGTCAGAAGAGACAGCTGTGCTCAGAATTGTGCACCTGTAGCATAAGTCCTTCTCTCTCAGCTGATTAGGGGTAAGAAAATTTAAACACGGAAAAAAAATTGGCAATGTTTTTTAATTCCATAGAAAAAGAATAGAAACATTAAACATGCTGAGCACTGCTTATTAGAAAGAGTTATCAGCTTGAAAGCAATTTAGAGGTACACACATTATACAGTACACTCACTGTCAGCTAGCAATCATACTGCCTCAAGTTGAGAAATCAGAGAAGTGAAGAACATCAGTGGAGAAGGGAAGCCAGCTAGAGCCAGGATGAGAAAGGAGGAGAGTTAAAGCCAATTTATAACCCTCTTAACTGAAAATTCAACACCTGCCTTTAGCTCCAAGATGTTTTAATGCAAATGCCATAGGCTGCTAGCCTACGTTCTTTTGGGATATGATTGCCAGTATGGATCCTGTTACTAAGGAGCCTAAATGTTTATAGTATCCAAAGAGGCACAAATATGCCTCTGCAGACCTAACTTTTTAATGGTCATTATCACTACTAGGTCGCTGAGGTGAGATGCATGTTAATTTTTTCCCCAGAAGTTCTATTCTTTTTGTTATTTTAAAAGAAATACGCATTAAAAACTGTTGTTCCCCTTTATAGGGCCCCAGTAGAACTACCTGTAGTCTTAGCTCTTTTGGGGAATAGGTAGCTTATTTAAAAAGAAAACTCTCTTTCTTCAATTAATTGCCCATATGCTACAGAGTTTTCTTTATGTCTCCTAAGAACTCACATAATACTTTTAGTCTCTGGACTGCACCATTATAGTTTTTCTCAAGATTGCCTTAAATCTGTGGGTTCTGTAGGCTGAGTATCAGCCAAGGCCGTTCTGCATTTTCCATGTGCTGCTCACACGTGTCCCTAAGTCAGCTGTGACCAGCCACGAGCAGGGTGGCTGTGCTGCTGAGGTGCTGCCACCAGGCTCACACAGCCCACCCAGCCGCACTGCTCCTGCATTGCTCTTGGTGCAGCTGCTCCATGTGCAAGGTTGGCAGTGTGCACTGGCCCCAGGTGACAAGCCCTCCCTGTCAGCCCATTACCTGACCGTGCAGCTCCTCAGATGTGTGTGGTTCCAATGGCCTCCACAACATTATAGCTGTTCCCCATACCAGCTTGGCTGGATGCAACATGTTAGCTTTGATGCAGCAGAAATTCATGATGCTCAGGTAATGCAAATTGGCACTAATAGGCACACTGGAACCCTCCAGCTCTGTGTTCAATGAGGGGTGAATAAATGCTTCTAGGTACATAATAGAATTTTTAACTGTCACTTCCTGTCGCTGGGGTTTTTCTGAGCAGCAATGCTGGAAAATCTTTAAGGTGGAATCACACCTCCACGAGTTGCTTTTGGCTGTGGCTGCTGCAGAGCTGTGCACCATCTGTCATGAAGGCGGCAGAGAGGAGCATTGGAATAGCAGCCCAGACTCATTTGGGAAACCCTGGCATGGGCTATGTGGCAGAGCAACTGGGAGCTTCCCGAGGCAGGCAACAGCTTCCTATTGTAACCTCCTGAGAAATGACAGGCAGAGCCATTGCACACCACTGACCTGGGCTCTCAAGCAGTTGAAACTGCAGAACGAGAAAGAAGTTGTGGCAGGCAATTCTCCACACTTGTATGAGACCCTAATCTGTTCTCGCTAGCAAGAGCAGAGCCTATGCCTTGAAGTGCTTTTTCTCCCCAGACTCTTATACCCTGCCATTAACAAAGACGACAATATGTGGGTAAAAATGTATTTTGGCACAGAGCACATGTTTGTGAGTGACAGTAACACTCTTGGATGCTCTTGTTATTAATGGAATATGGGAGAAATCAAGTATGCATCAAAAAGATACACATGAAGGATTTGTGGTAGCTTTAAACTATATCTACACAGAAATCAAAAAAATTAACTGAATTGCTGCTAATGTCTCAATTTAGTATAGTTTAGAAAGCTAAGATTAAATCTCATGTGCTGTGTTGTATGTATGTCAGGCTTCATTATCTATTGAATAGAAAATTAGCAGCAGTTACTTAGTGCCCAGCAGGATATTTGGCAGCTGTTTGAATCAGGAGCTGATCATCAAGTTTAGACATTTGACTAGAAAAGAGAGAAGACTAGAAAAATCCTATAGGGCTATAATGCAAGCAAAAAGGCTTAGTTCAGAACCTTGTGAAATCGGAGAGAAAGTCAATTAATTACATAGTGAATTGTGTAGACCTTTAATAAAAGTTCGTATGATCTGAGTAGGAACGAACAAGGAGAGTGAAGTGTCTGTGAACTCTACAGGACTGGACAAAATTCTTCTTTCAACAAAGAAAGAAATCAGCTGGAGACACTCTGGATTTTTGTAGGGATTGGAGGAAGAGCTGGAATTCTCTCAAGATTCACCAGAGGATGGTAACTTTGCAAATAGGATTGAATTTATTAAGCTTCTTTTAGTGAAAGATAAAGACTGTACTGGCCAGCCACAGATTGTTGTCTAGGTTTCATCTGCA
Organism: Luscinia megarhynchos; assembly: GCA_034336665.1. NCBI lineage: Eukaryota > Metazoa > Chordata > Aves > Passeriformes > Muscicapidae > Luscinia > Luscinia megarhynchos. The sequence goes on from CM067564.1 coordinate 33,979,561, forward strand.
GCCAGGAGCAGCCATAAGGCAATTCAGTCCCTCTATTTTCCACTAACAACAAAAGAAGACAAGATGGCTATCTTATGCTACAAGTGTTAAAGGACTAAGTTTATGTACAAAGAGTGCAACTATCAGTTGTTATTAAGCTGTGGCACTTGAAAGACTGTTTTGAGGAACTCAAAAGATAATCCAGGATCTACTTCTTGGAACCTGCTGAACATCATCCTTTTATAGATTGAGTTGTGATTTTGTAATTGTATCTCTTTTAGAGAACCGTTTACTTAAAAGAACAAAATTACATTCAATTGCACTTTTATTAGATAAAAGGAAAGCCATTTTCTGCAAAAGTGGCTGTTTAGAAAACACTGACACTCTAATTGTCTTTGTTTATCCTGGCTGGACAGAGCTTGACCAGGTGGAAGCTTCCTAATGCAAATAGCTATGATGAAAATTGTTGAACACTTTAATCTAGACAGTCCTCAAAACTTTTCTCCACTGGTCTGAGAAGGCATAGTAAGAAAAAAAGATCTTATAAATGTAAAACAAGGCCTTAGGCTGGGTATTTGGAGCAAGGGTGGTGGAAATTACCTTCAGGAAGTAGTAAGAAAGGCAAGAGATTTCTTAGGGTGATGAAGGAAATGCCAGCATTGGACACTTTTGGAAACTACATGTTATTGGCAACTGACCTTAACTTTGGAGAGATGGATGGTTCTTTAAGGATCAGAATCTTCCATCAGAAAGGAGCACCTTGAACTCAGGATAGTGACCTTGTGTAGAGACATATAGCCTTGATTTATTTTCCTTGATTTATTTTATCTATCAGCCAGATGCATGTTAGACAACTGAGTATGCAGATAAACTATTATGATGTGTTACACAGAGCAGTTACATTATACCTAGAATTAAGCTGTGAAAAGTCTTGGATAAACTAAGATATACTTTGACTATGCAGTTTGAGAGTTCTCTACCATGCTGGGCAGATGGTTACCTTGCTACCTACCCTCTGTTCAACCAGCTTAGGTTATCAACTGTATCTCAACACTTTTTTAATAGTCACAACTGGTTTTTAATGTCACAGGTCCAGAGAAATAAATGGGTTTGATATTGTCCTGCTTAGACACCAACAATGGAAAACCACTCGTCTTGGCCAAAAAAATTTATCATAAGAAATGGTATATGCATTGAGAGATATTTGATAGTTATACTTCTCTTTACATGATCTTCTAATTATCTTCTTGCATTTATGGTCTTGAATATGCAGGACATATTGCAACTTTTATGCAATTTTTATTGCATAAAAATCCCTTTAATGGACATCAGTGCAAGGAGAAAAGACTAAATGTCATGTTTAAAGACCTTTACATATTTACATGAATTATCAAGAATATGAAAAATATTATTTAAATCTAAAAATGTAACAGTGGTGTAGTGGTTAATAGCTAAATTATGTTTTAAAAATTGCATGAAGATGAATGCCTTGTAAGGCTAAATGGCTAAATTTAAGCTACTAAGTGGTTAAAATACTAATATCAAGCAAAAAATGTCTGCTGTAATGAAGGAGGGCAAGGGTTAGGAATTAAAGAGAATCTCATAAAGTAGAAGCTGTTTCCACATGATATGATGATATAAGACTCTGTGAGATATAAGGTGCTCTGATAATCCTTGAGGAGTGATTCCACTTAATCCTACTTTATGCCACTTTATTTATATATTTTCTTGTTCACCTGCTTGTAGCAAACATTAATACTGATAAAAATATATTTGTAATGCAGTACCTCATCAGAGAAAAGAACACTGTTAATGAAGTTCTGTGACTGAAGTGGCTTCTAGCAGATAGTACACTTGCATTTTTTTCAAATGTGACCTGTAGCATATCATACATAATACTACACTTCTGAAATTCCAAGCTGCTGCCATATCTCTTTCTTACACCTCTTTTTAAAGATATAGTCACTGGAATGATAAGGCTCATTTAAGGATAACATCCTCCAAGAGAGGTAAAAATGCTAAATTAAGAACAACTTCAGAATTCTGAGGACAAAGCTTGACACAAAGAAAGAAAATTTAAAAATCAGTACTCATTTTAACTGTTAATCTATTTTGGAAAGAAAGTCACCTATTTTTTCACCAATGAATCTTCATACAAGTACTTTAGTGTGACCATCAGAAAATTGAGAGCAAATGTATCTGCTACACTGAAGAATGAAGATCTAACTGGACCCAACTATTGTGAAAGTGAACAGCTGCCAGCTGTGGAGCCTTGTGCCTACACATCCTATATCACCCTTCCTGTACTCATGGATCTTCAGTCTCCTTATTCCAGACAGCTGAGGGCAAAACTCAAACTTGACTGCTACAAAGTGTTTCAGGCAGTGAAACATGGCTTCCTGATATCACAAGGGAACAGAAAAATTGCTTTTAAAGCCTCTCTTGAAACAAGTAATTTATTTTTCTTCTTTAATCTGAAGTTTAATCAAATCAAACCATATTAATGGGGATATCTGCACTAGTTCAAAAATTGGACTTAAAGACAGGTGGTTTTCCTTAGAAGCATAATACCAAAATAGACACTCCTACTCAAAGATATAAAAAAGTAGAACTTTTTCCACGTGTGGTTTTGGTATATAGATCATGCAATAGAACTAAATTAAATAAAGAAGTCTAAGATGTTATTACATTGTTGGAAAACATTGTTGAATGATTTTAAAAACTTAAATCTCTTGCTATAGCAGAAATTTGATAGAAATTATTCCTGGTTGTAAAATTTGTCACTGATATTTCCAACCATTTACTTTTTATAAAAATATCTCCTGAATGCTATCAGTCCTACATATAATCTTTTTGTATTTGCATAGATAAATGAAATGCTGACACAAACAGGTTGAGCTTTCATGTTTTTAGGCCAGGATTTACAACTCCAAGACAGGTGGTGACCTCATCTTGAACCATGCTGAAGCACAAGTGGGATAAGAGTCCACAGGTTATCCTCCAGGTAGTATTTTTGGTAAATTAAGACATGCCATAGAACAGAAACAGGAGTGAAACGTGTTAAACCCATATTAATTATATTGGTCCATTTTCTTCTTCTTAAAAATCTTAAAATGGAAGGTCTGGTACCTGGTGCACAGTGTTACTTTAACAGTGATAGAGACCTCTCTGGGAAATTCTGATCTTTGGGCACAGCCAGACAAATGTGTTTGTGCAGAAGTCATTAAGGAGTTAACTTGTAACACAGCAAAAATATACCTGACCTATATTAAGACCTACTCCATGGTAATTTACCACGAGATTTTCTCCTTCACTAGCAGAGAGGAGCTCTCCAGTGTGTGCACTGGCAATTGGTGGCACGCTGGTCTCATGACGTGTGTCTAAAGCAGCTTAGTCTGCAGAGACTCCTCTGCGCCGGTGCCAGGCTCACCCCGGATGCTGTTTGAGTGCTAAAGGCAGTCACACAGATGATTTTTGGGACAGTGATCTGCCTGCTATTTATATTTAAAACCGAGCCAAGCTAAATGGATTTCTGAAAGCCTCTTAAGGAAGATTTAAAGAAAGCAACAAAACGAATAGAAGAAAAAAAAAAAAAAAGAATAGGAAAAACAATGCAGAAAGGTGGGAGGTGTTTCACCTGAATAATAGTTATGTGCACAGTTTACCTGTTTGGTACTACATTGGACAAAAGAACAAAACTTTAAGATAAAAAAGGAAGGAAAAGGAAACTATCTTCACTTGGGAGATTCTGACTTTCCTGATTCCAGCAAGGAGAGCATGATTATTTTGCCGTAGGCCTATGCCTCAGGGTTTCCAGCAGTACAGACATGAAAGAAAGACGCTAACTAACAGAAACTGTGAGTGAATTTCTAACCAAGTGCTAGCAGCTAAACACTGCAGCGATAGTCTTATGGCCCCACATCAGATACAGGGTCTGAACTGTGCTAAACTTACCAAAAAACAAGCGAGGACAGAAGATCTGTGAATTCACATGGCCGAGGACAGTGTATACTTCTGTAGCCACTGCAATTCTTTGACTGTCATATCTTCCTTCTGACAAAGCTGCCGTGTACATTTTCTGGCCACCAGGTAAATTGCTTCTGTTTATCTAAAAATAAAGTAATAGGCAGCAGGGCTGAAACCTTAGTACAGCACTGGGTCCATTTGTCAGGAGAAAGGATGTACAGAGAGCCTGCAGGAGAGCAAGCTGTAGCAAACTATCTTCCCTTGAAAAGGGCAAACTAAGTGAGAGTTTAAATCTTTAACATGGCCAGCTAACTATAAACTGAGGCTTGTTGAAAAGATGCACTGGCTCTCAATTAGTAGAAAAAGCCAGTGACATGCATATGATTTCACAAACTGAGGCTTTGTTTTAAAACTGGTTAAATAAATATCAAAACAGCATCTCTTGAAAGTGCTTCTTGTAAAGAATACTGAGGAGAAAAGTAACTTAATTTACAAGTACAATTGCTTGATATTGTCAAGAATCCTGAATGCTGTACCTGCAGATCTTCTTACACTTCATAGTAAATAAGGGCTGTATGCTGCTAAATGCATTCCTATTAAAACTGGGTAATATTTAATGTATCTGGAACATCAATCTGGTTTTACCTACATTTTTTTCCTTGAGTAAATGTATTTAATTGTCATTGTGGGTCAATTCCTATGAGATATAAAAGAGAAATTGATACTGATATGAATGAAGTAATTGACATTAATGTACCTGAGTTATCATAGAAATTCCCTAAAAACAAAGATATCGTAAAGCCACAATGCCTTATCAATGAGATATTGCAATGGGGTCCTTAGTTGGCTTAAGACTTATTGATTCCTCTGTGTCAATTCCATTTCTTAAAGAGATTCAAGTGTTCCTCAGAACACTTAGCTTTTTAATATGATGATTCAATCTCATCCACCCACAAGTCACCTTTTTCTCCTAAATCCCTAAGCAAGCATGGTTTTGAGGGATTTTTTCACTGCTCTTTTATGGAAGTGGGCAGTGTGCATTTAGCATTAGTGCCACTTAGTCTAAGGTTTGCTGAACCACAGCTTTTGCCTGCTGAAGCATACACAACCTTTAAAGTTCAACTACCAGCTTTTGGAGACTGCTAAAGACTCACCCTGCTTAGCAAGAGTTTTGCTTAATGCTTCACATTCTTCACCATTGCTTTCCCTGACACTCCTAATGCTGAATTTCATGGAAATAATTCTGTATATTAGTATTTGAAATAGAATTATAGCCACAGAACCAGCATTAGAGCTTCAGACAGAAAAGAAATAGGTGGAAACTCGTGTTCCTCTGCCAGGAAAGAGTGGAAGTGTTGAGCATGTTGTTCAACCAGTCACTTATGAACACACAGTTGATTTAAAATTAAATAAAACAACATCCAGCCATTTGAAATATTGCAAAAATGCAATATTTCTACTGGTTGTTTTGGAATAAATTTTTAAGCAACATCGCCTGTGAACTAAAAAACTAGTTCAGCAGCCACCAAAACAAATGGTCTGTCTTCCTGTGGGTGATTGTTGCATTAGAAGGAACAAGAAAAGCCAAAGCATATGGAGGCTGGTTATTTGACCAAGCATTGCTTGGTGACCTAGAATTAGCCCTTCTTTACTGGGCCTGCTGCAAGAGTTTCACAGCTCTGTAGGACTTGACAAGAGTTAAATGATTGTGAGAGCTTCAGTTTTCTGCCAAATTTAGTTTGAAACTTGTAGCTACTACTAATACTACTATGACTAATAATCATAATAAAGAGGATGAGATTTCTTTTTAGTGTGAGAGCAAGCATGAAAAACAAAACAAAGGACCGTCTACAGTTTTCCAAAGAAAATGTGATTTAACTTCCTCTTTCCTTCATCTGCCCACCAATGTCTTAAACTCCATACTGAATGATACTGTGGTTAATGTCAGTGATTTCACAACTGTTAACAGGCATGAAGATTACAGCTACTTTCAACTCATACAGTTTGATTTCCATTAGCACACCATCATCACACTGTACCTAACATAAGGTGCTGAAATATCTTTGAGTAATTCCTCCTAATTTTGGCCCTTATGGAAATAAGAATGCATCTCACAGGTGAAGAAGAGTATCCATTTTCCCATGCATCTTGCTAAACATGATATTAATTCTCAGCTTGTCTAGATACTGCTCCACCTCAGTGCAATTATTTGCATGCATGCTTTGCAAGTGCAGCAGACTTTTCTATTTATCTGACTACACGGAATGTGTTTTATCTTCACCCGCTCGTATTAAAATATTATCTAAAAAATATTTCCAGCTCTAAAAATGAAATTTCATTAATTTTCATATACACCTGAGCATATATTAAAATCTAACTTTTTTCATAGGATTTTTCAGTTTCTCAGAACTTTTTTTATCTAGCTTTCCTCTATTAGAGCATGTAATGCCAAGGGGGGGCTGCAGTGTCTTTAACTGTGAAGCACTCTTTGTTTGTGGTGATCTCTTCTGCTAGTACATGACACTCAAAACATGTTCACCCCTTGTCTTGGATCAAAACTTTCTGCCAACAAGTACAGGTCATGTATTTAAATAAGTCAGGAATGAACTGATATGGGTGTGGATTAGGGTCTCAGGACTCAAAAGTGGATGAAGAAAGAGTCTTACAAATGTGCTTACCCAGACCTCAAGGAAATAATTTTTGCAACGTCCTTTGCAGGCATCAGGGTGGAAAAAACAATGGACAGAGGGAGATGCAGCGAGCAGCACCAGGGCAGAGGCCAAACAGCCCTGTGGAGACAGCAGGTCTGAAACCCCTGTGCTGGAGCTCTCTTGTGCATGGAGAGCTGCTCTGGCCTGGCACATGCAGGATGGTGTCACACCTTGTCCAAAAATGGGGTCTGCAGAGGTTACCAGCTGTGGGTCAGGTGACACCTGAACAGCTCAGGTTAGCAGCTGTACCTTCCCTTGGCCAAGTGAAAAGCTCCTGAAGTGCTTTGTCAAGTGGAAACAGTTTCTGCTAGAAAGAATAAATTCCCTGACAGGAATTTTGATAGATAATAGATATTAGAAAGGATTAGGTGCCTCCTTGTACCACTTCTCACTTTACCACCAAACATGTTCCTGGTCTGGAGGTGCAGGTTTGTGCAGACATTATGTGCATTTTGTGTGGATTTATACTGGCCACACTCTGATGGTGTCCTCATGGCTGGCAGGAACAACTGAAGCCACCCAATAAACATCATGTCCAGTTTGTTTGGTGTTATAGGTGTGAATTGGTGATAGGAATCTGCAGTGGAGCCAGCAAGATTGAAGCCTACAAATTTCCTAGAAGTAGACAGCCTCAGATAATAAAGGAAAAAATGATATTTCATCCTGATATTTTCAAACTAAGATAGCATGCAGAATAAATGCTCAGAATACTCTGACAAATTTACAAAATTCTACCTAATTTTTAAAACCAGTCATAAATTGATAGACAGTTTATCTTCCTCTATTTTTTCAAAGTAATCTCAAAAGGAAGTTAGAGATTATCTGCAAACTAAATCTCTTTTTTTAAATATAAAATAAATATTGCTAAAAGCTTCAGCACCTGCATATCACTCCCTGTTTGACAACTGTCTTTTATGACCCACTCTACAAAGAACTTTTGAGAATATATATTTTCAAGTACATGAGAAGTACTTAAGCAATGTAAAGGTCCATAAATATATAGCCAGCATAGTCTGCCACTAAACACACACATTTCTACCTTGTTCCCCTAAAATATAACCTTTCCTAATTCAGCCAAGGAAATTTGCAGCACTGTTTTTCCTTTATCAAAATCCATTAGATATATGAATTAAAACTAGTTTATGCATGGCTAGAAAGTTCTGGGTGAAATATCTTGAAATGGGCATGTTTTTCTGCTCCTGTTGTTTTGATTTTATGATAAAAATTGTTATAAATCTATCTAAGCTTAAACAAGCCCTAAATAAAGAATTAACATTTTCTCCTGGTGTAATCCTTCACTGGATTGACCTAGAGTTCTCCATAAGTGAGTTAATTGATCAGAAATGTTTGTTTCTCACATCACAGAACCACAAAATCATTTAGATTGGAAAAATACCTTCAAGATGATCAAGTGCAAGCTT